>CM030014.1:10031815-10631815 GCA_017639485.1 Pluvialis apricaria
TTTCCAGTGAAACACTTTGTTTGGAATCTTGCCACTACCGCATTAATCTATGTCCAGATTTATTTTTTGTAAGTGAAATTACAATATTTTGGAATACTTAAAGGAAAAAAAGAAAAAGGAAGAACAATTCAGTTGATGTCAGTGTGGAGTTTGAATTTACTCTGTAATAACTTTATGGTAGTTCTTTGTTTAAAAAGGTAGCTTTTAGCACATTTTACTTATTTTTACATTGATTCATGAAAAAGCAAACTTTGTTAATCTGTGGAGAGAACACCTGCCTCTTGTCCAGTCTATATAGATGGATGAACACAGACCACTAAGGTAAAAGAATGCAACAGACATTCATATTGTTTTAGAGATGCATATGATGCTTCCATATTTTAATTAGATAGCCTGATTTCATTTTATAAATATTCTAAATGTGTCTGTATTAGATCAACACTAATAAAAATAGTGATTTTTTATATTAATTAGAAGAGTTAGGGAAAATTAAGATGGGAGGGTTTATGAATCAGAAGCATTACATTAATATATGTATGCATCTGTAGATGACATGTCACAGAGTCACCATTGTATTTTTAATTGCTCTATTTACTGATAAAAGAAAAATGCACACTGAAGTTCTAGTATCTTTAGACTACTAAACCCGTAACTTTTGCATTTTTATTAGTCAGAAAATTACAGAAGTTAAAACAGAATCATAGTTCTGGAGAATATTGAAATGATATGATTTTTAAATCCTTTACATCTACTTCTCGGCGTATAACAAAATTTATTTCACTCCAAAAACATTACTGTAAATCTCTCAAGTTTATAGGTGATAAAATAGTTTCTTGTCAATGTACACACATAGGCACATTTGGGGTGTACATATATTTTTAAAATTGGACCTAAAGCTGGAGGAATCTTAGAAGAATTTTATTTGTTTTATTGATTGAAGAGGGCAGAAGTACACTTATTATTAGGTTATAATAGCAGTAATAAGCTATTTTCTCCTCTGGCTAGAATTACATCATGATATTCTACTGCTTCCTGCATTTTTTTAATTCCTATTTACTATAAATGTAATGGGAATATGCAAGTGTGCTGACAGCTTTTCTTTTTGCTTTTTTTTAAAAATTGTTGTGCAAGTGAAAATTATCTTGATTTAAAGTACAAAATCTAGGGAAGGTACAACCTGTTTCAGCTACAGGTAGGCTAACTGAGCAAACATTTTAATAGAAGTTAGTGAAAGAAAGTACATGCAAACAATATAGGATATAAATCGTATTAAATGTGCTGGGTCAGTTGGGTTTAGAGACTGTTATCTGCAGGTCTGGTTTTCCCATTTTCCTTTGCATTACTGGACATATACCGATTGCATGTTACTTTCTCAGTAATCAGTAAACCTCCTTTTATACATTAGTTTCTATAAATCAGGTACCCAGAAAATGCATTTTGAATGTTTTTGCATTCAAACTTTGTGGTTCTGCATCGTCTCCTTTTCTGGGGAAGCATATATGTTATATGCATCATGCCAGCATTCTTTTGCAATAAAAAGAGAATCAGTTCATAATATGGGTAAACAGATTGTTTTGTCATGCAGCTAATGCTATACAAACTGTAATATCCTACTAGTGATGTCTGGTTAAGTTTGAGTTTGGGCTTGCCTGTTAATGGGCTGCAGTCTACCACCAACATTTATAAAAATAAAGATTATTTTACTGTGAACTCTGGAGCTATATATGCTTCACAATATTTACTTTTAATCTGTGTTGTTTCTAGAATACAGTCTTTAGAGTCAAAGACAATCTATGTTAGACATAGACATATAGGTATGTGGTGAGAAATATTTTTGTTTGAAAATGAAGAAATAGCACAAATTAAAATCTTTGAAGACATCTTGAGTAATTAAATTCCCATACCTACATAATCTATTTTTGCAACATTTAATTCATACGTTTTGGGTAATTAAAATGTGTATGCCCTTTGTAACATTATTTTATCAAGTGTATTCAAAGAAGCAGAAGCTTTAAACTTGCAGCTATTCTAATTGGGGATATTAATTTACTGTATTTCATTTGTCAATACGTATAGAATACTTTTGGTTGTCTCTGTATTTGATGCTAAATATACCCATACTTAATATGTGCATCATAGTAAGTGCAGCATCAATGAACTGATATGTTGATATCATCACTACAGAGCTTGAGAAGCACCAGCTATAAATTTAGAGGACCCTCAGTGACATTGGTATAACTGAGAGATGAATTTGGTCCTGTGTTGATATAACAGGTTATATCACTGGCTGTAGCTGCTCAGCACTGTACTGGATACGGATGTCAGTTATTTACCATCAGACCAGTCCATTTTTAGTAATTTCTGTTTTCCTAGCGATCACTTACCAAATGATTTCTCTTCATTCCTTTTGCTTGAAGAATGTAGTCTGTCCTGTATATTATCACTTTCCAACTCTGGAACTGATAGGGGGAGGGAAGGGAAAAGGAGCACCACACTATTAATATAATATTTGCAACTGCACTGATTTTGCATTACCTCCCACTGAGCAAAGCGTGGAGTAGCATTAGTGTTGCCTTGTCTGCTCATCACTTTAGCGAGAGAAAAATTCCTCAATAGCAGACTATGCTGCATATGTCAGGAAGTTAAAAATATGCCACGGTTCTAAAGCTCTATTTCAGATTATATTTTACTGTATCCAACCAGGATCAGACTCTCCATCAAATGGCACTTAGAAATATCACTCACTGCAACTCTACTGAAAGCCATATCGAACATGCATTTGCTTGAGATGGCAAAAATGCACACTAGTGTGCAACATGGAAAGGTGTTCGATTTTGTTTCTGCAGTTCATGAAGAGAACTGGTGGATTATCTGTATTATGGCAATGGAGAGATTGCAGATAATTTTTACAGATGTCTTACAACAATCTGACTGAATACTAGACTGAAAAAGAGGGGATGGGCAAATGGACAAAAGGTGCTTTGGAAAATCTTCTTGAGGACTAATAAGTATTGAAATTTCTAGATTACATTATCAAAACAGTTGTATTCACTGCTGAATTATTATTATTTTAAGTTGCAATTGATTTGGGAAATATAAATGCATTTTTAACTTTGACACGTTTGATCATATCGTAATGATTTAGAGTACAACTCCACACTGTATTTGGAGCTAAGTGAAGAGGCAGCATTATTAGCTGTCATAGACTAAAATACCTTGTAGAGATACAATTGTATGCAGCCCATGCAGTATAAAATAAGACTAGTGACTGTGCTTGGAAAGGAAAAAGTGAGTTGATAGGAACAGGATTTTAAGTACAGACCTGCAAAATTAGTTCATGGCAATAATGAGTGCCATTAACAAATTGAAAAAAAATCTATAAAAAATACCTTGAGTTGAAAGGAGCATGTCTTCACCAGCTCCGGTCTGCTTTGGAACGTGACTTGGCACTGGAAAAACATAATGTAATTTGTCAGTCTCCAGGTTAGTATCTCATTCTATTATCAGCTGCGTTTGTTAGTAGGTTAAGTAACAATTCACGCTATTTGCATGATTCTCTGTATTGCTGGAAATGCAAAACAATTTTGACTGAATGAATTCCTGTGCTTCTGAGAAAGATGCTGAAAGAGACCATCCAGAACTCTTAGCCCATGATAAAACAATGTTTGGTGAGTGGAATCTAAAACCTTAACAGGGAAAGTACAGCATCTCCAAAACTTTCTTGTGAAATGTTATGTGTGTTCCTGCTTGTGTATTCATCTTTAATTGGGGATTATGATGATGGTGATGATGATTATTTTTACTTTAAAATAATGCCAGTTACCTTCCTCTCTTGAAAAGGGTTTCCCCATGATGTGCTTAATAGTATGAGGTGATGGTGCTTATTCACATTACTAATGAGTTTGAACACCAGATAGCCTCACTATCAGTTTTCTCATAGTGGGGAAGCTTCAAAAGCAGCAGAGGTTATAAGGTCTTGTACTTTTTTATTTCAGAGATGAAACCTTGAGTCCTTTGAGTGGTGCATGCTAATGCAATATTTAGTATTGTGCAAAAAAGAGACAAGCAGCCAATTTTTCTTCAGCATCACTTCAACCACTGGTCTGGATCTCTACTACTGTTACAGTGAGTCAGCAGAAAAGAATTTTCTTCCTTCATCTCATGGAATCGCAGTCTTAGTTGAAGGAAAAAAAACCAGATGACAAAATGCACACCCATATATATTTATGTTTTCACACACATAAAATTAATTACAGAGCTAATATGCTCTTGTGTATGCAAAACTGCCAAATCCATGAAATTTGGCACTCTTCAGGTAGAAACCTAGGTGCAATAGGGTTAATGTTTCCCACAGCTGGCTTTGAAAAGAAAAAATGTGTTATGTGAAAGCATCGCATTTGAGTCATAGCTGAAAATTAATAGAAGCCACTGGAATTTTTCATGGTAACATCAACAGGGCTAGAGATAAGTACAGTAAGATATAACTAAACTGTTTGTTAGGAGACTCTACAGATCTCTAGATGATCTTGTATATTTAGAAGAGATAATATTACTGAAATGTATATATCATTGTAGTTAGTTTCTAACCATATTATGAAAGGAAGATAAAAGGGAAGACAATGTTACTATATGGTCAGAGAGAATCTTCTGTTGTTATTTTTAATTATGAACTTCAGTGTATTCAGAAGCTTCAGTTCTTTCTATTTATTTTTAGTGTAAATTTCCTGAGTTTCTCTTGTGAATATTTTCTTGTAACACTATTTTACTTCAAGGTACTGAACCTTAATGATGAATTTTTTGTAAGACTATAGTATAATGAAGTGCTGGTTGTCTATTACTACTAGTAGTATTTAAAACAAAACAAAACCCCACCAAAGGGTGTTAGAAATACAAATCCTATTGAGGTCTAATGGAGACTTGTGGTCTCAAGTACCTTAATGCTTCCCTGTAACTACCAGTGATTCCCCTGTAATCTTGTTCTTTCATTAGTAATGCCCATAACTCACACATCCCATTTGTGTATGCACAGCATACACAAATCTTCATAGCATTTTTTTGATGTACTGGATTCCAGAACATATTAAATACAACAGGCAAGAGAATAGTGCGTAATGGTCAGCAAAAGCACTCTTCTCACTAACAGAGAAATATTAGGAAAGAGAAGAATTAATTTCACATAAGATTTGTGATTATGGAGACAGTGAAGCGGAGGTACAAGCAAGTAGTTTGAAAAGGAAGAAGGTACAGAGAAAGCTTCTGAGTTGCAGAGGGAAAAATTCCTGAAAATTCTGTAAAAGTGGAAGGAACAATTTGGCATCAGCTGATTATGTCAGTGGGGAAAAAAAGTGAATTAAGAGCTCTGAAAATGAGAGACTACTTTTAATTGATCTTTGAAATAACTAGAAAGTCTTGTGTTTTTATGAGGAAGCATGAAACCAAATCCCTAGTATTATTTAAAATAAATGTTTAACATAGGCTTTTAGAATGGAAGATGGATCCCCCCCCCCCCCCAAAAAAAAGGAAGATCTTGTTAGTGTGTTAGTGTTAGCAGTTAGTGTGCAGTAGATTAAAACATCCAAAACCGCTACTTGCTTCTGACTGTATATTTTGACTGCAGAACCTTTGCAATAACGGAGTTTTCAAGATTTTAGTTGTGGTAGGAATGGCATCATTGATGTTCCTCAGATGCCTTTAAACATCTGTGCTCTAGAGCTTCAGTAACTTCACAGCTAGAGAACATTATTCCTACCCTGTGTATGTTATCGCCTGAGTAAATACAAAGCAACACTATGTTGCCTACATTGGTCTGCAGCTTAGGAACCTATCTTCCCCTCTCCCCAGCCCAGAAATGCAGAAATACTGTCTGAATGAGCCTGAATATAAGGTGAGAATATCACTTCCACAGTAACTATACTTTGTGGAAAAAGCTCTGCAGGTGTTCTTATGATAGCGAAGCTGGTGATTTAGGGAAACCTTTTGTGTTAAGATAAGCAGAAATGTGTGCCAGAGTCCCTGCTCAGGTAGCACGCTGATAGTAATTGATAGGCTTTGGGCACAGATGGGTTTGGCTTATGGCTCTTCAAAGTAACTTCCTACATGATCTGCTTAGCCAGTATGTTTTACATGAGTTTTGCAATAAAGGATTCAAAATTAAATTAACCCTGAAAAAAGTCCTGTGAGGAAGTCCTCACTTTTTGTTTACAGGGATGATTTTCATTATTAGTAGTTTTTGAAGGCTCAGGAAGGTAAAACTTCTTTGTGATGGTGGATGACAACTGACTTCTGATGAATGCAAAGTGATGGCTTAGGCAATAACTTGATTTAGCCAGGTAGAACCTTATTAATTTTTAAAATGTATTTGAGCATCTCCTTTATGTTCCAGCTTATTGTGTTGCAGTAAGTCATCAGAGATGTTCTTGGTTTTAATCTGAACCTTAATAAAATTTTGCTTGAGACAAAGTGACAATTTTAATTGAAACATTTATTTTGAGGCACAGATACATATATATGTATCTCTAAAGCTAGGAGTGAAAGCTACTAGGCTTAAATAATATAATTAATTGTCCTTTTAAGAGAGGAACTAGGCAACAATTATGTAACTATTCATAATTTCTTTTTTATATTAGAATCATTTAGGTTGGAAAAGACCTTTAAGAGACAATACACTTTATCTTTAAAACTTCTAAATCAGTAAAAGCCCTACAAAAATTCTGAGATTCTGCAGTCACTGTTGATATCTTTGGATTTTCTTTTTTTTTCCCAAAAAAGATAGAGGCCAATCATTCTCCTTTTCATGTTTAATCCCTGCCAAAAGATCCCACAGTTCTGTCATTGGGATTAATTATTTACAGTATCCTATTCTGCAATGTTATGTAACAGTTCTATGAAACACTCTCTTGTTTTTTCCAGAGACTGCTCTCCAGCACTGCTCTTATTTTGTAATGTATCAACTTCTTATATAAGAATTAAAGCACTAGTTCTCTCAATCTGTGATTTCTTTTTCTCCTTCATATGTGTATAAGCATAAAGAAACGTTGTATGTGAATAATAACATTCATCTTTTCTGTCCCTACACATCTTTATTTTGTTTCTTTTCATGCATAAGCCCAGTAGTGAGGCATATGCTATATTTTAAACGAAAGTACTGCCCGCTTGATGAAATCCTGCAGACTTTGTAATGCAGGTCAGACTAGATGATTGTACAAGTTCCTTCTGACCTTAAATTCTATGAATGAAACTAACCTCATATGGGAAGGATCTCTCTAAAAACGCCTTACTTATGCATGCTTGGAATTTCAATAGTATTTGGTTTTGTTGGAAAGAGAATGACTTTGGCTCTATGGAAGTATCAGCTTATGCAGATCCTGTCACCTTTCTACAGAGTTAAACTTTTCGATGGCACTGGTGTTACTATTGCCTAAGGGCATATTGCCTTCAATGCAAACCCCATAGAGGTAAATTGGAGATTTTTAGATTAAGTTCCTGTTATCTGGTGTCATACTGATGCGCAGTCTTAGCACCATCAGGTTTCAGTTTTTGGGGAGTTAGTACTTTTTAAGATGGCTTGAAGTTCAAACAACAAACAGTGATTTGAAGAGCCATTACTCAGAATTCTGAGTGTATTGCCTATTAATTATTTTTGTCACTTTATACAATTATTTCATACCATGCTTTTACCTTTTATGAAGTGGACTATTAATTAGCTACATTGGGAAAGTGAAGCAAATACAGTACCATCTTCAGCTCTGGTAAAAGAAATTACTTTTACTAAACTGCTTTATCATTTGTAACCCTCAGCAATTCTGGGAGGGAAGTAGAATCTCTTAACAATCATGACAGTAGGGTAGACAGTGAGTAGAGCTATAGTGCAGGTTATTGCTGGATGTTGTTTGTTTTTCTTCTCAGCCAAGTAACCTTTTTTTTTCCAGCCTTCTAAGCTGAAGGTATTACCAGAAAGCTTTTTAGGGGAGCCATTAGCTATGAGAAAGAAGATAAGCTCAGTTACTAATGTGTGTGCTGGGTACTCTGAAAGTGATACTCAGTTCTTTGCTATAGCACGGAATTTGTATATGACCTTGAACAACTTACTCTGGTGGTGTTCTCGTTCTGTTTAAGTCAGTGATAGTTTTGCCTATTTTAATGGATTGATTTTAATGGAGCTGCGATTTCTCCTTTTTTTCATAGTTTCTCTGCATGAAAAATGAGAGAAATAGGAAAGCAGTAGCTTCCTCAGGATGTTGTGAATATAGTAGTGTGAAGGATGCATGTAAGATGGTAGGGTTGCCCAAACAACTGCAGGAGTTATATGCAGTATACAACAGCAATTGAATAAAATAAATAAATCCAATCCAGTAATATTTGTGAAAATGCATCACCTCAACTTCTTTCCTGTATCATTCCTTTGTTCCTCTGACATCAATGTCTTTTCCTTTAGAATTAGATTTCTTTAAAATATGTCTATATTAACCACTCCATTCTGTCCGTAGTGTTCATGTTTAGTCCTGTAGTTTGTAGTCGCAGCTTTATTAGCTGTCCTGCTTCTAAATGCATTTCTTGACAGTGGCTTTGAATAAATTTTCTTTTATTGTCATCCTGATTGTCCTGTACCATAATCACTGGATTGAAAAACAGTTTCTTATATTAGACCCATTGTCTTTCTACCCTGAATTGCTACTTTTAGACCTTTTTTATGCTATGAGTTTGTATGCTGCCTAACATAAGAGTCCTGATCTTGAATAAAATTCTAGAGGCCACTGTAGTACAAGCAGTGATAAAAATATGTTTTTCTAAAAAGCCGTAGTGTTATTATATGATTATTTCTGAAATAAAACTTGTTAATTAGTTTTATCTAATAAGGTTCTCACCAGATAGTCTCCGTGTGAATAAGTTTCTTCCAAGCTGAAGCACTGTTTATTGATAATTACTGTAAATTCTTAGAAATGGAGACTTCTGTTTTGTTTTTTTTTTGCCAAGATAGATTATTAAGGGTATAATCATTAGAAGTAGCCTGAAAATATCATAATAATAATGGTAGTAGTTTGTTCAAGTGATGTTGTCCCTTGTATGTGTTCTTTTTAATGTACGGCAGAAGTTAGTCATGTGGAAACAAAAGAGATCAAAGGGAGAGAGCCAGATGCTATTTCTATTATTTCTGATTATTGTTAAATAAATGCAATTGTCTAACACGAGCCATATCTCCAAGAAAATTAACAGTGTAATTATTACTGAAGCTATAGTTAAGAGAGAAAAGTGATGTTGCATAGCTATTGCTAAGGATCTTTATTCAGTGTTCTGCCTGCCTTCTATTTGTAGTGACATAAAGCAAAAATGGTCTTATGTGCTTTTTCCTTATATTTTGTTTTCAATTTTATTTTTCTTTGCATCCTTTGTGAGTTGCATGAGATTTCATGAGACCTAGGTCCACCGAAAACTGTGTTCATTCTTAGCTTGGATGCAACTGTGTGACGTGTTCAGCAGCTAACAGCTCAAAAGACCTGTGTAGAAAGATTTTACATGACTACAGAATATGTTTGTTTAATTCTTTGTTTTATTTTATGCATTTAAAAGGAAGGTTTGTACCTTGTGTTGAATGTTTAGCTTTGACTGTTCACCAAGGGAGGGCTGCTTGGTCACTCGCTTATTTTAATCTAGTAGTACTGTTGTAGCTGTGATCATCTATTGATACAAACGAAGCAAATTTTTCATAGGAAGCAGTGATATTTTTATTGGAAGAATTTAAAAAAAGAGACACCTTCAGGAATATATGCATGCTTTAGGCAAAGGTTTTTGTGCCCCAAACCACGTCTTTTGCTCCCAATCATAACAGCTGGTCTACTAAAAGATATTACCTCTTGCTGTATATTTTGCATCTTGACCTAGAAATATATTTCCTTCTCAATTTATTTATGATATTAACACAACTGTTTTTTTAATCACTTTCCTGTAGCTGCTTTTATTTAGCTGTTAACATACGGATTAGTATTCAAACTATCATCTGGATGTTTTGAAGTTTAAATGAACCAGTTTCACTGGTTTGTTAGGAAATGCTTGAAACTTGCACCAGTTTTCCTCTTTTTTTGGCCATGTTTTTCTGTATTGAGGTCCTTAGCACTCTCATGGTCCTCGCATTTATGAAGACTCTAGGACTCCTGCTAATGGATCTTGATCTGTATGTTATTTAAGGAACTCTAATACAAACCAGCCAATGTAAAGCCACTTCTTTTCTGTCATGTCACTTAAAATTTGGAATGCTAATTACACAGAAAATACTTTGCTATAGTTTTTTGAAAGTATGATGTTCTCATTGTAATTATCGTCTATTGATACTCTCATTATAATCATCATTCATTAACAACATGAATATCAACTGCATTGTGTGTTTCTGTCATCAGAACTGTAAATAGGATATATTTGGGTTTGGACTGTTTATGGTACTTAGAGTTACTTTCAGAAGTACATAGTAAGTGTGTGGAAAATGCTAGTAGCTTAATCTTTCATCTCTAACTGTAAGAATCTCTGATATATAGAGAGGCATGGTTAAAATGGATCTTATATCTTCAGATGTTTTCTAATGTAATAAAGAACGTGGATGGTCATAACATCTGAGTATACTGACTTCAGTGCTTTTCTATTCAGAAGTCATTTGTTAAGTCTTCAACTGATGGAAATAGCCAGTTTAGAGAGGATGGTTGTTTATTTTCTCTTTGCAGTGATAGCCGAAGTCCCTCTTTTAATAATATCTTGTTATACAAGACTATTCAGCAAAACTGTGTCTTTCTCCCCGTTTCAAAAATATATAAAAGTGTTCCTACATATATCTTGGGAGTCACCCATATTTCTCTTATACTGCACCTCTGATTGCTGTTTCCCAACTGCCATCCTTGGAATGTCCGCAAATAAAATTAACTGCTTTCTTTTCCTTTAGACTTTCAGATTTAGTGGGTATTTTTCCCCCCCTCTCTGCTTGGATTTCTTTCCAATGGTTCCCCTCCCCCTCTTCTTTAGTTTACAGACTTCTCCAATGCTTTTTTTTCTGTGCTGATTGCAGGAACACCCACCTTTCTGTCGTTTTAGTAGAGCCTTTCATGCTCTTTTCTCTGTACCAGTCCTCTAACCAGATATTTAGGCCAATTATTCTGTTCAGTTTCATTATTCTGCTCCCACAACTACAGTAATAGCCCACTTGAAAGATCACTTGGCTTCTTTTACTGTTGAGACTGCTTGCTAGTTCCCAGAATGGCATCTTCACATCCTGTGATCTTCTGTTTCTTTTTTTTTTTTCCTAGAATTTTATTTAAATTAAAAAGGGGTGGGGGTTAAAAGGAAAACCACACACACATACATGAGCAGGGGAAAAAAAAAAAAGGCGGCCAGATATCAAATACATGCTTTCAGGAAGGGAAATTCCAGCACTGGCAGTTTGCAGGAGACACTGAATATCAAATACCATTATTCAGTCATTTTCCACAACAGGACTTTGAATAAAAATTCCATTGAGAATCCTAGAACAAGTGTTGCATGCTCTTTGTTTTGCAGCCACACAGAGTATGAATTTCACCTACAATTACAAAATAGCACCCAGAAAAACTTTACTTCTCTTTTGTCCACACACATTCAAATTTGAAGCTTTCACTTCAAAAATCTTTGGTAAGTAAATGTTTTAATAATGTGTGTAGACACTTCACATGATAAATTTCATATCACAGTGCTAATGTCTCCCAGATTATAGATAGCATTTCAATTTATCTTTGGGTTTTAAAAAGTCTTAACTTTTCTGCCTCCTTTCCTCTTTCTTCTTTTTTCCCTTTCATCTTCTATTTTCATCACTAATGTATGAAAGTATTTGGCCTCTTCACCCTTATCTCTTCTAAATTAGAAGATACGCATAAATATTTAATGCTTATTCCTTGTGTGACAGTTACCATCAGATGAGAATTTTAAGACTGGATCTCACTTGTTATGCCTTGTTAAACATCCCTTTATAGTATATGTAGATTCTGTTGTTCTTAATACTAAAATTGTTTATCTGAGATGAAAATTGTGCATTGTTGTTGAACAATAGAGTACTCTTCAACAAATTTGCATGTAACTTGTTCATATCTGTTCCAGCTCTTTTTTCTCCTTCTGTAATTAATAAAGTATTTTTTTCAATTGTGCAGCAAAACACAGATGACTTGGGGTAGGGATTTTTTTCCCCAAATATTGTATCAAACATTGGAAGAGTACCATATACTTTTAAAGAGGAAAACAAACCCAAATGTCCCATACCTTTTTCAGTCTTATAAGTAGCAAGAATATGCATCTGTGAAGAACTTCATAGCTCACTGCCACTTATGCAGACAGCATGAACATATAAAGTGCTTAAATGATCAGGTATTTCTTGCCATAGGTTCCTTAATTAACTTTTAGAAGAAGGTCTTAATTTCTGTCCTTTCGATCAAAGAAAATATGAGCCTGCAACTGTATGAAATATATTACAGACAATACTGATGTTACTTGCAGAGGGGAGGATCAACCACACATAGAAGGGTTCTCTCTATGTGGTGCTGTGTGCTGTGATGTGCTGATGCTCTTTCTCAGTCTACTCCCTAATGAACAGGTGCCTTGCGCCACCATGGTTGCCTTTCTTGTTAGCAGTTTCAGTAGAGAGGCTAATGATTAAACGGGCACTTCTCAAGGTCAGGGATAAATTACATACCCAGGAGACTGTGAATGAAAATTGCATTGCTATTCTCTGTACTGTATCAATTCAGAAGAAAGAGGACTCACTTATCAGAGCTGTCAGTCCAGCACCTTTCACAGTCAGTCAGCTCATTTAAAGAAAATACTGAGAATTCTGAATTTCTTTAATTGTTCTTATACACACAATCATATGGTGAAAAGATTCTCTGTAATGAGGGGGCTGTTATAAATCGCATATGACAAATCGTTTCTATACTCAGAAGGAAGAACTTTTGCTCATTTATTTTTAGTGATACGATGCAGGCCATGTTTGTACTTTCATATAAGTACCAAACAAACAAATGTTTGTAGAAATATGTTCAGATAAAAGATTAACCCCTACATTTCTCTGTATTTTAGAAGCTTAAACTCCTGATCTACAATGCTGTTTTCAAATCACAGATATGATAACTGAGGGGTTGTGTACCTAAAATAGTTTTGTCAATCTGCTTGTATCCTCTCTGAAGCAATAAGAGATTTATAGAGAGAAGTGAGGATAGGGCCCAAGCCTAAAACCACTCTGTATTCAGTGGACCATGCTGATTAAGTATAGCTGCATTTTCTTAAATTTTATGATTAAAAACAATTTTTATGAGTTATTAAAACTTCTCATGTGTCCAACAAGCAGATTTTTTAAATAATTTTCCAATTTAATCCAATTTGTTCTTGGTATATGTCCAAACTAGAGCATCTAAACTTTTAGCTATATAGTGAAGTGCATACTTTTGAGGTTTTGTTTTTGCACAGATAAATATTTGCTGAGACAATTTACTATGTAAAATATGTAATCCCAGTTATAATATATTTTTGTTAAAATATTACTAATTGCCCCAAGTGTGTTTATACGTTACAGGGAGCCATGCTTAAGTAGAGAAGTACACTTTTCTGATTTGTTCCCATTTGTTGGAAATGGTCCTGCTTTTTTTTCTGATCTGTCTTCACTTACTGTATCGAATCATTCGGGGATCATTTTTTTTAAGGTCATGCTAGGTACTGCAGTTTCATACAGCAATTCCTGTACCTAGTGCACACGAGAAAGCCAAGTTCTGTTTCAGTGTTCCTAATTGATTTTCAGAGTGACAGCACACGATCTGTAGGCAGCATCCCAAGCCATTGGGATTGCCTATTACTACAACTTGGACTTTTCAGCCTTTCCAGAGACTATATATATATACTTATTCTGTGTTTCTAGGCTTAAGTGGAAAAGATAAATGCCCTGACATGCTGTCTTTATACTCTTCCACATTGTTCTTTTGTGGGATTTACTTCAGACCATAACCTACTAGGTCTACATGTTGTAAAATCTTGTCTCAGTGTAGTGGAGAAGGTTGACAGAAAATAAAGGACCTTGCTTTTCAGTAACTGCTAAAGATACATTCTCATTTTCTCCATTTAGGACTTGTGAGGAACGTTCAGGGAATATCCAGCAGGTAGATATTCCCTGAACAAACTGTGGCCCATGGAGAGCCCGTGCAGGACCAGGTTTATCCTGAAGAACTGCAGCCTGCAGAGAACTGCAGAGCTGTTCTTGAAGGACTGCAGCCCATGGGGAAGGACCCATGCTGGGGCAGGGGAAAAGTGTGAGGAGGAAGGAGCCACAGAGAGGAACTGTCACAAACTGACCACAACCCCCCTGTCCTACTGAGCGTTCAATGGATGCCAGGTATTTTTGGCAACACTGATTTAATACGCTTGCCAAATGCAATTTTACCTAAACATTTTTGTGTTCAAGACACCTTCTTGGCAGGATTAGAAAGTTACTACAGGTCTCCAACAAGCAAATTAAAATTCCCAGTGAACAGAAAATTTTACAAATGATTGATTGATCAGGAGCTTGTTAAATTATTTGTTATGACATCAAGCAATCTGCTGATTTTGTCACTGCATAGAAAACAGAACTTTTGAATTCATTATCCCATTAAAATTGTCCAGAGATACAGACTGCCACTGCCTGAGAGCAGTTTTTAGGTATTCAAGCGTGCAGTGTGGATGTCTGATTCAGTGTGGTCTCTCCACAGGCTGCAGGGGGACAGCCTGCTCCACCATAGCCCCCTCAGGGGCTGCAGGCGAGTCCCTGCTCTGGCGCCTGCAGCACCTCTTCCCCCTCCTTTTTCACTGACCTGGGTGCTCGCAGGGCTCTTTCTCAAACTTTTTTCCCTCAGTCCTGTGAGGAAAACACTGCCGAGCAGCGTTTGACCTTTCTCCCATAGGCTTTACCAGAGGCGCCACCAACTCGCCTGAGGGGCTCGGCTGTGCCCTGAGGGCGGGTCGGGCCGGAACCGGCTGGAACCGGCACGGGGCAGCCCCCGCCTGTCCTCACAGAGGCCCCTGCAGCCCCCGCTGCTAACACCCAGTACAGGTGGTCCTGATCTCTAGTTTCCTAAAGTTAAAAATGAGTGTTTTTCTAAGCTAACGCTTATTTTGAAAGCCTGGATATAGAGGGAGGCGGGTGAGCCTCGGGAATATAGTGTCACATTGACTGAGGGCGATACTGTCAGGGGAACAGGAAAAAGTCATTCCTGGTATCTTTTAAAGGCCTATTTTCCATCTCCATGTTGTAGATAGAAACACCTTGCTTTTAATTATAGCTATGCATGCAACTTCCAAATCACTTTGTAAAAGCTTTGTTAGAAGTACTTGAAAAATTTTAAACAAAGTTGCCTGTAGGTCAGCACTTCTTTGCCTATTCTTGACCCCTGAATTCTTCATGCAAGGAAAATACTTTTGTGTCTCTTTTATGGTGTAGAAATCTAATGGAGATCAAAACCTTACTCATAAAAAAGTAATAACAGAAGTAGTTGAAACTTTATAGCTTATGGGATAAGAATAGGCATTACCTCAGGTGCCCAGAGAATGTAAAATTTGGTGTGGTAAATCAGGAAGTTGGTTAAATTCATTATTCTGACATCAAACTGCTGTTCCTGTCACTACTTATAAAATAGCAAAATCTTTTTAATTCATTAATGCGATGAAATTTTTCAAAGATACATTAATAGTGTCTTTATGGAGAAATGATAATGGTCGTATTTATAGCAGAGCTTCAGTCATTCTGTATCATTTCTTTAATATATGCTGTGAAAGTGTTCAGAAGATGCTCAAGATTTAGAGGAAGGATAGAAATTCTGTTATAAACTTGTAATTTACAATAGAAAAAATAGTAATGGTAAAAAATATGATGAAAAAAATTGAAAGCATGCAAGCAAAGGAGAGTTCTTCTCTAGCTTTGTGATTTCTTTATCAGACCCTATTGCCAAACTTTGGCTGGGAGTTTCATACAGAGGACATAAGAAAACACCAGTGCCAGTGGGAAGAAAGAGAAGCCCCTTCACGTGTTGTATACTTCAAGACTGCAGCTTGGGGCTACAACTGAGTTGGTGCACCACAAACATAACACTGTTATCTGTGAAACCTACAGAACTACTGAGTGCAGGAGCAGTGAAAAACACAAGATGTAACCCACCTGCCCTTCTTCAGTCACAGTTGTTGCCAGCTGTAATCAATTAATTGAACTCGGCAACACTCATGCTGCTAAAGCAAATGCTAAACCTTCTCTTGTGGGATCCAGTGTAGAGCTGAAAGGGGTGCTGGCTCTGCTTTGTCTGGTTTGCATCTTTCAATTGAATTCAGAAGTGAGATTTTTTTTAAATTTTTTTTAATAGATCCTTATATGTGTTCTTAAATGTCTGAATATGTTGGGCGTTTTTGTTTCTGTTGTGATGTAAAGCTAATTTAGATCATTTTCTGTATGTGTTCAAAAGTGTGCTGTGCCTTAACTTGAATTTCCTCTTATACTCTTTTTTGGGAGTCTCAGTGTGTAAGTTAAGTTTCCTTTAATATTAGTGGCCATAGAGTAATTTGGATGGATCCAATTTGCAGAGTTTATACATAGTAAATTTAGTTCCCTTTTTCAAAAGGAAACCTACTGTAATACTCTCTTTTCAGAGACTGCAATTTTAATGGATTTGGTCTTTTTTTTCCTGATAAGGGTTTTGTTTACTTGAACTTTCCAAAGGATCTGCAAACAATTAAACCTACATTTACAGAACCCTTTTTAAGTGTTATTCTCAACAGACTTGCAGAACAAGATACTCTTTAGCTAATTTAATATGTTTTAAACTAAGCATTCAGGTTTATAGCTACCCTTGTAATGTTAGCCACTATATACAGACAAAAAAACTTACACCTAAAAGTACATTATGTTAGAAATGCATATTGATTACCTCAGCCTTACCCATGGCAGAAACAGTTTCCTTAAGACTGAAACCCTGTTATCTATCATTATGGGTCTACCTCACTTTATCAGAAGGTTTGAACAATATTACAGCTTTTGGGATGCTAATTTGTTTATTTTGTTTAAGGGATTTGACTGTTCTCTTCGTTCTTTGTTTACAAAGCCGTTGGTCTTGTTCTAACATTTCAAAACCTTTCTTGATTCTCTCTTTTTTTGCTGTTCTTAGTCCTTTAACAACCTGATTTGTGGTTTGAATATTTTTCCCAGTCAAGTGGTCCTACCTACCAAATTTGGTGAACATGGCATATTAATATTGCGTTCTTTGGGTTCGTATAGTCAAATTAGAACAGAAATGACTAATTTCCTGGCTACCACAGGAATGAAAAAGTGTAGTTTGTTCCCAGATGTATGCACAGCTGAATTTCTCACTTCTCCATGGCTATCTGTTGAGACTCCTACCTTGGTAGTGAAACCCTTCCAATGTTTCAGAGGCTTGAAATGATCACATTTAAGAACTTTCATAGCATCTCCTTCTGGATTGTTGTAGGTTGTGGAGGCTTAGTGTGGATTAAATAGTTCATGATGTACATTGTCACAGAGGCACTGTCAGTGCTTGTCTTTTTACTGTCTTGTTTCATGAAAATTTTTTGTTTAGTCACAGCAGAACTGGATGAAGCCTATTTTTAGTCATTACTATCAGAAATAACTTCCCTCTTTCTTACCCTAACTCACTTATCTCTGGCTCTCATCTCAGCTGAAATGTTGCTCCCATTAAAGGTTCAGGAGAATACTATCATTCATATAAATGAACTCAAATTCTCCTGCCTCCCCCTCTCCCCAGTGGAAGTGCTTGTTTAATGTTTTCATACCTGTGTGAGATATTCTTTTCTGTATCCTGTTCTGCAGGACGTTCAAAGACATTCATTCTATTCATTTTGACAAGTAAGGCATATGAATAGTCGTATCAGTTCAATCATATAAGTACTGCTCTTTGAAATCAGCTTGGTGAGTGCTATTTCCTATTTCTTCTTTAAGTTTGTTATCTGCCCAAGCTCCTTTAGAACAGTCTGGGAAAGTTGGAATATCAAAGCTGCTTCCAAATACCAGGGAGCAATACATGTTACTGACAAGGAGCTTCTGATCTTCTGATTCTGGGAGCAGCGGCCAAATCCCATGTGCTGACAAGGCCAGAACTTGTAATGGTGGAAGGTTCCGTGTCCCGGGAAAAGGTGGTTGTTCTCTCCAGGGAAAATAATCAGTGACTAGTCCTATATTTCTGCAGTCATAACTCCATTTCACGTTGATATTTTACAGCAAAAATAAATTTTTTTGCATCCAAAAAATTACATGTCTGTAAGGGAAATTGCACAGATATAACTTGATGAACTGGACTGATTTCTCAGAAGTATGGCAATAGACTTCCACTCCCTGCTGAATAGCTGAAACTAATGCCCAGCTTAGCTATCAACTTCCGTGTCCTAGTTAAAGGAGTTTGGTGGCTTCAGTTCTTGTCTAAAGACATCTTTTTTTTTTTTTTTAATTTTTTTTCACACCTAACTGATAACTGAAGTATTTGTTGATACCACCACAGGGTTAAAAAATCAGCAATGAATGGACACAGAGACTGAAGTTGCAGTTATTCACAACAGTGTTGAAATATGTTATTGGGAACGGAGATGACTAGGCTATGATATTCAAGAAAAATTGGGGAATTTTTTTAAGTATTTCTTAAAAATAAATCTTTAAATAGAAGACACAATTCTTTAAGCTTGTTATTGCAATACAGGAAATCTATATTTACCAAAAAAGGAAGTTTTAAACACCTTGTAATTGTCATTGTGTAAGTATTCTAATCAACTAATTTATTTTGTAATAATAAATTCACAGATGAAACCACTAAAATGAAGCAGTCACAAGTATTTATAATCATATGAGATCTCACTGGAAATCTGAACTGCATAGAAAGCTTTTTTTGTTAACTTTTTGATGTTTTCTAGTGGAGTTGAAAAATGTAATTGCTGTGGTTTGGGCCAAACCAGCCACTGGGTGACCAACAGATGCTCCCACCTACTTCTCTTCAAAGAGAGAAGCAGAGGCAAGAGAGAGAGAGACTTACGAGTTTAGAAGGAACTAAACCACTTTAATGAAATATTAATAATAAAAAAAATAACGAAATATACACAAAACTGTATCAAGCTCCCAAGATGACAATCGTCACTGGCTGGCACTGGGGAAGGCCCAGACTGAACACAGTGATGGACGGGAACTGGATTCCAGGTCTGGATTCAGGATCAGGATCAAAGGCAGACGAACAGACAGAGTCCTCCTTGGATGCCGGCCATTGAAGAGAGAGGGCTGACCCTTTGATCCCTCAGCTTTTATCCTGAGCATGAGGCAGATGGGATGGAATACCCTGTTAGTCAGTTTTGGGTCACCTGTCCTGTCCGCTCCTCCCTGCAGGTGTGATCGTTCTACACTTCTGCTTCCGACCCTCCAACGGGGCAAGTAACAAAGTTAGCTGGCCTTGGGTGTTATAGCAATGAGTATAAACAAGAGCCTCTCTGCATACCATCCCTTGGCATCAATGATAAACATAGGTCTTATCACTCTGAGAGAGAACAGTGGCTGCACAATACACTGTTAATTTCAGTAATTAGAAGGGGCCTGGCTAAGAAGTAAAGTTACTGAACAAAAGTGGTCCTGTTTTACCTCAAACCAGGAGAGTAATAAAATGAAGTTTGAGGGGATCATATTGTTTAATTCATGTTTCACTGAATTCAAATAAATTTAATTCACTACTTTGCTAGCCGTTATGTTCTCCTGTAAAAATGCATTTAAAAGAAATACATTCCAGTCTGGGGTGGTTGTTTGGGTTTTTTTTGTTTAACATGCAGGTATGCACACAGAGTTCTTCAGACGCTTTCTATTCCTCTAGTTTTGCTTTCAATGCATGTATATATATATAACTGTGTGTTCGTCTTGTCATGGTAATTGAAACTGGAGTTGTCAGAATCTGGAAATCACTTGTGTTAGGCTGGAACATAGAAGTCCAGTTAAAGAACACCATGCGACCATACTATTGGTTTAAGGTTGACATGGCCAGAGAGTATACAGGGAGAGATGTTTATTTCATTTTTTAAATTAGTATCTAAGAAGCCTTCTGAGTATTAAGATTACTGAGCATTGTATCTTCATGTGTTGGAATCTTCACGCTGTTTACACAGATTTCTGTAACGCGTGGGGTTTTTTGGACTTGATGCTAAGGTCCAATTTGTGAGCAGGTTCATTCTCATTTCATAAGTTCAGAGGCACTTGCAATGAGGTTTCATGTTTGGTGAATGCACCTGAAGGTTCAGAAGGCAAAGGGAAAGAGGAAGGTTTAGGAAAAGAGGCATACAATAGTTACTACCCCTTTAAGGACAGGTGATCCTGTAAAAAGGGTAAAATGGGATAGGGCCATAATTGATCCTGTTTGGCTTAGTGTTCTGACTTTATAAAGTTTGAGGAAAGGTTACATTAAATCTTGATATATGTAAGAGTTTTCACAGGATTTGATGAAACTATATTTTCAGCTACTTTTGTGTTTTATGATTATTTTTAAGATGATAAAATAAGTGGGGAAAAAAGTTTGGAAGAAACCTTAAGAAATTGTCTTAAATACAGAATCTGTTCTAACTAAAACATTCCTGACCGACATTTTTCTAACCAGTTTCCAAAGCTATCCAGGGGTTGTCTATTTTCCTTGCACGTCTGTCTTTAGCTCTGCAAAGTTTTTTTTTTTTTAATGTCTAATTCAAATCTCCATTGCTGGAATGTAAGTGCATATTTCTGTTGTGTTAAAGTGATGGGTTTTTTAATTCTTTTCTAGAATAAGGTCCAATATTTCAGTCTTCTCTTGTAGAGTGTCTTCTAGACTGCTGTTCTTTCAAATTAACTGCATCTTATTTCTAACCTGTAGGCAGTGTCCACAAATAAACAGTTATCCATTCAAGGCCTTACCAAAGGCAGGTAAAGCAAAATGATCATTTTGGGTGGCATTCAGGGCATGCTTTATTCTGTCCATAAGGCTTCCAGTATGATACATGCTTTTATTTGCAATAGCTTTGTAGATTCAGGTTTACCTCCTGATCCAGATCCTGTAGTGCAGAGCTGTTATGCCTTTTCTCAACCTACATTTCCACAGTTGATTGTTTCTGAGAGTAAGAAATAATGTACCTACCCTTGAAGCACAGTTAATCTTTTTCAAACCATTTCTACCAAGATCTTTTTTTGGACCCTAATTGTGTCCCCCAGTGTGTGTGCAGAGCTTCCTATCTTAGACCTACCTTCAAACATTATGGGAGCAGTCTCTCTTCTGTCATCAAGATTAATGATGAAAATAAAGAATAGTACTGGATTCAGTGCTGACCAAGAACTCCATTTGATGCCTTTTTCCTTTTAGACAGTGAATTGCTGATAGCTATAGTATCACTCTTTTCTATAGCTATTTACCCTGCAGTAATACTGTTTAGATGGTGTTTCTTGGTTAGACCAGGAGACAGTCCTGTGCAATGATGCCAAAAGTCTTCCTAAAGTCATGAAATGTGACATCAATTATTTCCCATACTACAAGTCTTTCTACCTTGTTATGCCTTGTTCTTGATGAATCCATGCTCAGTTACTTATTTTTGGTTTTTCTTTTCTTTACAATCTGGGAAAGTAAAGAAAGTTAAAGTAACCAGGCTATAATTTCTTCCTCCTCCTTTTAAGGCAGGCATTATTTTTCCTCTTTTAAAGGCTTTTGTACCCATATCCATCCATCGTATGCTTTCAGAAATAATACTAATGATAACAGCTTTCCTGCAGTAACAGCTCTGATATTCATACGGTTCTGTAGGACTTTGGGCAAATGTAACATGGCATAGACAATTTTGAATAATTTTGCCTACATATTTTTCCTAATCTTTTCTTTCCCTGTCCTGTCCTGATATTGTCCTGCTCTTTTCCTTTTTTTTTTTTGGTAGCTTTTAATTGTGTAAGTCAGTTGAGTATAATTGAACGTCTTAGTAACAACTACCAATAAAGCAGTAAACACTTCAGACTTCTTGGCACAGTACGTCAACAGCTTGCTTTCACCTTCAAGCTGCTGACTAACCAGTAGTTCTCCTTGATCCTCCTCTTACTCTGAAGTGTATTTGTAGAATTTCTTTTTGTCCTTTGTCTCTTGCTAATTGTACTTCGCTTTTTCTTCACTTTTCTGGTGCTGCCTTTCTGTGCTCATGCTATTATTTTATACTTATATTTGACAGTTTTCACTTTCAGATGTTTACATCTTATGCTTGAAGTCAATGAAGAAGTTAATTTCTAGCCAAGATGACTAAAAGTGAAAATATTTATATCCTTATTTATGTCCTTCCTTTGTATTGGGGCAATTAGCATTGCCTTTTTTCTTTATTTTCCTTTTTGTTAAAAGAAAAAAAAAAGCTGCCTTTCTTTCTTGATTTCTTTTTTTCCGTAGGTCTGTCTCGGGCAACTTTGTCAATTCTCTGGGTTTATTAAAATGTTACTTCTTAACATGCATTGTTTTTATTTGTTGTGGTCTTGTATGATTTCCTTTTTTTGTGGTTACCTGTAAATTCAAGTGCAAGTCTAGTGAATTGTTCAGGTTGCAATTTGGGTAATTTCGTAAATTCAGTCTGTGGTTCTCCTCATCACATGCTGTATTTTTGAGTTAAAAGACACCTCATTTTATATAAAGTGATACATCAATGAAAAAATGTAATGGAGTTCTGACTTTAGTTAATACTTTCTCATGTTGTATTTGCATATATGGCTTCATTTATAACTACCTAAATGAAAGTACCTCTCAATTCCTGAAACTGAGTAAAATGTAAACGCACCTTGTCCTAAAGTGCCTAGTACCCGTGCACCCAACTTGGGCAAAACAGATGAATCAGGTTCTGGATACTACTTTCACTGCCTTACAGGTTGTTACTGGTACAACATATTCCCCAAAGGATGTAAATGTTTTTTTTCACCCAAATCTGTGATTCACCTTTATGTATTTTGAAATATTATTTTTTTAAAAGACATTTTAATTTGAAATTATTGAATACCCGGATTGGGTAGGGTTATTTTTTTAATCTGTGAGATAAAGAACTGATATGTCCTTTTAGAATAAAACTTTTAGAATCCAATATTTTTCAGGAAGCTTCTGCATCAGGTGTTCCATATATTCCCTGAACGATATATTACCTATTTACAATCGTTTCAAAAATTGAATCAGGAAAGTGAAAGCAATATAGTGGAATGTAAGAAGGGAAAAAAGAGCTGGAAATAAGACAAGGAAACTTTAAAAGGAACAGAGACCTAGGTTAGGAGTGAGTGTGGAGGGGAAGTCTTTTCCTAAGTACAGTTTCATGCCTAGAGTAATCCACACTTGAGCTTCTTGACTTATACTGCCTTAGATGGCCGGTGAAATCCAGTACACTAACTTTAAAATCCTGAGTGCTCTGGGAATGGCTTCCCACCAAGTCATTTTACATGCCATAGTGCAGCAATCAAAATGAACCAAATCACTTAAATAGAACTTTTATTGTACAAGTGGGAGTGAGTTACTGGCAAAGCACTCTCTCATCTTATGTCATGAATTTATCTGCTCTACCTGAAATTACTTAGCAGATGTTTCCAGTTTTGTGGTTAGAAGCCACAAAATAAGCAAGCCTATGTTTTCACTTTCTCTGACCTATAGCATTGCTTCCTCAAATGCTGTTCACACTGCTTGAGTTTAGCAACCACAGTGATTTAAAATGTTAATGATGTGTGACAGATACTTTACGCTTATTAGCTCTCTTCCTGCCTGGTACAATTAAAGCTGATAATGAACCTTCTATGATCCTAAAGAAGGGAAACTATAAAATGCTTTTTTTAAAAATAAAAAAAAAAAGAAAACCAATTCTATCCCAATATGTCTAAAAAGACTTTGAGAGAAATATATAGGCATGTAGCATCATTTATCTAGTTACTGCAAAATAACTTGAGGAAACATGAGGAAGTTTTACTGCATATGCTTATGCACCACTTTGTTCATAAACTAGGCTAAGAATTATTAGTGTTACTGTCTTCGTTCACTGTAAAAAAGTGTGTCTTGTAAATCTACGTTCCCCTATTGGTAGGCAAAAAAAAAATATTTTTTTTTTTGTGTGCTGGCAAGAATGCATGTTGAATTCTAATGGAAAAAAAAAATTCTAACTGGAATTTGTGCAAATAGGCATTTTTGAATGTTATTCATGCAGGTCCCAGTTCGGGGAAACATGTAGGCATGTGTGCAGTCCATTTTTTTTGATAAGATGGGCCTCATTAGAAAACAAGACATTTCATTTGGCCGGTATGGTTGATCACAAGACATTGTGCTATGATGTCTGCTGTGCATCTTGAAAGTGCACTGTAAAAATTATTTGCCAAGATTATTCAGAAAATATATTCAAAATTAAATTTGAAAAAAAAAAATCTTAATATGCACTTTCAAAACAAAAAATTATATTTTAAGTCCAATTATTTCATCAAGAACTAACGGGACAGGGAGAAGCAGTTAGCTATTATGTTGTTCAAAGTGTCTGTGCCAAATAGAGAAGTTGATAGACGTTGGGGGTAACAGACGTTGTTTATTCTGCAGGTCTCTTGTGCTGAGATTGTGAATTAGAGGAAAATGTGACAATAGATTTATGATGTGGAAGCTGAGAACAAATGAAACACATCTCAGACAAAAGTCATCAAAAACCAATGGAAACCGCTTTTATGTTTTTTCTACAAGGGGATTTATTCTTGAGGCTTTGATTGTCTTGGCCCACTAAGTGGACACATTTTATAATTACATTACCTAGGTGGGCAGTACTTATTCAGAGTGCGCTCTCCAAATTATTTTCATTAGCGTTGGCAATGACTCTGTTACCCTGGAATCGGTATGTCCAAACATATTGGGTGCTTGCAGGAGCACAGATTGCAGAATTTAAGCTTAGAAAGAGCTTTGTTCATTTACCTGAGACATTTAATTTTGATTAATATATGTTACCATTCAAAAGTGAAATAGCTATTCACAAATTCGCATGAAAACTGCTTTAGGAGATATCAATTCTGGTTATTACTGGGGCTCGCTATTTGACAATTATCAAAAATTAAGCCAGCCTTTGTAGCAACAATGTTTTGCAGTCTAAAAATAATCTCAAACATTACTAATTCTGTTTCCTTGTGCCAGTTACTGGTGCTTTTACCCAGAAGTAGGTGTTCAGCAGTATCCAAACTTGTAATACAAAAATAGCCCTGTAGCATGAAGAGTAACTGGTTGGGCAACAATACTTTATAGTTATGGAGAAGTCCAGAGTGGGAAATACAGCATGTACTTTTAGATAAATAACACTGTTGTTTGAGCCACAGAACTGGATTTGGGGTTGGGTTTGTGTTCCTTTCTGCTTCTGAGAGCAACGTAAGCAGTAGTAGTATGGCCAAATGTAATGATGCCCCTTTCTAGGCAGGTCTGCAAGGATAGGAAATGGAATGTAAAGGCATGGATATTTGCCGTTAAGGTTTGTCGTAACATTATAATGTGAGGGTGTGAGCGGAGTTCTGCTTAAACAAGCAAAGCAAAACAGCAAAAAGCCCTGTAATTGGCTTTTGGTTAATTCTCCAGTGTGTATTACAAGATTACTAATTACATGTGTCTGTATGAGATGTTTCGTAGGTCGAGTTTGTCTATGTCTTAGTGGCAGTCAGTGCGTGCTTAATTATTTCTTCTGAAGTGTGTGGTTGTACCTATGTGTCTTTTTTGGTATGTTGCTTTACTCTGGCTTTTAATATGGGGCACTCAAATTATATTGCTGCTGAACAAAATGTATTTTCTGCTTGGGCTATATCTTTTTCAAATAGCCCTTAATATTTGATTTGCCTTTCTGAGGTATGGAGCTGGTACTTTGAGAGCTATCTGCAATGATTACAAGAGCTCTTTCTTCTGTAACTATTCAGTAGAGCCCCTCGTAGTGGACGTAAAGTTGGGATTAATTGCTAATCTTTTAATAATCACCAGTGCATCTCTGGGATAATGGAAAGATACCATTACCACTAGTGCTTCTACTAATTTCAAATATGATGTCATGTATTTGCGCTACCTGGAGGTATGTACTCTGGCAGTGATTCTCAATTTTTTTGTGTTGGCAGCCAAAGCTTAACACATAGTACTGTTGTTTTGCCTGTCTTCATCTTGTCTTTACTTCTGGAAATGGTGTTTATAATTAGTTATTTAATGTTTCTGTGTAATAATGAATGTCCATTTGCTTTCAGTAGGACTTGGTCTGTAATTCAACAATTCGTTAGCTTCTGCAGCAAAGTTGTGGTTCAGAAGTTCCTCCCCTGTACCAGTTTGTAGCTTTCCATGTGTTCCGTCTAGCTGTTTCAGGTTCTTACCTCACTAAAAAGTGTTCCTTTTGAGCCTGAATTATTTCAGTGTCTTTACATAAATATTGTTATACAGACAATCTGTGATCTGTGGCAAAGGGCTGTGAATCAGTGGCTGGCTTCATTTTTGAAATTGCAGTATCACTGCACTGGTAGGGCTGAAAGGAGAAATTCTGAAATATCTCAGGAAACTTGGCACATACTGACTTCTTGGTGGCTGTGTAGCTGGGACTTGAAACCAAATTCTAGACTGCTATCCTTTCCCTGGTGTGATGAAAGTAGACTGCTGGGTACCATTTACACTTGAGCTGCTGTTAAGTGTATTTAAGGGGAATTCTCAGCTGCTTTAGCTAGTGTTTTGGCCTTCAAATACAAATATTTGCATGCTTCTACAATTTTGCCTTAGTTATGCAAATGTCACGGGAGGGGATATGAACACTTTAACATCTTATGGGAAATTTCAACAGGGTTAAGATGTATCAGGAACCATAGTTCTTTGTATAAAAGTGTTCTGGATAATTGAGTTTCTGCCTGTACAGCAAACTGGAGGAACTTTTGATCCTGACAGAAATCGGTGAACATTTTGCTGCTATATATTTGGCTTCAGGAGAGTGAAGATTTCACCCTCTGTATCTCTAGCTGATCGGCAAAGCTGAATGCAAATGCAGAAGTGCCTTCATCTCCTAGGAAGCAGCAGAAGAAATGCAGATAATATACTTGTAAGGGTACCTAAATATGTTATAATCATTTTACATGATGTTTTGCAAACTGTATAAAATTACATGCCATCTTACTGAAAGAAAAAGGTGTCAAGACTGTCAAGCGCTGGGGGATGTTCTTGTTACACAACTCAGTTGTCCAACTTCTACTTAATTAGCAAGGTTTTGTATAAAAGCATACCAGCCCAAAGGATCATAGCTATTTTTGTAATTTGATTATAAATGTAATGCCTGTGTGACACCTTTCTGCCCATGATGTTTTGTGTAATCCTTTCTCTGTGTGCCTACAGCTCTTGGAAGTTCTATATTAAACTCAGTACTGTGGTTACTCGTGAATGAAATTACTGGAACAGTGTTGGAGGAAAAAGTACACGGAAAGATTTAAGGCAGAACATGGCAAAGCAAAGGCTGCAATTATCTGCAGCTGAAAACAAGTAGCTTTTAATATGTCCATTCACCTAAGAAGGGAGGGAGAATTATAGACCACATGCTCTTTCTTTCCCTTTTTCTATCATTTCTCTTCTTCTTTTTCCTTTATACAGTTTATTACCCATAATTTCAGGATGTGTTTTGTTTCTTTAAGCTGTTTTATCTATAGGCTTATGAGGTCAGTCTTGTGTGAATTCTTTTGTTACTCACCTCACCTTTTGCCTTGATGATAGAAAATTGATCAGGCCTAAAGTACAAGTTCAATAGACAACCCCCTTGGTCCTTTGTCTAGGAGAATAGCTACCATTGAAGGCCATGAGCAGGTTGCTATTAATATGACAGCCTGCTCTATCTCCCACTGTAATTTATAATGAAATACCTAATCTCCATTATTTTGATCCAAGCAGGCGATCCCATGAAAAAGTCTTTTCATCCAGTTCCCAATGGCAGTTACATGAGAAATGGCAAACCAATAATTTTTGTCAAGTTTTTTAAGCCAACAGAAATGCTTTTCCACTGCTACAGTTTCAAAAGGCACAGATAAAGCTCATTCACTGAGATGAATGAAAAAGCCATCTGGGGTTTTTCTTTTTGACTTCCTTTCCTTTTCTCCATCCTTGTAATCAAATTTGAGCAAAATCAAATGGGGCTTTCTATGAAAGTACCTTTTGTTGATCTGAACGAGCTGGTAATTTACAAAATACCCTTCCTTTGTGAGGAAGGCTAAAGAAAAAAAGAATCAGTAGCTTTTAAAGCTGGGCCTTGGTGGGACTCTAAATGCAGTGAAAGCAGTCTGTGTTGAGAGATTGAAATGCATTTCAAAGCCAGGCCTGAGTCAGGGTACAGGGAAGAAAAAAACTATGTGCATTTTATAAGAAGAAAAACCTGAGTGGGAAGGGGAAAAGAGAGAGAGGGAAAAAATCTGGATAATACATTAATCATTATTTTGGAAATTGTCTTCCTTACTGACACATACTGCGTAACTAGTGATTGAGAACTTGGATTTTTGTTCTATTATAGGCATCTCAACATTTGTCTGTGCTGCTTTAAAGTTTGAGAGGCAAGGATCCTTGAACACTGCTGGACTATGTTTTAAATGTGTATATATATTTTTTCAACTCTGCTTTTTTTGGTTCTTTTTCTTTTTTTTTTTCTCTTTTAACCTTGCCTGTGGAGTATTATGGGGAAAAATACTTGCAGGAAAGCTGAGTTTATTCTTTTTGGCATGCTAATGTTTATTTTTATTGTATTTCTGCTTACCAGATTGCCTAGTGGTAATTATTTCCCATTGACTCAGACCAAAGGACAGTGTGGACACCTAACAAATAGTAAGTTTATGCCTTGTTTTTGTTATTTTTATTTCATGATTGATTTGGAAAGCTGAAAATCATAGATGTTTGATTAATTAATTAATTGCAAATACTGTAGTGTAAGGAAGTTGTACAAATGTATTAATTTATTAACATGAAATATTGATGTGGTTTAACTCTTCTTATCTCTGTTACTTACCATAACTGTTTAGTCAAATACAGATAAGTGCATTGTTCCGTGGTGAAGATAATACAGCTTGTGAAATAAACACTAATTTACATGTCATATTCAAAGATGTGAGCAAACCTAGCCCATATTTTAATCTTTTTATATTTACAGACTTGCTTAGAATGTAAAATGATCCTTTTCCACTTGTGTTTTAATTCAGGATATAAATGCATTTGAAAAACAGCTTCCTGGTTGCATAATTTAAAATATTGCTGGCAATTTTACAAAAATGTAGGCACTTGTAGTAGAAATTCTGGGTTTTATTTTTTAAGAAAGCTTCTTGTGTTATTTTTAGCTTTGCTTATGCTGTATTCTGGTAGGAAGAGTAGAGAGGTCTGAATGTTACTGGCTGAGATTTTATTGTTGTTAGTGAAGCACTAGTAAAACCACTGGCTTTTAAATTATACTTTGAAAAGAGAAATCGTGGAAATACTTTAGAACTGTGAATTTCCAGTTATAAGCTGTTTGAGATGACACCGTATGAGACATGATTTGTTTTGTGTTCCTTATGTATACGTGTATACAGTGTTGTGATATCAACTTAGAAAGCATACTGTAGGAAAACAGGCTAGGGTAAGTCTCTTGCTTTTCAACATTACCAAAAATGCAAGGTCAACCATATAAAGTTTGAGCGTGGTTTCCATTAGTGAGATCCCAAATTATTTAACAAATAGGTTCCAAAGTATTTTCTTTGGAACCTGACATCTGATTGAATTGGAGAATGTCAAGAAGTCACTTTTGTACCTGAATTAATTTCCCACTCCTAGTCTTGCTATCCTATTCACTTTCAATTTCCTACAGGATTTGTTTTCTCACATGGTTTTGAGCCATTTGCTGCCTCCTAATGACTGACTTATAAAACAGCAAATGTGGAAAATTTCCAAAAAAGTTTTTCTGGAACTATCACTGCTGCATATTTTGTGATTGTCTACCATTTTCTGTATGTTTAGAATTGAGGAAGAAATAGCTTTGCCCTTTGATATTTTTAGCAGAACATCAGACTTTCTACCCTGAGAAATACAGTATTCAGTGTGTTAATGGGAAACTTTTCTAGTGCTGAGTATGGAAACAAAGACACAGTAGTTGACTTTGTTTGTTTGGATCATGTCACTTAGATAATATAAGAATCAGTGCTTTCACAGGCTTGCATACCAGTATCGTATGACATTTATTTTGGTTAAATGATTGTCTCCTTCCCCTTCCCCCCTTTTAAAAATAATAATTAACCTTTCTTTGTTTAACTTTGTATCCTTCCTCCTTTAAACCTTAAACTTTAAGATACAGTCTTCATTAAAGACTTTGTCAAACCTAGTAGGTTTTAATTGATTATTTAACAAATAATAACAAAGCAAGACAGCATCCCTCATGGTCTTATCCTGGTATCAAGGCTTTACTGTCTTACTGTTCCTAGCACAGTGCAGCACTAGTTTGCTCTAAAACTTTGGTGCCTGTCAAAAACTAAATAAATGTTAAGAATTATATGAGACATGCAGAACACAGATTTTTATCTCTGTGTGATCTCTTCCCTCTTAAGAGGGAATCTTTTTTAATGTCTTAAACAGCAAGAGGTGGGGACAAAGGACGATAATTCCTGAGGCTCATGTGCCCTCTAGGGTTCTGCATTGCCTGAAGAAAGAAGCACTTTTACTTCCAGCTAAATTTTTCAGTCACTAAACACTAAAAGAGTACTCAGCTTTCGTGAATACATAGCAGCTTATGGTGTAACTGGGTTCTCCTAAGATCATAAGAAAATGCAGAGCTAGGCAGTCTCACAACTGAAAGGAGTCCCTTAAAGGAAAACAAAAGGAGAAAAAGGCTACAGAAAGATACAGGAATTGGAGTGAGTATAGAGTGTAAAAGAAGAGATAAGAGAAATTCGAAGAGTGGTGGGTGGTGTTGAGATAAGGGAAGGGGATTAACACTTGGATGTCCCTGCACCCAGGCCTTCTCCTCAAGGTCCTAACCACTATTTAGATTCACTGTCCCAGGGCTAATTGCTGTACTCATTTGAATTGATTGTGATTGAATTGAAGTGATGGCTGTGTTCACATTACCCGAAAGACTGCAAGTTTTTAAAGTTGATTTTTCTTACTATATTGCTACCATTCAGTGTGATCTTCTTAAAAGAAATGTGAGCTTCTCCTCTGAAACACTAATAAGGTGATCTTTACACTCAGGTGGTGATGGGCAAAACAGGGTATATCTGCAGTATTGCTGGACAATCCTGTTTCAATTTTGCCTGAGGCTGATGCTTAGTGACATCAGGTTGGGGGGCTGGGGGTGTTGTGGCATTGTTGATCGTAATTTGAAAAGTAAAGTAACATATACAGTGTTCTCTTTTGTTCCATGAAGTCCTTCCCCAAACATCTCGGGATGCTTCTATAATTTTTCAAACTTCAGACCTGGCTTTCAATGAGCACAGTGGTTGACAGTTAGGGGTGGGACAGTACTATCAATGCATTAAAGTACTGATATCAAGTATTATTGTGATCACTTAGAACTGTCATACTAGTGGCATTCTTGATACACTGTGAGTTTGGTGTAGGCAGGCTTATAACACAGATAGAATTTGCTGTTCAGCATGATCTGTGTGGTAAAGTGTGTTTTGTTTGGTTTTTTTTTGTGGGGGTTTTGGGGTGTTTTTGTTGTGGCGGTTTTGTTTTGTCTTTTTTTAAACAGCCCTCTCCTTATGGATTCATAGAACATCTGCAAAATATCTCAGAAAATTATTTTTTGTTATTTTGAGCACCTACTCGGACTTTCCATTTAGTCAGATTTGACTGTGAATAGCAAACACTTTGCATTATGTAAAAAGTAATATAGAAAGAGGTGTTTTTGTAGAGTATTCCTGGGTTTACGTATAAAACTCTGTAAGAAGACAAAATAGTCCAATAAATTACTACATGTAATCTATTGTAGTCCATCCAGTGACTAAGAATGTTCAAGACTTGAGATAAATTTTCATCAAACTAGTCTTTAAAAATATCTTTTTACTTGCAAATGTCTTGTAGGATACATTGCTATCCAGTAGAGTTGAGATGTCTGAATAATTCTGCTTTAAAATACTTTCTGCCAGTTTTATCCTTTTGAGTGGAATAAAACCTCTGAAGAACAGTGTTGGTATTCATTGTAGAGCTTAAGTGCTTATAATGTGGCCATCACCCACATGAGCAATGTCTGGTTTAATATTTTGTGTTCCCTGCCTGCCCAATTAAAAAAAAAAAAAAAGGATCCAATGCTATTCTTGTAGTTCTGTTGGATTAGGAAAACTTTTTCTAAATTGACCATTTGATATTTACCTGTTATTTTGTTTATAATTCAAAGATCATAAAATCTGCAGCATGACTGGGACTACAGATTGTAGTCTTTTTGTTTTCTTAGTTAATGAGGCAGACCTGGGAGACACCCACAGGTATATTTGTTGCTTCAACTTCTTCAGAGACTGTTTCTGTAATAGGATGCCAACAGCAACATGAAATGAGCTTGTGCTATCCTCTTCTGACAATTTATTCTCAGTCTTAGAAAGCTGGCAGATAAGAGCAGAACTACAGGAGAAAGGGGTCTGTAACCACTCTGTGAAAAGACTTGATCTGTAATAGGGTTCAAAAGTAAAACTACTGTTTGCTGCAAGACTCCTTGCTTTCATACAGCTAGCATGCTTTTTACCTGAGAAACCTCCGCTGTGATCTCTTCTAACCGATTCAGGAAGTGAAAGCTGTGCATTTGTTGACATAATATTAATACTGAGGGATGCCCTTTTTAGCATCAAGTGCTTGTAACCCTTAATGTGGTATTTTTTATTTTAACTGTAGAGCATCCCTTCCATTTTACATAAAAAATTACTCTGATTATAATAGTTTTGTTGCAGTCAGTCTTTGTACAAGTGGAATATGGAGCGCTATATGCTTTGTTAGACAGTCATTCATTCCTCATTCTTCCAGCGAGTATCCCACTCACAGGGATACTTAAGGCTCCAGGCAGAGCAGTCTCATTCCTTGTTAGATGTGAAGACAAGCCACAATGGCATCTCGGCCCATGCTATCTTCTGAGCAGTCCAGGGTCTGGTCTCTGAAGTATTGTGAACAAATATCTTTAAATGCTGACTCTTCTTGTTTTGAAAGAAAGAGGTTTAAATCCATTATCGTGAGTTGAACAGTCGTTAATTTTGGATGGGATCAAGTTATGTGCTGAAAGATCCCCCCAAGTGCTGTTGCTTTATCATGTCCATCTCTTGCTGTCACAAGGAGAGTCTGTGGTGGATTGCAGTACCTGTTTCTGGTCAAAACATTGAGAGTTTTATGTGATGTAATGCTTTGTAGCCATAGTTTCTTAGCAGTGTGTAACAGGAGCCGGTTGCTTAGAGAGGCAGCAGGTAAAGCCTGTCAGACTGGCAGTAGCTTGCTGGAGCTCCAATAGCCTCTCAGGCCAGCAAACTCCTTAACTGTGAATAGGAGTTCCACTTTCTTCTGTTTGAAAGATAGTGCACTTGGTGCTAAAACACTGCATTAATGCTTGGGACAGCTATAGCTGAATTCTCCTGACAACTTCATTGAGTTAGTTTCAGCTGATTATATAAAATGTATTTTTGGGAGCCTGAGGCAAAGAATATCTATTAAAGTAAAGGGCAAGCACAGACTCTGGTGCTGTAAAGTTCTTTCTCTATGCTTCTGTGACAGATAAACCTTTATAGACAAAGCCCCACGACTAGTTTTGAGATCGTAGGATGCCATGCATGTTCCATTTACAACTTTATGTACAGTACTGCATCTGAGATTCCTGTTTACAATAAACTGCATGTAAGTCTTAGTGAGTAGAATTTGACTGGCATCATCAAAGTTCTAGACTAGGGATTTATAGGGATGTTTCCTGTTCCTTTTACTTGGAACTGAAGACTGTTGTGATGTACCAAGGATATGTCTCTTGGATTTTTTTTAAACTTCATTCATTTTCTTATATCCCTTTCCTACACTGTCTTCTCTTCCTTTACTACTCTGTACATCTGAGTTTTCTAGGCCATTGATTCATGACTTCGACATCTGTTTATATATGCAGTAAAGATCCAGTTCTTGACTGAAGATTCCAGGTGCTTCTGTGCGTTCTTATTTGTGAAACCAGAGCAGTATTTTTATGTTACCTTATATATGTGTACAAAAATAGTTGTACCAGGAAAATAATGTCTGACTGGCAACCTTAACTTCAGAGGTCGTGTCTAGCATTGAAGCTAGGCTTTTTCGATTTAGAAGATTAAGGAAGGATAACTTTATGGGTAATAGCAAAACAAAGACTTTTTATCAGGTTGATGCAAGCCTTCTGTGTGTCGTGGAAATGTGCTAATTATAACATGGCACTATTTTGCTAACCTAACCTTGCAGATCCATGAGCTTAATCTGGTACTGTCAATAAAATGCTTTTGAATGCAGTGGGAGGTGGTACAGCTGTGTGAATAGCTCTTGAAATATTTGGCCACTTCTAGGATGTATGTTTGCTGTGTGAAGTGGTTAAAGATCATCACTACCCATTTGGGGGCTAGCATGATGCTTGTTAAGAATTCTCATCGTTCTTTATTTCAAAAATAAAAAGTAGTAGAAATCGACTAAGAATATTAGACTAAGTTCCATCATGATTTCATTGTTGATAGATCTGACAGTGTATGATGGTATCACTTGAGTTAGAAACATGTATGGAGTTGAATTTCATTGATTTATGCATGTAGAAAACATAAATATCCTTGTGCAAAAAATGCTCTTTTACAGTTTAAGGGAGCAGAGAGCTCTATTCTATCCGCTATTGTGCTCTAATGTGTTCTATTTCCTCTGCTCAAACATCTCTCTGAGGCTTCTCTCATCGAAGCTTTGCTGTACAGCCTTTCTGCTGTCCGTCAGGTCTAACAGGTAGGTGTGACTTTTCTTATGCATGCTGGTAAAGTGCAAGTCAATTAGAAGCATCAAATGAGTGGGGAGTAAGTATGGATTAGAGGGAAATTTGGAAACTATTTTGTAAAACAGGTATGCAGATTACTAACTACATAATATATGGAAAATGTTGCGGTATTTGAGAGCAGGGGAAAAGTAAAACAATTGACAGAAACTGAATTTGTGATCTGAAATTTCTTCACCTGTGAAATGCATGTGGCAAGGGGCTGAGGTCTCATTTTAGTTTTGTATATATTCTGTAACATTTTTAAACTGAAATTATTCCAGAAATTAATGTTCTTCTAAGTGTTTTTTTCGGTCGAGTATGTTTGACTCTTTATGGAAAAAGCATAGCCTGTATATGCAAGAGAAATGTATGAGGGCATTGGTAGCATACAAAAGTGGATGAAGGAAATTGTCAAGTCAGTGTAAACCCTGAATGGAATTGTAGCAGAGTGTGAAGTTAAAATGTGTTTGATTTAAAACAGAATAAGCATCATCTTTTTTTGCTTGCTTTCAGGAACTTGCCACGTAAATTCAGCCTATTAAAGATAAATGAAAAAGAGAAGTTATGAAATGAAAAGTAGCTGTAATACACAGATTGAATGTTTGGGTGGGAGTGAAAGTAGGAGTTACTGGGTTGGAACAGATTCTTTAAGATCTGTCACATCATACCATTAAAATAAGGAGCTAGACATAGTAATTTTAAAGGGATATTGTGTAAAAATTGGGAGATACTAATGCAGTAAAATGCATTGATAGATTCCAAACTTACGGTCTATTATGCATATTATACATACATAATAACTGTAGATAGCAAAATATTTGCTTTTGTGTACCGAATTGCTTGTGAAGGGAATGATTACAATATATCAGAAAACTTTGATTCCATCAGCTCTCTGTGTGCGTGTGTCTGTATTTTCCTTAGGTGATTCCTGTAATGGATTGATTTTTGGTCAAATCTGTAATGCAATGAAAGACCTTCATAAGGTCCTGAATTCTTTCATTTTTATGTGCTTATATTCTTAGCAGCTGCAGTCCTCATGTGAGAAGGCCAAAGGATGGAGAAATTGCTTCAGTTTCTTTTGGTTTGCCACAGACATCTTAATGGCCATGAGCAACTCAGTTCATCTATCTATTCTCCACTAATACCTAGTTTCATACAGATAGGATTTTGATGATAAATCTTTTAAAAATAAACAGTATGGATAAGAGGGTTCTATAAATTATCAAGATTTTTGATACAGGAGGGTATAAAACTGTATAGTTCTTTTCCACGGCTAGGCATTTTATTCTGGATATTTTTATTACTATCTGGTTCCCCACACTGTGTTATCTGGGTACCTCACCATTTATACCTATACTTGCAGTGCCCTACCTTCCCATTTTATTGTGGGGTCCTTGGATGTAGAAACCATTTTTTTCTTAGGATATCACAAAACCTCTGAGGACAGTAGTAAATTGAACTCGGGTCTCCTAGCACTAAATTCTGATCCAATCTTCCTCGGTCTTCCAGGGACAACCCATCTCAGGCTCTCTGTGAGGTATTGGAATGTCTTTGCTGACAGTAGGTTGTGAAGCCTGTGGAGAACATCCTGTGGAGTTCCCTGTCCCAACTACATTCTTCTCGATGGCTAAAGTGTCAGTGTTCTCCTTGCCAATGATAATGATGGATGTACATCCCTCTGCATGAGAGATGCTGTCATGCAATAGGATTTTTTTTTTTTAAAGTCTTGCAGGAGCCTACCCAAAAGAGCAAATAGGAAAGAATGATACAAGTTGGGGGTGGTAAGTCCCATTTGTTGTATGTCGAACTGGGAAGAAACATGAAGCCTGGATTTTCTGCAGTGCAGAATTGTGTCTGGTATATCATTAACATGGTGCCATATGCATCTAAAAAGTATATCTGAATTTTATGGCAATATCTATTCCTTGTTCTTCCATTCCTTCAATGTTTTACAAATTGTATCAAGGAACAAAAACGTTTTTAAATCCCCTTTTTTAAGGAAAGAAGATGAGATAGGCTTTTTTAAATTAATGTGAAAGGTTATGATACCTATTTAACAAAGCCTGGGAATTCCAAAGTGTAGACAGCCATTGTCTTGTCTTAACCCAGCGGTGTGAGTAAAGGATACAGTGTCAGCCTTAACTTTTGAATTTTCCTGGCTTCTGTCACTTCACGTCACAACCTTAGCATTAGTAATATACTTTTTTTGTTGAGGAACAATAGCTAAAAATGTATTTTGACTAATAAAATTAAGAAGATGACACGTAAGTCATAGAAGTTCACTATGCAATAGTAATGTGTGTCATTTTTTTAAATACAAGTGTAATTTTGAGTACTATCTATAGCTACAGAAATATCACCACCTCCTGCGTTTTGGCAAGAAACTATATTTTAAGTTTTATATATAGATGTTGCAGTGAGAGAGAGGGAAAAACTTTTAGCTGAGCATTATACTTTGTACAGAGCAGGCACTAAATATAGTGGCTATGTCATCACAGCAAGGTTGCTTTAAATACAAAAAATAAAACAGCAGAAAGACATACATTGCTGTTGGTACACAGTCATTAGAGATAAATGAAGATTGTTATAGAAGCAGCTGATTACAAGAGATCCTGTCTTAAGTGACAACAATTGAACCTGAGCAATATCATTTCACCCACTAGGACCTGTTTTGCTAACTCTAAAATTCTTCTTATTAGTGTTATTTTAACTGAGGTTGGAGCATGCCGTGGGAAACCTGAGATTTCAGCCCTGTGAGAGGGTTTTACAAACCTTAACTAACCAAAGGAGTACTTTTGGCTACTTCTTCCTTGAGTATAGCAATTATTCGGGCCTGTTGGCAAGTCTCGTATACTTCCCCCTAAGGAGGCAGTAATTGAATCCATTTGCAAAGAAAGGAAGGAGAGAGCAGAAGAAATCTAGTAGCTCAGGATGGCTGCTACCCTCTTCAGCTCTAAGCTGGTCTCTGTCCTTTCTGTCTTCTCTCTCCCTTTGCTCGATTCAGTATCAAGAGGAGGAAGAAGCTTGAGGGCTGAAACTGCAGCTTCCATGAAGCTCTGGGAGGGACAAATATGACTATGGGGAGAACTATATAGTTTTGAGGACTAGGTGAAGGTGTGTAATTGGGAAAGGGAGAAATTGTGCTGTTTCTGGGCATGAAGATGGGTAGATGTTAAGGGCAAACACAGAATACAGGATTTATGATGGCTTTCTGAACTCCAAAACCCAAATAGCCTGCAAGTGCAGTTCTGTTAGGAGCTTGTGCAGAGCTCAGTTAAATCAGGATAGTTGGACAATGTTAATTATGCATTTTTCTTACAGAAGCACAGCTGCTTGGCAAATGCAAGAATAACCCATTATAACCTGGAGTTTTGTTTTAATTGAGTTTAACTTCATGGGCCAGTTGAGCTATAATATAGAACAACTGAGTCAAGACGTGGAAGTCAGTTCTGTCCTGTCCTGTTCCTATTAGCATTCAGCAGAACTTTCAAGATAACATCTGTGTGCAAGAACTGTTTTACAGCTGGTTAATTAGTGTAAGTCTAACTCTCAATTCCAGTTATAGTCAATGAGTAAACTCTCGTGTAAGGTTCAGGACCTGATCTGCCCACTGCCAATTAAGGCTTTCCCCTGGCTATGGAAATATGATCCTTCTGCTGAATCATAATGTGTTTGCAAAATAGAGCAATTTTAAATTTAAAAGGTTTGTACTGCCAGCTAGCATATTACTGGATGATTATAGACCCTTCGTCTGGGATATTAGATTTTAAACCTCCTCAAACAAATGATGACTACTTTTACAAAATCTGGACAGTGCTTTAATGGCTGAAATCCTGCGTAAAAAAAGAGCACCTCTAGTACCATCTTGTGTTTCCCCTTAAAATGAAAGGGGAGTATGGTCTCTTGAGCTCCATCACGAAGTATAGACACTGTCCTGTAGGTATGTTAGTCATTATCTGAACATGCTATTGGAGTGGACCATTTGGAGATCTAACCAGAAACTTACTTAGGCAGGATCCTTACTAGGCCTACTGTAGAATAAGAAAAGATCTCCTGCCCTGATTTTGTTTGTGAGGAATAAGGGGTGATTTGCCAAACTTGGGGAAAAAATGCTGGCAATTATTCTGCAGATTTTAGTTGTCTGGCAGTTAAATTACATGCAATCCTTCTCTGAGATTTGGCTCTTTTTTGTGGATTTCGACCATAGTACTTGTGGTGTGGGTTTTTTTGGTGTTTTTTTTTTCTATTTTGTTTTGTTCACCAAGACTCAAATTCACAAAAATATTTACATGCTTAACTCTCATTTTCTTAAATGTATAATTAACTTTATAGGTCTGATCCTGCATATCATACCACTGACACTGAAGTCACTGGAGTCTTACTTCATCTGTGGTGTAGAATAAGGTCACATACAATGTAGATAGTCTGTTCTGTATGTGAGATCAAGAATCACCATGGTTACTTATCTGGTATTTTGCGTGCTCTCTCTCATGCGCGCTCTCTCTCTTTTTCCTTTTTTTTTTTTTTTTTAAATTGTATTATACTGAAGACAGGTCGTAAATCTACAGTGTAAAACAATTTTCTTTGTGAAATAGTGGCAGGAGCTTTTTGAATGTTTATTGCTTTGCAGCAGTGATGTATCCATTAGTATCAGGAAGCAGTGGCTGATAACGATGTGCTGGAACTGCTGCTGGTCACCCAGAGCATGCTGCTTGACCTGTGCATCCCTGCTTGTAAAATAAGAATTGTTTGCTCTATTAATGTAAAATACTTCCTGTTTGCAGCACCATTTCCCTCTTATTATGGGACTATGCATTTCCTACAGCAGTGGCAGCCATCTCTCTGGATGTTAAGTTTTGCATAACTGAAGGTAGGAGTTTCTGTTTAGTACCTGAGGAGATACTCTTTCAGGATTTAAGTGATGAAGCTTCATTCTCTTTGGTCGTCCCATTTATGAGCTAGTTTTCCTGGTGTCTGTCAGAAATTCAGTGCTTTTAGTGACTGCTGTAAAGTATTAGCAGTGTAATCCAGCTCCACAAATATATATATATATAACATTTTAAGAATAAACAATAGAGAATCAAACATAAGAGTTTTATTTTTTCAAGTGGAATAAATATTCTTGTTCATCAAGCATATTTTCCTGTTTCTTAATCATGTCACAGCGGCAATGAGGGGTGGGCAAACAGCCATGTGAGCTTGTTGTAACATAGAGTAGATTGCTTAACAGTTAAATTACTAGTAGACCAGGTTCTGTAAAAATATTTTAGTTTCTAATTTCTGTTTAGACACCAAACCACTTACGTGAACCTATGGAAAGTTAGGCATCAACTTAGGAGTTGAACTGCCTTTGTGTGTATGGAAGGTAGATCTGTTTCAAGCATTTCTGATAGCATAGGTGATAAACATTGCTTTTCTAGTGGCATCTTACTTAGTTCGGTGGTATGTGGTTGTTCTTGACACGTGGGATTGTAGGTGACCTTGCTTTTCTTGCCTATAGCCTTGAGGAACAGAGTGATACTGTGGCATATTTTGGGAGTTATGCTTCACTGCATATGAATTGATATAGTACTGCTACTATTCTGGTTTAGTCTACTTAACTTTCTTGCTGCAGTTAAACCATTGTTTTTATACTAATGCATTTATAATGTAGGTTTATCAGTAAAAAAAAAGGAAGCTAAGAGATTGTAACCAGCTAAAAGGGAAGTTAATGGAAAGAAAGTTTTTCAGCTGAAAAATAAACTCTTCTTATTTTTATTTTTAAAGTGCTTTGGAGCAGATTTTGGGCAGTGCTTGTTAAGGAAAGGATAGTCATGTAAAATAGAAGGTAGGATTTTTAATAAAGAAAGTAATGATGGAAAACAACCTATAGGAATATGGACAGGTGAAGAATAATTAGAGTTCATCTTTAAATAGCATAAGAGTAAGAATTTTTTTCTCTGTTCATATCACTCTGTGTTGTGCCTTTTGCTAGGATTTTAAACATTAAGATTGCCACGTATTGCTTAGTATTGTTAATACGCAAAATCCTGGCAAAAGGTTGACATTGTAATGGCTCTAAAGGACCCATTTCAATGTAAATCCTGAGGGTCTATCAATGTGCAGGGGATTTATGTGGGTGAGTCCCATTAATGGTAATGGGACTTATGTGCGTAAATCTCTTCTGCATTGATGGGAAAATAGACTCCTTAGTATGCAAAGTCTCATTTGAAATCAAAGAGCATTTGCATAAGATCCATACATAGCATGGAACTCTTGTGTGTTAAAAACAGTATGAAAAGAAGATAATACACCTTAACTACTTTAGTGACTAAATACTAGTCTAAAAAGAATATTTTTTTATATTATGTGTTTTACTTTTAAAAATTGCAGCAATATTTACACAATTGTCTCCAACTATTAGAAGCCAAAATACTTGTATTTTTGCTCATGTGGATGGTTACTTTTTACATTAGTGTAGTTGAACAAAACAATTATGTGTAGTTGCACAACTTTTGCACTGAGCTCATATCCCAACTTTCTGCATGAAATATTTCATTTTGAATGACTTAAAGAATATAAGCAAGAACCAAGAGATCTTTGCAGTCTCAGTTCTGCTGCAATTCTCAAAGCCTATTGATATAATAAATACTTTCAAGTAAGATTGTTTGCTTTTATTTGAAATGCCAAACAGTACTAAAAAAGTAATTGCATGCTACTGCTCCTCAGAAAACTCCAACCGTGGATACAAAAAGATTTAACTTTGTAATAAAAAGTTTCTCCACTGCACGTGTGTGTGCAAACTGAGTTACATCACAGCAGCATAAGTTAAGCTATCACGTTATGGCAGGAGTCTGAAAACACAGAAAATATGAGCATGGTGCTTTCCAGCAGGTGTCACTGTTGGCAAATGTAAAATTAAAACTTTGTTTCTCACAGCTTATGTAGAGTTAAAAATATTTTGGAGGAGGCAATGTACTTCACTTCTTTTTTTTAATCTCCTCCTTGTAATATACAGGTGTTTACTTTTTTTAAACTGTTTAGTATATATTGCTTACCTTAGGGAGGCTTAAATGGATGGGAATACGTTACCACATAATGGTAGTATTGCTTGGAGAATATCTGAAATATTAATGGCCTACTTTGTTCTTTGCTGTCTGGCATCTAGATTTGCAGTGTTATTTTAAAAACTAAGTATGAGGATAAACAATTTAATTATTTTGCTATTTCTATGTTTTTGAAGTAGGTGAAGGAGAAAAGTAAGTTGATTTTGCTGGTGCAGACAAGAAGTGGCCTGCAGAATCATTATGTTTTTAATCAGAGGCGGAGGAACCTGGATGTAGGTAGCTATTTAAGATTAGAGTTTTGAGTATGTGTGACTATGCAAGGTTTCATCTGCCTGAAAGAGGAAAAGCTATGTTACGTCTCATGTAGTACCTCACCTCAGGAATTGGTATCAGTGCTTTCAATGAGACTTCTCTGAGAATGAGGTGTCCTCTAAAGAGAGAGATCAGATGTGAATGTATTTTAATATTAAGGTTATCTGCTTTGTGTTCAGGATGAATTTAACATTTACCGCTATAGATATGAAATTGTTGAATCTAAGTGTTTTCCTTTATATGAACAATATTAATCTTGCAACCCCTATCTCATTATCCTGTGCGTACTAGATAATTAAGAGTGCTCTAGGAATGCAGCTTTAAATAAGTTTTAACAATCATTCCTGAGTGCAATAAACTTCTCCAAAGTTCACTTCTTTTTAGTGAACATAATAAAAGTGTTTTGCAGCTTATATCAGAAACATATTTTTACATATTACACTTTTGTGTATTTAGAGAGGGTGGAGTGTGAATGGCACAAGTGAAAGCAATTTGTTGTTTTTCAACGAGTTGATATTTTTGTGTGCAATGACTTTTGTCTTTCCCCTTCTGTGTAACACGGAATATGAATTTATCCACCCTGATTCTAGAGTTCCTAAAGGAGGCTTTGTATATAATGGACCAAGTTCTTATTGAGAATGATGACAGCTATTATGGCATAAAGCCAAATTCCTTTCTTTTTTTTTTTTTTAATACGGGATAGTATCTCACTACTTTTGTTGTAGTCCTACTGGGAAGTCTGAAATCCAGTGACAGCAAAGGCACTGGGTTTATATCCCTGATGCAATTATATCACATTCAGTACTGTCACATTAGGAATGAATTTGTATTCCTATCTGGTTTTGAAATAAAACTTTCCTGCTCCTGTTTTTGTGAACAGGTGATGTAAGTGAAGGTTCTACAGCTGTTACACAGAAGGGGAAAACAGCATGCCTGATTGCAGCACCCGACTGCACAGGTAAATTGCATTGGGACCCAGGTATCAGCTGAGTATTGTTCATCCAGCAGCAATTAGCACACCTCAGCTGGGAAGATTTTAGTTTAAAACCTTCACAATTTAGTTTAAAGCCTTCACAAGTAAACTATTGAAAGACAGGGGGCAAAATGTGTCCTGAAGCTTTTCAGCTAAATTCACCAAGAATGTTCTGAGAAGGGGGGATGGCAGAAGGAGCTGTGTTTTGTCTCCAAGCTGAGTTACAAGCCTCAGGAACTGAAGCAAGGGGACTGCTCTTGCTGCCTCCTCTCAGCGGTGTGTCTATGGGTTGATGGCCCACTGCACTTGGGGAGCAGCAGCATGGCTGCGTTGGAGGAAAGCTCTGTCTCTGTCGGTGTGCGATAGCAGTGTTGCTTTCCTGGTAGCTATGCCTCCAATAGCATCACTTGGGTAATGTACCTGATGCTTTTTTTTTTTTTAAATGCCTATAGATACATGAGCTATGAGATACTATGAGCTCCTTAAGGTAACTTCAAGACTAAAAGAAGACAGAGGCTTTATTAAAGAGTGGTTGTTGTAGAAATAAGGTTTCTATAATAGCAGTGTGTATATAGCCCAAATGCTTATCTCAGTACTTATGCACTCAGTAACGGTGCACAATAACATGATTAAATATTTGTATGGGTATACAAAGTCAGAAAAAATGTAAGATGCTTCAGAATCTGATATCCTTGTAACTGCAGGTTAAGAGAAAATTAAAAAAAGTAGAGGTTTATTAAAATGAACAAAACGTGAAATAATTTCTGTCTTCTGAAGTCATAAACAATTCTATATTATAGTTGCTAAATCTGTGGCTAAGCATATTCTGAGTGAATGCAACTTTAGCACTATGTTTTTATCGTGCTAAATTTACAAACTCATTTGTTTCCTACAAAGTGATTTTCACAATTAGATGGTTTATGTATGTTGCAATGTAAAAGAAATTTGTCACATAAAAGCTTTTTGTTTGGAATAAGTGCACTTAAAGGAACAAAAAAGTTGCAGCTAAATGACACACTTTCTTGGTTTCTACAAATGAGCAGTATTACCTTACTTAATTTTAGTGAGTTTTACGCCTCAGTGATTTTTTACTTGCATATGTCATAATGAGACTGGTTCTCTTAGTCATTGCAGGATCTAGTCCTGGACAAATTTGTATACATGTAATGTTTATATGGGGAAGCAGAACACCTCCTGTTGTTGTTTTTTGGGTTTTTCTTTTATTCTGGTTTTGTTTTGCTTGCTTCATAAAGACTTTTTTTCAGTTTTGTTTATCTCCATTAGAAGTTCAGGGCACTTCTTAAATTCAGGAGTTTAACGCTCTCTTTCTTTCTTGAATATTTTACTCTTTGCATTATTAATGTCAATTTTGCAATCAATATCTGTAGCTTGGGGGGGGAGGGGAGGGGAAGGCAGGGACTGCAGTGCTATTCTGCTCTGCAGATATGGCAATGGGATGCGTTTTGAATAATGACTTCAGCAATGAAGTCTTTAGAGAGCTTTCCATTGTGCTTTTTGCAATTTATTTTCCCTTAAGAACACAAATGCTGTTGTGTTCAGAAACGCCTTGTTTTTAGGTACAGAATATAGGAAGAGATACGTAGAAGCGAACTGCTGCTGGTTTTAGTGTACTCTGGAATTCTGCATAATTCTAATCAGGAAAAATGTCATCTTTTTGAAAGCACATTCAGCTCTGAAACCATTCTGGAAATGTCATAATGGGCCTGAGAAATCTGGACTTTGTGATGTTTCAGAAGCAGACACAATGTGGAAAACTATGAGTCTTTGTTAATCAGCATGGAAACTAGAAGGGTGACAATGAAGGGAAAAAGAGGATCTCTAAATGTTATGTGACTTTTGTAGTTCGAGTTTTAGCTGATGTTCCCTGCAGTTACCAATAGAATTGTGTCTTTAGGTGCCTACCCTTGGTCTTCCAGGAAGTTACTGCAGTCAAACAGGAGTAAGTAATGAGACAAATTGTACATGGTGGGTTGAGAAATCAATACATGAGATTTAAATATGATTTTATAAAATGAACTTCTGTCTGAATATATTGTAGAATGGATGAAATTCTGCTAATGCAGAACAGTACAGAATAATACTCTGATGCAATAGTAACAAATAAATGCATTTCTCCCTTGAGCGGAAATGATAATCTCACAATTATCCTGTAATAAAAACAATTTGTAGGGTAAACAAATAAATACTAGTATAGTCCTTTATTTTACTTAAGAGAAATTAATTAGGCTTTTCACTTCTGCCACCTTTCATGAAGTAAAGTGGTAAGTGAATAGGCCTTTCATGCTTAGTTCCAAATTAAACTGGTTTTTATTTTAATTTGGAAGAGTTCTCAGTATTGTCAGTCCTTTGTACATTTCATCAATAAGTAGATCATGTATATGGGCTTTTATCAGATACGCTATGATACTGCCAGAAAAAGCATTGCATGTAACACTTAATAGTTCACTCCTATCAGTCCATAATTTTATATCCAATTAGCCCCAATATACATATGTAGGGCACAACTCAAGTGAAGAATTGGGTCAAATGTACTTGCTTTCTTAGAGGAATCCTACTGATGTAGGTCTAGTAAAATCTGATGTAAACATTTTAAAGAATGGGTTGCTGACTAGGTGCTGCATGTTACGGTTGCATGGAATATCTACTCTACATCCTTTAAGCAGTTCTTAGGAAGGAAATGAGAATCATTCTGATGAATAATTCCTAAATTATATGTAAGAGTTATCTTTTTTATTCCATAAACATTCTAATATTACGTTGAATTGTCCGGTCATTGTGTGTGTCTGTTTTAGCAGACCATGTGGCTCTGTTTTCAAAACTCTGATTGCAGAACCACTCTCATCTTAATTTTTGGTTCTCAAAAATATCTGTAGTTCTTTCATCATCTTTCTGACCCATAGCATGAGAATTCTGGGTTGTTTGATGGACTGCTTTCCCTTCTGTACCTCTTTGGTAGCTACTTTGAGAATATCTTCCATATTCAGCTTTCTAATGAGTAATTAACTTTTCATTGGTTTGTGCATGTGAATGTTTGGAAAGGTCAAATGTCATACACTTCTTACCTACTACAGTGCTCAATTCATGTTATCACTTCATGTGGCAATTTTTCTTATGCAGTATTGGGAGAAAAATCCTAATTTAGTGTTAAAAATGTTAACTGGAGGATAATTTGTATTTCACAGGCAAAGTCTTGCAGTTGCATTCTTGGTACTCAGTTTTCTTTAACATTTGTATCTTATTTCTACTTCAGACTACTTATAATCACTTAATATACTTACTTGCTTTAATCAAATATGGTGAAAGCAGGCACAGTTGCCAGATATTTTAAACTAGTTTTGTATGTTTTTGATGTTTTTCTTTTATTTTTAAGTTATATTTATGAAAGTAATTTTCAATGCTACCTTCTTCCTTTCCTCTTTGATAAACCTGTACACTGAACACACGTGATGATAATTCAGTATTTAACTCAAGAGATTTTGCAGGTTGAAAGTGGGACTTCAGTCATTTAGGTGTTTTGAAATGAGAAGTGATGGTTGACTCTTGTGCTGCTTTACTGGAGAAAAACATGTTATGGTCTGAGTATACTTCACCAGAGAAGACACCATTTGATGTCATTTCAGGAATTTCATACCCATTCAAATGTCTAAGCTGTAAGATTTTTCTGACGAAGCAGGAATTTCTACCTCTTAACTTTTTACCTCTATTCAAAGTCATATTTGGGACTAGAAACAAAAAAAGGGTGAAAGCTCCCCCCACCAATTAGATTAACTTCTGTATTTACAAAGGATTTGCTTTGGCAAAATATCTCTGACCACAACTAGAAAAGATGATGAGATATGTAGTATTGTGAAGGTCATGTTTGAGGAAGGGACTTTACAAGTACAGGGGCTACATAGTAGGCACTAATCATATATCAAGGCAGATATATAAACCCCAGTGTACTATCTGAATGTATAAAAGCTTAAATCCAATGACTTAATTGTCTTGAACAGCTTGTGAGTGAAACCATACCTATTATTCTTGTGTGAAAACATTGGAATCAGTGAGGAGTAAGGAATTATGACATCATTTGACTATGTGGGTATGAAAAAAGTTGTAGCTGCCTTGTGCTTTCTTGTAATGGTTACCTTTTTTTATGACTGCTTAAATAAGGATTTTGAACCTTGTTGCTTGACTGTCCCTGGATTTGTTGTTCAATGTACATGTGCTCTAATAAAGAAATACTTTTCTACCATTGCTTTTGTGTTTTCAGCATTAGCTGAAATGAGGCCACAACTTTGAATGGTAAAGGAGAGGAAATGTCAGAAATGTTGGTGTTCTAACCCGAGAATCAATTAATGCAAGCAGTCTATAGAGATGGCCCAATTTGTTTATTTAAAAAACAAAAAAACTTTGTAGTAAATGTAATTCGGTTAAAAACTGCATTTACATAACTTTTCAGTTTCTAGACTCTTGAAAATTTATATAGTTTTTTCTTCTTAAAACAGTGTAAACCTAACAAATTTAGTAGTTAGTGTTCAGAGACTGTTAAAAACCACTTGAAATAACATGACAATCCCATCACTACAGTAATACTATGTTGCTAATTAGCTGAGCTACCCAAATACTGAGATTATAGTTAAAATGGCTCTAAGTAGGAGGTGATAATGATGTGCTGCCTGTTTTACAACACATTATATGCAGTGCACATTAATTCCAGTTTTTAAAAGAAAATTTTCCATTGTATTAAAAAGCTCTCATTTTAAAGAGAAAAATCTTTCTCAGTAAAGCTAACCTTATTAAATATGTATAGAATAGGTATTACTAACTATATCTGGCAATGAGAAGAATCAGATGTGTGCTTAAAAAGAAGAGATATGCTATTATTTAAAAAAAAAATAAAAAAAAAAAATCAGTGTTAAGAGACATCACCTCAGGTTTAACCAAATGCCTAAGTCTATAAATTCTGATTTGACAAAAATAGTTAAAAATTTATTTCATTTCCTTATCTCATGTTTACAATATAGTGCTTAGCTGCACTTGGATATTAGTTTGTGTAGATACTGGAAATAACTGGAGAGTGGCCATTTCTCACATGACTGTTCAGCAGTGAACCCTATGGTGCCCATAGTAACTAGTTAAAGCCTTCCTGGACATGCTTACATGAACTACAAGTGTAGATCTACCATTCTGTAAAACAAGAAAAAAATGTGCTTTTCATGTAAGAAATAACCATTCAATTTCTGCTATTTTTGTAAAAACAAAGTTCATGCACAAACATATATTCTTGACTCAAGAGATGTGTGGGTTGCTGTTTGTGTTTTTTCTTTCCTTGAGAAACCCAAGATGTGCATTTTTAAAGAGATATAGGAAAGGGACAGAAACTCTCGGAGACTTTCTTTAAAGCTTGATATTCCCTTTCCATCCATCCATGTTTTTATTCTTTCTATGTTTTCTTTCAGAGCATAGTTATTTAATGAGATCCAGTAGACTTGATCTTGCAAGTCCTATGTCGCACTTGTTGAGAAATACAAGAGAGAATTCTGAATCTCTTTTCTCTCATGGAGCCTCGACACTAGAGTCCATCGTACTAAGTAGAAGGACTTCTTTTTGGGGTTGATTTGGAGGGTTTTTTTGATAACTTAGGAGTTTATCTGAGGAGCTCTGGTAATTCTGGGAACCTGAGTCTTAAGTTTTATGAAAGAAAACTGAGTGGGATACTTACCTGTTTCAGAAGATTTCAAATTTATCTTATTAGATGAGCAGTAAAGATAATATCTTAATCTAGGAAGAGATCAAATGATTTTGTGTGAGTAACTGAAAGTAAGGCTTTATTGCTGTCACGGTGAATATTCTGATTTTAGGATAATGGAAGAAGTTGCCAGTATTGTTGTATCCACCTTTTTTAAGGGCTAAGTAATACTGAAACAATAGAGGATGTTAAATTTTCTCTTTTCCAGGTATTTTGTGGCACTTGGGAATTGCCAAATTATGCAACTTCTTTGCCTCTTTCTGGACTAAGATGATTGAGAAAGCAGTTTTTTAGGTGTTCCTTATGCTTGCGCTCAGAATTTTTCTGTCTCAAAAAAGCAAGTTTACTATCTGAAAAATAAGCAGCACATTGGGCAATTACTGCTCATTTTCTGGGTTAAACTGCCAAGAGGGAGGACTTTGACAGGAGGGAGTCCGCTCTAGCTGCCACTTGGGTGCCTCGGTCATTTTTGAGTTTTCTTTCTTGATTAAGGTAATCAAAACGGATTTTAATTTTGAAAAAAATGTCTGTATGCCTTTGATATTCCATGGAAGATGACTTTAAAGAAGCTAGGAAATAGTTGCTGTTGCTATAGCTTCAGATGTTCCTGCTTACTGACCCTTTCAGAGGTCACTGGAAGTATGGCAGGCAAAGAGTTTGCAGAATGAGGTCCTTGATTAGTTAAATACATAGCTGTCTATGCTCAAGAGCAAGATCTAATGCTTTTATTGTCAAACTGATATTTGTATTGGGCATGATACAGTTACTTTATGCTTAACAGTGTTACTTTGACTACAAGTCCGTTCCGGCTGGCACAATTTGCTGTAAGAAGGGCATAACATAGTATAGTTAATTTCATGCCTCTAAGTATCTGTACTGTATATAATTGAATAAAAAAAGTATGTAATAAGGTGCATACCAATGTCCAAGTAGTGCTATAGGGCTATGAGAGATTAGTGACATCAGTGATATAATATTTTCGTATTTCATTTTGTTTACATAGTCTACACATTCTCTAAAGGCATAGCTCTAAAACAACAATAATTTTTGCAATTGTAGACATGTCTGAAATTCATTATGTGGTAAACATATATTCCCAAGGATGACTAATGTGCTTAGAGGGTTGTACATAATGAGTGCTTTGCATTTTATAGATTTGATCCCAAGAGAGGATAAGATCCTCATATAATTTTCTGAGGACCGTAATGTATCAGCTAGAGAAACCAGCATTTACAATCCCGGTGTCTTTTACCATCATGTGTTCTGCAGGATAGTAGTGTGTATGTGCTTAAATAATGTCATTTTTCAGGATAATATCAGAAGACTGGGTGGAATTTAAATTATGAGCAGCAAAATATATATGCGGTGACCTTAGTTTTGCTAATGTGGCGGACCACCTTTCTTTCAAGAAACACTTGAGAACTGTGTTTATTTGTCCAAGAATACTGTGCAGTCCCTCATGTACATTGAGTGGGGGGGATAGAAAAAAAATATCCATGGGAAGAGAGGAAAAAGATATTACACAAATTAGGTGCACATCATGATGTCGTGTACTACTTATCTTGAAGGCATACAAGCAGGTAATTTGAGGTGACCCTTCTGGTGTTTGAAGCTCAGGTTTTATTAATCTTCTGCTTTTTCTCCATTCAAAATGCCTAAAAGACTTTGAATTAATCTTCTCAAAGATTTCCGTGAGTCATTTTTAAATGGTGCAAATTTCTTTGTTTTGTTTTTGTAAGTTAGTGAGTTTGATTTATTTTAAGAAAGTATTTGCATTCATAATTGAGAGATATTAAAGTTAGTGTTAATTAAACAAATTGATGTCACTATCTGATTGAGTCCTGAGAGGGTTAGATTTTTCCCAGCTGTGAGAGATATCACATTGAGATATGGATAATTTTTAAGTTAACTGCATAAGTTCAAGGAATTTGCAATAAAAAAAATGAATGTGTTTCTTTCTAGACTTCAATAGCAAAATGTTTTATGGTCTTGGGTGGCTTTAATACACTGGTAGTGTGATGAAGAAACTAAACTGTAAGTTTGTTGTAGAGAGAGAGCGGGGCCTTGGTCTTCTGTGGAAAATGGTGATTTTTCTTTTTGGAAGAGTGAAGAGGGCCTGACTATTTACTTGCATTTAGTAAAATCCTGGAAAATGACCCCTTCCCTCCACAGCTTTTTCTTTAGCATGCTTTGGAGAAAAAGAAAGAGAAAGGATATACAAACTATAACTTTTGAGATATGTAAGGATGATTCATCAGTTATTTTCAAGTGATGCTCACTGCAAAGTCTCTAAATAAATTTCTTCATTTGCAAACTAATTTTCCCATTTTCTGTTGCCATTTTCAGCACAATTTGATTCAAGGCCAAGTCTGAAGTTGACCTTGCTTTAGGTAGTGTAAGGGTTGGATCAGATGACTTCCAAAGGTTTCTTCTAACCTAAATTATTCTGTGATTACAGTTTGAAGTCCATGTTTGGATCCAGCACACTAGAAGACACCTCTGGCACTGGGTTCTGAAAATAGTTGTAATATCCTGATACTTACACAGGACTCCTTTATTCCATGAGATGTTGATCCTGAGGCCTCTTTTAAGGAATTTTCTGGGGTTTTTTTAGCAGTCTTGATTATTTTTTTAACAGATAATAATATGAAACAATTGGGCTATTTAGATCTAATTATTTTACAGAAGGTGCAGGATTTGCATACTGTGATGCATAATTTCAGAAAATTAGGAACAAGAAAGGTTTTTCTTTGTTTCCCTCAAACAGCTGCAATGTATGTCTATAACAAACTCCCTGTGAATGGGAAACTGAAGTATTTTTACCGGGTTTGGGCTTATAACATTTTGTACCAATGGATTTGAGAGACATCACTGAATTGGCATCTTCTATTTCCTGAGTGTTAGACCTGGAATTATGATATTGCCCTGAAGATATTTAGTGTTACAAGATTTCTATATATGGGATTTAACTTACTAAGGCTATACACAAGCATTTATCTGTTAAATTGCATCAGCACGTTACTGAAAGTTTCTCCTGACTGTCTTGGTTGTGAAAATTGTGCTCTAAAATTTCCCCGATAGCTCTGGTTACCGTCTATAGAGAAATGGTTTGGTTTGGATTTTTTTTCACTAACTCTTGTGATCATTGATGTACCCTGGAAAGTGGATTGAACGCTAATGGTACCTATCCCAGTGGCATCTGTTCAGATTTTAAGCTTCCCAGCCTGCTGCTTATGTATAGTATGAAGGATGTTCCTATACCTGAAAAGACAAACTCAAAAAGTATAATGATTGGTATAAGAACTTAAATGTAAAAGGCTTTTTTTTGTGGGTTGGGTTGGTTGTTTTTTTTGTTGTTTCGGGGTTTTTTTTAATTATTATTTTTATTATTATTATTTTTATGTGACTGTTCTCTTTGTAGCAAACATAGTTTGATCCCTGGAAAGGCAGACTTCTCCTAGGAGTTTGTCATGAGGAAGACTATTCTCAGAATGACAGCTTTTATTGTTCCAGAACAGCTGTACACTGCAGCCTCTTACATTGCACCAGATCTGCATAAGCTTGTCTATCCCTAGCATTTGTTTTTTGGCAGGAGGGTGGCATAGGGGTACACTTGTATACCTGGTGGTATAGACCACCAGGCAATCTCTTGAGAGTTTATTGTGCTCTATGTTGGTAGAATCCTCTAGTGTATTATCAGAAGTGGCGATTTTGTAACTTAGACAAGGCTTCGGTTGGAATGACTTAGCAGACACCATGGTTTTTATTTAATTATTGCTTTTATTTGCTAAAAATGAGTCTGATATTACAGTACATATTAGTTTTTCAGCTACTTCTGCTACTTACAGTTTTAAAGTATTTGTTTTATTCTGTTTCTCCCATTGAGATACTTGGGAAGAAAACCTGCATAAGAAATACTAGTTTTCATGTTATGTGAGGGTGTTTTCAAGTGTTATTAAGTTGCTGGGAAATGTCGAGAAATATAATTTTGAAAATCTAGAGATAAAGGGAAAAAAATATCCTTCCTTCCCATAACAAAGAGTATCTTCAATTGTTTAAAAAAAATATGAAAATGCTTTCTCTGGTAATTGTTGTCCTGGTACGTTAGCCACTGCCCTATTGAGTACAAGTCAGATAATAAATAAAGTTGAAAGACTTGAACAAGTCATAAAGGTCTTGGAGTATAATACATTCTATGGCAAGCTTAATGTTTTATAAAAGCAGTAACAATTAACTGTGTATTTACTGCCATATATGGTTAATAAGGCCAATACTGATGTTGGATATACTGAAAGCCTATATATGTCTGTATCAATTTTGGATTTATAGAATCTATAAAATTAATATTATGACAATAAATCTATGTTTGGAGAAGAACCTAAGAAGAACCAAAGTACTACAATGAAAATATCCAGTATTTCAGTTAATTCAAAATAAATGGGGAAATTAAATTTAAATATTTTTAAAGAGTCCTTGAATGGTTTGTTGATTAGAAACTAATGTAACTCCTTGTCTAAGATAAAACACCAAACAGGCAGCAGCTGCTGGTAATTGGTGCAAGTAATTGTAGAGCCAATAAGTTGAAGAAGTGCTTATTAAAAGAAACTGCCTTCCTATCTGCTCGTAAGTTCAATTGAGTAATGCACTCTACATGTGGTCTGACGGTAGGTAAATTATACACCTGATTTAAAAACACTCCATCCATAAGAGCTCCTATTTTGCTCATCCATAAAATTTTTACTTTCTTTATTACTAACTACTTGCAGCAGCATATGGCATAATATCTATCAAATTAGGCTTTGAGGACATCTTAGACTGGCACCCTGCTGTTTGAAACATGTGCTTAATGCATATTGCAGTGTTTTTAACCCGTTAAGTGCCCCTACGATAGGCTTCATACTCTCAAGGCAGGAATGCCCATGTGGCCTCACAGATAAAGACTGCACGCCCTGCTGATCTGCTGGCATTCCACCGAAAGTGATGAATCTGCCTTGAAATGGCTGTTGCGCAGGCCTAATTTAAAGGTCATTCTAAAGGAACTTTGAAGCGACAACATCTTAGTTTTGAACTGATAAGAAAATAGATGGATCTGAGAAGAAGAGTTGTAATTCAAGCTTAAGAATAATTTAAAAAAAATTAAATTGAAATTAAGCCATGCTACTCCTTCAGCATATTAGTTTGCATGCAGATCGTTCTGAAAAAAATCCATTGATTTGATTAAATCGTCTTCTAGTAAAAGTTATTTGAGGTGATATTGTGCCCCATCACAAAGATAGGTGAGTTTCTGTTGACATAACTTCCTTTGGACTGCTGCTAAAACAACAGAAAACTATTTCCCCTCAGCTCCAAATTTTTGCCTTCGACTTAAAGCAAAGCATTCACAGTCATCTCTTCCTTTAAAAAAGCTGTAAGAAGTCCAGCTGTCTACAGGTTTTGAAAAAATGTTTTGGTGTACCTTTGACAAGTGATGTACTATGGGTAAACCTGAGGAAAAACTACTGTAGACATCCACTAAACTGATAATTGTATGTGGGGGATGGGGGTGTGAGGAGTGTAAAAGCATCTGGTTCAACAGCCGCAGAAAAGTCATTTGGATGGTTTCATTGTGGGCTTTGTGAAGCATTCTTTGGGAACAAGTTAAAATCTGAATGCAGTATTCATGACTGATTTCTTTTTCTAATGGAAGATTTTCATTGGAAGTGATTAAGAGGTTAGAGGTTTTATTTTTTAAAGGAAATAAACTTATGCTTTAAGTTATTGCTTTAGCCCCAAGGTTGACTTGGCAATGTGATTTATCTTACTCCTGTATATTTGTAGTGGCTTTCTTGAGTATATTTGGACAAGACTTGTGCTGCAAAGTTCTGCTGCCAAGACTGGATTACAGTCTGAGATAATGACAATCACACTGCTGATGGGCATGCTATACTGCATAAGCTGAAGTCCTGGGGAAAGGTTCCTGTGCCTGTGTGGCTGATGGTGTTCTAGGAAACAACTCAGTCGGTGAGCTACTTTTGGCATTGCAGATATGTCTCCACTAGAGCAGCTTTACCGGACTGCTCGTCTGGTCTTGCTGCTCTGGCCAGGCAGCTGCTCCAGGGTAGTGTAAGCTTGTTAAGAATGCTTATATGCACATATAACTAGTATGGCAAACAAACTAGCCAAAGAAATCTGAGGAAGTTAATAAGAAAAATTGATATCTATCAGTAATAGTAAAATAACGGCTAATTTTTATCTACAGTGACAGGGGTTTAGGTGAAATGTAAAACTGAAATAGGGGCTTTGAAACCACAAACACTTCTTGTAAGCAAAGAGAGGAAGATAAATCAAAGGATGCGGACACAAACAAGTTATGGAAGAGTAAGCTTAAGTAGACCATTTTACAGTCCCTATACACTCACTTTAGGGGAGCCTACCTCTCTTCCATTGGGAGGGAAGATCCCTCATGTTTACCATAATACAAAGATGTGTGCAAAAGGAGTTTTGATGCACGTGAGAATGTGTTCAGACCAAAAGGCTGTTTTGCCCAGTGTCTTGTTTCAAACAATAAGTATGTTTTGTTCCCTAAGAAAGCATAAGGTCAGGGCAGAAATGTATGAAACTTCATTGATGATCCTGCTTTTAATTTTTTATTTTTAGCTCAGCTAAGTCAGATTTGAGTTTGTCTTCTTAGTAACCCTCAAGTGATCACACTTCCATTTCCTTAGTCTTCCCTTGAGCCCATAAACTTCTAACAGCCATAATATTCTTCATTAACGTGTTCCAGGAATCTGTTACCCATAATATAAGGAGCTGCCTCCTTTTGCTTTGAACCGGGCTCCTGTTGGCATCATTTGATGCCCTAAGTTGCAGACGAATACTTAGATCACATCCTCTCGTATTCCAGCAGTTTGCATGTGAGACCCATAGCCTGGACCCTCCAGCCTCTGGCAGTGCGGTCTCCTCGGTTTTGCCGTTACTTGCTACTGTTGGAACGGGGCTGCTGCATGCTGTTGACAGTGGTTGAAAGCTAGTAGATACCAAGAAAGCTGCCTTTGCTTGCTTTTAGTCTTTAACTTCAGGTGGGAGGAAATATGCTACCTGGCACTTGACTTATGCCTGAATCTAAGCTTTCTTGATTGCAGAGGAAAAAAATGAATACTAAAGGATCAAAACAAGCACTGCTGTTGTTATGTTTAAAATAGAATCACTATACTCTTTATCAACTCTTTACTACCAAGGAGGTTACAAAGAAAGTAAGCTTAGCTTTTTAGAAAATCTCATACTTTTGAGGCTTCTTACCAAATGGCAATAGTCATCTTGGAACCTCTGTATGCATAGGTAAAATGAGACTGTTCATTCTTCACAAGTGTATCTTAACTTTTATCCACACTAAATTTCATTTGCCATTTTATTGTTCATTCATTTGGTACTGTAACATTTTTTCGGTGACTCTCGAATTAGGGATTTTTTCCACTAACTTTAGTGATCTAGTTTCTTTGAATACTACAAACAGCACAAATCACAGACCTTCATGAGCTGCTACTGCTGACCTCACACACCACTATGAAAATTGTCTGCCTACTCCTCACCCTTTATTTTGTTTGGTTTTTAAAAATTTTATTTATTTATTATCCAGGTGAGAACCTTCCTTCTTATCTCATGGCAACCTAGTTTCTTTAATGGCTTTTTACAATTAACTCTGCCAACAGCCTTTCTGAATTTCAGGATTTTATCACTTAGATATTACCTGTATGTATAACTATTGAATTCTTTTGAAAATACCAATAAATTTCTGAAGTAATGCTTCTTTTTACAAAAAGCATATTGATTCTTCATTAGTAGGTCATGTATTTCTGTGCCCATCATTCTGTTCTTTAAACTCCATCTTAGATGAGGATTTCCCTCTGGGCACAGTCATTTGGTCTTTGCTGTGGAAAACAAGAGTGAAATATATAATAAAGCATGATCCTTCCATGAGGGAAATAACACAAGATTAAAGTCTTCCTGGCTAGTAAGTGGTTCAGAGTCCTAAAGATGACCCAAGAAAATACCTCTCTGTTTTTCTGTCTCTCACTCTTGCTTTTTTCTCCAGGATTTCTACAGCTTTGGAAAAAAATACAATCCTTACGATGTTATGAATGTGGAAGTACATGGGAAAGAGATTGAGTCAAATCTTCTACCATACTTCCTACATCACTTCTGTCTTCCAATTGCGCTACTTCATACGTTATGCTTGTATTTGCTTTCTATTGCGCCATGCAAAAGATAGAGCTGCCGCTAAACTGATTTAATAAGAGCTTGATTGAGTCCTATGAACGGAAAAACTACCAGAACTTGAATAAGAAGAAAAACTTTATTTACAGCTCTTTCGATCTCTGGTGTGTAACCTAGGTACACTTTTTCCCCCAGACATGCTTTCTTTTCTTTTTCTTTTTCTTTTTCTTTTTTTTTCTTTTCCTCTCCCCTCTCCCCTCTCCCCTCTCCCCTCTCCCTTCCCCTCTCCCCCTCTCCCCACCTCCCCTCTCCCCCTCTCCCTCTCCCTCTCTCCCTCTCTCCCCTCTCCCCTCTCTCCCTCTCCCCTCTCCCCCTCTCCCTCCCCCTCTCTCCTCTCCCCTCTCCCCCTCCCTTCCCCTCTCCCTCTCCCCTCTCCCCATCCCTCTCCCCTCTCCCCTCTCCCCTTTCTCCTCTCCTCTCTCCCCTCTCCCCTCTCCCCTCTCCCTCTCCCCCGTCCCCTCTCCCTGTCCCCTCTCCCCTCTCCCTGTCCCCTCTCCCCTCTCCCCTCTCCCCTCTCCCCTCTCCCCTCCTCCCCTCTCCCTCTCCCCTCTCCCCTCTCCCCTCTCCCCTCTCCCCTCTCCCCTCTCCCCTCTCCCCTCTCCCCTCTCCCCTCTCCCCTCTCCCCTCTCCCCTCTCCCCTCTCCCCTCTCCCCTCTCCCCTCTCCCCTCTCCCCTCTCCCCTCTCCCCTCTCCCCTCTCCCCTCTCCCCTCTCCCCTCTCCCCCTCTCCCCTCTCCCCTCTCCCCTCTCCCCTCTCCCCTCTCCCCTCTCCCCTCTCCCCTCTCCCCTCTCCCCTCTCCCCTCTCCCCTCTCCCCTCTCCCCTCTCCCCTCTCCCCTCTCCCCTCTCCCCTCTCCCCTCTCCCCTCTCCCCTCTCCCCTCTCCCCTCTCCCCTCTCCCCTCTCCCCTCTCCCCTCTCCCCTCTCCCCTCTCCCCTCTCCCCTCTCCTGTCCTCAAGTACTTGGTGGAGTTTGATAATTGCAGCCTGTGCTTGGATTTTAACATCTGTGCTAGAACAGAATTCAGGCTGGGTTTTTGTTTTTTTTTTTTCTATTTTGGTCCTGTGGATGCACTGGATGTTCTGTAGCTGCTAACCAGGACCTTCTCAGTTGTCCTTTGGTTGTCAAGAGTTGCTCTGATAGCGTGCACAGAAGTAGTCTGTTGTCCTAAAATATCTGCTGCTGGTGTCCCAGCAACACAGAAGACCAAGGAGACATACTGGATTATGGAGTGATGAGAAATTATGCCATTAGCTGATAGAAGAGAAACCCAAGAGCTGAAGAGAGCAGAGGTTAATCGGAACCGAAAGAGGGGTTCATAAAAGAGCGTGACCCAGTTTGGGCTATGATAATCTGAGGCTGAGGTGTCTGTGATATTTAGAATATACTGCAGATTCTGGAGTAGAGGGGTCCTGCAGATTCTGGGGTCTTCTGCCCTCTGTGTCCTTTGACTGGTTTGCAGTTGCTGGCCCACATGACAGATGGAGATGCTACTTTTGCCACTTTATTAGATCAAGTGATAGGGGATTGTGCCGTAAACCTCTAAGTCTGAACCTTACCAATGACACAGGTTGGGTGATCAGATATGGTTCAATGCTATATTTGTCTTAACCCCATATTAAAGTTACTTAAAAAGTAAAAAAATTGTACTTTTCACTATGTTTACGATTTTCAGCTTTTTTCTTTACACCAATGCTGTATAACCATGGGGTGATGCCCTGACTCATAAATGGCATGGGTCAGACTTTCATCAGGTAGCTGCAAGCGATTTATTCTACCAGACTTTGCATATTCAACATGTGAGTTCCACCTATTTTGGTAACGTGCAATTGTGCAGTGACGGAAACTGTTGCCAGTAGAATCCCAAATCCACTTGTTACAAAGGTTAAGCAAAGTTAATTGAATTAAGCAAGGAATTGCTGGAACAGAAAGCCATTAACTATTCTAGTGGTCAGTTACCAGTAAAATTCCTAATTTTAAATTTCAGGTTCAATTTTACTACCTTAGCTTGTTAAAATGTTTTGAGTGTAATCCTAATGATGTGTTAAGAATATCACCAAGAAATACATATTTAAATATCAGTATGTGCATGCGCAGCTTTCACTGATGTTGAAATTAGACTGTAACAGACTGCTGAATGATATGCGTTTATAAGATCAAGAACTAAAGTGCTGTTAAGTTATAGGTTGGATGGGAAATGAAAATGTTGTTAATTATTCTGAAAACAAAAAATTACTTTCTGATGGCTTTTTCAATTTGCATTTTATTATCCTCCAGAAAGAGCTTAATTGACTTGTACTTCAACTACTTTAAATCCTTTAAAAATATTTTGTTAAAAAAATATGCTTTAAAAATGTTTCTTTTCCTTCAGTCAGGAGTTACTTTAAGAGAAAAAAATAAAAAGCTGAACTACATATTGAATTTTCCAGGCTGTGTTTCTGCACAGCAATCTTCTGAAAAAGTGCAATTATTTTTTTTTTTCACTCAAACATGCATTTGAGAGGAATGAGTAGATCAGATAAAGAGCTGAGATTCAATTCAACTCACCCTTGAGTCACTCTCTGACTCTGTCTCTTTAAAAAGAAAAAAAAAACCCAAAACCCAAGGTGGCAAAATCAATACAAACCAATAATAACTTCACATTTGTGGAAGCAACATGAATGGCTCTCCAAAATATTGAGACACATCCAAGTACATTTTAGCAGAGCTGATATTTATCAGAAGTCATTTGCCCTCAAGCAGATGCTCTCTTTCATTGTGCTCCTGTCACAAATGACTAAGATTTATGACAGACAATTACAGCATCTGCAGTTAGCAGCCTTATAATCAGCACCATTATTTAACGATTGGTGCAATAAACTGACTCCTGTTACTGTTTATCAGATATCAGTCAGTTCTGGCTATTTTCTTCAGCTCCCCAAATCACAGTATGGTGCAACCACTGCCTTTTAATGGCTAGTCAGAAGCAGGCACATTTTCACGTTTTGTACAGACTGCCGAGGAAAAAGAAAAAGCAACCAATTACATGTATGTATGGTGCCCTCTCATTTGAGATGCCTGTGTATGTAACTATCTCTATACAGTCTAAAACCTCTTGAAAAAAAAAATAACAGCTTTTACTATTTCAGATAAGAGCTTCTATTTAGGCTTCTGCATGGGGAAAAATGTCTTCTGTTTAAATATTCATGTTTTAAAGAGTGAATAAAATGTTTATATACTGGAGTAGTCATACTCTCTTGCAGCATGAATTCTGCATGTGTTTGAGGAAGGGACAACATCTGTTCATTATTTGGCCTTCTGAATGTTAGGCAAATAACAGAATTGTATTTTAAATTTAGTAATGTACTTATCAAAAGTAAAAGCTTGAGAAATGTCTTGGTTGAAGTTTTTAACCCATGTGTACGGTGTATATTATGAGACTTCTATTTGGTTTGCATTTTTTTCCTGGAAACCTTGTGAGAGGGAGCTAGATGATGTTTGAGCTGCAAGTCCAACTTAGAAGTATGTTAAAACTTGCCTGTGCTCCAAAAGCAAAGATGTAATTTCAGTGCCACGTTCTGGCATTACTTAGACCAGTGATCATCGTGTGAGAGTCTGGTTCCCTTAAATGCTGTTGTAAGCAAATGCTTTGTGTAGCTGGGAGAAGACTGTCTAAAGATTTTTTTATTTTTTTTTTATTTTTTATTGCAATGTCTGCGTCTTGTCTGCATTAGTTCTTGTCAGAGTAGGAAACATTTTATGTTTATTGACACATTCTTCCGGTTTAGCTGCTAAATGATGACGCCTGTTATCCATACGGTTTTCAAGGAAAAGGTTGGCTGTTTTAAGTGACTAAGGAAATAAGCTAGATCAGTTTTTGTTCCTGCCAATAGAAACTCAAGTGAAGGTAAATAGGTCTCTTCTGTTTTTCTGGAGATGAGTCATCTCATCAACAAGCAGAATTTAAAATCACTTTAAATACTGAACCGAACTGAAAATTCTTGGTAAAGACATTTTGATATGTGAAATATAGGTATTTTAAGACCACATTTGACTTGTGTATTAATAAACTAAGAACACACAGGGCTGATTATGTTTCTTGGTTCAACAAGTACCTAACCTGTTGTTATTTTTGTTATCTGGAATAACTGATCACTCATATTTCTGAGGTTTTCTAGGCAAAGAGTCAGAAGATGAAGCTATTATACTTGGCTTTGATTAGATTTTTCACTTTTGGTGATATTTTCATAGTTATTTGAACATGTGTATTCACTTTCTTTTTTCAAAGCAAGAACATGTGGGTGGTTATAATGTAGGGGTTTGATTTCAAGCTTCTTTTTGTCTAGGGCAGTCACCATTAAAATTGACTTCTTATATTTTCAGTAGATCATAAATATATTTGTCTTTTAAAGTAATTTTAGATGAGCTCTGCACTGTAGACATATTGAGTCTACTAAAATTGAGTGTATGAAACACAATTTCTTGGCCAGATTTACCTATGTAATACTGTAATACACTTGAGAGGGTATGTCCTTCAAAAAAACCAGCAAAACACCAAACAAAAAACCCCACAGTAGCAAGGCTGACTTCTGAAATTTGCATCTTGGTCTATATCATTCTGATTTTGAAGTCATTCAGGAAATCAGGATATCATTAGTATGCCATCATGGAGCAGTTTGTTTATGCTGATAAATATCTGCCACTGAGACAACTGAATTCTTTTTCTTTTCAGCTGATGTAGATGTTAAATGATATTTCAGATGTCTAATAGTAGATGATGCAGTTTCCAGAAGCTACTTACTGATGGAATCACGCTAATATTCAAATCAATAGAATTTAGTCTTCTAAGTCAGAGCCATTTTTTGAAATTTTTCTGAAGTACAAACTGCCCTAGCTATCCTTTTGAGGTTGTTCACATACTATAAATAAGAGATCCCTTAAATAAATTAGACAGGTATGAGTCTTGGTCATATATATATATATATATATATATATATATATATACACACACCCCTAAGTTCATACTGATGGACGAACTCTGCCAGGCAGAAATATTTGGTGCCTGAAAATGAACTCTGCTATGGATTTGGATTGGTGGGCTGTAATGCTACACTAAGTTTATATAAAGAATGAAACCCCATTGCCTTCTGTCAGCTCTGTTACAACAGGCTTTGAGAGTCTGGCAAAGGAAGTCATGGGACAGGATAATACAGACTGTTTAAAGTGAATGTTTGGACCCTAAAATATTTTGGAAGTGAAACTGAGATTTTTGCTTTCAACTAAAGTTAGAGAACCTTGTTGATCACCTATGTCAGAATTCATGGTAGGTGTTCCTGTAGGTATTTATGACGTAGGTTGTGGGATGGACTCACTTGTTGACTCCACCTGATGCAATACTTGCTCTAATCAGTGGAAAAGACTGTCCTTTATCATAATAGTTGTTGAATCAAGCCAACTGCTAATTAATAATCGGTAGTTAGTTTTAGAAAAAGATAACATGACTGGTCATGTTGATGAAGATTCAGGATGCTGCAGTGTGGTACGGTGTTAAAATTTGTGAAAGCTTCTAAGCAGTTTATTCCTATTTTATTAAAAAATTGAAAGTTAAATCTTTCTCTTTTGTCTTGCTGCTTTTGCTCCAATTAATAAAAATGGTCAGTCTCCTTCTGACGAGCAAGTTTGTTTGGAACCTTGCTTTTCCTAAGGTAAAACCATTGCCCTCATTTAGGAGCTGTCCAGGATGAGAGGAACAGGAAATAAGCAAGTGCCGCATCCTTGTGTGACAACTATGACTTTCATCAGAGGTTAATTCAAATGAACCTCTGGTCTGTTGTTTATCAAACATTGCCTTTGAAGATCACGTGCCTCTACTCATAATATATCGACTATATCACTCCTGTTGTGGCAGTAGCTTATGGGCTTTTTCTTACTTCTGTGGTTTGCAAAAGTAATTATGTGCACTGCTGCTTGCACATAAATGTGCTTCTTATGCTCCACATATGTAGCCTAAAAGTAGCTCAAGTTTTATATTCAGTATTTTTTTTTTTTTGTCATTAGATGCAGAAGATTTCTTTATAGTCTTAAATGTTTCTGTATCTAGGTAGTAATGACAGAGTATATCTGCGTTCTCTACTTCTCAAACAGAACTTGGGAAAAGAGGAGAGAATGCAACTGCTGCTGCTTGCCTTAAATTATACTACTTCATATTTCAGTGAAATGCCAATGTATTTTTTCCAGCTCCGTCTCTTCCTTTATAGATGTGTGAGTAGTTTATATTACCCATACCTGTTATGTACCATCTTTCTGTTTACAAAAACTTGTAAACTATGAATAAGAACTTAGAAACTATGGATATCACATTGGAGCAATGCTCCATATGATAGAGAGTATTTGACATGAGCCAGCTTTAAATGCCTATAAAGATGTGTTGCAGAAGAACAGTATGGGGGCAAGCAGCATGGAGTATCTCTGAGAGGGCATTTGTAATGCTCTTCCCATTGAGCACGTATTCCTATTCATCTCCTTGTTAACCAGGAAATACAGAGGAAAATTTGGAACATAAAGCATTCACACTAGAAACTTATAAATTGGGACAAAAGTTTTCATTCTTGTGCAGGGATTCATTGTAAGATAATGCACCACTGTTTTCTCAAAATAGTAGTTTCTGTGGGATACGAATGCAAATTGTAGGGCTGTATCTCTAGAAGCATTTTCTTCCAAAAAGTACTTAAGATAAGCAGCAAAACCTTATCTCGTGGTGTAATGCTGAGGCAAAGGTATTGAGAACAACCTTTGGCTATATCAGCAAGTGAATAGTGCTAGGAGTAAGGAATGATTAATGCAGTTACCTCATAAATGGTCTTAGCAAGCACTTTATTGAAATACTTTATACAATTGTGTTTTGGGGTTTCTTTTGTGTGGTTTTTTTTTTTCAAACTTGGTTTAAAAAACGAGATTTTTTTAAAAAAAGTTTAATCTTTTAATTTATCCCTCTCCTTCCCCCAAAAGTTGAGTAGTAACTTGGTCAGTATGCAATAAGCTACATGGAAGAAGGTTACTGATAGCCAAGAGTTACTGTTGGTAAAGGATGCTTAATAGACAGAGGCCATTCTTCCAAACTGAATTCAATTCAAGCTAGAATCAAAATATGTTTTCAGTAGTGATTTTTATATCCATCATTTCAGACCTTTGCTAAAAGTAGCTTTTTTTAATCACATGCTCTTTCTCACTCTTACTCTGTAAGAAGTTCCTAATTCTGGAACTGCAGAGTGAAAACTACTTTGTTTTATCAAAGAACTTAAGCTGCTTTCAAAACTCCTCTGAGTAGCTGGGCAGCATAACATTGTCACGATAGGTGTTATTAGTATTTGCTTCTCTACAACGCTTGGTTTTCAACAGAGTTAAAGCATGCTGGAGACATTTCTTGATGAGTTGTAATATACAATTGATAAAAACTTGCAGTAGTAACACTTGTGTGATTAGTTTATTCAGTAGTTCATAGAATTATCAATGCCAGGGGGGTGGGGAAATCATGTCAATGCAGAACCAGCCTTATTGGTTCTGTATTTTGTCCCAGAAAAAGATTTGAATTGATGTCTGTACTGCCTGCTGTCTATGTGCTTACTATACTAAATAACTACTTTTTTTTTTGCTAGTGAATTAAGATATGAAAATTACCCTAATCTTTTTTTTTTTTTAGTGAAGAAAGATGATAGGTTCAATCAGTCAAACATTAGATCTCTTGACATTAGAAACATTTCGTATTGCACTAGAGTAAGCACAGGAAAAAATATTGGTCATTCCACTCCAATAATATCTTCCTCTCTACTTCTGTGTCATCAGTACACGATTTGCTGTCAAAGTTTCTAACTTGTTGATTTAATAGAGTGCACATGTGCATCCTGTGGAATTTGAGAAAAGTTTCTTGTAGTGTAGAGGAGCTAGGACAAGGCAGCAATGAGTGTAAAATGCGTATGTTCTGTTTGGTATATATGCGTATAGGTTATTTGCAGTTTGGGAAAAGTACTAGTAGTAGCATAATTATATTTTTTAATAAGTTTTTGAAAGAATTAAAAGTATTTTCTGATGTGAATATTTCTGCAACTGTCAGCATAACACACTATGGGGCCCATGGAGAGATGTTATCCAGGGAAACACCCGCCTGAAGAGTTCCACAGATTTCTTCTCACATAGGTGTTGATTCATATTCACAAATAAAATGCTGTATTATTTCTTGAATATTCCCAGCATATCTCTCTCATGTCAGACTTGGTTTTGGACCACACAGATTAGATCAAATCTACTTTTCATTAGATTTTAAGGGTCGCAGTTGGAGATACATGTCATTATTCATGTAGGAGTTGAATCTTGGTTTATAAAGAAAACCACCTGGTAAAACATTGCTTCTAATCAAGAGGTAGTATCTGCTGCACAACCACTTTATACTCCTTTTTCCACTAATGTTTCTGTCATTGCAGTCCTGGGATGACCAAGCCAGACCAGACTGAATGGATCTCAGTCCACGGCCTTTTCGTCCTTTCCCTTTTCCATCTTTAAATAATGATTTTAAGAGCAATGTCTGCGAACGAGTTTCTACTGGAGTTTTAACTGGAAATGCTAATGACATGATGTATACAGGGCAGCTCCTCTCCTGGTGGGGGGTGGGAGGAAGTAAAAATAAAAAATGCGATGACTAGAGAGTAAGGAATGCAGAAGAACAAGAAATAAAATAGTAAAATAAAATTGTTGTTATTAAGATAAATATTTTTATTGTCGTTTGCCCTTATCAGTGTTTTTTAGTACTAAAATGCATTCCTTTATTTAAAAGAATAAGGTTAAAGCACTTTTGTCAAATACACAGTTCTTGGAAAACGCGTTCTAGAAAAACATTGTAGTCTGAACAGTTATAACAATAAGGCAAACAAATAGCAAAAGAAAACAAAGATAATTGAGAATACAAATGAAAAGAGGCCAAACAAATAAGAGGAATACTATACTTTTAAGGTCCTAGTTTTTTAAAAAGAGAAATATATGCTTATGAGTAGAACAAAGAGTAAATTTCTCCTTTATATAATGAATTTAACTTCCGTCATGTGCAAAGTTTGGATGATATTTGACTTCTTGGAGTGAATAACCAGGTCTTTATTTGAACAAGAGATCCTTGGCATTACTAGGAACCTATTTTTAAACAAATTAATTGTTTTCAGACATAGCAGATTAGCATAGTATCAGAGCGCTGTGCTCATTCTTTTTCAGCATCTGAAATTCAGTGTCTGGCACCTGCCATTGTGGGTCCCTTAACCCTTCATAAGTAGTTCTGCCTCATTCTAGGAATCCCATTGACATCTGTGGCACTGGAGTGGTTTGGGTTGGGGTTTTTTTGAAGATTGTACAGTTGGGCAAAATTTTACAGCCATATATACTAGTCTGTTCTTGATTTTGAAAGCTGCAGCTGAGTGGGCAATTTTCACCATAATACTTGAAAGGAATCAACAATTAAAATAATGATTTACCCGATCAAATCTTTTTTTCCTTTTAGGAAAGAGATTTTGCTGCTGTAATAGAGTAAACTGATTAGAGTCTTTAAAAATGAAAAGTTTACAAATTGGTGCATTTTAGAAGACTAAAATTTGCAGGCACATGATTTGTAAAATCAGAATTTATTTTCGTATACTCTTAGCCAAACATTCTGTGTAATTGCTGAATAGTAACGCAAAAGGGTAACAGTAAAGTGTTTAGCGTAGCAGCATTGCTTATTTATGCTATTGTTGAATTAGTAGTGTAGTGGCCAGTATTAGAGGTGAATCTCCATGGTGTGTGGTACAAGGAGAAAAAGGATTATTATTTTAGGTTGGTTTTAAGTGTTTGGGTTTTTTTTCTGGACACACTAGAGCAGTCTCTGTAATCATAACAATAAAATAATAATAATTAATAAGAGTAATTTTAATTTATTTCTATGGCTCTTATTATTTGTTTGATGTTCCCTGGTATATTGTGGGACTTCAGTTTCAGCACTGTCATAGGGAAATATGTGTGTTTATCATCTAGAGATGTTTATAAGACTATTTTTATATGATCTTTTTAGAGGGTTAAACTTTCTTTCAGCTAATTGTTTATGTACAATGTAGTGATCTAGCTCCCCCTAGTGTATTAAAAAATCCCCCAAAGATTTAATCAAGCATTTAATGAATTAATAAAATGGGAAAATGTATTTTTGTGTGACATGTAACATAATATTCTGTTCCACTGGAAAAACATCACTACAATTTTTAGAAAGGAGCAAAACCAACCTTTTTTCTGAGTACTTTCTACTACACTTTTCCAGTGAAATGAAATGCGTCATGTTTATAAAATAAATTTTTCATAAATTTGCTAATAGGGAAGAAGGCTTCTGAAACATTTCTTTAAACACTAGAACATGTTACTGAGTTCTGGGAATGACTGCAAATTTACTAACTTTCTGTCTTCTTAGGAAAAGATTTGTGTCAAACTGAACTGTTTAGAGCAGCTCTTTCTAAAATGAAAGTGTTTGGTGAAATCCTCTTTCTTTTTGTAGCTGTTATACTCTATGCATCTAATGAAATCATAAACGGAAAATTATAGCTTCATTCTAGGGAATGTGAAGACTTACTCCAACAGATGGCATCAAAACACCGGTCTGAACTATATGATTGCTGATTGTTAATTGCTTCTGTAAAACAATCCTTTTAAACAGAGTAATGCATTTTATCATACAGATTATAGTTCTACGCATTTTCGTTTTTCAATATGTGTTAACATTTTCTCCTCCAGTGTAAGATTTAGTGTTTGCATAATTATCGGATTAAACAACAGTGACTCAATTTTTTTTTTTAAAGAAACAAGGACAAGAAGATAGAGAATTATGAATTGCAATTTTTGTTTATTCAGAAATGCTAAATTACTATACAAGTATGAGCTTTTATTATGCACAAAACAAATGGAGCAAGATGCCCTTAAGTGCAAAAACAATTACCTAGTCCGGCATTCTTCACTCGAGAAACTCCCTGTGACGTTAGTGGAAGCCTTGACTGTGTAAGGAAAGCAGAGTGCAAAAAGATACTGTACAATATCCATTAATCATTATGAAATCAATACCCCTGATTATTCATTTGTATTGTTCTTGCATGGTAAGGGCTGGATATTCTACGCAAAGCGAAATGAATGGGGAAATTCTTTTAGATGACTTGGTTAGCCCATCAGTAATGATGTGGGGAATTACATGAGAGTTTGTTTCGTGGAGTTGTTATCTTGTTTCTGATGTAGTCAGCCTGAGAGTGTTGCAGAGATAGCATGCTCATGTTTGAGGAGTCTGGAGCCCTGCACCTTTCTGGTGCTTTCTGCCCTTAAGTCGGTGGAGAGTTGTCTGGTTCCGATGGAGGATTGCATCGAGTTCACCAGTTGTGATTCAGGTTGTGATGCGCTATTTTCTCATAAAGGACTCTTGTGACCTTGCCTGGGTGAGTGTTGCCTTTTACCTCAACATAATGGAGGTAGCCACAACAGTGAGAAAATCAGGCTAGGAAAATAAATTAAAAAATAGCGGTGCATACTTTCAGGACTTCTACTCCAGACTGTCTTTTGTGGCAATATTACGTTATTGTATGTTCTAAAATGCCTATTATATATAGAATGTGTAATTGTATTAATATCATAACTATATTGTAATCAGTATGCAGCTGTCTGCTAAGTGGAACATCGGGCCTGCAATAATGTGCCATTAATTGGCCTTTGTGGCAATCTATTACAAAAAGGGATGTATGATGATTGTGTCCTGCAATCTAGTTTACCTCAGTGGATCAAGAGGGGCTGTGCTGCAAAGGAGCACTCATCAAAGTGCGGTTGGTTTATGTTTCTGTTTTGGGTGCTATGGAAGCCAGAAATAGTGAAAAGGATTTTTGTCTTCTACAGTGAAGTTGTCTGTGTGTAGAAAATTTTTGATCTAATGGTTCTAGAAAGGTCGGTAGATGCAAATCTGTCTGTCTGGCCTCCATCCTTTACTGGCATGTCCTAACGATCTTTATGCAGACCAGTAAATGGATAACAGGCAATTCCCACAGAGTAATTTTAGTATCATTAACTTATTTGACAATGCTTGTGACATTGGGAAATACTTAGTCATATTAATGAGTAAAAATAAATTGTCCTATCCTTAGCAGTGTAAAGATACATAATCTGAACAGTCTAGGGACCACCAGATGTCAAATAGTTGAGTGACATAGGCGTGCCAGGGATACGGTTTGATCAACTCATCATTCCTTCCCTAGGTTACTCCTGAAATTGCACAGGAATTTGAAGCCACTTGAAAAGGGTCAGTAAGCTGGAAGCAGTAAGTGTGTCTAGACCAATTTAGGAAGTCCTAGAGTATGTTTAAGTACTCTACAAAAGTTTTTTCCATAACACTAGAAGAGAACAACAAAAAAGAAAGGAATTCTTCAATGTATTCTTGTAAAATACATCTATGTTTTACTATAAGATACTACAACTGGGTAAACTGAGGCAAGGGTTAATGGCTTGGTTTTTCAAGAGGTTTTAATTCCCACATCTTTCATTGAAATGGGATTGCAAAGTGACAGGAGAGCAAAATGCATCTATATGGCTATGAGAATATAGCAATCTCTAATCTAAGACTTGTCTATAAAGGCTATTATATTATTAATTTCTCTAAGAACTTTACAGTTACAAACCTTTAATTCTGCCATGTAATACAGCAGAAATGGTTACAAAGTGTGGTTATCTGTTTTTCAGGTAATTTGGAATGGATTGTAATCAGCTTCATGCCAATAAAACAGAATCTGAATTATCCAGTGTAACGATCCATTATGGAAGCTGTTGTTTTTGGAGATGGCTGATGCATTAACAAGAATGCACATGTGTGAAGTTAGATGTATGAACCCTTTTGTAAGAAATCCAGTTTTCGAAAAGATGAAGAATGAGTAGGTACTTAGCATTTCTGTAGTCAGGCCATTTACTGTGGTGAAAGAGTAAGGATTTTACAGTCAAACTAAAAGCATGGTGAGAATAAAAACAAATCCAAATTAAGCTGCATTCTATTTTCACTTTCTAAAGATTGAAAACAATTTACTTATTCAGGCATGGAACCTGCTATAGACTGATGCTGACTGTATGTTTATACTGCAAATATGCAAAAATCATTCGTATTACCATCTGTTGTCACATCCCTACTAGCTGTGTGTATTGACCTGGTGGAGATGCAGTTAAGCTGATATTGGCTGAATTATCAAAAAAAACAAACCAAACCAAAAAAAAAACCAACACAACAAAACCCCACAAAGAAATGAATGACTTGCCCACAGTGTTGCTTATGCTGGTAAAAGAGCTGATACGACAAGTGAAGGCACTTTTATTGTTTACACGTTTTTAAGCAAATTTATTATTTCATATGTAAAATCACAGAACTGTCATATTAAACAAGGTGTTACTAAATAATTTTGGATGCTCATTCAAAGTGGAATAATCTATTAGCATCGCAGAAAGGATTCATAATTAACAAGGCTGTAGAGGTAGGCCTGCCTGCTGGGCTGTAAGAAACTGTGGAAATGGGCTGTTTCACTGATTGTCATGAAAAGCTATTTTACCCAAGAAATATAGTGTAAAATCAGAACTGTGGCAAGTATGTATTGGAACTAGATTATATTTTTTAAAGCAGTAAGGTTTTTTCACTGACTTTGATTAAAACAGAGCAGGTCTTTTCTGTGCATCATGTTTCCGTGTTATGTTCCATGCGTTATATAAAACTGATTTGTTTTCAGGCTGGTGAGACTTTTCTACTTTAGCATCTTCAGTAAATCTGTGAATTTCTGGTTTTGATGAAACTGTGGTCACTGGCAAATTTGAAAGGGGCAAATTGGAAGATTAGAGTGATGGTGTGTGGGGACCAACTCCTCTCCCTTGTTGTGGAGGTCCTTGCTCACTTCATGATGTGGTCAAGATGAGTGGTCTTGGCTTAGAAAATGAAAGATCAGAAATCTTTTTATTAAAAATAATAGTAATAATCACTGTATTATAAATTAATTTTATTCAGAGGGTTGCCAGTGTTAGAAATTGTTATCTTTCATTATGCAATTGTTTTTAATAAGTTACTTTTATTATCTCTAATCTTTAGGGATTTGGAGGGTTCTTTTGTTTACCTTTTAAAAGCTGTCTTAATGTGGTTGTTTTACAGCAGAATTTTCAGCTTTTCTTAAATAGCGTTAGGTAGATTATTCTTTTCCAATTTCCTATCTAATGCAGCTTTTTTTTCTTTTACCAAATTTTAACAGGACTCCATATGACTGTTATTAGGATGTCACACAAAAAAAATGCCAGTGCTGTTTTGAGCATGGGTGTTTTATTGTGTTTATTTTTAAATACATTTCATGAGGTTCCCTGGACAGAATCAAATAAATGAATCCTGCAAACATCTTCATTATGGTGTAGCCAGAAAAGAAAGGAATCTGAATTAGGACTGTATTCTTAGCATAGTTCATAATAAGCGTTATCTTTATGACAAGCTTAAAGACCATAAATTGCTGAATCCCTAACAAAAAGCATTTGAAACAATCAGCTAATTAGGAAGGGGGGGAGAAAGAGCAATATTTGTTTTCCTTTGCAGTCTACATAAATAACGCTTAACATGAATACATAACTTATTTTGAATGATCTGTTGTGTCAGTATCTGGCACGTCTTTTTCAGTGACAACAATTAAGGATACGTGTAAATGGAAATGCAGACTATCTGTCATTGTCCATTTCCTGGTAGTGAAGCATGCAGTCTGCCTCCCAGCAAGATCATTTTGCCAGGATGTGAGTGAGCTGGTCACAAAATGCATAGTTGATTATCTCATCGAAACACACTAATCCTGGCAAAGCTATCCACTATAGAAGACCCATTGTTTGTAATAGGTCAGTTGTTACATGGCTTTCAAACCTGACTTTGGATATACATTTTATATATTTACCTACTGAAGCAAAATGATGTCACAATGAAAACCAAACTTGAGTGAAGAAGAAGATATATTAATCAGGATATTAATGGAAAAGAAAGGAAAATACATTCTCTCTAGAGAAAAGAGATGAGGCAGTCACAAACACACATTATTTGGCTCAGTACAGGAATAACTGAAACTATATGGCCCAGACTATAGAAGAGATCTGACTGGATAATCTTAACAGTTTCTTTGAATATTTAATTGAAGGCAGAGTTGAGCACAGAATGCATTTGAAGAGCACTAATAAACATCCTGTTATATAATGTAGGAAGTAGATGATAGCGAAAATATCACAGTTTTGTATTTCTTACAATGGAAAAGCTGCATTAGAAACCTGACAGCTTCTTCAATGCTGCTCTATTAGCAGCAGAGTTTCCTAATGAAATATTAAAAGTGATGTACACGAAATGAGTGCTATAATTCTTCGAGCACACTAAGTTGGGTACAAGAAAATTTATAAAAACAATAGTTTCAAAATTAATTATAACTCTTAATATTTTATGTTTTCCATGTAGCTGTTAGTGTATAATTGAGGGGGAAAAAAATCTTTTTCAATTACAGCATTAAAAATATCAGACATATGGTAGAGAATACCTGATGAAGCTATTAAATTTTGTTTTAATTGTGAAGTTGTTTTGTATTATCCTTCAAGTACTTTCCAATTTGTAATAAATAGTTTTTCCTTAAGGAATCTTGACAAATTGCAACAGTTTCCTAACTAAATATGTGTTACGGATTTTCATCATTTAGGTTTGTGGTAATTGCAGGATGCTCATTAATATCTTTCTAGATAATATAAAAAGGGTTGGATTATGTGAAAAATACATGGAGGGTGGGAGGGAAGAAACGGGGCGGGGAGGGGGGAGAAAAGTTTCATCAAGTTCGAACAATATTCTTTAATTTTTAAATACTTTCACATCACAAAAATCAGAAATCTGTTTTTTTCTGCTGTTCATGAAGATATAATAATCACCAAGAGGACATTCTAGCTTAAAGGACACGGTGTGCAACTTCCTTGTGAAGGTGCAAGGTAATAACGTCCTTTAACCTGACAAGGGAGTCTCAGTCCCAGACCGCCTCACCTCACACACACCTCTCTTGTTTTCTCTTGGGATGACTGGACCTTTCTCTGAGGCTGTCTTGCACCTTTGCCTAAGATCCTTTTCCATCATGCTTTATTCTTCCTTGTTGGCTGTGCTAAGCTATGCCAGCAGCACCTGAAGACTTGTGTAAATTCCTGTTGGCCACACCCTACGCAAACCAGTGAAAATTCCTAAGATCTTAAATTAAAGCAAAGCTTATCCTTGTTAACACATATCAAGTTAAAACCCTTCTGAGAAAGTGGGACTAGACAATGGCTGCTTTTTAGTAAGATAAATATGTGCTTTGTTACTGTTAGCAGGTTTTCGATCTCTTGAAACAGGGAGAAACATGCAATGCATGCCATGAATATCCTAAATGTCCTTAGCCCCCAGTCTGCTGCCTGGCCGGAATGGTGCCTGTCCCCATGAGAGGAAAAAGTCGTGATTGTTCACGTCACATCACTGTGGATGTAATTCTGCACAGAAGGCTGGGAATCCCTGCTTTCTGCTCATAAAGGATGCCTTCACTGTCTGACTTGTTTATGTATGCTCTATTTTGAACAAGGACAGACTGATAAACATGCTTAGTACTTTCACAACATCTTCTTTCTTGGGGTCTCTCAGCAGTTTATAAATTCAAATGATTAATCTTCACATTATAAATAACAAAGCAAGAAGCTGATTCCAGATCTCTTGACGTGAACCTCTTGGGGACTTGTAGCTTGGTTTACTGTATGCAGTGATGCTACCTCTCCCCATGTCTGTCCATATTTCTGCCCAGTACCTTTGACACTTGTTGGCTAACTCAACCAGATATGAAAGAAACGTAGCAGTATCAAATATATGTGTTCCTAAAAGCTTTGCGAATATTGGTGGCAAGATAAATAAACCCAAACTGATTTCTGTAGTTGGGCAAAGTTGGGCAGATTGCAACCTTATATAGCCTTTATGGCAGCAAGTGACCAGCCAGTGGGCATGCTCTGTTTTCTAGTAGTAGTCATGGCGCATACTCTTTCTTGCCCCCTGGGAACACCCTTCAAGAATGGGTATGAGGGAGCTTGGATTACCATAATGGGAGAAGTGTGTAAGCAAAATAAAAAAATGAATTCTGAGCAAAAAAATAAATTGCTCCATGAACAAGGAAACGAATTAAATTACAGTGTACATGCTGACTTGATGCCGAATGTAACGTATGTCAAAATACCTGCTGTTTCCAGGAAAACTGATATTCCAGTTTGTAGTTCCAGTTTAATTGATAGCACCACTTTTCCACATACAAATTTTTTAATTCATGTAAATGAAAAATTTCATGTCACAAACTAGTTAAACTCCAGTTTTCAACAACATAATTTTAAATAGGGATTAAAAATGGAGAGACTTATTTTTGTAGTAAGATCTTTCTCCCTAAGGTGCCCCTAAAGAGTAAGACATTACCCTGTGACTAGGAGACAGAGTTTTCTCCTGAATGTTTTCACAGAAACAGTTTTTAAAGAAAATTGATATTTGCATTTCTGCAGTTTCATGCTATGTCAGCATTTTCAAACCAGTCCTTCCAGAAGGTTACCAGAGGAGGAAAAAAAAAACCATATGCCTTCTTTTGCTGTAATGATGTAGACCATGAAGGTTCTATTAGGTTGACCTAGGAAATCAGCAGGAAACATATGGAAGGTAAAGAGAAGTATCTCATTAATGCTGTTGCAGTAATGAGATGGGCTTGAGTTATAAAGTTTACATCTGGATTTTCACAGAATTTCTGTGAGTTTTCAGATCCAAGTATGTAGGTCTGACTTAGTTTTAAATTGAATGCAATCTTTGTGTTCTCATGGTATGTGTATTTGATGTGATTTCAAATTGGTTTGGTAAGAGCAGAATTAAACTAAAAATCACTGTTTATGTATGTGATGAAATATCTTTATAAAGAAAAGTCCCTGAAAGAAGAGTATAGCTGTTATCGAGAAATTACTTTTATAGCTGGTCAACCCACCCTGATTTTTCAGGAAGACCTTTCATTATCTTCTCATGAGTTTTATAAATAAATTTCTGGGATGCGTTAAGCTATCTTTAAGATGACCTTAATGTTATTTATTTCTGTAGACGATTTACATGAAAACTGAACCAAGATATTGAAAAACAGATTTAAAACTAAAAACTACCGCACTGAGTGCAAAGGATATGACCAAAGGCAACGACATCCTGAGTCTGTAAAACCAAGCAGTTTGAACTCTGATCCTTATTGGGGTATCGCTTATGGAAAAGTCCTACTGAACTTGATATAAAAGCCAGCAAGACTCTAGAAGTTACTCTAAAAATAAAAAATAAAAGTGGAATTACAGCTTCTGTATTTAACTGTTCTCAGAATTCTGTGGCAAGGATGTAATTATCAATTCAGATGATAGAAAAATGCTCAGGGCTCATCATACTTTGTAGACACAGGACCATTTTAAGTCAACCTGTAGTTGTGACAAGATTTTTGTGACCTGTTGTTTCCAAATTAAAATATATGAAGTCACTAATGCAATAATATAGCTGTAGGTTTGTTGTGTAAGATGAGAAAAAACAGCAGCAGTCTCTTTCCAATCATCCATATAGATTTGAATATCAAATTGTATTTTATTAGGCCATGCGTAATTTTCTCATTCTTAATCTTAACTATGAGGACTTCAGAAGCAAAGTCTCCCAGCAACTATGGGTACAATATTATCTGTGACCAGAGAAAAGATGGTTTTAGTGGAAGCTAGATTAGACCAATAGAGGTGTGCTGTCAGGTATCTTTTGCTCCAGGTTGGAAGTCTGTTATAATACCAGTTCATGTGTTTGAACAGTATCAGTAGTAATTTATGCAGTACAGGACTGTTTCTCACGCTGTCGTTCTCTAGATAGAGTTGCAGTAGTAACTTTAGATAATGTTACATGCTGTGTAAATGCAACAAAATATTATCGTATAAGCAAAGGCTCATAAACATAAGAACTCTGACAGCAACAGCATTATACTCTTTACTAACAGAAAAGATTGTGGGTTTGCAGGTTTCCTCTAGAGCAGAAGCTTTCCGAGTTCCCTGTGTTGCTATTTACGATGGGCAATATGCTGCATTTTCTACATTCAGCTTTGTGACTAAAGATGTCAACAAGTATGTGTAGATAAGCAGAATATTTTTTGAAAGGTGAGTTGATTCCTACTTTCCTGTTTATGGAATGTCTACTAATTCTAAACAGTATCTGATAAGAGCTGCAAACCCCAAATTAGTGAAAGTGGAATGGAAATAATGCTGATGTGTGGAGAAGATCCTTTTCACCTCCCAGTCTGGTATGTAGCTCTTTACAGTCTTAGAATCACGGAATCATTTATGTTGGAAAAGACTCTTTGTATACTAACTCATCCACGGAACTTAGTCTTAGTATGAAATGATTTCCAGGAAAAAAATAAGTCATTTAGAGGGAACAACTTTTTGGCCCGCTGTCTGCACAAAACCTACTTCAGAATAAGTACTAGAGCTCACTAAAATTTTCTGCATTATCTTTCTCTGTCAACTGTGTAATAGTTACTTACAGTTAGCTGACTATTCTGGTGTTATGAGAGCAGTTATATTATTTTCTCTTTAATTGATACAAAATTCAGTTCAATACTTAGTGAAAATAACATGTCTTTTCCTAAAATACTACTTGAAATAAACACTGCTAAACGGATTCATTTATATGTTTTGTAGTCCTGTGGGGAAAAAAAAAAATAGAATTATGTTCACATCCAAGATCCTAAAGCCTGATAGATTCAGCGATGGTCTGTCTTCTGATGACTTTGCAGCCAACGTGCTAGTTGGATCCTGCAGGTCCGGAGCAAAGCTACCAAGGCAAAAGTTCTCCAGATTGTCCTACAGCAGTCTTCTTGAGCATAAATTTCTGATTTGGCATTGATTCACCATATTTATAGGCCAGATGCTAGGATGCGATGCTCCCCTGCAGGAATTAATGTCTGGAATTTCTGAATGCATGATCTATATATGAAGAAGTGTTCCTATTTGAGTTTTTCCTGTTTCTTCTTCAATGTGTGAAACGTGCTGTTTGATAGAATGACTATTTCTGGGAATTGGTAGGGAGCTTCAAAACTATAGCGTATGTATTGAAGACTACGTAGTTGTGCAGTAGCTTCTGTGGTAGATCAATGTGGCTAAAAGCTATTCCTATGAGAGCCATTATCTACTTTGCTGTTTATTCTGAATATAAGGCACTAGCTTGTTCTGGCTGCAACAGCACCAGTAAATACTTTCTGGCTATCTGCTACTTGAACATCTGGTTTAACCTGTGAATTACACTGCTTGGCCAGCCTACATATTATCTAACCCCTGGGGTACTAATTCTCCGTGTGAGTCTCCCGAGGAGGCTGATGTGTTTCATGAGACTAGGGGAAGTGGCAGTAGATCGTTCCAGTAATGAGAAAAGGCTCGTTGTTGAGCAATGCTTTTACAGCTGCTCTGAAGCAACAGGAAGTATCTGTGTGAAGCAGTCCATACGCAGTGTTGCTCATTGACTGAAGCCATGAAACCTGTAAATTGGAAGAAAAGAATTTGTAGTTATTCTATTGAAGTTAGAATACTGTCCTGTATAGCCCCTCCTTTCTCCCAATGTTTCTTGCCATAATAAATAGTGTTATTGCATTGCAAACTGTGTACTGAGTATATGGTAACTGTGTACTGTCTATGGTAATAGCTGGGGGTTATTGATAGCCTGAAAGGAAAGCAGATTTTTCTGAAAAATTCTAACCTCCTTTATCAGCAAGCTGCTCCTGAAAGATTCAGAAGGCTCAGTGACTTCTTCAGACTGGTTTGAGATAATGCAGGATATACCGATATCACAGGTAGAAGCCTCATATATGACATCAACTAACTAATAACAGCTCAGATTTGAATATAAGTTAATTGTGTCTAGACTATGCATAAAAATGCAAGAGAAATTCTATTGAACTCTGCTGATGAGGGAAAGAAAAAAAAAATACACACATAGGCTTAAGTTCAAAGAAAGGGGAGACTGAGGCTTGTCTTGGTCTCCTTCTGGTAAGTCAAAGTACCTCAGAAATCTTTTAACAATGAAGGGACCTATCATGCACAAGCATACACATATAGAGTAGCATCTAATATTGCACTTGCAGGGTGAGAGACTTCATATAATAATGCTAGTTGCCTGTCACTCCGAGTTTGTCTTACAATAACTGTACAGAGAAAAAACAGAACGTTGGTGCTTTTTTTGGCAGTAATGATCTAGCAGTGACACCGATAGCAAAAGTTCTAGCAACATACCTTAAACCTGATACTTCTGTTGTTCAGACACACATTCCAGGTCAAAGTTCTCAAGAGCCTGATTTTATTGTTATTTAGCACTAAACTTCTTTTCCATCTATTTTTTCTATATACTTAAATAGTTGGATATGTATGCTTTAAACTAAGAAATCCTTCACATCTGTGGATGCCTGTGTCTGTATCAGAGTGTGTGTATGTCAGAAAATGTTTAATAGTTCTGTAATTGAATATAAATAGTAAGAGACTTTTAAAAAAATATTTCTTAGTGTTTCTATCCTAATGGGATAAATGTCATATTTTAACTATTGCTCTGTATCAAATCTATTATGCACAGTATTCAATAATTCCCCAAATCTTGATTTACCCAATTGAAAGTGACCCTGGGCATAAATTCTAAGCAGAGGAAGGCTCTGATTCCTTGATCTTTGGCAATCTTTTGTTGAAACAGAACATGGTGTCTTAAATCAGCAGAATAATTTAGGAATGGTAGATACTGAAACAACTAATTTTTCTTTCCTGTAATCTGCATAGACTTCAAAATGCCTACAAAGCACAAAGTGCCAGTTCATATAATTTGTTGGCAAGGATAAAAAGAAGAAAGGAAATGATTTCCTAAGCGTGTGAATCAGCCCAGCTTTAACAGATATTTTTCTGTCATGTGCAGCCTGAGGGCTTATGCCTATCTGAGCTTTATTTGACAATTACCACTTGCCAGCATAATTAAATGATAATTTATAAATACTGAGAGAGCATTATGGGGAAGAGCAAATAGGTGCTTATCAGGGCATTGAATAAACTTGATCTGCCTCACTGGCAATTTTCATCTCTTATCTAGGTTGTTAACTGGTCTCCTTTCTTTTTTTTCCTGTTTTGTTTTGTTTAGGTTTGATAGCTGTTGGATTGATTGTATCTACCTGCCTATATTTCTTATTTTTTCATATTCTTTGCATTATTTTTTCTTCTGCTGCTTTTGCCATCAATATTTTGCAAAATACCAAATAGTAAAATGAAAATCAGGCAGGGTAGTATTTGTGCCTGTGTGAGAATGAAAAGAAAATCCACACAGTTCATGTTTGTTAGCTGTTTTTCAACAGTTTTCTGATTGTAAATCTCCTGCTTTTATTTTTTTATTTTGTGCGTGTAATGATTTTTGAGTAAGCAGAAGGCTCTAATATTACAGTCAATGGTGGATAACAGCCAATTGCAGAAAAGCTTCTCCATGGCCTTTCTTAGATAAAAATGATACTACATAGGCATCACCAAAATTCTGCGACACTCATGCTGGATATAAAAAAAACCCAAACAACAAAATCCCAAGTAAAGAATTTGAAAGGTTTGAGGTCTTCTGTACCACCAATGTTTCACTTTGAGGTCCTTGAGCTGTTAGAAACAGCAGTGCCATTTCCCACAAAAGCATCCCACAAAAGAATATGGGTGGAAACACAGATTGGTGCTGGGCAATCTAGATAAAGAAGGGCAAAAAAAATCCTCTAGTTGAATGGAAACAAATCAGTTGAATGGCAAAAAATTGAATTTCCACGCCTTTTGAAAAGCATGTATAAGGAAGAGAAGGGGGTGGGGAAAGCAAGACACATTAGTGGGTCACTATGAGATTCAGTTTTTGAGCCATCATGAAATTAAATAATTTTAGGAACTTCTGATTGGAGTTATAGTGGTTTGAGTGAACAGTTAAGCCACCCATGGACAGGACAATGAAAAAATAAAGGGCTTCTGTGTTTAAGGTTGTCAATTTCTCAAATTATTCAGCATTTACCACTTATAAATAGTAATTATTTGCTTTTTCCCCTCCAGAGCTGAAAATTATCTTTCATATTCAAATATTTAAATATACAGTGCTGTAGTTGGGGCACAAAAATTCCTAATGTCAGAACAGATTTTTGTACAAGGAATAATTTGAAAGTGGGGGATTAGTTTCCACCTTTTGAAACACAGTGCTTTCCGTAATCTTCAAACATTATTTAGGATAATGGAAGCCATCATCCTGGTTCTCAAATGTTAGCACTTCCATTAGAATTTGCTGCTACCTCTTATTTTTTTATATTAAAATACAAGGCTTAAAAGGTATTATCTTACTAAAGGAGGGCAATTGTAGAGATGATTTGATTGAATAAAGGAAAAAGCTGTACAGGCCTTTTAAGATCAAGGATGTATTGATGGAAAGCTATCATTAGAGACAATTAATGTTCTCCAAGGGAAGAAATTGATTATGGACAGAGATGGACCCTAAGGAGCAGATATGTCTTAATGCTCTAGGGCCTTAAGGATTATACATTCCATTCACAGCATCTGTATTTTAACCCTTTATAAGGGCTGGAGTACAATCTAACACTTAAGAAAACTCTGCATAGAGGGAGTGTAGGTGTTCGGTGGCTGACTGACACATCTATTTTTTTAAGCATGTATTTGTTTAGCAGATATCACTTTACCTAATAAAATGTCTGACTTCATATATGTGATGTGTAGTTTTGGATCATTTTAAGCTGTAGGAAAACAGTCCTGGTATAAAAGGAAACAAAGTATGAAGTAAAAATTTTCAACATTACAATGCTGTGGTAAGAGTCTTTTATCACTGAGAAGAGACTTCTATTGTCTGAAGCTAACTGTTGAGAAGACTGATTTTTATGTTTGGGGTTTGTTGTTTTTTTTTTTGGCGGGGGGGTGGCATACTTTACCAAAATTTGTTTAAATTGTATTCCAGGATAGACTTGAGCTACAGATTTAAGTGGGGTAGTCTGAATTCAGAAATTAAGTTTTGCGATTCGGAGTCTGAGGAAAAACACTGATGAAGCAGTCCTGAAATTGTTCTGAGTTGCAGAGCCAATTCACAGATGGGCTGTTTTATCATGTCAGTTTTCTTTGGCTTATTTGTCAATGAAGGCAAATACGTGGCATGTTTGCTCATTTTTTTTTTAACTGGCAAAAATATAAATGTCTAGAACTGAGCAGTACAATATTTTCCTACCACCTCTGAAGCCTAAGATCAATTGCAGCGTACTGCAGTAGTGCTGTGCCAAAATGAATCCTGCCACATCTTCACCTTTTTGTCAGAATTGGGGGTATATATGACTTCCCTTCCTGGAGCATGCAAATGCCTGCCTCTGCTGTTACACAGTCCAGCAGACCCACAAGGAAGAGAAGTAACAGTGCTTCGATTTGTTCTAAGTGCTGCAAATTCATTTGTGTTCTCTTCAGATTTTTGTTATTTTTGTATCCTCAAGTAAGGAATCCTAGTCATCATAAAGTTGAAATTTTGCGGAGAGCGCAAGGAAATGCTTTTTTCATCTCAATGTTTCAAACTTGCTTAGAACTAAAATAGGTGTAACTAAAACCTACTGCATCTCATTTGTAGAACAGGCTGAGAAAATAATTTTTTATGTAGCGTTTTTTTTATACTCTTTAAGTGTGTAGTAGTTTGATCACACATGAAATAGTATTGCCTGATTTTGATATACTCCATCACGTCTTTTTTGATATGTAGGTTATCAGATTTATTTTCTAGGGAGATTTCTAATTGGTTTCATGATCTAACTTTATTTCAGGTGACCAAAGGTATTCTGGTATATTGTACAGAACAGTTATATAAAAAATAACTTGATAAATTATGCTGAAGTATACCATTTTCACCTGACTCATGTATATATGTAGATTGTTGATATTGTGCTGCCCTGAAGAGCAGTGTATAGGTTGCAGTGAGTAATAGTATGATACATTAAACAGGCAAAAATAATAATACTATAATTAATTGGGTAAGTTCAACTTCTATACAGATGAATAGGTGAGTCCTGTTGTATAACAGCATGTAGAGGAAACATTCCTTTGCAGACCGCATATAACACGCTTGGCAGGACTAAGGAGATTAAAATAAGAGACAGAATAAACAAAAAGAGATCTCAGAAATACAAGCGAGGAGGCACAAGGGGAAAAGGGTGATTCAGGAGAGGACCAATGCTTATCCTGCATGCTGTTATTTTCAACATTTTTTTTATATGATTTTTAAATAACTACTATTTGGAAGATAGGATCCTTTCTCTTTCCCCTCCACCCCCTGCCTTTTCTTCCTGTGCATCATTAGGGAATACCCAAATCACAAGAGAGAGGGAATGAGAATGTACGTGAATGTTAAGTACACTGGGCAAAATCAGCTTTCACCTGTATTTTTTTTTTTTTCTTTCAAGCTATGAGCACTCTTTAATTAAAGGTTAAAAAAAAAAACCCACACCACACGTTTAAGACTGGTAACATATGTTGTTGTCAGCATGTATTTAGCACCTGCAGAAATAAACATGAAAAATGTGACAGCCCATAGGGCTGGCTAGGGGGACTGTCAACAAATTTTACTTTGTTAATTTTATTTTCAAAAAAATCCAAGAAAAAATATTTTAATAGTGCAGTGTTCTGAGGATCATAGAGTGTGGAATGGGGAAGAGGCAGTAACCCTTTCTAACGAAAGCCATTGTCTGAGCTAATGTGACTGAAAAACGTTGTCTTTTTGTTATTACAAATTAAAATCATGATGTCCAATCCTACAAACATTTATTAGTATACTTGTCAGGAGCATTGTCACCGTGGCCCTGCTTATATTCCTGTCTCCTTCTGTATATAAGTCCTCTTTTAAGCCCCTTCTTGTCTTTGTTTCTATTTCTCATTTTAATCTTCTTACACAATCTAAGCACATTATTGAGATTACACAGTGAGGAGGCAGGCACTAGGGTGAGGCTTTGCAGGATGGGGCCCCTGGTGATTGTGATACTATCGCTGCTCCAGCAAAGTGCAGCTTCTGCAAGGGACACTGACGTGTTCTTCTTTGTAGATTTGCCAGCAGGTGTTGCTGTGTAACTTGTCACCCACCCTGCTCGGATGGTGAAAGCTCATTCTCCCAAGCTATGACATCAACTGTCCTGTAACCTCCTGGACTGTTCCTCTAATAAAATGCCTCAAATATAAAATGTAGATGCACCAACTGCCTGGAAAAAATGTAGGCTTGTTTGAATTTTTAAATTTATACACAAAACTGAAGTATTTTAATTCAGGCTGAAAGCTGAATACATTTTTGGTGGAGGTGATGTAATAAATAGAATTGTTGAAATATCATTGTAAACAGCATCTGTTTTAATAATATTCCTACTGATAATTGGTTTTATATGTATTATAGCAATGCTCAGAGATTCTGGTTGGTGAGACACTATGGGAGTCTTTCCATTGATTTGGTGCGCTTTGCATCAAATTTGCATGCCTGGATACAAAAGGAGGGTCTGTGGTCCAAATGCTTGCCATTAAGAGTGTAAACTTGAACCAGGCCAAATGAATGCACTTTTTCTTAGAAGTTCTAAAATGAAATTGATGGTATAAAAAATTTCTTTATGAAAAGATCTTAAATTACATAATTCCTATGTAAACATCCACGTAACGTGTCAAGTGTACCTCAGCTTTGTGTCAGCAGGACCATCTGTCCTAACCAGACAGCTTGTTCAGCTTTTCTGCCATTGGTCTCTGCCTGGATTGCCAAAAAGGAATTCACTTATATTCACTTGTCTCTTTTGGTGGATATTTGTTCGCTAGAGTCAGACTGAGGATGTCAAGTTAAGCTGTTGAACTATCACCAGAGAGTGACAATTTCTTGGTTATTAGTTTTAGTTCTAAGTGTGTAGTCAGTGAATACTTAAAAAGAAAAAAAAAAAGGAAACATAACTATACTGTTGTTTATGTGATTCTGCACATGATGTGAGGGGTTTTATGCCAGTATCTGTTTTGTTAACGTTTGGTTTTAACTTACTAAAATAACTTGCTCTCATGTTGGTGCAGACCAGAAAGAAGCCAGGGAAAAAAACTCTGGTTCTTTAGGGGCAAAAAGCTACCTTTCCCTCCTTAGGGTGGGAGGTGGGGTCAGAGCCTGCGTGTGTTTCTTGGATGTGGTACTTTTCAGGAGAGCCAAGGGTTTTCCTTTCCTGTTCATTTTGCTTTGGGGAAGCTAACAGTGGCTCCCTTGGACTTTGCTGCTATGATGCCTCAGTCCTAATGCATATCTGAGTCCTCCTTACTCTTGAGGCTCAGTGTCTGGTACTTGGTGTGTTCCTGAAAGATCTCGGAAGCCACTAGAGTCTCCTAAGGATCTTGTATTAAGGAAGCTCCAAGATGTGTGTTACAGACCAGTGTTGCCTGGAGCCAGCTGGTAACTGACATGAAGAAGCAGTTGTGACCACTATGATGGAAGCTGACATGCATGGGAATATGCTGTCCCTGATACAAGCCCAGCCAGAGCATGAGTGAGGAAGCCTCTTGGTTTTTCATTTGATGAGCTTTGCCTGGCTGTTCTGTACAAGCCCTAGCTGAGGTACAGAACAAAAAGGTTGTGTCAGTTTTTCTGTTTCTCGGACCAGTTCTTCATCCCTAATTTTATTAATCCTTCTTAAAGCAGTTAATTGCTTTGCAGAATGACTTCCAGCTGGAAAGATAATTTGGACTTCCATCCCCGCCCCCCGTTACCAAGTATGTATTGTAGTGTTAGATACCAAATTTGGGACAGAAGAGCAGCCTTGGTAACTCTGATGCTCCAAGCTTCTCCTAGAAGAAGAGTAGAGACTTAAAAATTTAGATCTGACTTACAATGCTGAAAAAGACCTGCAGTAGTGAATCCATAAAGGCCCGGTGTTGTTTATCGGTATTGAGCTAAGTAAGTTAGTTAATATTTTGAGTAATCCAAAGCTAATGCATTAAAATACTACTTTAGTAAGAAACTGGAGCAAGTTTATAGAAGCTTTTTGCCTTGGTGTTAACTGTGATTCTAGTCTGACTCATATCTATTCAGGAAGTGCGGAAAATGTTGCTAATGAATATGTAATACATAATCTCATATTTCATATATTCAGAACAGTCTGTGGATGCTCAGAGTGTTTTGCTACCAAATAGGTAGGCAGGATAGCTGAAGCTGCCTGAGGGAATGACAGCACTGCCCAAGCCTGAAGTGTGACAATTTAAACTCTTTAAAAAAATGAAAAGGTATTTAGTGGTCTCTGTTTGCAAGGCTACAATGAGGAGCGTAAAATATAACAAACTAAAACCTGTTACTGCCATTCTGAGCAACTGTTCGTTGCGGAGATGCACCGTGGAGATACTGGTGGCTGTGTTTGGAAGAGGCATGTGCATCCTCACGGCTTTGGTAGGGCCTTGCAAACAGCACGTTTTGCACCTCGGAGCGGAGGTTAGCCAGTGCTTTGCTGGGGTCCCAGAGGGGCTATCAGTGTAACGAGAATCTGTTTGCAGTAATCGGTGGCAGCGTTGACAGAATGTTCCAAACCATCTGCTCGAGGGGATGGTGTTAACTCTATCAAATCCTCATATTTTAAGAATGCTGATCTCCGGACCCAGGAGGACTGGTGACAGGGGGTTCTTGCCAGGCCTGCATTAGGCTGCCTTCATCTCGTCACCAAATACACTAATGCCCCCTAGACAAGATGCTAAATATGTGTGAAATTAGAGAAACAGAATTATGGAATGGAGGAATAACACACAGAAATTTTCCTACTTTCTGTCAGTGGTTCAGATCTCTCTCTCTTTTTTTTTTTTTTAGTTATAATAGTTTTCTCCATTATGCAAACATACTTTTAAAAAAATTAAGCATCACTCACTACAGACATGTAGGGAACACTGTGTTTTACCTCTCCTTTTAAGGTGATAAAGTGATTGAATTATACATACAGGCCTTTTAATAACCCTGTTGCCTCTCTGAGTTTAGAAGAAGTTGCTGGCTTTGGGAAAATGGTCTAATTTTTAGCAAATACTGAGCTGGTTAGCAGCTTTGCACAGAATATGCTGATAGTTTTAACATCATATTAAGAAAGAGCTAATATTTTGCCCTGAGTGTTAAGGGCACAGATCATTACTTTGTATATCTCCTAAAACCTTGCACTCATACATGTCTTTCATTCAAAGTATTCTGAGCATTATAGAGAAGGGATCGTGGGTACAGGGTTACTCACAAGGATTAGTTTTAGCCTGGTGATACTAAAGTCCCTTGGCTTCTCAAGTTGCCAGCAGGGAGGGGGAAGAGATGCTCCTCCAGGACATCGCTAGAAGAGCACATCTTTTACCTTTTCCCACAATGAGTGGGTGTCAGGAGATCAGCCTCATTAGGCCTGCCTTCTCTTAATGCGTAAGAATCATCCTCCTGACATCTGTAGAAGTACTCTTCTCATCATCTTTGTAGTATTAGGAGACACATACTGTGTTTGGTTTACGTGGCAAGGTTGGGTGGGGGGGCATGCAGCCCCTGTGAGAAGAGACTAGGAACCGTCCCCATGTTGGACAGAGCCACCTCTAGCCGGCTCCAAAATGGACTCACTGCTGGTCAAAGCACAGGTCATCAAGGATGGTGGTGGTGCCTCTGTGAAAACACATTTAAGGGACAACAAACACTGCTCAACAGCTGAGAGAGAGGGAGAAGCGAGGAGAAGAGGAGGCAGCCAGCCAAGGGTAACCTACTGCACATATGTAATGTATTTTTTAATGTGGTGGGTCAGACCAAAGCTCCATATAGCCCAGCATCATTTTCCCATTGGCACTTGGTAGTGTACAGGAAAAGAATATAAGAACTAGGTAAGATGTATATGACTCGTTCCATGATATTCTCCTTTGAGTGAAAAGGGGCTCAGGCATTGTATCCAGAGTGTTGTATTTTACAGTAGCGACCTTTCTTCCATGAATGCATTGAGTAACTTTTCCCTTTTGAAAATCAGAAGTTATTTGTGTTGATTATATAATTTAATCAGATTGATAACATACATCCTTTGTGTGTTTAAAAGCTGCTGCCTGATACTTTCATTAAAGGCACCTTCGCTTTTCTGTGTTGTGAGAAACAGTGACAAATAGTTCCCTCCTCACTGAGATTCATGACCATACCAATCTCAGTGAGGCCAAGATGTTCCAGACCAGCTGCTCTATATCTGTTCATCTGCATTGCTTTTATCTATGCCTCTATCCATATCTTCTGAGAAGGGTGGTCAAGCTGAGGGTACATATTAGATTTAAGTGGTAGTTATATTCTTTCATATTCTGAACTCATATGCTAGTAATTCCTAATATTATTTGCCTTTTTACTGGTAGTTGAACTCTGAGTTTAAAAGTGGAGTACAACTTGGCAGTTTCACGTTTGAGTTTCTTTAGAGCGCTCCTAGGTGAACTGTGTAGTTCTAGAAACCTGTTACTAGTCATTATAGCAGTTTCTTCTAAAATTCCTTCTTCCAACACTACTTCTGACTTTAAGTATAAAAGCAGCTAATACTGGGGTTTGTATTGGCTTAACGGGCAAGTCTTCCAAAGGCAGTAGTTTCTCATTTTTATAGGATCTGAATACTGGAAAACAGAATTGTTCTCATTTGTTTATTCTGAGAATGTAGCAGTTTCATCCATAGGTTTCTCCAGCAGCATACAATTAGAAGTTTGAAAGGGCTACTCTTCAAAACTATTTTAGCTTCATTTTCCTTGAAACCTATAAGATTTTTCCTTAAGATACAGCTTTATGACAGTTACAGATAGATTTTCAGGTTTGAAGGTGAAAGGTCCAAGTATCAGTAAACATCCAAATGCATATAGTGATGACTTGAGGGAGAATCTTTACAATTTGAATTTTCAAATGCCCATTAGGTGCCACAATACCTTTATAGTTATTTTGAACTTGAAAGCTATTTTAGCAACTCTGAGCACTGTGAGATAATCTAGAGTACAGTACACAAAAAAGTGTAAACAGGGATATTGCAAAGGTAGTAAATAAGTAAAATTTCCTCCTTTGCTCCACCATAGGTACTTTCAGCTTTCCTTTGGGTTCAAGCCTCTAAGACTTACCAGTTTTCTTTTTAGCACGACCGTGCTGGAGATCTAACAAAATACTGCTGTTCTTTCTTTCCCATTTTCTTGAGAAGGGTTAATCTGAAAAGTCCTTGTCATTACTGGAGTACCTGGGGTGTATATAAGAGGCAGAGGATAGGGAAGGTGCTGACACCTAGGAAAAATATAGGTGAACTTGTGGGTTGTAGTACCTGAATTCTGTGATACTGATGTGCTAAACATCGCTTATGGCATGCAAGTTGTCATTCCAGCATATTGCGATTAAGTATGTCAGAATAAGACTTGTTATTATCTTCTGAACGTGTTTTTTCTGCTGCTCTGAAAAAAAAAAAATAGTGACAAGTAGGAAATTCAGTGTCATTAATTTTGTTGGTTTTGTGGTTGGGGGGAGACAATAAAAGGGAGGGAGACTTGTGTGGTTTACTGGAGGAAGTGCTTGAGGGCTTTTACTAGTCCCTTTAGTACATCTCATCTCTTGCACTTGGTTCATTGAATACAGTCCCTTGTAGCTCATTTTTTCAGCTGCTTCAATGAGTACGCACATTGTATTTCATATCCTATGGCTGCTTCATTGAGTTCCCTTAGTGTGTCTCTTCTGTTAATCTTCCATCCTGCTCTGCCTACTCCTTCAGCTCAGTAATGTACAGAGGAAGTGATTCTAGCAGTTATGAATGACACTTCTTCAATGTAATATTTGCACTTGTTTAATTATGATTCCATTCCTGCTTTTGTATTAAAGCTAAGTATAGGTGTTTTTCCACTGTCCAGAGTAGCACCCTACCCATTCAACGTAAATTGCCCCCTGTCCCCACAGGAAAAATAGGAAAACTTCAGAAATACTTAGACTGAAGGATAAACATTTTGTTAACTCTTTGAAAAAGTTTTTTATGGGAATACATACAATGAAAAGAGCAATACACACGCAATGTGTCAAGTAACTATTATTACACATGTAGACAGTTGAGATAGTACTTGAAAGAATTCTGGTAGTAAATGGTATTCTAAAATTTAGTTATTCATTCTAAGTCTTCTTTTTGCTGTAAAGAATGAACTGTTTTGTATTTCAAGTTTATTGTCTGGCGCACTAAAATATATTTGTTAATAGTGCTTATTACAGGTTAGTGAATACCTGAATTACTTTTCAATTAATGTCTGCTTTGACTTTTTTCTATATTTTTCATGTTAAAAAATTGTCCTTGCACAATTCCTTGAAAAAATATCGAATCCATTTTTTTTCCAAAAAAAAAATCTCAAACAAAATATGGAACTAGTTCTAGATGGAACTCATTTGATGTTCCCATGAAAAACCTCTATGTGGAGGGAAGAAGAAGAAACTGTCTGACCTATGTCTGACCATCAAACCAGCACATTTTAAAAATATTAAACATAGCAAACTGTGAATAAAAAGTCTCTCTATGAAAATGATTTTGTAAGTTGAATAAGAAATAAATATAAGAGGAATTCAAGTGATTCACAAGCAGAGAGTCAGAAGTCATCAAAACATTTTAGGAACTAATCACTTGGCTTTGTTTCTTATTATGATGTAAATTTAGTATTTTTTTTATCCAACTAAAATACATTTGAAGGAGTTATTCACTGAAGTCATGCATTAGAAATATTATTTTTGTTACCGTATTTTTATAAATTTACATGCCCTTTGTATTTTTTTTAATGGTCTGAAATGTTAAACTTCTTGATGCTCTTTTTGCTTTGTCGTCTTAATTTGTGTTCTTCACCAAACTTACAGTGCAAATACACAAAGAATTTTATTGTACAGAGGTTTGTTTTTCTATCACATTCCATTTGACATTTCTAAATTCTCATTTGTTTCACAATGTTGTTTGTGAAGACAATTCCACAAATCTAAAATTCAGCCCTAGATTTTAGGGCCTTATGTTAAATATTAAATGCCCACCACAGTTATCAACATGAACGTTGATATCTTTTGTGAAAGGTGTTGAATTTAGTTCTGATTCCGTTGGTAATTGGATATTTGGCAAAACCACGGTGGGAAAAACTGAACGAAGATGATTAATAGCATAAATCCCTCTGGGTCGGTAAAAAATTGTCACAGTAAAAATTGTCAATCTTTCAAAGTATGTTAAAGTTTTAAGTATTCTAGAACTGTTGTGTGACACCTTTCTAGGTATGTAAGTTAATGTTTAATACTTATTTACCTTTGAATTTTCAGTGGAAGGAGAGTTGTATTGTCTTCAGAGTATTTTTAGATAGAAGTAATTTCTTTGAATTAGTTGCACTGATGATTTTGTGAAGCAGATTGTTTATAAAGCCAACATGTTGACACACTATCAACTGGTTTTTTTTTTAAATAAAAAAAAAAAAAGAATGACTAATAAGGTTAATTGTCATATGAACCCTCCTCTGTAGTCTGCAATCTGTAGGCTTTGATTGTTTCTCTGGGGGAAACTCTGCCCAGATGGCATTTTCCTCAAGGCCCTGACCCACAAGAGGCCTGTGGAGATGGAGAACAAGGTGCATCTCCACAGACTAATTAATTTACTATTATAGCACCTGTTCCAGAATAGATAGGGCTGGAAAGGAAAACAGTCCCTGGGCACAGTGGTAGGCTCACTGGTAAATGGATTTGAGCTGATTATATTAAGCTGATGCTTTGATCATCTAAAGGCGTTAAAATGGAAATATGTTTTTGCTGGCTGTTGGCCTCCGTGTGAGTTCAGTTTGTATTATAAGTGAGCAGTAAGGAAAAAGCTGTTTTGGACTCAAGCAAATAGCTTTTTAAAAGTGCACAAGAAAAGTGCACTCCCCTGCATTTCAAATTCAGGAATATTAACACACTGGATCATTTATAGTTGAAGCATTTCCTTAGATATTTCAGTATTTTGTTCATATTCTACTGTCATCGATATGATACCCTAGAAATCCACCCATTTTCCATCATCCGTAAGGTGTCAATACATATTCTTGCCCCTGATTAAAGCACATTTTGCATCTTTAAGGAATGCAATGCTCTTTGTAGGAAATAGATTTAACCTCTTCAGTAAAATCTTGGCAAACTGTTCAATTAAATGCTGATCGAATGGTAACAGGCAATGGCAAATCCTTGTGTAAACATTGCTGGGTAGTAAGTGGATTTACAATGTGTTAATCTGTGCTCACTTTCACTTTATTGCCATTTGGATTCCCAGAAGGATTAGCTGTAATTTTATTGGCCCTGTGAGGCTATACTCTTATTTCCCTTTTCAAATCAACTCAGTGATTATTTTTTTTTCATTTTATTTATTTAACAAGCATGGATCCTATAAGCTGCAGGGTAAAATTAATTGACCCTTGCCATTGTAAGGTTAAAAGTGTGTGTAATTAAGGTCCTGTTAAATAATGCTTTCTTTAAAGCAGCAGCAAAATTACAGCAAGCTATATCAAAACTAAATAGCCTATATAGTATTAATGCACGAGGCAAAAGTGTTCTCTCCATCAAAATTATAGAAATGTTTCCAAATGTATACATTACTTTAAAAGCATATTTCATGTTTTAACAACATGGCACTCAAACCCCCGATGGATTAATAAAATATGGTGCAACTTGTGTTGTGCAGCTTCTTTAAGAAAAATTATCTCCTAAAGCAGTTTGTGGAGTTAGTTGACGTTGTTTGTGACAAATAGCAGAAAGAGAAAGGAGAATCATAAAGCAATAATAAAAGTATGTTGATAGCTAAAATTTCAGCGCTTCCTGAGAATCAGTAGAGCAAAATGAAGCAAGAAGGCTATTTAACACCTGCAAGGGAGAAGGATCTTGCAGCAACCACTTTGGTGTGCTGTACATGGAATAAAGTAGGCTGATTTCACAAGGGAATGGAGTCTGGGATGGTAGGCGCGACTACTTCACAACAGATCAGACTGATTTCCAGTGGTAGTGCGTTACTGTAGTGCAGTTAACTCTCTAGTTAGTACTGGGCCACTGAACTGTGGCAAATGGTATGCTGCACAAGGTAAAAAACAAACATAAAGGTTGGTATAGGTTGTAATTAAAACCGAAGGCCAAAATTTGGGGTTAATCTTAGCACTTCCTTTGTTAGGACATAATGATTCCAATTAAGATACTTGAATCAATGGCAAAGGCCTTTTCCCCTCAAAGTCAAAGAAACTATGTTTTTCAAAATGATAGGATAATTGAAAAATTAGCTTAAAGGCTTTTTCTTAAGTGGTAGGATATTATTAGTAACTTTTTCCTAAAAAACAAAACAAAAACAAACAAACAAAAAAAAACCCAAAAAAACCCCACCAAAACCCAAACCTCAAATTAATTCCATTTTGAACTGCACGTTCTGTTCCAGGATGTATTTTCCTCTTATTTTTTTTCTGTTATTTTTTGAGATAAAGATGTCTATCTGAAGATCTACAAACACCTTTCTGTAAATATTTGTCCTGAAAATAGGTCGCAGCCCATTTTTTTAAATAAATAAATTCTGAAAGAAAAACAGTAAAATACTCCCAGAAAGTCATCAGTTAGTTAGCTATAGAGCAGATGATAAAATCTGGACTTTAAATTTGGTGCTCTAATCTCAAACCAGATTGTTCTGTAAGTGGGAATCAAGGGTAAATAGTGGGAAACTGATCAAGCTTGGGACAGCTCATGAAATTCAAAAAAGCTCAGAGTATGGAACAGAAAGGGTACAACAGGTTCTTTAGTGTGAAGGGTAGTGTGCAATAAGATTTTTGTCAAGTGAGGTTAAAGCTATTCCCCACATGCTTTTATTTTGTCATACTTTTTTTGCAACTTTGAGTAAAAAGATGCTGCAAGAGAACAATTATAATAAGTAACTTAAAATAAAGATAAAAGAATTAAAATGCCTAACTACTGTGCAATGAAAGAATCTGTTAAGTCTGGAGACTGATTTCTCAGTTAAAAGTGCTCATAAAGATCACTGAAATGGATGAAACTCTCAGAACTTTGACAACAAAATTGCTTCCTGTACCCGTCGATCTGGTTAATTCTGTAAAGATGGGATGCTAGTGAATGCATGGATTTTGTAGATGCATCACTTACCTAACCTAAAACCTATTCCTCCCAAGCTTCCTTGTTCCCTTCTTCTTTTCCTCCCATCCTTCCTCAAGTTTTAAATCTTCTTTTTAAAAAGCATTGCATCTCCTCAGAAAAAAAAGAACAAGTAAGGTGTCTCTCTCCATCTGTTTCATTCAGATACACTAAGAAAAAGGAGGTTGATCCATACTTACTTTCTATTTGCCTACAGATGGTTTCCAAGCCCCATTCCACTTCAGTTTTTGGCATGTTGTTTTTGCTGTTGGCTGTTGCCTCATTTCTTCTTTTTGCTGATCAGCAGTGTCTTCTGAGCAGCTCCTCAGTGGGCAAAGGAGAAGGAATGTCCCTGTCAGTGTGAAACATTTGTGCTACACTTTGGGCTCCTAAAAATAGCAGGAGACTGAGCTGCTTTTTAAAAACGCAGAAGTAGGCTCTTCAGATCATCAATCTTCCAGATAAACAGGGAGATTTTATCAGATATATGAAGCTTGGGACCAGCCAGTTGATAGAGTGCCAAAACAGTAAACCATGGAAAACTAGAAATAGGCACAAAGTCTAGTCTAGAGGCTTTCCTCTGTTATGATGAAAAAATATTTACAGAAAATTTAAAGCTTCTGTTTTCACAAAGAAGAACAAATTTTTTAATCTGGTCTGCATAGCTAAAAGCATACCTAGAAGAAACAGTTTGGGAAAGAGAAAACAAACAAAATGGGGAGAATGCTCAAGGCAACATGACCGATAGAGACTTGTCAAATAAAGACATCTGGTGAAGGCAGTGCATCTGTTTCTAGGCTCCGTTTTTCTAAACCACTTAATAACCGAGCAATGAAATCAGCAGGTATTAGATTGTTAGTGCTCTTTTTATAAAAAAAAAAAAAAAAAAAAAAAAAAATTACTTATGTCATTTGATTAAAACAAGGAGTGACAGGTGACAGGGAGCAGAGCATTTGTTGTGAAGATTTCCAGTGGATTGTTTTAAAGGTGCTGAAGCAAAACATCAGTTAAATTTACTCAAAACTTTCTGTGATGTTTGTAGCCTTTTGTGCCATCATGTACAAAACAAGAAAGTACTTTCAAAACTATCCAATAATATACCTAAATAGCATTTTTCATTTCATATGGTATGAAGCACTCAGCACAGATGAAGCAATTTTTCTGAAAGTGATGATGAAGTAGGAAGCTGAGCATGTGGAAGATATTTATCTGTCGTGGTTTGTCAAAGAAACCTGGCGGCTGTTTGTTTTCAGTTTTGTGTGCACTGAGCAAGAATAATGGAGAGGAACAGTGTTTGTAGCCACTGTATCTCCCCAGCCTGTTAGGCTTAGTATCTGTTTGTATATTAATTATAAATGGGTAACTTTCAATCACCTCAGTCATAAGCAGAGATGGGAATATTTTAAAGTTCAAATTGATCAGTATAAGGCTTGCTTATTTTGTAAATCAGAAGCTGTTTACTGAGTAGTATTAAGCCAAGCTCTTGCTTCACTGTGTCTTATCACAGTATTTGAAGTTACAGCAGCCTTTGCAAATTGGTACTCGGGAGGCTGTTTGCAGTTTTCTATTAATACAAATCTATTGATTAGCAAACTTTATTAAAAATGGGTTCACAGTCAACCAGTATTCTATGACACACACATTTTAAAACACACAACACTGGCTCTGTTTCTTTTTGCTGATTTATGTACCGGATGAATAGTATTATAACTCTATTACTCTATTGATATTAGAAATGGCCACCAAGCAGAGGCAGTGCGGATTGTCAGCCCAACAGCCTTGTTAATATAGGGACAATACCTGCCTAGCTACTAGTAGAGTTCACTTTGCTGGCTATCAACGTGCATTGCTACCATGTGAATTAAAAAACTGACTGAGGGGATGTTGGTATGAAAAACTGAAAAAATCACAGGAAAGTTACTTAAGAAAGGTATTTATATTAATATTAGAATAGAAGAAGAAAGGAGCTGAACAATTAGGGGTCTAACACATGTCTTTTTGTACTAGTAAAGGACAACCAACCAGACTGTCCTGAGCAGCAGATGAATATGGAAGAATTTTCATACTCCCATTTAAACTGATGGCACAGAGAGAAATCTGCATCTTTTCTCAGTAAGGGTGGACACAAATGTACTACCTGTGAAATTATACCACTTAGAAGTTTAGTTATGAAGCAGGAATATATTGTTGGCATCAGTCTGGGTCTGCTTGGTGAGAATTGTATAAAAGAGTATTTAAGTCTCTAAAACAGTGAGAACTAAGACGGTTGGGGCTTGTATAGTTCTATTAATAATATAGCGAGCGTCAAACAAAAAAATATCTTCTGAGAAGTATGAGCTATGGGAATTATATTAATCTCCTGAACTGGAACTGTAGAGGCTTAGAAAGCTTAAATCAAGGGCATCCAAATTTTGCCCAACTGAGGGCTGTGTTGGCATCTTGTCTGGAGCTTGAGGGTTCAATCTCATTGATTATTGCCGGCCTTCTCTTTAACATGGAGCTGCAGTTAATGGAGATAAGCCCAAAACTAGAGAGTAAAATGTTCCTGCTACCTGCAGTAGAGTTTTGGGGTTTTTTTTTGTAGATGTATGACTACCTATACTGCAGAAAGAACCGTTATTCTTCTTTTCACCCCTCAATAGTTTTCATGTTCACTGATTTCAGGAATCTAAGATTCAAGCTGGTTTCTTTCTGTCTAATGTGTCAACAACAGTAATAAAATCTCTCTGCATGCAAAAATGAGTTGATTTAATTTAACCTATGCCTGTCATTTCTCTTATAGAATCCTCTTCAATTTGTGAAGATTTGGTTTCTAATGACCAATTCTGACAATACATAAAGTATCATGTAACAAGTAACCAATAACAAATTAACAGAGAAGTTTGCTTTAATTTTAAGCATTGCATTTCTTGGGTTTCTTTTTTTCCTTCTTGCTGGAGATGTGTAACAGTAAAATCATGCAAGGTCATCTTGCAATTGCAATGTACTAGTGCATATATTGAATTCCACTCCAGGACTTCTGTATTGAACATGAGAGTTCACAAAGAAACGTTCGTTTAAACAGAAGTATCATTTTCTTCCTGGCTCTTTCCATAAGATAATTTTCCTGCCATTCCACGTTCATCTATTGAGATCTGTAAAACCATTATTTGAACAATGTCCGAAGTGTTCCATATCCAAATAAGGACAGCTATAGTAACAAATTCAGACTGTAGGACAATAGGAAGAGAGTTTCTGTTTCCCATCTCTCGTATTGTTCTCTCTACCATAACCTTAGTGAGTTTTTTTGATAACTTAGGTATGAATGTATAACTATGAAGCATTTAGAGCTTTTGGTAACTTCTTTGTTTATGGTTACACACACACAAATTTCGCTTGTGGTACGTGTACCAAGGTACACCATATCTCATATTACGTCTGCTGAATAGCTTAGTAAATAACTTTACTTAAAACACTAATTTGGATTCTTGAAGGCTCCAAGAACAATTTTATTGCACGTAAGTAGGAAGTATGTTCTGGTCAAACGTTAGAACATGTATATATGGGTATTCGATCAATCCTTCACTCCGCATCTTTCATTTATTATTATTTTCAGTGATACAACATTTTTGTTATATCTTTTACATTAAATGAAAAATACACTTACAGTGAATATTACACCGAGGCTTAGATGCTAAACAGATGGGGCAATACAGATAGATTCATTGAAGTAATCACACAGACAATAACTTTTTATTTCTACAAGATTTTGATTTTTGTTTTTGGTAGGTGAAAAGAAAAGGAGGTGCATATCAAATAGTTGTTTCGGATAAAGGGATGATTTGAATGGATGGGTGGGGAAACATTTATTTTATTTCAAATAGAGGAACGTTGCTTTATGTGCAGGTGGATTGCAGAAGGTTTCCCTCTTCTGAAGCCCATCTGGGAAGTTAGTTTAGCTCTATTGATGTTTAAGACTGCTTTCATCACAACCACATGCCAAGACAATAAGTAATTGAACTACATGTTTTGCCTTTTTAAAAAGGTGTAATCTCCTTCTGAAGTGTAGAGAGATGTTTAGCAGGATTTTTCTAATTTATGTCATCGCACCATGCAGGCGAGGTTCCAAGCCTAGACTGCAGTATCTCTTTATCATCTCTTTGATGAACACCTGTTTCTGGTGTACAAATGTGTATCTGCTGAGATGCAAAATTGAAATAATTTTAACAGTGTAAGAATAATTAGGAATCTTTTTTTAAAGGTCCACCTGTTCAAAATACAGTTTTGTTTATTTCTACATTACATATAACATAGACATGCATGTTTAGTAATTACGATTGCATAGGCATCATTTTTCTGTAATATTTTAACCTAAAAATGAATTTACTTGTAATTAAAAAAAAAAAAATCAGAAGTCTGGAAATGCAAAAAAAAAAGGTGTATTTAGGCATAGGTTACAATTTGTGTACTGTCTATAACATAGCTATTAAAAGAATAAATGCTGCCTTTTAAAATAATAGATGCCTGTATACCTATTTCATATAAATCCCTCATAAAGTAAATGCTATAGATTTTTGACATTGTTTTATAAACATAGCTACATTTAGATATATTCTAAACATGGATACTTCATTCATTAATTTATTTTATAGCTTAAAATGTAAACAATTATATTTTTTATAATGGAATCAGAAATCCTAATAATTTGCTCTTTCTAATTTGTTATACTAGTTATTAGACAACAACTGAACAAGTCTTAAAAACTGATATTTCAAATACATATATGTATTCATATATAAATGCAAAAATACATCCCTTAGTTCATAACTTATGTTGCTTTATTATAGACTTGTGTGCCTTCATCAATAAGGAGACATTTTGAAGGCTGGTTAAAGACTGTTGTCAGTGATTTATCAACAGCAAGAAGGGGTGTATATTTACAATTACAACGTAATTCTTAAAGTCTGTTACTGTTTTCTGTATTTCCTAATTTAATTTGAAAGTGAAAACTGAAGTATATCTAAACTAAATAAGCATAATTTTTTCAATTCATAATACCTCCTTTAAAATACATGAAGTAAACAAAATATAAATTTATGGAAGAGGGGAAATCTCATAAATGTATATGTAGTTTTATTCTCGCTAGTACTGTTTCTAATTCACTGAGGATGTTAGGGAGTAACGTTCATAGATGAGTGGGACTAGTTGTTGATTCTTAAATAAATCTCCATATCTTTCATATTTTAGTCAAATTATCTAACTCAGTTGCAGAGATTTCCTACTAATTTCTACTCATATCTTGAATACTTTTACTGCTATTGATCTCATGTAACCTTTCATAGAGGGTTATTCCATTGTTTAGTGGAACAATGGAATAAAACTCACTATTAACTATAATGAACCCTATAAATGGTAGTTAAGAATTTAGGTTTTGCAAGTTTCCATTATAACACCTTGCTTTTATCTGCTCTAAGCTTGCAAAGCTTCAACCGTTTAAGAAATTTTGCTCAACTAGTTTCTGCTCATAGCCTATGATGTTTTATGGTGTATTTGAAAGTTGAAATAAAACCTCTCCAGCCATTTTGTAGATGGAGGCAGTGGTCACAAAATACTTTTTAACTCTTCACCATGTCGAGGGAAATACAATGCAAAGAATTGATTTTGACTAGGTTATAAAGGAAGAGGCTGAATGATGGGCACAATCATCTGTAAATGAGCACTTTGGCTTAACGTGGAGAAATAACTTAAATAAGGAAAAAATTTAAGTTTCAAAGTTTGTTTTGAGGAATGGTTTTTCTCTGTATCCTAAGATTTTTGTAGAGCTTTATGAAGCACTGTGTTTGAAAGATAAAACAGATTTCTCCTCTCGTGGAAGTCTAAAGCCTTTCTTGTTTTGAGACATGCTGTTTCATCCATGTGTCCTTCAGTTTCATCACTTAATTTTTTTCCTAAAAGTTATGTTCATGACAAGTTATGTATGTCAAAATTAACAAACCATACCTAAACTGACTGCTCTGTTTCTTACATATCTGTCACTGATGTTGACATAGCAAGCTAATAGTTAAAGGACCAGAGTGAACATGTGACAGTGGCAAAGGCTACCAAAAGGCTTTATTTTATGTAGGATGGAATAGCAACATTACTGGAGTAAAGAAAATGCCTTGTCTCCATCTTTCCTTCATACTTTGAACCTCTTCTAGTTGTTTACTGTAGCATTATAGCATTGAAATAAGAAATATAGTTAGACACTTCCCTGGAAGGAGTAGTACTGAACTGATGGATTTAAGTTTAAAAAATTTAAAAAATAAAAAAAAAAGTCAGCAGATTCATCTATTTCACTGAGTTATTTGCTCATTAAGAAAAAAATTGAAATAATTTAAAAATACATATTATTTTTTATTTTTCACTTTGAAATTACTACGTTACCTTTTACATTTGATTGAATGCATTTTTAGAATCTCAAAATCAAAGCAAGATGTATGATATATGATCAAATACTAACAGTTTATTTTCATGGTAACCTAAAAATAGTGGGGGAAAAAAAAAGAAGTTTCCAGAAAGTTGGAAAAGAAGTTATTTATCCAGCTCATGATGCAAGTAGTGTAGAATAGATGAAAATTATTGAATTAATGAAAAAAATTCAGATACATGCAGAAAAGGGAGGGCCATTTATTTTTTTAAAATATGTCTATATTCGTCAGTTCATGCTGTTCTACATGTTTTAAGCTTTCATTTAGAAATGAATTTCTGTTTTTTTTCCTATTGTAGTGATACAGATGTCACAGTGCAGACAGACACCCTGTCATGCTGAATCTAGTCTTGCGGAAAGGTGTCTCTAGACAGACAATAACAGCAGCAAAAGTGGGACTGCCATGTTCCTACATCACGTTCTCTACAATGAGCACTTCACAGTCTAGTTGCAACCATTTACAGTCAAACCTAATTAAACACAGGCACGTTTTTCTTTCTACTAAAAGCAAACAACCCATGTATAATGGTTATATTGTTAACTTTAATAAAAAGCTACAAACTGTGAAGGATGAGATTCCAACGGCAAGGTTAAGTCAGTGATGTATGTACATAGAGTTTTGGATTCAGTATGTTGTTTAACAGTTCAGCTAGTTAGAAAATTAGTGTTTTGAAATTTTTTTTTTTACACCTTCCTCTGCCTTTTCCTCGTTTTTACACTTAGGTAATACAATGAATGATGCTTTCTTTCCTAAGGAAATACGACTTATTTGTTGAAACTGAGTATGTGTGTACCTTAAAGTGTATGACTATACAGAATTTAGTGGAAAGACAGGGATTATGTTAAAACATTGACATTTTCTGTCTGAACAGATGAAGAAAAGTTTCAGAAAATGTGAAAAAGGTATATAACATCAAACAAGATTTTCTTGGGGCACGGGGGAGTCTTAATCTGTTCCATTTTAAAACTTTGGATGGTAAAGGCAAGATCTAAACATGAAGCAAACTTGATCATTGTTATTGAGGAGACTTTAATTTGGCGCTTATTGATCACAGCTATAAATCCCTTTACTTGTGCAAGGCTATATGAAATGAGCATGCGAATGAAGACACTGGTTTCATTGAATGCAGGATGCAGTGTCACTTACTCATGTTTGAGATCAAGCTAGCAAGTTAAAATGCCGAGTGAACATTGGCCCAGTTGACTTTTAGGGTTTTCTGTCCCGTAATGTGCTCTATACTTTCTTCTCCGCTTAGTTCTGATCATTTAAGTAGGATCATTTATCCTGTCGGATGCTCAGTCTAGGATGGATTTGCAACATTGTGTTTACTCCTGACTTTTTTTCTAATTGCTGAAAATCAGCTCGTATATATTGATGCATGGAGAGATGCCTATTCGGGGTTATTTTAGGTGCAGGAGTATCTCTTTTTTCTGTGGTCCTATATGTGAAAATTCCACAAAATACTTTTCTCATTAGAAATTTATGAAACTAGTTCAAATATAATAACTAAGGAAATTTTTACATCTAGCTGAAACATTTCCTTTCTTACATATAGGCTATTATAAATTTGGAACCTGAAATGACTGGTGAAAGTAATCTTCCATTTAAGTGCTCCTTTATGTGTTTTTTATTGAACACAATATCTACTTTATTTCTTTTACGTGAGCCATGGAAATTCACTTCTTTTAACCCTTCTGCTTGCATCTTATTTTCTAAACCTTTGAATAGCGTCACTGTCCCTTTTTGTTTCAATTCAGACTTATAGTAGCATGTGCCAACCCCCAACCACATGTGTTATTCCAGGTGTACGAGTTAGCAATTCCTATAAACAATGAAGTGACTACCTGTATTTCTGTCTTCGTTTCCTTCTCTGATCTATTCATCCTAATTGTCATGTCATCAGACATACCTGTAAAATATACGCTAATTTACAAGACCAATTAAGGCAATCTTCGCTTCCTAACCTACATGAAAATGCAAGGCCCAGCTTCAGTAACACATTCTGTTAGGCTGTAGTTGCTCTAAATATAAGTTCTGTTTTGGGGCCAGTTTTAAGAAGTGTAAGGATGATCAGAAAGCTTACAATGGCTGCTAAAAGCTAAAACTTCATTATCAGAAACTTCAAACTTGTTATAAGAATTATTAGTATTTTTATTATATTGGTGTCTGAAGCTCTAGCTATTGGTCCAGACTCTTTTATTATAACACAAGGTACAAATACAGAAGAAAAAGATAGACCCTGACCTGAAGAACATATAGTCAAAGTAGAATCATGAACAGAGAGAGAATGAGGGTGTCAGAAGTCTTTCATTAGAGTGATTGAGAAAAATGGTGCATTTGGGGAGGTGTCAAAGGGGAGGCATTAAGAGATATTAGAGATACCAGTTTGAGTTCGAAGAATGGTTTAAAGTAGGGAGAAAAAGGCAACCTTGAACTTATTTCTGAGAAAAGCTTTTATAGTAAACCTTTGAGTACTATGAAATTCAGTGGACACTAAGTCTGTGCAGTTGAACTAAGGACACTGTCTTTCAAAAGAGTCATCTGCTCATTATTCTTTGCCAAGTTGTTTTTAAGAAGACCAAGAATTCAGAGCAGATGAAATTTTTTTTTTCATTGCCATACCAAAATATGAATATATAGAGAAGATCTCGATGCTTTCAGTTAGCTTAAAATATTCTATTTAGAGTTTTATACATGCTATAGATACCCTGTGTGGATGCTGATGAATCCTGATTTGGATTTCGTACGGTTTTTATATTGATTCATGGAAGATGCTTGTTAATGCATCATTTATAACCTTGTGGCTTTCAGTGTTTCAGTGCTTTTGATGATACTGTAGAGACATTCAGATGGAAAGGGTTAGATACTGTCAACTGATGATTGGAAAGAGCTTTTTTTGAGTTTAAAATCCACATCCATCAAGAAAATATGTAAATATTAAAAGGAAATCTACTTGCTCATAAACCTTTGGGAAATTGTCATGTCAGTTATTATCATATACTGTCAAATATGGTCATACTGTCAATTGTCTTAAAGCTTTGGTAGTTGTCAGTAGCTCAGTGATAAAGTACTTCAGGTTACTGTGTCTGTTGTGTAGGAGGCTGGTGATACCTCAGGAGGCTCTCCTGAATGTTTGTGTGCTCCTCCTGATTCTTTCTGTCTTCTCTTGCTGGCTCCCAAACCTTCCTGGCCTTCTGGACAAGCACAGAGAACTGGTGCTTTACCTGGACCTTTTGTGCTATTGCTTTCTTACAGTGAACAAGGCTGACAGGGGAACTAATAGGAAAGAAACAACTAATAATAAAGTATTTTATTGATTGTTTCCTGTTGGTGGTTAGAACCTAAGTTAACAGATCATTTTTCCCAAGCACTTTTTCGACATCTTACTGTTTATAGACACCTTTGTAAATTTGTATTTAACTGATGGTGCTTTGAGTAAGAAGGTTCACTTCTTTACCTGCTTCTAGCAGATAACAAAGGAAAGGAACATACAAATTTTGATATAAATTTTCTTTAACCATTTTGTTGCCTTCCACATATCCACTTTTCTCAGAGGACTGAAAGAGGAGGTTGCAATTGGTTTTCCCCTATCTACACTCATGCAGCCTTGTTTCATGGGTCACAGCTTTGTTAATCTGGGTCCGACAGGTCAAAAGGAATAAAAAGCGGGTGTTTGGCCTGGGACTTAAGCAGGCTACCTGCTTTAAACTGAAAAAAAAAAAAAAAGATTAATTACTCTAGTAAATTTTATTTCTACATCTTTTTTTAAAAAGCCATGTAGAAAAGAATGGAACAGAAAACCGGAATCTCAGCAAAATGAATTCTATTGCAGGAAATATCACCCTTCCTCTTTCTAGAAAAATTGTTAAAAAGCCATCAGTGACTTTTTTTTTCTCTGTTTTTAAATTAAAATTGACTTTTTCTTCTAGAAGCATGAAGAAAATAATTTATCCAGTGCTGCTTACAGTTGCGTGTTCTTTAATAGTGGAAAAAGATGGGCTGCAGAGGGAGGAAGAATAAGACATGCTGTGAAAGACAATTAGGGAGGAACCTATGCTGGATGCGTAATCAGTTACTCAGGAAAGTGAAAGGCCAGGAGAAGGCCTCCAGCAGAGAGCCCACCACTATGAGGTGTGAGGGGTTTCAAAAAGAAGGTCCCCTTGCATAGAGGTAGGTTGCATGGCTTGAGGTAATCTGTCAGAAATCTTTCACAGATGAAGACATGCTGAAGTAGGCTTTTGTAAAAGAACAGAGGAAATGAAAGGGCAGAAAAACAACTTAAATATTATCCCCTTTCTGCAGTGGAAGGACAAGGGGGTATTCCCAGCCTTTGGGAGCCCCTGTCAGCCAGGTCTGGAGTCTTTGGTTTTGTAAGTCAGGAGAAAGTGGGAGGAGGCTCAGGCAGTCTAGCGCCTGCAAATGTTCCCTCTCCAAATCAAATCGTCTATTACTTGGGTAATGGTAATGGAAGATTTTAACTTAAGACTGAGTACTAACTGAATAAAATTTGGAGACTTGGCTCTGTGTTAGGAGCAAAATACAATAAAGCAGGGAATTAACTTGCTTAGTTTGATCTTATTTCTGATAGTCACTGCAGTTTGTATTAGCTCTTAGCAGAATCAAAAAGCATTTTAGAACTGAGGTTATACAAGAGTTTTCCTACTATGAGAACTTGCTTGACTGAACAAGTTAAGATTATTCGGTATGTGGGTTCCTATCTGTTATATACTGACAGGTATCTTTATTACCAGAACAGGTTAACTGTTTTTTACCAGTCAGAAGTATGAAAACTACCCAGATTTCTGGTAAATACTGTCAGAAAATAATTACACATCACATTGTGTGGTACGGTAGTTAAACGCTTCTGTTTACTGGGATCATATCCAGTGATTTGAAAGATTAAATCTGATTTTTAAAACTTCCTAGAATAAAATGTGTGGACCCAAACATTCCTGCTTTGAGATTACAGGATGATGTGTAAACTATTTACTCAGTTCCAGTTTTTCCAAGGACACAGTAGAACTGTGGATTCCTTTTATTCTGGTTATTTGAACATAGATAAGACAAAACACTCCAAACATGTGATGTCTAACTTTTTCTTCCTCATCTCTATTGCGTTAAAGAAGCTGGTCAAATTAGAGAATCTATATCTAAAGATCTCCAGTGCTGAAATGCAGACCTGGGACTACTTAAATTGTCATTGGGATTCCTCCTAGGTTTTTGGACATCCCTAATTTATGCATACTGTGTTGGTTAGAGCTAACGATCTGCTTCTAAGTGAACTCTTTGGAATCCCAGAAGCATCTGGGCTATTGCACTGCTCCAAGCACTGTAGTATATCTTTCGGGTGCTACTGAGACTTAACAACAATGATACTGATATTTTGCAGCCTGAGTAGCTTGAACTCATCTTGAAGTGTAAGCTGAAACAAGGTCAGAAAGACCCGAAGACTCAGTAGGATATGGCAGATTTTGGTCATAGTATTGTGGGAACCGGTTCCAGTTTAAGCAAAACAAATCCTCTAAAACTAGAGAAATAATCATTAACTCTTTTGTGATACAGGATTTCTTTGGTTCAGAAGATACCACCTTCTATTATCCCCGCCTTAGGGTTTCAAGAGGGCAGAAATACACATGGTACTTGCTCTGCCACCTTAAACTTTGACTGAGGGAGGCAAGGGAAATGCTTAGAGCAGAGTCATGGGAGGGCAAGGTTTTAAATAAAAATTGCATTGCAACACAATGCAACTCTTCAGGAGTATGTATCCTGTACAATACAATCCCTGTCCCTGAAATCTTCAAGGTGACCTCCCACTTGTGTTGAAAAAAAAGTCTTTGGGAGGGACCACCCGGCTAGGAACTGGAGCTGTAAGTGTTGCCTTGTAGGTCTAGTAGAGTTCAGGAATGTCCCTGTTTAGATTGCTTTGTATTTTTTGTTTTAATTGTTCTCTCAGCTCTGAGTGAAAAAATGAACAATAATGGAGCTGTGTGAGATTGAAATATATGAATCCATAATAATTTCCCTCGGCTTTCAGGAAAGCTAAAGAGTAAATATCAAACCGCTCAGAATTAGTGATCTCTAAGTCTTCTGTCTCTTCTGACCCTTTTTAATTCTAGTCTTACATTGTAGGTGTCACATTGCTACAAAGCAGCATTTAAACTGATCTGAGAGCTATTGTGGTGGTTTTGGGTCATCAGCTAGAGAGAGCTACTTTTAGGCCAGCAATTGTTCATTCTCCCTTTCTGTCTCCTAATTCTCTTTCATTTTTGCACACATTTTTGTGTCTTCTGGACAGTAGGTTTGCTAAAGGTTTATAGCTTGTTATCTTCTCATTTGTCCTCATTATTTTAAACTTAAATAAAAACTAAGAACAGGATGCTAAACAAAAATAAACCAATTCTGTTGTGAAAATAACCCAGGAAAACTTATTTCACTGGTTCAGGTTATAGTAGGAACTAATATTTTAATCTCATTAATGATAAACATGCTATAGTGCTTTATGGTAATTTTTGTGTGTATAAGTTAAAGCAAAGGTGAACAACTTAAGTCTAAACATTTCGTGCAGTCACACTAATGACAGACTTCCTGTTATAGTTTATGGTATTTTCAGAGCAAATAGACTAATGGCAAACATGCCGGTTGAAATCTAAGGTCTCCTATGAAAATATGTTAGCATTGGCATGTCCTCAATTTAAATACTATGCTTTCTGCTGTATTTTCTGCATTTGAAGAAAGTCAGATTCTCTTCCCCTCTGCCTTCAATGCAGTCAGCATCTCTTTAATTTTTTCCAATAATATTGCAGTACTTCACTACTCATTTTAAAGATAGATGGATTTTTTTCTCATAAAGAAGAACATTGTGGGGTAAAAAAACCCGCTGGATGTGATTTCAAAAAATGTCAAAATATGTCAAACGCAGAAACCACTCAAGGGTTTCATTAACTGAAGCTTTGGTGATAAGTGTCATCTTGTCAAAGACCCACCCATCTCTCCCAATACATTACCAAATGTACTAATTTCCTTGCTGAGCTTGATGTTTATTGTATAGCTGAAATTGAAAATGGTAGGTAATGGAGTGAGCTTCAATCCAAGACCAATTCTGAATCTAAATTACTTGCTTCTTTCAATAGCATTGACAGAGGAGAGCTTTGTGCACCTTGTACCTAATCAACCCTTACTGTGACCCTAAATTCAGCAGTCTTCAGAGATTAATAATAAAATCCTCAGTTCAAACAAGTATTTGCCCTGAACAAGTTGCCCATTTCTTATGCTGAAAATGAAAGAATGTGACGTTTTTTAAAGCTCTGCATGTTGTGGACCCTCACTAATTTTTGATCTTTGCCCTAAGGAGGCAGTTTTACGAATAGAAATCCCATGTAGATTTGACGTATGTGTTCTTAAAAAAACCATTTTTTTGAAGGAATAATTTTATTTTTATTCTGTTTTAAAATAGAAATTAAATGATAACAACTATTTACAGGTGTGAAATAAATGCTGGAGGGTATTTTTGTCCAAACCCAAGTCTACTTCTGTAGGCACACAAATAATTGAGTAATACATTAAGAAAATTATAGGTAAATTAATTTTATTTCCTTTATAGATTATAAAACGTCTTCAAGCTAGTGATTTGCCCAGTTTCAAAAGTTTTCACTGGGTTACAAGAGTGAGAGAGGTGTTGTAACTTGCCTTTGCTTTATCTATCCCACAGATGGTACAGGTCATCATACAGTGTACTTGGTTGCTAATTTGGAATCTGAATCTAAACATTTTGAGACAAAGAGGGAAAGCTGGCTCTACTGAAGTCAACAGGAAAAAGTTCTGACCAGAAAAGGAAAACGATGATCCAAACAGATGAGGCATAATGAAATTTCCTTTTGTTTAGCAACATCCAATTTCAGTGCAGGAGACCATGACATGGTCTTTAGTAGTTGGAAAATGCAGGCTGTGGGCAACTTAGGAAGCAGACTTTTCTGGCTGCTTTAGGTGAAATCCCAGAGTATGATTAAAGGGATAGGTAGGTGATGTTTCAGTACAGTTAAGTACATTGGTTTCCTTCCGTAGAGGGCAGTAGTGAGTCATGTGATATAGTCATTAGTATTTGTGTATTAATTTGGTGGGGAAAAAAAATAAGTGAAATTTGAGAGTTTAACTGCTCCCTATATAACTATTTGCTTGCATCAGCTGGTGGATTTGTCAGTGAAGCTATGTAGAAGGACGTTGTTCGGCTTAAGTTTTGGAGAGTCCTACGTTTTTCCCAGCATGTGTTTTCCACCTCATGTTTTGTTTGTGGCCCTTGGCCAAAATGTCCCTCCTGCAGCCAGCAGGCCCCTGCCCATCATTCTTGGAGTGGTTGGTTGCAGTGGAGCAGCTGAGTTATGACGCACAGTCCCAATTGCTTTGGAGATCAGAAAGAGCTAGTTTCAATGAGATCACACATCGTGAATCCAGTGAACCATATTAAATGGATTTTTGCTGTAAAATCAAAGCAGCAATAACAGATTGTAGCTGAAGCTAGTTAACATGGTTGGGATGTGTTAACATTCTTTCACACTAGAACTAATGGCAGGGGATTCTGTAAATGTTTTGGATAAGCAGCGGTAAGCAACATATACAGAAGTTCCTCTGTGTCCTGGATTGGCCTTTTTATTGAGTCTTGTCAAAACCTTGGAAAAAGTCACAGGTTTTTGTTCCCTGGCTTTCACATTGGGATGTGTTGAGGGGGGAAGGTTTGGTTATGCTGAGTTGAAGACATCACTGACCCGTGATCTAGAAACCCAATGACTTTTTCACATTACCGATCGGTCCCCCCTGCCGTTGTAATTTGTATTCACAGTTCTGGGCCCTATTTCTTTAATTTACATTGATATAAACTAGATTTAAACCAGTCCATCGTAGTTATACCCCTGTTAGGTCTAGTGTAAACACAGGAAAGTTCAGCAACACTAAATTTTTCTGTCACTGTCAAATGGTGCAGCACACAGAGACACAGCCTCCGCAGCAAGTCGCTTACATCCATGCAGAGTGGCTGCAGAATACTACTGAATCAGAATCGCTGCTTGGCAGCGCTACTGAGAGTGTCTTTCTTGCACTTTGCGAAGATTTAAATGAGTAAATAGAAGATGACAGAAAGATAGGCAAAATTCACTACATGCTGAGAATCTCAAATTATGGGGAAATTTTTAAGATCATCTTGAATATTCATTTCAATAAAGAGGTGGTTTTCCCGCACATAACAGCAAGCATAGAAATAAATACACATGCTTATCATTCATTCATCTTATCTGTAAAATGGGAACTTATTTCCTGGGCAGAATTAAACGATTCTTTAATGTTTATAAAACACTTTTAGTGAGAGTAAATGGTAGCTATAAAATTATGAATCGTTCACAGTATCACAGTATCGTCAGGGTTGGAAGGGACCTCTGGAGATCATCTAAGTCCAGCCCCCCTGCCACAGCAGGGACACCTACAGCAGTTGCACAGGACGGCATCTAGGCGGGTTTTGAATGTCTCCAGTGTGGGAGACTCCACAACCTCCCTGGGCAGCCTGCACCAGTGCTCTGCCACCCTCAGAGTAAAGAAGTTCCTCCTCATGTTAAGGTGGAACTTCCTGTGCTCCAGTTTGTGCCCGTTACCTCTAGTCCTATCACTGGGCACAACTGAAAAAAGGCTATTCTCATCTCCCTGGCACCCTCCCCTTAAGTACTTATAAGTATTGATAAGATCCCCCCTGAGTCTTCTTTTTTCTAGACTAAAAAGCCCCAAGTCCGTGAGCCTTTCCTCATAAGAAAGATGCTCCAGTCCCCTAATCATCTTTGTAGCTCTTTGCTGGACCCTCTCCAGCAGTTCCCTGTCCTTCTTGAACTGGGGAGCCCAGAACTGGACAAAATACTCCAGATGCAGCCTCACCAGGGCAGAGTAGAGGGGGAGGATGACCTCCCTCGACCTGCTGGCCACACTCTTCTTGATACACGCCAGGATGCCATTGGCCTTCTTGGCCACCAGGGCACATTGCTGGCTCATGGTCATCCTGTTGTCTACCAGGACTCCCAGTAGTTGTGCTTGTTAATAATCGAGTATGGCAGTCTTGTCTCGTGTATTGCTCTTCACTCCATTTTAGCACTTTATTCTCAATATTAAGCCTATATACCATTGAAATAATTTATGAAAAAGAGCAAACAAATAGGTTGCACTGGAAATAATAAATGACATGGTCTCATATTCTTTCTTATGTACTGCTCCTGTACTGGAGCACTAAATCTAGAGTAATTTCTGAGAAAGCATCAATACTTGCATCATTTCTGCTCAGAATTATGTGCATAACCAATGTGGTTATTGGTTTAGGGCACTAGACTGCACTTATCCTGGATACTTTTTGGCTGAAAAAGGGCGTTGTGTAATTATTCTTCTGTCCTAAAACCCGATTCTAACAGCAAACCATGTTCTTTCTGTACTTCAAGGGCTATTTCTTGAATATTTAGTGAATTCGTACCACATTTCTTTTTGATGAAGCTGCAGAGCACTTTATACTAAAATACCTTATCTCATCATGCACTGGACTCCCCTGACCTCTCAGCTTTTTTCTCCAGGGTTATTGTTGCCTCTTTCATTCCCTGCATTCCTATTGCTTTTTGGAGTGGTAGTTATTTAGGTAATCCATACCTTCCTCCAGTTGTTTCTGTATGCCTGTTGTTTATGAGACTGAACCTATAAGCTGGTGTAGATCACTGACACAGCTGAACTTATCTTGTAATAAACCTCCCACCATATTGTATCCATATTCTAATCAGATATTACTTCTTTCATTAACATCTTAATACTTTGCTGCCATAACTCAAATATCATGTGATTATTACTTTCTTGTTTAGTAACAAATGGCTGTATCTGGCAAACACTTCAACTACTTTGTTGGCCTATGACTAGTAGAAGGACAGTTGGATGTGGGCTTTTTTCTCATGTCTAAGCCAGATATGATTTAAGGCTTAATTCAGCAAGACTTAGTCAGCATCTACAGAGTGCTTTGGGAATTTATAATTCCATTTAATCTATGTATGCTTGCGTATGTGTATTTGGACACAGATGTCTTTCAGCACTCAAAGTTGTTGGGTTTTTTTATCTTAGCAGTAACCATAGGGTAAGCTCATAGCTCTAAAGTCAGTTCCTGTGGGAAACATAAATGCGTGTATGGATATAAATGTATATCCTGTTTTTCAGTATTACTTGATTGAACCTGAGGTTCATTTTCTTTTGAACATCTCCTTTGTGCTTATTCCTCATCTTTTCATCTTTCACTCATGGGACGGTATCTTTGATGGTGTTCCCAGAAGACATAAACTTTTTTCCTCTATTTCAATTTCTTTTGGAGAAAGTAATTAGTGTTTCATTCAGCTTGGAATGAGAGCAACTTTGAGTTGAGTGAAATATCGTTTCCAACATTACTGAAACCATTTTGCCTTCTGGATTTTCCCAGCTATTTTATTTCAATCACTAATGAATTTTGCAGCAGGAAAAGATGTTCCTCCCCTTAGCTCACTTAGACATCTTAAGGAAAGAGCATTTCTGATGACATATCTTCACTGGACATATCCATGTGAAGTCTTAAGCCATGCAGAATGCATTATAAGCATTCCTCTCAGGTGAAGGGCTTCACCTAGGTGTTGACAGGTCTTCCCCAAATGCTCTGCAGTAAGGGAAAAATAGTTACAAGATCTTTTGGGAGCAGTCTTTAGAACTGATAATTCTTATGCCAATTTCACTGGTGACAGTTGATTTCCAACCATGATATGTTAGCAGATGGCCTAAGGGCTGATGAAGCCCAAGTGGAAGATTTAGAATCCTCTTCTCTTTCATGTCCCAGGATTAATTTCTTTGCAGTGCGCACTAAGCAGAACTTTCAGTCTTTCTGCTCTGAGGTTGGTCTGGATCTAGGATTTTTTGGTAGATGTATTCCTTGTATTTGGACCAGTTTGCAAAAAAAGTGCCTTGGTTTCATTGATTCCCACCACAGTGTACTTATGGATCCTCTTATGGCAGCATGTTGCCAAGGGTACTGATGCTTATTGAGCCTTGGCTGAGATATGGCCAAGGGATTGTCAGATCCTGCTCTACTTGTGAGTGCAGTTACTGTGGAGCCTGCTTACTCGTTTAAATCTGCTTTTTCAACAGTTGCCTTGGTTCCTTACATGAATCTTAACCACTCGCATTTCATGGCTTCAGTATTGGATGGTTTCCAGCAATAGTCCATACATGTTTACTTCTGTTCAGACAAGTGCTACTCAATAGTAGGATCCAGGCATTATACATTTGAGTGTACTAACTGCTTTCCTCCATTGAAGATTTTTTCCCCATTATTGTAGATTGTTTTCTAGACTTGGGGAATGGAACTTCTTTTCTATATTTTTTAACCTGTATTTGTAATTAATTTCCACTTCTTTCAGTCTCTCATAAAAAGGTACTGCTTTTTTTCCACCTTGCTTCCCTGAGAATTTTATTGAGCCCGGATGTGATGTTGGTCCCAGCTGGAGACCTGTTCTTCAGTGGGATCTCAGGCATTTTGAGGATTATAATTTTGCCAGGAAGATGGGTTCAGACCCCTAAGGATAATTCTCCTTATGCACCTCTTTTCCTAATAGAACCTGCCTTGCCCAAGGCAGTCTCTGAATTCTGTGTAAGACACTTGCAGCATGAATGTGCCACATATGATAAAACTTACATTAGTGGTATCCTTCTTGTGCGCTGAACTAAAATTTCTGTTCAGCACAACATTGCATACAGTAAGCAGTTTATTAAAGAATCCATTAAAGGGTTCTGTATATCATTTTACAGGCTGTAAGAGGTGGCAATAACAGAAATAATTTTCATGCTGTCTAATCAGTTAGCAAACCATCACCATGGATTTTGCTATCCAATAATTGATCACCGCATCAATTATTCATCTGAGCTGAAGATAGAGCTGGCTAATAGATGTCTTAGTCGATTTTCTAGCATACAGCTTATAACAAAAATAGTTATCTGTTAGCATAAAATAGGAAACACAGGCACTGAGCTAGACTCATCAAACTCACAACAAATTTGAAGAGTCTGAAAAACTTGCAAGATTTACTAATGTTTCTTTTCTCCAAATGTTATGGGATTATGGAAAGTAAAAGATATATCTCTGGGTTAATAGCTCCTAGATTTGGAATTATTTACCCTTACTTCTTAGCTACATGGATTGAGGGATTCGTCATTTGGGCATTTTCGCTGCGTATTTGACATGTGACTTGAGGATTTTAAGATGTGGGCAATGCTACTGTAATGGTAGGTGTGATGGGAGTGTACAAAGGCTTCAAGGAATCCTGTAATTTGGGGAAAAAAAACCTTTATGCCACACTGAAGTAGTTAGGAAACCTTGTTTTAATTTATCTATTGCGTATTTTTTTTTCATCTTTTCAAAATGAAATGGGTTTAATTCTTGTAACTTTTATATATATTTCAATTTTACCTATTATGTTTTATCCCATGCTAATACACCAAAAGGTGAAGTAGAAAGAAATGAATGCAGTACATGTATATGTTCTTAAAGTTCTGAACTTAAATAGATGGTCTATGTGTTCTTTGTTCATTGCAACAAGCAGTTAGTCATCCTGAGAGTTCATAGCTATTGATAAAACTGAATGGTTAGCAGCTTATCAGTTTGAGTAAATGGTTCACTTTTAACCTTAAGTCTTCCTGCCAATGTAGTAGTGTTCAGTCTCGATACCAGTAAAATGATGAAGCTGTTGGAAGGGGGTAGGAGGAGGGAAGAGGGAAGAAGCTGTCAAAACAAAGCATAACTTCAGCTACTTTTACAAGCTACAGGGAGATGCTGGGATGGTTAAAAGTCCAGAAAGACCTGCAGAAACTGTTTGTAGTCTTTAGCTGTTTTTATTACAGAAGTATTGATGCCTAAACTGTGGTTGGAACCTGATTATACTACCCACTGTATAAAAACAGAAGAGATGCCCCCACCCCCAAAGAATTTATACTCTCAACAGGCAGTCAAATAAAAGAGTGGGAAAACACAGGAGGTGATTTGCCAAAATCATACTGCAGGCCAATAACAGAGCTGGAATAAAATTGGGGGTCCTGATGCAAAGTCTGTTCCACAATCGGTACTGTTTTACTTGACTGACCATGTGAATATAATAAACTTAATCAGCTGTACACCTTGATGTATCAGGGCTCCCTATGACCATTATCAAGAACACAATGTAGATAACACGATCAATGATAAAGTACCGTTAGCTAAAGGTAAAAGTGCTTTTTAAGGAGATGACTGCTTAATTCACTTAAATTGTATCATTTCGCCTGCTTCGCATTTTCAGATGAATTAAAAATATTTGTATTATATTCTAGGGGATGTTTTTGTATCTTACCTAAAGTAAATTGAGACAAAGTTGCATGTCACTGTTTCTAGAGGTAATATTATTTACTGTTCCAGGCAGAAAGACACAAAGATGGATTTAAACCTGTGCCTTGGAGTTTTCTTGCTTTTTTCTCTCTGTTGGACCCCTAGTATTGATTGAACACATTTATTTCAGAGGCTTAAAATGAAAATTTCCTGAATAAATAGAAACAGCAGTAACTACATTTTGTGGCATTTATGGATATTTACAGCTGTTTGGTTAATAGTAGTGTTTACAGGTCCTGTCAGACGCTTTACTTATTAAAAAGCTGGAATGCTTTAACAAAAGATCACAAAATAAAAAGTAACTTGGAATATGTTCTTATGAGAACATGTGTATGCAGTCTTGTGACAATGCTTCAGTGGGGAATAATTCAGAGTAATGAATGTAAGAGTCTGACTTGTAAAGTTGTATGAATGTTGTTGTTAATCTGTCACTGAAAATAACTTACAAAATATTTGAGGGTTGTTGGATTTTTTTGGATGTTTTATCTGCCCTTGTTATGTTAGTGTTAAATCCTCAGCAGATATGAATTGACATCGTTCTATTAACATTAAAATGACAACGATGAATTACTGAGGATCAGCATTTAGATTTCATTTAAGCATTTTTAGGATTTTAGATTTTATGTTTTAGATACAATCATGCAGCCGATACAAAGCTAAAGGCATTGTTAAGGTGAGTCGAAGGTACATATCTTCATAACCTTGTGTGTAATTCCTCACACAAGCATTTTCATAGTTTATTATTCTGCTTCCCCTTGCATTTAGCTGATTACACCAAAGAATGACAGAGCAGTCTTAACTCTGTTGGGTAGTTATTCTGGCCAAGCAGATTTATCCTAGCGGTTTGCCGTGTGTTCATCACTATCCTTTCCAGAGAGCAGTACAGAAATAAGAATATGTATTTGTATGTGTGTGCATATTGTGTATTCACTTTAGTTGTCTTGATCTGGTACAAAAATGTGCTAGATTCATGGATTTATAGAAACCACTGGGAAGAGCATGAAGACTTGCAGATAAATATGGGAATATTGGAAATCAGTAACTGAACTCATCCCTTGCAAAGACTTGGAAGATATTTGAAAAAGTGAATGCATTGAAGACTCTGAAGGGGAATCCCTCACCTTGAATCACAAGGGTAACCAATGAATGAGAAACAAGATAAATGGAATAGAAAATGCGTCCCAGAATAAACAGCTGGGGAAAACTGGAGTCCTTGAAAACAAATACTTTATTGATTTATCCTGTCTTTTGGCAATAGAACTTGCCTGGTATTCCCCGTGTTCTCTCCATAACAAGACTAGAAAAATAATCTCAGTATGGCAGCATTGTGCATGGGATCAGTATTAAGAGATGACAAAAAATGAAGTAATATCTTGAAGTGAAAATTATTTCTCTTGCTCTTCACCACACTGTGCAGAAGCCATGTTAAAATTTTGCACCAGTCCATGTTGAATCCTGTAAATGCTGCTTGGATTCGCTTGGATGCCACTGATTGTCATAATGGCCTCTTCTGTAGACGTGGGTTATCTATCTGAAGACTGGGGAGACATGGGCATGTTAAAAAAACCAAAGGCTGCTGTTAGAGGAAGCGTGCCAAACAGCTGGAATAATGATGACATCAGGGGACACAGGTATGGCATTGCAGCACCCTGGGCTTTGATGCAAGTTGTCTTCCCCTTCCGCTGGTGCTATGGGTTCTGTTCCAAAACATTTAGTGGTTCTTCCAATGGGACGATCTCTGAGAACATTTCAGAGACTTTATCTCATTTTATCTTCTTAAAAGTTTTACTATAGTTTTTTCAAAGGAGGTGACACTTGATACTTGCATGCTATGCTGTAAAATCTGCATGTAAAAACTGTTGATTGTCTTTAGATATTCATTACCAAATGTCAGTGAGAAAGTGCTGCAAATCAAACAGCATGAGGGAGGTGAATCAAATGCTTTATATGCAGAGGATATCCAGGATCTCTGTTGACAGGAATTAATCTTTATTCCAGCAGACATTATTAGAGGGAACCTAAAATATTATATTCATAAGAGAGAAAATTGGCTTCTGGTGTTCCATGACCTTATTTAGTCTCGTTGACAAACTATTTTAAAATTTAATGCTCTTGTCTTATTAGGACCTCTTCTTTAGTCAGAGGTGAGATCCAAACCTTCTGCAACTAGGCATGTTGGTGGGGAATAAGATCTATTCCCTGAATTTGGTTTTAAATGTGCTCCTGTGGAAAGGACCAGTAGAGTAGAATCTACTGAGCATCAGGAGGATGAGTGAGAATTGGCTGATCAGAGGTATGCTTGATTATACTCTCCCAACCTGTCTGACCATTGCTGGCTCAGCAGAAATATCAGCCCTTAATTTATCTGATAGAATTGACCAGAAAAACTTGTTAATTCAGGAGAAATGTAACATGTCAGGATAAATTCTGGCAACCTATGCTTGATGAATCACCAAAAGCTAAGTGCTAAATAATTGTAGAAGTTTATAACTGACTTTTACCTGAATCACTTTTCTGGCTGTGATCTCTGTACTACTTTCACATTAAACAAAGCAAATTTTCATGGGACAAGTACTGCGAAATCTTACCTAATTGATCTTACCTAATTGATATTGATCTTACCTAATTACTTAAATAAGGTCAGAATTTTGAAAATCAAACAGTTTTCTTATGTGTTTTGCAAATAATAATTAGATCACAGTGAAGTTGGTTGGGCTATGTATGAAGAGAAGTGTTAACTAATACTTCTCTTCTGTTTCACCATCCGGTCATATTTCAGAGGACAAAAGTGACTTACATTGTGTGATCTAGACTCATTCTTATTATAGAATTGTCTCAAAGTTTTGAACTCTGCTCTCACATTCACAAAACAGTAGCACATAGTGCACCATTCAACTGCTCGGTTTGGCAAAGCAGTGCCCTGCTTCTTGATTAAATAGCATGCCATTGTCAGCTTGCTTAGATGAGAAACTATCATGGAATGCTTTCATACTGTTTCGTAAGTAGGACTGCTTAGAAGCCATTCAAAGAGGGAATAGGTTACTTACCTATAACTACTTTTTTTTTTTCAAACTGGATTCTGCATGTTCACACTGCCTATCAATCTTCCCTTCTTCAAATTCTTAATTTCATTCTTGTACTTGGGTAGGCAGCACAATTTAAGTTGATGAGTGTCACATCCCCAGTATGTTCTCGCATTCAAACACCGAGGGATGAGGAGAAGGGCAGAACTCCAAGGCACCACAGCACATGCTGCTATGGGAAGACGCCAATGTCAGAGAATAAACTGGCACGGATCCCCTGAATGCTGTTGTGAAGAGTGATTAATCTTAATTTCATTCTGCAAAAAATGGGCCTTGTTAAACGCCAATGTTTTATGTAAACCTTTTCTATTTTGTAGACTCTACTTTCACGTAACAAATGTTGCTTTGATGAAGTTCTGGACAGTTGGGGATTCTAAAGTTCTGTGAAACTGTGGGATCACATGTGTTTGTTCAAGAAGTTGATTATTATGGTTTGAACAAATTTATATTGGAGATTTATATGTAGTTTCTTGGGTTTAGAAGTATTATTTCATAGCATTGCAAAGTTGCGCATCAACAAAAGGACTGTATAAAGAATATATTAAAATACACAATGCATTTACCCATGAACATGATAACCTTATTGTTACTGGAGCTACTTATTAATTCTCACATTAGGGAAATATTGATATACAGCTGCTTGTTAATTTTACTCAGCTATTGTTACACCATACATCAATCTCCATGGTGAAAACCAGAAAAAGAATTTGGCAGGGGGGAGGGCGGGGGGACAAGGAGTCTAGGTTAAGAACCCATAAAGCCTGCATTTACAATACAGCAAGTTAAACGTTGTGGGACCTACGTCATTGTCATTTGCTAATTTAGACAGTGTCACCTACAGGATATCAGAATGTCATGTTACCCTGTAAAGGTGTACAGTGAAAATAGAAAATCTGAGTAATCTGGGAAGAAATGAGAAAAGCCAAGGCAGCTTTGGAATTGAACCTGGCAAGGGATGTCAAGACCAATAGGAAGGGTTTCTTTAAGTATATAGGAGACAAAAGGAAAACCAGGGAAAATGTGGGCCCGCTCTTGAATGAGATGGGTGCTGTGGTGACGGATGATGCAGAGAAGGCAGAGTTGCTGAATGCCTTCTTTGCTTCTGTCTTCACTGCTCGGGCCAGCTCTCAGGAGTCCCAGACTTTGCAAGTAACAGAGAAAGTCTGGAGAAAGGAAAACTTTCCCTTGGTTGAAGAGGAACAAGTTAAAGAACAATTAAGTAAACTGGACACCCACAAGTCCATGGGGCCTGATGGGATGCATCCGCGAGTGTTGAGGGAGCTAGCAGAAGTCATTGCTGGGCCACTCTCCATCATATTTGAAAGGTCCTGGAGAACAGGGGAGGTGCCTGAGGACTGGAGGAAAGCCAACGTCACTCCAGTCTTTAAAAAGGGCAAGAAGGATGACCCGGGAAACTACAGGCCGGTCAGCCTCACCTCCATCCCTGGAAAGATGATGGAACAGCTTGTTCTGGGGGTCATCTCCAAACATCTGGAGGAAAAGAAGGTTATCGGAAGTAGTCAACATGGATTCACCAAAGGGAAGTCATGTCTGACTAATCTGATAGCCTTCTATGATGGCGTGACTGGATGGGTGGATGAGGGGAGGGCAGTGGATGTTGTCTACCTTGACTTCAGCAAGGCTTTCGACACTGTCTCCCACATCATCCTCACAGACAAGCTTAGGAAGTATGGATTAGATGAATGGACAGTGGGGGAACAGTGGCTGACAGATAGAGCTCAGAGGGTTGTGGTTAGTGGTGCAGAGTCCAGTTGGAGGCCAGTAACTAGTGGGGTCCCTCAGGGGTCAGTACTGGGTCCAGTCCTGTTCAATATATTCATCAATGACCTGGATGAAGGGATAGAGTGTACCATCAGCAAGTTTGCTGATGACACAAAACTGGGAGGGGTGGCTGACACGCTGGAAGGCTGTGCTGCCATACAGCGTGACCTGGACAGGCTGGAGAGTTGGGCAGAAAAAAACCTGATGAGGTTCAATAAAGGCAAGTGTAGAGTACTGCATCTGGGGAGGAATAACCCCATGCATCAGTACAGGTTGGGGGCTGACCTCCTGGAGAGCAGCTCTGTGGAAAGGGACCTGGGAGTCCTGGTGGACAACAGGATGACCATGAGCCAGCAATGTGCCCTGGTGGCCAAGAAGGCCAATGGCATCCTGGTGTGTATCAAGAAGAGTGTGGCCAGCAGGTCGAGGGAGGTCATCCTCCCCCTCTACTCTGCCCTGGTGAGGCCGCATCTGGAGTATTGTGTCCAGTTCTGGGCTCCCCAGTTCAAGAAGGACAGGGAACTGCTGGAGAGGGTCCAGCAAAGAGCTACAAAGATGATTAGGGGACTGGAGCATCTTTCTTATGAGGAAAGGCTCAGGGACTTGAGGCTTTTTAGTCTAGAAAAATGAAGACTCAGGGGGGATCTTATCAATACTTATAAGTACTTAAGGGGAGGGTGCCAGGGAGATGAGAATAGCCTTTTTTCAGTTGTGCCCAGTGATAGGACTAGAGGTAACGGGCACAAACTGGAGCACAGGAAGTTCCGTCTTAACATGAGGAGGAACTTCTTTACTCTGAGGGTGGTGGAGCACTGGCGCAGGCTGTCCAGGGAGGTTGTGGAGTCTCCCACACTGGAGACATTCAAAACCCGCCTGGATGCCATCCTGTGCAATGTGCTGTAGGTGTCCCTGCTGTGGCAGGGGGGCTGGACTTAGATGATCTCCAGAGGTCCCTTCCAACCCTGACGATACTGTGATACTGTAATAGCATAAGTCCATAACATGAAAAGTGCCTTAAGGCACTCCTCCGGTCTTACAACCACTGTGTGCTTGTCCACTGTCTTAAAATATCTGTAACTCACACTTATTTCATGGTTCAGAAGGGCTCCAATCTATCCCAGGGCATAAGTATCCTGGGGGGATGTTGTGGGCATGGTTCTTTTTATCATCTCACTTTACACTGCTCACTGGCAAGAGGGAGAATAAATGGTGTTAATTAATTCCATCAGCTTTATACTTCAGGGGATTATACTTATACTAACCTCATACTTGTGGAAATAGATGTGTGTTGGTATAAAGCCATATTGCGTTAGGTGTGCCTCACAAAGTGGTCACTTTCAAAGAGAATCTGTCGCAGTAATACAATATGTTCTAATGCTTATCGCCACCTAAAATACAATGTGCTGTGTTCTCAGCAAGTGTGGTGAACAAGCATCTTTCTGGTTTTAAACTCCTTGCTTTTAGTTTAATGTACAGTTGTAAAATCGAGAAATTAATCAAAATCTTAAGTTCTAAATCTCTTACGCTTATTTTTTAGGACATCATAATACAATTTTTGGAGTAAGTGGTTAAGCTCTGGCTTCTAAAACTCCAAATGCTTGATCCTTAGCACATGCAAACTACTGCAGCTCCTCTGACTTCAGTGGAGCTAAGCTAATGTGCCTCAGCTATCAATGTAACACTATTCCAGTGAGTAAGTGAAATATTTCCATGTTTAAAATCTATAGCATCTTGTAAAGAAAAAACCAAAAACCAACCAAACAAAAAACCCCACCGTTCTCATTAAGTGATCCAAACTACACCAAATCTCACTGTACAAATAAGAAAGTTCCCTGTTTATTTCTATATATTATTTCAATAACATTGCCACAATTGGGGAGAAAGAAAAAAAAATTTGAAAATAAAAATATAAGTCATGGTGAATGTACTATGTGTGCAGAATATGCATATTTTTAAGTACTGCTTTTGTAAACATTGCTGGTTGGGAATTAATTTTATGCTTCTTAATGCTAGTCCACACTGTTTCAGTTCTAACAACAAATTGAATGAGATTTTTATGAAAAAAGAAGGAAGGTTTACCCAGTTCACATCTTGGAGGATACAGTATGTTTAAACAGATATATTTTCTTTTAGTCTAACCTTGTCTGGAAGATATAGGAAAACTAATTTGCCTTATTTACATATGGCACAATCTATCCAGTATTCAAGGGTTTGTCAGAAACAGGAACATTGTGCATTTCCATGGTAACAGATGGCATGCTGACAGTATCTGGCTCGTTGCAGCTTCGTCTAGGCAGGCCAGCAATTAATCAGCCATCTACATGCACAAAATTCTTTGTGAGTGAATGGCACTGCTCCTCTGTAGTGCTGCCTGTGCTTTTACAATTTTTGTATTCCTGCAGGGCGAAGTACTTTTTTGTCTCTTATGCTCATTTTCTGTAGCTTCCAAAAAAAACCCAGTAAAGAATATGAAAATGGAAACAACTCTGCACGTAATTTAGAAAAGATGTTATTTCTTCAGCATATAAGATGTGTGGGGATCTTGTTTTTATTCCATTGCTTTCCTTGTTTCCTCTGTCTCTCTCCCTCCCTACTTTCCATAGGCTTTCTATGCCATGTGTTTCCATCAACCTGTTTGACATAGGCGAGGTTTTTGCAAGCAGATAATTCTCGAAAGGTGTGCAGAAAGGGAGTGGTCATCTGGATGGCTGGTCCAGGGCTTTTATGCCAACAGGAGTGCTGTGGTTAAAGCAAGCCTTGAGCAACATGCTAAAAGCCTCTCACTGCCTGTTTAAATGGCATCTTATATCTCACTGTATTTTCCCGCTGGCAGATGCGTTGCAACATCAGGGTTGGGAAATTGACCATGTTCTTACATCAAGTGACCAATCTTCTTCATAATTAATACAAGACTTAATTTATCAGAGATCTTTCTCTGCCCCTGTTTGAATGTGCTGTGGGAGAAAATGAGCTCCTTAGGATGTTTTTTTTGTTCCTTGTGTATCTGCCTAAGGCAGAGCTGGGTTAGAGCTTTGCTGCTGGTATTCATAGATGTAGTTACTATTGACAGCACTTCATATCCAGCTGCATACCGAGATCCTTCTCCCTTCATCTTCTAGAGAGATCATTCATGGATTTTCTCTTTCAGGTTGGTTATTTTCATGACTGCTGCTTTACTAAGTTCTAAGCGGAGTATCAATGTTTGTCTTTGATTTCAAAGTCATGGGATGTGAGACTTCAGGGGGTCATATTGATGAACCTGGAATCTGGTGGCCTGTGGAGTGTCAAGGTCAAAATATTTGCAGTACACCTGGATCTGTAAATTTTATTTTTTAAAAAAAACTGCTCTCTCTGATACATGCCAAAGCCTTGTCTCTGAGATGAACCTATATGTTGAGTAAGATTACGCTTATTTTTGTGTTAGCCTAAAAGCAATCAAAGCAAGTATGAGTTTTGTCTTTGTTAGAGTGTTCATTTACTCAAATATAGCAGTTTTAAGAAGAAATTTGTTTCTCAGATATTCAGTTCATAGTATAGCTGGATCTCTTACTGCCATTGAGACAAATAACAGACAGCAAGAATTTTGGCCTTAGTTAAGCAAATTCTGCTTGTGTGACCTAAGATGTCTCAAAAGAAAACCCAAGACTAGTCTTCGCTGTTTTGCTTCAAATTCATTATTTTTGGACAAGTTACAGATATCCAGCCTCTGTTCTAAAGAAGTCATGGTACATGGTTTTTCAATGATAAGGCTGTGTTTGATAGTCAACTTTCTTAGTCTTCATTTAATTTTTTGTACCAGTTTGTGTCAAAGGTGTTTTTTTCCTCTTATGGGTTTTGTCGCGGTATGTTTCTTTTCTCCATTCTAACTATTCTCTGTAGACTCATAAAGAATCCACAGAAAAATTATGAGAGATGTAGTTATCAAGGATTAGTGAATCTTTCATCCTAAATGCTTTTCACTTAAAACTTGTAACTGTGATTTCTAACTTGGAGACTACACTAGGCAAATGTGGTGGGTTTGGCTGGTATAGAGTGAGTTTTCTTCATAGTATCTAGTACGCAACTATGTTTTGGATTTGTGCTGAAAACAGTGTTGATAATACAGGGTTGTTTTCATTATTGCTGAGCAGTGCTTACACAGAGTCAAAGCCTTTTCTGCTTCTCATGCCAGCCCACCAGCGAGTAAGTTGGTGGTGCACAATAAATTGGAAGGGGACACAGTTGGGACAGCTGACTCCAACTGACCAAAGGGGTATTCCATACCATGTGACATCGTGCACAGCTATAAAACTAGGGGGGGAGGTTGGTGGAGGGGCCACTGCTCAGGGACTGGCCGGGCATTGGTCAGTTGGTGGTGAGCAATGGTTTTCATTGGCATCGCTTGTCTTTTTTGGGTTTTATTTTTACCTCTCTTTGGTTCCCCTCCCCCCTTTTATTCTACATTTTTATTGTTATTATTATTGGTATTAGTATTATTGTTATTTCTCTTTTTTTAATTATTAAACTGGTTTTATTTCAGCCCATGAGTTTTCTCACTTTTACCCTTCTGATTTTCTCCCTCATCCGACCAGGGAGGGGAGAATGACTGAGCGGCTGTGTGATGCTTAGTTGCCGGCTGGGATTAAACAGTGACAGCAAAAGAACACAATTTCATTATACCCTAAATACTTACCTTCCATTAACTGGTGGTGAAACAAGTCTCAAGCCCAGCAAGAAAGAAATATGTTAAGTACAGACCAGCAATTGGCTTTGCTATTGCCTTATGTTTTGGGTATTTTGGCTATATTTTACACAGTATATTGTAATATGTCATATATATGTGTGTGTATTATATTGTAAAGTGTAGTGGTATTTTGGTATTGTGTTTCTGCAAATCTGTCTGAAGAAAATCTAAGTTATTTTATGGGCTGCCCTCAGTAAAGCACAGAAAATATCTGTCGCATACTGAAATTCACAGACATGAAGGATGTAATCACTGTCACAGGATTTGGCTCTTTGTGAGGAACGGAAAGTAAAGATAAACAATTGTTTTTAATCCTTAAACTATATTTGGTGAAAAAGCCCAGATTGTGCATGTTAAGTATATGCCTAACGTAAAACAGGGAAATAGCCTTATTGAATTCAATGGAGCTGCTTTCTCACTTATTAAAGCCAGGTGTATGCTGAAGTGAATTGATGTGTTGAGGTCATAATACTTTGAAAAGCATAAGTAGTCCCGTTATTATTTAGTACACTCGTGCATGGCTACGCTGAGCCATGACATTTGCAGTGACAGAGTTGCAATGCGCTTTGGTCTCTGTCCAACCCAGTCAGAGACTGGTCCTTTGCAGCCTGAGATAGTTTGTACCTGACGACATCTTGTCCCAGAGCTGCAGCAAAGTACGATTTGTGGGAATGCTGCAGAAAGGATTCTTGAAGGACTAGAGGTGACCTGCTCAGTCATGGTATGTCTGATCCCATCAATCTTCCAGTATGTGTACAGCGCTTAGGATACCAAATAAGTGAGAACTGAAATTATCACATATATTAAGTTATTACTGAAATTAATCTCTTGATGAGTGCAGTTTTGCGTTAGTCAATGAGCTGTCATTTAACATATACACTACTAGTATAAGCTTTTGTTTCATTCAGTAACACAAATAGCTTGGGATGTACAATATAGTCATGCAGCACTGGTCTTGGTTAGCTGACATTGTTATGCAGTTCTCAGAAGGCTGATTATTGTATTTTTGTGGAAAAGATGTACTTTTGTATTAGTATAGATATTTACAAAGGTACCGAGAGAGAATGTATGTATGTATATACATGTATATACCCTTTAGGAACTTCCTGGTTCGTTTTGCTCTAGCAAACAGTCTAATCGTCCAATCTATTTTTACAGACTTCTTTTCAACACAGGAGTCTATCAGCAAATGTCTCTTCCATACAAGTTTTAGTGCTTTCCTTACTTTGTTACCTCCATTGAAGTAGTCCACCAGAAAGTTGATATTACAGCTATGCTTTTACCTGTGCCATGCTTACAATAATGTATAACAGTAGTATTGCTAACACTGTAAAAATATAAATTTTTGTAAAGATTTCTTTATAGAAGTTTAAGAACTATGTCATCACTCTTCCATAATTTTAATGAGATTTTGACAGCATATATACATGGCTTAATCAGAAATAGACTCACTGATCACTTTGACAACAATTTAAGCAGGAGTGGCATGATCTGCTCTTTGCCAATTAGTATGTATTACCCGTATGTAATCCTTAGTCATCATACACTTGAGTGACTTTGTGGCTTATTGCGGTTTCTGCAATTTAAGCTGCTATGTTACTAAAACAGTGTTATTTGCCTTGTAAGCTTTCAGCTTTGCAAACAAACTTTGTAGGGGATTTTTTGGTGGTTTGGTTTTTTTTTTTTTTTAAGGTTACTGTAAGTACATATTTTTCATTTGGACAAATTTTTAGCCACCTAGTGAAACTGCTCAGAAAAATTTAGGTCCCTTTTAGTTGCATTCATTTTTTCTCCTCTCTTAGTTTTCAGAATTTTACTACTACTCCCCCTTGCTGCCTTCCCCACCCCTGCTACACCCCACCCCTCCATCCCCCGCCCTCCCCGGAGTGCATTAGAAAGTATATTAAGTGAAATTCTGATTTTGCTGGAACTGGTCTGATAGGAAAGGCATTTTATACTACATTTTTCTGTCTGTTCTTCAGGTGTTGTGGCTTGATTATTATTTTTTTTTTTAATACATCTAGAAATGGTGAGGATTTTGAACCCTTTTTTTTACAATTCTGTATAGCTAGCTACATTGGAAAGAATAATTAAGAACTTGAGCAGTACAGAATTGTAAGGAATTTGTTGGATCACGAGGTCCGTTTTCTTGGAATTACAGGTGACATTATTACGTGGTTGCCACAAATAATTTCTTAATCAAAATCAAACTGATTTCTCCTGTGAAGACCCTGAGTAAGGATGGGATCTTAAATATAACAGGGCTAATTTTAAGCTGAGATCCAGGTGTGATAAGATTTTCTTCTGTGTGGAAGAAGCTAGCCACAGCATATGCAGCACCCTCCACAAGCTATACGGAATCTGCACATGTAGCTAAGGTCTGACAAGTGTTTAAGGATTACAGAGATCAAATGAATTTGATCTCTGTATTATTAATATGGAGAGTGTATATTTGAAGAGGAAAATAAGTAAAGTATTTATTGAAATTCATAGTAATAATATTAAAAGTTTTACTCATTAAAGCATTAAAAATTAGGCATCAACACTGAAAAATATCATCTCATCAAACATTTGGAATAATTCATACTTAAAGAAAAAATTTAAGACCAAATAGCATTAACTCATCACAAGAGATCTTTAAGGATAAATTATGATGGCATCTTTAGGGTTCCTTACGTTTTTACATCTAAAATTTCCAAACGTCCTGCTCCTCCTACTTTAGGCTTCATTTATCCCAGTAGGAAGACAGGGTTTCCTTGGCAGTCAGCTTGGCTAGGGGAAGACATGGGGGTTGATTTTGCTGTATGGGGCCAATTATGTTGACCTTTGTGATGGCAAGCCTGGAATCTCGAGTTTTCCTCCTATTTAGGACTCCTTCATAGCAGCATAATACATTGCTGCCATGTCAGTTTGTGGTCTAATATTTTTACAACCCAGCAATGCACATTTGGAGATTGTGATTAGCATCCTTAATTCCTACCAAAAAAAAATTTAAAAAGCCTTGTTAGAACTAGAAAGCTGAAGTCTAAAATAGTCCACCTGCTGTTCTAAAGAGTATTATTTTAGTGCCCTGGGGACATGCAAAGTTGTAACCTACTGATGTCAGGATTAGATTTTATCGGGCTTTTTAAATGTAAGTGGTTTTGATAACTTGGCAAGGCATTTTCTGTTGTTCGTTTCTGTTCGATGTTTCTTAAAAACAGCATTCCAAGATGCACAGACATCTTATAAAATGGATGATGTCCCATTTCTGTTTTACTATAAGATATTATTTCTTTGATAACAGATGAAGATGGCTATCAGCTAATCACAAGACAAAATTATTTTTCCTAGAGTTATTGTTTTAAGTTAATTTTACTCATTTTATAATTCTGTGGTTACTGAATGTAGTGGATTTGATTTTCTTATTGTATGACTAACTTTTCATAGTGACAATAGCAATAATATAAATATACAAAAATAACATCAATATACAAAAATTTGCTCCCTATAATGGGAGTGTTTATGCTACCCATTTTAGTGTGCCTGACTGACAGTATGGAGGCAGCGATGTTTGTTTTGGGTTCAGTAATGCTTAGATTCACAACTGCTATTGCAATAAAATAGCCCCATCGTTCTGACATTAATCAGTATTCAGATAAGATCTTTAAAAATGTATAGTTTCCCTCTGGAGAACTTACATTTTAGTACTGAATTAAATGACACTACCTTCTATGGACCTAGTAGGGACCCATCTCCCAGTCACAGCCTCCGTGATGGTGGGCTACCTGCATCACCCTGCTTCAGTGAGAAATTTAAACTGAACTTCTTTTTCCTATTTGCAATGGTTAAAGTCCCTGTAGCTAACCACATTTTACCTAAAATAGTCCTTCTCTCCTCACTTTTTAATGTCTTGTAACAATCTTATTCTCTGCAAAAAAAGTTTAGATTTTTTTTTTTTTCTAAAGGGCAGCATATAAGGCACTCAGGTCAAGAGGTTTCATGATCACATATAGATGACTGCTGCCATGAAGACTTATAGTTTAAGACAGCACTTGGCTGTATGGACTATTGTTCTTTTGGTTATGTTTTTTTCCTCATTTAGATATTAGAGAAGGCTGTTTTCTCATCATGAACATACTTAGCTCTTCAAGTCATAGTTTGGAAAATGTTTGAGCGCTAATTTGAATTTCTTCAGTAAAGATGATAGTGTGTGTAGTAACTCACTTATGCATTAAGTATCACTTTTTTATGCACCTCTAATTGCAAGCAGCCTATGAGTTTCTTAAATCTATTGAAACAATTCTGTGAATAATTTCTGCAAGTAATTTTCAGTTTGCTGTGCTTATACACTGCCTCTTACGTTGTAGTTACCGAACAATTGCTTTTTGCCATTTTGATGTCTTCTTTATACTCTGCCTTTTTTTTTTTTTTTCTTCATATTCCTACATATTGGTGTCAGAGTGGGGAGATCTCAAGTGGGAGAATTGCTTAAAGATTTGGGGGAAACAACATTGCAGGTCTGTCCTGTTTATATACAGGACACCTAAGCCTTTTGGTTAACCTCAGAGGGGATACAGTTAGATGAACCTTTTATCTGACTCACAACAGAGAACGGGGATCAGACCCACATGCCTTTTCCAGTCTCTCCAACTGCCACTTGAAGAAAGCAGAAAGTTTCCTGCTGGGGCGTTTGGGCAAACATGGGACATTTTAGAGGATGCATCTCAACTTTTGAGCTTTAAGCTCTGAGAAGAGTTGTTTTCTACTTGAAAACCAGAGCGATGCTTGTTATTACTGTTTTTCTTAATTTGGTTAAAATTCTCACCTTTGCTTTCAGTCATACAAAGGTGAACAGGTCATTTTGCTTGCTTTCTAAAAGTAGTTGCAGAAAACAGATGCCAGGTGTTGAATCCTAGCTAAACCAAAATTGCTTAATACAAACAATCACAAACCTCAGTGTACATATGGTTCAGCTGATCTTTCTCTCTTTCCTTATGCAAAACAGGTAGTAAAATAAGATACAGTCCTGAAGAATCTCAGTGATCCCAATTTGTCAGAGTACTTAATTGAGTCTGTGAATTTGGCCTGTCGACTGATGATGATGAAGCTTCTCAGGGGGCCCCTATTAACAGCAAAATTATTTAATATTTTATTAATCAATTACTGACTGGTTTATGCAGATAATGCTGCTATGGATGGTCCATTAATAACATGTGTACTAAATCCCTAGAACAATTTTCTAAATGTTGAAAAATGACTGATTAATAGCAGACTCCTACTAAATGTTAAGAAAACAAAATGTACAATTTTTTTGGCACTAAAAGAAAATTACAGGTAACTCCAGATGAAATGATAATTAGAACAGCAAGTGGCACTGTGATGGAGCAAATTAAATCCTTTAGGTATCTTGTGGTTATTTTGGATGAATCTCTACTTTCTCTAATCACTTGGATTATATTGTTCAGAGAGTAAATTTGGGGGATTGGGGGATTAATACACATATAATTTGACTCTGGATGCCAAGAGAGCTGTAAGTCGCAATGGTAAATATTGCCAGTTACTTATTCTGGTTGTATAATTTACAGTGCAGCATCCTGATAAGTTCTGATTCTAATCCTATCAATATATGGTAGGTTTTGTGTTTATTTGTTCAGCTTCGCATGAAATATCATTGTATATGTTGTACCAGAAAGAGGAAAAAGGGGAGCAGGAGTCCCCAGATACCTTCTGTTCAGCTCGTCACTGCTACAGACTGCATTGGGATCCTTTTAGGGCTCTTGCCTAATCTCCGTGGTGCTATATTCTTTCTCATCCCTCTTCACAACAGTGAAGAAAAATTAGATTTTTTTCCATCACAGGGATCACAACCACCTGCAAAGGCTTAAGAGCCTACGCCAATGCCGTCTAATACATGCTCTTCTATCCGTGGCTAGATGAGGAGGTGAGAAAACCACTGGTCAGTGAAATACTTGTCTTTGTTTTCTTATAAGGCAAGATACTTAAGGATGAGTCTGGCTTTAGATATATGATTAATCTCATTTTAATCAATGTGATTTAAGACAGATATGTGCTGAAGTACCTTGTTGAATATTGGTGTGGAGTGATACACAGATTTTGAGATAGATATATATAATGGATCTGTTTGTGGCTATTTTTTTCTTTCTCTATTGCCTTAAACAAAAAGGATTCTCAGAGATAATAAAAAGCTGAAATCTGATTATTACAAGTAAAAGTTTAGGGATTTATTAGACACATTTGAATCTGTCACAAGTTTGAATAAATTTTGGTACCATTTGAAATAGCTCAGTTAATTTTTTTGTAATAATTATTTTATAGAAAAAATATTGGGATTTATGATGAGCTAAAAATAGTTGCATGACAGGCAAGGAAAACTTTACTATCTCTCCAGATTCTGGGATAGTGCTAACACATCAGGTAACGCTGAGTACTCTTGAGTTAAATGAAAGCTTATTCACCACTGGTGAATCAGCAAGTGAAACATCGGAAACCTGTTGACATAAAAACTGAAACAAAACAAAGACTCGGGGCAAGGTCCCCAGTCTAAAGGACTTTATGTGACTTTCAGCTGTTTAACAAGTAACAGCTCACATAACAATGCAGACTGATTTCAACAAAAGCGCTACTGTATATGTTTATCACAGATTTCTGTTAGCAATCAATAGCTCAGAGATATTAGCATGACTCCAGATCTGGAGGTTGGAGGTTTTTACATCTATGTTTTGTTTCATCCTGTGAGAGAGAGTGGATAAATTCACTGAACATCTACACAGTTCTCTATTTTTCTTAAATGAATCAGGATTCAGTCTTGCTGAGATTGGGGTTTGTGTTTATTTATGCATATTTTCAAGGCTTAGATAAAAGGACGCTTATTCAGTCTACCATCAACACACTGCTGTGGTTTAAGGGGGAGGGAAGAGAACCCCCGGTATATATGAGGAATATGTGAAAATCTGAATCGCATAGATGTTCTTCTATTTACAACCATCATTTATTTTCTATTTAAAGACAAATTAAATAGGAAATGAAAGAAAACATAATACAGCTCTGGTTGAGGCAGAAAATGGTAATTAAATCAGTGAACATCTGCATGACAGGGTATCTTTTTAAAAGGAACTATTTCTTGATTGTTACACACTTTGATTTTTAGAGAAGTGTGAGGAATCTAGGACCTCAGCGACCCCTGAATGCGTGTAAGTGCTGGATGGCAAATTGCATTTTCTGTCTTTCTGAAAATTGTCCTCCTTGGGTCCAGTATTTTTGTTGGTATCTCAGTTCAAGGAGCCCAAACTCACAAGTATGAAGTTGCAAGATGTAAAAGTTGTTGATATTCACCATTGTAGCAAAGAACTTCCACTGTGTACTGACCTTGAGAAAATACTTTGCTGTGTAACTAACTGTTGTGTGGCATATGCAGTTTTTTGTTTCTGCACAAAATCTGTTACAATGAATGCCGTTTGCAACTGTGTGTGATTAATGACTTCTGTTTCCAGTGTACGTACAGTAGCACAACTGAGCAATATACTGTGAGAGTCCCATAATTCCCTGAAGACGTATCATCACAATGAGACACTTTTTCAGTCATTATGTGGCTTTTTGTGTTCAGTTTTGGTATGAACAGACAAACATTCATTCCTTTTACACAGATTTCATCCATACCCCTCATTGTTCTAACTCATCTTAAAAACATATGGGTACATATGTTTCCATGGTAAAACTGAAGTTGAACACTAAAACAGTAGGAGTAATACCTACTGATAATATTATGTACAATAAAAGCATCCTAAATTCTCTGGGAGTGAATTGTTACTTATGGAAGCTAAAATGCACCAAATTCACGTTTTGTATTAGTATTTTGAAATATAGGATTTGTGTGTGTGTAGGGGAGGATAGTTTTGCAAAAGGCAACTATTATCAAGGTGCTGAAATTAATTAGCTGCTTTAATTGAGGTAGATTACTAGCTAATGCTTTCTTGAATACAGTAATTCTCCTATTAAATTATCTTTGAATAATTACCTGAAATTTCTCAGCTGCAGGGACTGATGGCTATTTAATTGCACAGTGATGTTGCTATATAATTACTTAACAAGGTGTCCTTTAATAGTTTAATTCCCCTTTTCCAAGAAAAAAAAAATCTACAAGTACGACTTTTATTTTTTAAGTGCTGTGATTTTACTTATTTTTTTCTACAGATAACTTTGTACCTGAAACGGTAAAAGAAAGCTGTTTGTTGACTTGCTTTTAAAAGTAAGTCTTTTGATTGTTCAAGCATAGATTTGGACTCAGAACAGTTTTGGAAACAAAAAAAAATAATTAGACATTCCTTTAGTTTCATTATATTTATTTTGTGGTTTTGTTATTTGGTTTACAGTATACTTTGAATGAGATATTAGAAGCTCAGATATACAGAGACTTAATTATGTGTTTGTTGAGTTTTGCAGATAGAGAATTGTTCAGCTAATGATATCTCATGTGCTGAAGCAAGGCAGACTGACCAGGATTTTTAAACCTGTATTTATTCTTCCTGGCCACAGAGGGTGAGGAGATTGTCTTCTTGCTGCTGGTTCCTAGCAGCTGGAAAGAGTGAGCAGAGAAAACGGCTGTTTGATCAAAGATGTTGAAAGAAAAGGTTGGACTGTTCAGGGGTCACAAGAAAAATGGGATCATGCTACATGACGTAAATTTCCTTGGTAGTTCAAGGATAGACTGTTTTTTGCTGATAAGAAATAGCTTACATTGAACAACACAAAACTTGACAGCTATAAAGGAGCTTGTTTTTAGTCAAAACTTAAGGCTGGAACTCTGAAGCTGGATAAAACATTCTAGAAGGTTGAAAAGAGGTATGGTAGGGTCACCTTACCTTTTTAGTTTAGTTACATAAACATTTTAATCTGTATGTATATAGATCTGCGGGACTTCTACATTACCCCAGAACATTAAGTTCTGAACTTTGACCAGAAGCATTGGTCCATCTAATTGTGAGGGCTTTTAAATTTCCACTTTAAAACAGAATTATATGCATATAGAGATTACTGATCAATATGAGTTCCACATGCTTCCATGCTGATCCATGGAAGGTGTGAGCATCTCCACCTGGGAGCCTGGCACTGTTCTTCAGAGGCATGGGACTTTGATTTTGGGCATGCCAAGTTCCATCCTAAATAGCCTTCAACATATATGGCAGTCTTTTACAAATGGGTCAATGAGAGTGGTGGTAAAACCCAAAAACCTATGTCAGTAACATGCATTTTTAAACCTCTTTGAAGAAGAGGTCCAAACCCCCTACTTGTATATGCCACTTTAAAACCAGCAGAGAATGATCGATTCAGTATTATAGAAATATTCTCTGTCCACAGGGATTTTATTTTTTTTTTTTTAGACAAATCTATGAAGGATAAAGCTAGCAGAAGAATGGCTGTAGTGGATCAGAGTAAAGACACACATAGCCCAAGCTGTCAGGAATGAAGGCATCAGCACTACATGTTTTTATTCCACGAACATACCATTCTTGATTCTATACCATGTAGTGTTATCTCCACTTTATGAGAGTTGAATGCCAAAGTGGGTTTTTTTAATGTCCATTGATCTTGCAAGCCTGATATGAGATATTCATTGGCTGATTTACAGAGGTGTACAACTTCGCGAGGTGGCCAGCAGCCGTCAAATCAGGCACTAAAGATTAGATTTTTAATTAGAAGAAACTGATGTAGAGCTGTTGACTGGATGGGATTTTTGTCAATTTGCATAAATAAGGCTGAAGATTGCATGACGCTCTTGAAATATTTTCCCTAATGCTTCAGTCAGGGAGTCACAAACCCAAGAAGAGAAAAGAAATGTTTAGCCCTTGCTTTTTTGTCTGAGCACAAATTCATCCCTTTTTTTCCTCTAATTTATTAGTAGTTTATGTCAGTAAGAGGATTTTTTTCCTTGGGCATGAGGAGACTTGGGCCTTTACCTCATTTGATGTAAGAAAAAAATAAAATTGTAATTGTTGCAGAGTGCCCCTAGTAACTTCTATGAGAGAAGAGTGGCCCAGGCTATACCTGGGACTGAAAGACTCCATGGAGGAGTTGAGTATGAGCAGAGCTCTTGGCCACTGCTCTCTTACAAACGTTGCTGGTCCTCTTGCACGCAGAGAGCTCAGAATCCTCCTGCAATAGAGCTGCCCTGTACTGCTGTGCTCATATTTTCTTTAGATGTTTGTAATAATATGGGAACATAAATAAATATTTGTGTGTATCTGAACAAATTATATATTTGTTTGTACTGTATCCAGAGATCTGAAATTATGACTGGAGCCCAGCTGTGCTAGATCCTGTACAGTGTGGGTTTTTTTGTCCTGTCTGGAAATAAGGATATAAATAAAAGTCCTTGAGGCAAAATACTGCCATCCTAAAGCTCCTTCAGCCTGCTGGAGATAGGTGGTGTGAAGTATAGGTGGTGTCATGTATAAACAGAAATATTAGGGGATGTACGAGTCATCTCTCCAGAACATTTCAAAGTCTCCCAGAAGTATGTAAGCCTCTTCTCTGCTTCTCCTGCTTTTTTATTCTTTTATTTTTCTCCTGCTTTCTTTCTTCTTTGCTTTGACCTCTGCTTGTTCTTCGTCTCTTTCTCCCCCCATACAAACCCTCCCTTTTCATTCCCCACTCTTTCTACTTTACTCCTCCCCTCACTCATTCTCTTCAGCATTGCAGCAATGGTAGTCAAAAGAAGAAAGGCACAGAATTATCTGTTACTAAATGGGTGGTGCTGATGGAAAATTAGGGAGGAGGAAAAGAAGAATTAATTATCCATAATGTAAGGGTTAAGAAATAAGATTTTCCCAACTAACACTAATATCTGAAGAAATCCTAAATTTGTGAGAAATGTGAACATTCCTTCTTCCTTCATCAGAAGGCTCTGTAGCTGTGTTAGAAAAGGAATGAGAGGGTCAAACCTTATGTTTTTATCCCTGCTTTCTGTAAGTAACCTGCAAAGAGATTTTTTTCCTCAAGGTTGCTGAGCATCTGCTGCTCCAATTTCTCTGCTTCTTAGGAAGGATGAGGTGTAATTGTAATCTGTTGCTTTGAGATCCTTCTATGAAAGATATGAAACAAGTACAAGTTATTATTGCTAGGAGGCAGTGTATATAACCAGTTACTAACTAGAAGACTGTCTATTAATTTTTGTTTTGTTTATTTTTAAAAAGGTATGCAGCTGATACAGAGAATATGCCAAGTCAACTGGATGAGTCAGCACAGGCAACACAAAGTGAGTTTTTTGGGTTTTTTTAAAGAAAAATATTCATGCTCCAGGTCAATTTATTGCAACATTACCTGCAATTACAAGCCCAGAAAAGTGCTACAAACATTTTCTTAGGTTTTTATTGGAAATGTGGCTCCATATCCACCTAGTGGAGTAGACAGTTAAGCCATTCTGTATGTGCGTGACTGTTTAACCTAGGAAAAAAAAATTATTCTCTACATATCATTTTTTCAGCACTGTCCTTAACCAAAAGCTGATAACATATTAACACTGGAGACTATCTGTCCACAGAGTTCTCTTATGAAAACCAGAGCAGCAATAACCAAAAGCATTTCCTCTTCTAAATATGTTTTGCAAATATGTCTGCATTGGCCTGAAGTCTCACTTGACCATTCATCAGCACAAATAAGGCTTTTGAAAGTCAATTCTTTTCTGCTCTGGAGTGGAAACACACCAAATGCCTCAGTAGGTATGAGCAGACACTATTTTTGTGGGCATTTCAGCTTTATATTTATAAATTAGGCAGAATGCTGAAAATGTCTAAACAACCTACTACAAAATAAAAATCCCATTGCAGATTGATTTTACTTGGAGGGACATGCAAGATGATATGCAGATACTTAGACCTTCTGTAACCCTATGCAATGTCTGGGGCTGGAGAGTGATTTTCTGAAATTTCAGAGGGGAATTAACAGACAACATAAAGTTGGTGGCAGTGGCATTATGTTCAACCTGTTTGCATTACTTCATATGGAAAATTAACCAGAGGAAAAGATTGTGGTCTTCCTGCTGATGCTTTGCTGCTACAGATGTGAGATTTATTCAAGTACCTATGAAAATAAACAGCAACGTTTGAGTTGCGCAGATAAAGTGCTGCTATTTGCTTTTTCTGAAACTCTTTCATTTTTTAAAACTAAGACTCACTGAACACAGGTCATCGTCTGCCCCCATAAGCTCTATTGGTTTTAACTTCTTTTTAATGTCAAACTTTCAGTGAAATGCTTGGGGGAGGGGAAACAGCTTTCCAATGGGGAATTGTGTGATTTCAGGTTAGAATTCCTTCTTCAACTGATTGATGGAAAAAATAGTACTTGTGTAATTTTTTGTGTGTTTTGTAACAATTTCCTTCTTTTGCCATACTTCAATCAATTGGTGTTATGGTTTGGAACAGAGCAGGCAAATAAGTTATTTTTCACTTAGTGGTTACAACAAAAATTGTATATCAGCTGGGATATTTCATGCTTTTTCAGAATTAAATGTAGCTATACTATTTTAAAAAAGGAAAATTTGCTTAAGGTGGAAAATTCAAATATGTTGAAAAAATATGAAATTAAAACATTTAGTAGTTGGGTTTTTTCCTTTAGTAGGTCACTTTTTCTGTTTAATGAGGTATGAAGGTGACAATGAGTGTTGAAACTTTTGTTTCTCTCTGTAATTTTGTGATATGCCTTCAGAGGATGGGGTAAGGCGAGTCCTGTGGAAGGGATGGCGGGCAGTACTTTCCCTTGTGAGCTACAGGGCCTGCTCAAGGAGTAGGCGATCCCAAAGTTTGCAGGAGGGAACAACAAAGATGACCATTGTAGAGCTGGAAGCCTGCAGCTCGCACAGAGGCTGTAAGGTGGCAAGGAGGAGCACACAGCATTCAGCAACACCTTCAGGGCGACAGAAGGAAGAATTTCCTGAGGACTGGGAAAAGCTACTTGTAAATCAAAGTCCCGGGGTCTGCTGGAGCCGGGTATGGAGGGAAGGACTTTCCTGTAAAGACACAGTGGGCAATGTTACAGCTGTATGTGAGTCATCTTTATTTCAGTTCTGTCCAGCATTACTGATATTAAAAGAAAAACAATAATAATAAGGAAAAACCCCACTGATATCAGATTAGTCAAGAATTGCCTGCATAAAGCTGCTGTAATGAAAAACACATAGCTTTGTATCAGTGGAAAGTGGTGCTAAGTTTGTATATGTGAAGTGTGCATCTCCATACTTCATAAATTTAATTTTCTTTAACCTTAGCACTTTATTTCATTATTATTTAATACTTTTTTTCTGGAGGTTATCTCTAATACCTATCTTCATTTGCCTGATGCATATTTTAGTCTAGAATGGAAATAAAGTTCTCAGAGCTAAACTTTGCAGCAAATATCTCAACCTTTTTCTGCCTCAGCACATGGGAGTTCATATGTGAATCATGTGACAGGTCATGTCTGGGTGGTTGACTGTCTGACAAGGGTATTACCTATCATGTAATGGATGTGCATGGTGCCACATACTGGGTTTGGATCCCCTTGCCATTCATAGCTGTGGTGTGTAGGTAAATCCAGGGACCCACGCTCTCAGGTGGCTTCTTGGAGAAAAGGTCTCCACTGGGAAGCTGATATCCCTCTGCTGCTGCGCAGCACCAGAGCTTTTCACTTGCTCAGGCATCTGATATACCACACTGATGGTTAGTAGGATCAACTCTAGCACCTGTGATCTTGAAGCAGGAGAGGATTCTTAACTTGCTCCATCACAAAATATAGACCTGTATAGTCTGTAATACGGAATTTTAAGTGGGGACAAATCAATGTGTTCAGAGTCCACAAGACTTAGCCGGTGCGATGGTGTTTCTGTAAAAAGGAGATGTTCATTGCTCTTCCTTGTCTAGATTAACATGAAAATATGAAAAAATGTCTAGATTTGAGGTTGCTGGAAGAAAGAGAAGTTTTTCAGTTCAAGATGGTAAAAAAATAATTTAATCATAAAACATAAAAAATACCATTATTCATGAAACTTAAAATGCTTTATCCTGTAACTGTATCCTCTTCAGCCTTATTTCTTGTCATGCTGTAGAGAAAAAAGTGGATCTTGATTAGCTGAGTTACATATCTGGTTCCTGTTAATCATGAATAATCAAGACCTGTGAGATGGTGTCTGTCCTTCAATGTGCCAAGTATAACATTACAGAAATTATTTTTGCAATGCGTGCATTAGTCAAGCAGCTTAAGGGTTTGTTTTTTTTTTATAAGCAGTGTTTATTGATACTTTTTTTATAAGGCTGCAGTTCTGGATACTTTATGCTTCTGGGTAGCTAGAACTGACACAGTCTCTCTTTGGCATGGGAAGATTGGGTTTTTTTTCTCCTACTCTTAGTGGAGGGCTAGTACTTGTTTCCCTGGTACTTCCTGGGGTGAGGGGAAGACAAATTTTGGTCATCAGGAAGGTTCAAAATTAAGCATTTTCTAATACTACGCATGCAGGCAAGGTGTTCAGACATTGTAGTAATTACATCTGATGTCAAATTTAAAGGTATGAACATATTTCTTATTGCTAAAACCAAACAGTTAGCAAAATTGCTCTACCTTTAGATCTAGACTTTAGTACTAGGAAAAATCTCAGAATAAAATTAGAGTTGCAAATTAAATAATTTGGATCAAACACACTAGGTTGAACTCGGGTCCTTTGGATAGCACAGGTTGAACTTGGTCTTCTTTTATGGATCTCAGGGAAAAAATACGATATCAATTCCTAAATTCCATATAGAGATGTACACAGCTCTCCTTCCTTTTCATAGTCTCTTGTGATTTTACTTTACATGCTCTTCTTTTCTTTTTCTGAATTCTGCAGCTTTTTTCTGGCTCAGATTCTGGATACTGGGTATTCACTTCCCAGTAGTAAGGGAATACTTACCTTGTTTCTGACTTTCTGGTGAACTTTCAAGTTCTTATTATCTATATGATAAGAGATAAGATATTCATGCTCAAAGTGGTCATAAAATATTCTGTCTTTGATTTAGGTTTACCTCACCTATTTAAAGGATAAAGATTGAAATACAAGCTATGCATGTGAAGTTGACATATTCATATGCAACTATCACATCTCAAATATCAAGCCTACAATCATTACAAAAAAGTACAATGTAATTCTAATTGGCCTTAAGCCATTACCCCCCAAATTATATATGATATTAGAATTACACTACCATCTAGGGACGCTTAGATGTCCACCTCAGATCATGCTTCCAAACCCTGGTTTTATTAATAATAAAGGAAGCTTTTTTCTTTTCTTTTGTAGGTATGAGGTGGAGTTAGGACAGACTTAACAATGTAACTGACATTGAATCTAACTAGTAATATGATTCAAGAGCAAACAGTGTCCTTTTAAATTTTTCAAACTTTTGTAGATCTTTCAATGAAAAGTTCCAGTTATCTTTATTTTAATACATTCCTTTTGAAACCCTGAAGATCCTAATATTTGGCCTGAAAATAATTTGGTTTCATGTTATTGTGAGTGCATTTAAAATAGTGATGCTCAACAAAGAGAGGGCAGGTGATGTTTCGTGCCGCCCTTGCCCTTGGTTAGAGGCTGCAGTGGCGCTGCAGCCAGGAGGGGGCACAACGAGCAGCTTTTCCAGTTAACCCTTTGAAAAGTTGATGGCATAATCAGAGAAAATTTATGCGGGGTTTCATACAGCACCTTTTTATTGCACTTCTAACGTATGAATGAAATAGCAGCAAGGAGAAAGAGCCACAGTGTTACATAATGGAAGAAATACATTTTAATTTTCTTTTCCCTCACATCTTTTTGCCTTTTATGCATCTTAAGTCTTCAAGTGGTACTTAAGACATAAAATGTCAGAACAGTTTCCCTTTGATTATAATAAAAATCAGTTTTCTTAGCTTTGTATAATAATTTGTTTCTTCAATATTGTTTATCTAGAATAATGTAAAAGTTAGGTTGTCATGCATATGGCTTATAGGCACGTCATTCACATGTGAGAGATGTAATTGGATCTATAGGTCCTGAGGATATATAAGCTCAAAGTAATTGTTACATATGACAGTTTTACTTTGGGTAAGACTTTTTAGCACATTGGGCAATTAAGTATTTGTGTGTACCAAGTGTGCGCTCAACTGCTTGTATAATTTGCATGAATAGCTAGTTGCACACATAAGTACATAATTAATTAGCTGCCTGTGCTATTAACTGCTGTGGATGTACAGTTATATCCGTTTGCTTTTTTAGGAGTGTTTGTGAGAAATTTTTAGTGCTTGTGGGATACATGAGGAGAGAAAGAATAAACAATAAATATGGCACTTTGTATGTATAAGTATGATCCATACCAAGTCATTGTCTTCCTAAACCAGTAACTGCTGTTTTAAAATACTACTTAATTGCAAAATCATTTTCAATCAACTTATCTTTGCACTGACCGGTAAATCCAGACAGTGCTGTGATATGCAACTTTAGCTCAGGTGTTTAAAACTTAGTAACAGTTTTTACGTACAACTTTACAGCACACATTCCAACTTGGTCACGCAGTTCTTAGTTTTTAAATGTGAAACATTTGTGAAGGAGACCGGAGCCCAAGAGCTGAAGTCGATGCCAGTTCCTTCCTTGCCCTCATTGGGCTTTGGATCAGGCTCATCAAACCCAGTGAGGGGCAGGTCGCTTGCACAACAGTTACAGAGGCTCTTCCCTCTGAATGAATAAACCATTTATAATTGTATTTTGTAAAGTGCACAGTCGCCATAAATGGTATGAGATTATTTTTTCTCTAAATTGGGTTCTTTGTACTGAAATGTGTAGTTAGCACAAATATTCATCCTGCTCTGCTGTATAAGCTGAAAGGACCCAGAGGAAGCTATGAATGCGCAAGTCACACTGACATTTCACTCCTCAGTCCTTTGCCCTGATATTGTAACTTCACTATTTCTCAGCAAAGGCACAACTGGGGAATATATCCAGCTAATACAAGAAAACTTTAGCTCTTCATGAGTGATAAAATTCAGGGCTGAAAATAGTGATGTTGTATTAATTGAATTCCCTGTTCCTTTTTTATATTTGTGAGTTTTAGGAGGAGGAATGTCGCACAGTTATGAAGCAAGAAAGATGTCTGTAGACTGCCTATTTGTTGAAATCCAACAGTGAGTGCTACAGTACTTAGAAGGGAACTATAATTGCTCTAAGCTTTTCCTCTTCTGGGGTGTAGTATAGTACTCTGATCTTCATAATCCTGTGTATTGAGAAACTGAATAACAGTTGTCTTGTTTAAAGTAAAGTGAAAACCATCAATTGCATCTCTCCTCCCTGACTCTCACCCTGGCAGTATTGCCTTGAAAAGCAGTTTTCCTCCAGAACTACTGAAATATTGGTGTCCTTAAAAATTAAGTTATTGTTTCATTAGTCCTTCAGATTCTGAAAGCAGATCACCATCAATACTCTGTATTTGAATATCTTATATGAACATAAAAAATAAAGGGATATGCTAACAGTGAGGTTTGTATATTTTCAATAAAAAGATGTACTTTTGGTATGTGGCATTTGTGGTGGAATGCTTCTTGATCATAATTAAGCTTCAGAATTAAGGTAGCTGTAATAATCAACATCCCCATGAAAACGTGCATACACCTTATATGTAATACTTCTATTTTTCTAGCCAGGATCTCCCTACGTATTTTATTGCAATGTCTTTCTATTGGTATTTTGCTTCAAATTCACATTAGAAATAATTAATAGACAAAATACTTGTACACATGTTTTAGAGTAACAGAAACAAACAAATAACACCCCCCCCAAGTAGTTGTCAGCTCATGTCAGCAATTCAGTTATTAGGATCACATAAACCCATGTCTTATATATTCCACCCAGAATTGTTTTAAGGTCCTTGTATGCATAGAATTTTGAAATATATTATTTGAATATAAAAGTAGATTATGTATTTCCCCTGTGGCTGGCCAAATGTCTTTCCAACAAAGGGTAAAATAAGAAGGCTATTTTTTTGTGTAAAAGAGTGATCTTTTTAGTCATGCTTGATTGCTTTTTCAGGACTGTCTCCATTTATAATGAGATATTCTTGGACTCATTTGAACCAGAAAGTTTAGTAAAATTGTTACATTTTTACATAAAATACCTTAAATTATTTAAACTGTCTCAAACTCTGTATTTTTTAAATATACGTGATACAGATTGGATTTCTTGCTTCACAGACTGCACATGGCATAAAATGGAAATATATTTAGCATATTTACAAGAAATATTTGTTTTAATCTTTCATACTTGTCAGCACTTCACACTAATTTAGTCTTATCTGCTGCTAAGGAGTTACACAGTAAAGGCTGCACTTGTTATTCAAATCCCTATTAATGTTCCATATCATAGTTTGGCAAGAAAGCTGTTACTGTATTGGGCTATGATACAGGAAAGTTTTAATTATCCGTACTTTTCAGAGAACTTGGCCTAGAACGTCTGCACTAGGGTGCTGACAACAATGATGTGAATTTACTTTTATCAGCAGTTTAAAATGGCATTATAAAATGTGTTCTGTGATACTGTTCTTAAAAGATCTGATGTGCAATGAAATGTGCACAGCTTGAGGAGAAAAATATATTTTTGTTATAATCACAGTGCCCAGATAAAATGGCAAGTATGCAATGCTTTAGAAATATTTATTTGTAGTTAAATATATATTTCACATTAACTAAGTTTGTGTTTTGCAGTTGGAAAATACACAATCATACTTCCATGCTTAACTTGAGTCTAGTTCTTGCAGTACTCTATATTTAATGTTTTCAATGTCTTTTGTAAAATATTTCATTATAATATTAATAGAGCTTACTTAAGCATTTCTGTACTTTACAGGCAAAAAAAAATCTCTATCAGCTGTAGAACAAGTAGCAAAACCCTACAATAATTCTTATTCAAAGGAACCGATTGTTTGATATTCAAAATTTTATTTTACAATATATTCTTCAGGCAGTATGAGAAGCAGCTCTTTTACTTCTGAACCCACAGCAAAAGCCTGTGTCTCATCTCTCCTGTAATTGTCCATTCTTTTTATAAGATTTATTTTTGCCTGTGGTGCTGAACTGAAAAAGTCACCCAGCTAAAATGTAGTTACTTCATTTCCAAGTAAAAACAATAGTGTTTTCATGTCCATACTTATTATTATTCTGAGAATGTACTAATTTGTTACATCCAAGATGACGGTTACTTTGGTCCATGAAAGGGGCACTGTGCCAACTATTGCAGTTAAGTAAAAGGACTTCTTTCATGGAAAGTATTGGGACAGAAAGTAGCCTGCAGTGCGTGTGGGTACGGGGAGGCAGATTGCCAACAGAGTCATCCTGGTATCAGGCTTTACTGTGTTGGGTTCTGAATGAAGTTAAAACTATGATTTCACTAAATGTCGGCATGGGCAGCCAAATTTTCAAACCACTAGTGCCCTAAGGAGCAACTGATAAATGTTTTATCCCTGTGGGCTGTAGTTGATGTTGCACAAGGATTTTGCATGTGCTCAATGCATTATCATTCTTGGCATTAAGCTTAGATAATTGTCTACTTATATTGAGCCTGTAATAGCAAAATACAAGTGAAGAGGCATGTTTTACAAAGTAAAACTATGAAATAGGTTTAGCTATATTACTATGGATTTTTTTTTTGTTCTATCCTACTAAATTTGAATGAGAATGAAGTATGATTCTATACCTTAATTCTGCTCAAACCAGGGTGGTCTCATAATTTTGTTTTACATGCATGACATTGCTTAAGGTCATTAGTTGTAAATCTTAGTATAAAAAGACTGAAAATATATTCAGTACTTTGTAGTTACCGAATACATATTTAAAAGCCTCTATGAAAAGTCGGGACCTACATGGCAGATTTTCAGTTACTGAATGGTCAATTTAATGATGTAGATTAGCTGTATCTAAACAGTAAATGGAGATAGGCTGTTGTAAGGCTTTGATGAATCTCTCTGATGCATATCCCAGTTGATCAATTTTCTAATTTGGGAGATTAGTATTCTGCTTTTCAATCCTAATATACTCTCTGGTTATGTTCTATTTGAAATTTAACTTAGATCAGGTATAACTTTATTTACATTTTTTTGTTTTGCTGTAGCTTGTCTTAACAAACACAAATCCCATTTGAATTTGGCCTTTCTCTTTTCAGTAACTAATGTAATGGTCTCATTTTTTCATTCATATTTTTCGTAGTGTTACCTGACTTCTAATTAATTATTTAAATCACTATTGTATATTTGAAAAGAGCCTTCCATATTGTTTTAAATGTTTTAAAGAAAAGTGGATTGCATTGGCAGATTTTGTTCAGCATAGTTAAATTCAACCATTAAGAGTTTAGCAGCTAAAACTTTACTAGAGAAAAATTACTTCTTTACCACACAGATAATTACTGCAGTAGCTGTGCATGTTACTGCAATAGCTGTGCATATTATGACCAACTTTATTATCATAAATTCTGTTCGTGCAGTATCTATTGAGAATATGTAGGGAGACTTTGTGTCTAAATATTAAGAAATATTTAAATAAATTATTTAGGAAAAATCCTATTTTGTTTTTAGTGTTCATGTTCCTGGAGCTGAAGTATTTTCTGCAAATGTGTGAATTAATTATTTATTAATTTTTATTAATTTTCAACATGAAGGCTACTAATGTCAATCCATTTGATAAAATAGTCTCTCAGACAAATGCAAATCCAAATAGGTTATTTAATATACTATTAATTTCGTCTTTACAAATGCAGGATCTTTAACATACAGAATAATTAAATATTTGTAATAAAGCAGTTAACTCGAGCAGTTTATTGCTGTGATTTGCAAAACCGCATTGAACTGCTTTCTTTTCATTTCATTGATGGTGGAACAAACATTTCTTTAATAAGGCTACAGCACATTCTAATTTTGTTGCAAAAGCTTAGATAAGGATCAGGCCCCCTCTGAATCACTGCTTTGACCTATGACATTGAAAGTGCTGAAGCGCTTTGGCAAAAGAAGAGTTAGTCATTCATTATTATGCACAGGACTTTCCAGTTCTAAAGGGGCTCTGTGCTTTCTCTCAGATAGACTTTGTTTGTTGGAAATGAGAACTGTATTTTGGCAGTAAAGGACAAGAACTGAAGCAACTCTGCAGGCAGACTCATTATGACATAATCCTTCATTAATCCTTATTCTCTGTTAATAGATCATGACAGAAGTTTTGCTTTGGTTGACCATCTTCACCAGCAAGCTATGAGAAAGCATTAATAGGCAAAGGTCCAAACTCAGCTTTTAGGGCTATCATTTTATTTACAGTTTTAAGAAAGTATGTATTGTTACCTTGGAGAAGTTAGTGTATTAAGTGGTCTGTTTTCTTCAAGTGCAGCCTAGCTATGTATCTTAGAAATGTGACTTGTCTATTGGAAAATGGATTACTTGTATCACTCACCTTGCAGATAAATAGACTGTAAAAATTAGGTGTTGACTGCAGACTTGCTGCAGGAAAAATATCAAGACTCCATCAGTGGTGGGGGTGGCAGTGAAAAAGCAAAAGAGCTGAAGGAATAGAACGTAAGTGGCATGTGAAATGAATGTGGTGAAATATGACCAAGAGAGGAAAACCTGATGTCTTTTTGTTTCAGAGAAAGATCGGGAGACAAACTTGGAACATAACTGTCGAGTGTTTTGGAATACATTTTTGTAACAGTTACAAAAAATATTGTAGTATTATTTATGACAAGAAAAAAATTTATAAATCAAGGATAATGAGCTTCATATTTGCCTTATGTAGCAATGTGTGATCCTTCACCATTCTCAAGCTATCATAGACAGGCAGTGGTCAACAATAAGTAGCGAGGAAACGTAAGTAAATCAAATATTTCTGGTGTATCATTGACCATTGGCTAAGTTATGCCTGGCTCTTGTTAGAGCTGGATTTGCTTGCATTAGATCTTGACTGTGCCATAGTGCATAAAACTTCAAAATCAGTTTGCTTATCTGCTGAGGTATTCCTGTAAGGCTGCTGATGACAGAGTAGACTCATGGGTTTTGTTATACAAATTAGGCTTTGTAACATGTATTAATATTTTCAAATATCATTTGAATATAAGCCAAAATGTAATTTCTGAAACAACTGTCTGTATTCTACAAAAGCTGTACCGCAGCATTTGTTCATTTAAACTGCGGTCCATTTAAACTGCAATGATCTGTGAGATTTTAGTCATCGAAGGGGGTAAACCAGACTACCTGCATTGCCTTCTGTGAAACTATGCTGATTTACATCCATTGTGAACCATATCACTAATTTTATCACATCTTCTTTTGCTTTTATATCTCTTTGTTGTGATAGTTTCTCTGTAATATCAGTTTGACTAGGGGAAAATGGTGTAGAAAATCCCAGTGTTTTAGTGGCTTGAGTGGAGAGATTTGGTTTTCTAACACTAAAAGTACACTGGATATTTGAGGCACTTCCAGGACACAATGCCTAGAGAGACAGGTGAGAAAAACAAGTACATCTGAAAATATAAAAATTATTAAGACAAAATTCTATTTGCTCTTAGCAGGACACCATTTTATGTCTGAAACTCTCCATATATTATTCTTTTGTGTAATTTCTTTGCATCCTGGCTTTTCTGCCCAGAAAGGCATGAAACAGGAATAGATTGTTAAATTTTTCCATAGGGAAGCTTCACAATTCAAATAGAGGAAATAATGCAATGTGGTTTACAATTTATAATTTTTATTGCCATTTAATGTAATACTTCACACAAACAAGAGTTCTACACTTGCTGCATACTGTGAGAAACTGTTGTCAAGGGTATTTTTGCCTCTGCAAGTAGCATTTAGTAATTCAACTTTTCTGCTGAGAATTAATTTTGAATCTGATTTTGACAGAACGTGATCCTTTCAGGTACAGGGGTAGAGAAGAAATGGGAAAACATAATTCAGAATTTCTAAACTATTTATGTTGTGCTCTTGTTTTACACTTCGTTGGGAGAATGCACAATAAAACTGACTTCTGAGTGTAGTTTTACTTCTCTGCTACTCTACACATACGCACATGTAGAACGTTGACAGCTTTGACAGTAGCTGTGGTTACATACAGGCCTTTGCGTGTTCAAGTCCTGACTAAAGCTCACTGCTTCAGCACATCTCTTTTTAATAGTTGCTTTCTGAAAAAGAGATTCCTGATAGTAGGCAGCCCTTTAATCTAGCAGACAAGAGGCATAACAGGATCCAATGGATGGACACTACCACTGGCCAAATTCAGTCTGGAAATGAGATACCAATTTTTAACATTGAGAGTAATTAGCCACCAGAGCAACAGACCTAGCAACAGGCTAGAATGTCTATCATACTAAACTTGAAAATCATGTATTTAAATAGGTGCTATGCCTTGAATGCAAGTAACAGGTAGAAGAAATATGAGGTGAACTTCCCCACTACTCTGTGTTATATGTGGCTTTAAAATCAGTTATTGTATTTTCTGAAGTACAATCATCATTTGTAATTTACTGTTATACTGCTGTATATGATTCAGATTAAATCATCTCTGATTACTGAAGGTTCTGTGGTAAACCAAGAGAAAAAGAATGATTCATCATGTTTTCCAAGTACTCAAAACTGGTGGCACTGTGCTGGCTTGTGGCACCAGCATATTTGTCCTGCAAGAACCTGAATTGCTGCTAGTCTTATACATAGTAACACTATATTGTCTTTTGTATTTGATGTCCTTCTTTTGGCACTGAAATCATGTCTTTGGAAAAAGCTATTCTCATTTGTTCCAGTCTCCTTAGTAATCTCAGAAAATAAGTAGGGTTCAGCACACTCAATCCATCCATTTTCCTAATATGTCACATCTTAGTACTCAACTTTTCATTGGACACCATGGCAGGCTCTAGGATGTCAGATTTGCATCTGTGTAGCATGGATTTAAATATTTTTTTCTTAAGATTAGACAGAAATCTTTCAGAAAATGAGGTGGTGGGTATGATGGACTGCAAACTGAATGATACCATGGCATTGTGAGAAAAATGATATTCTGGATTATATTCAGCAAGTTGTGAAACAGTTGCTCTGTGCTGCTTGTCACTGACAAGACCAAAGATAAGAAATAATAGACAAATTACAGCAACAAAGATTCTTGGTTAGGAAGAAAGAGGATCTTTCTAACAGTTAGGCTGGAAAGTCACTGAAATAGTTTAACTGGAGATTTATGAAGTCACCATCATTACAAGTCTTTTAACAGGTTAGGCAAACATCTGTCAAGAGTGGCATAATCATAGATGATCCTGCTTTTGTAAGGAGAGTTGAGGTTGGACAACAGGACAGTGAAGAAAGTGTGAAGGCCAGACTAGTACTTAAGATTTCTGCCAGCCATCCTCTCCTCAAATAAAACAATGGTTTCTTCAGGTAACCTGTAATATCCCCAGGATTCCAGGATCTTCTGTGGGTTGTCTCTCTGTATAAGAAGTCAAAGAAGCAGCATAAGCCATAGAGGACCTTCTGTATTCTACTTCCAGGAGAAAGGTGGCTTTGATGATAGAGGCAGTAGTTATCAACATAGTTGTAGGACTGGGAGGTGGCTGGCTGCTGTTGGCCACCGCCTCAAATGAGATAAGAAGCACCAAAAGCACGGACATCTGCCTGATCCTGTTTTTTCTAGTAATAACTATAAAAAATAAGCAAGTCTGGCAGAGTAAAAGAGAAGGGAGAAAGCCCACTAGTATAGCACATATTTTCCAGAAGGCTTGCAGTTTGGGATGACCTGTTATTAAGTGTATGAGAAGGTTGTCACCTTTACAGACCAGGTATCATCTGAAGTCGTGGGGGACTTCACTTTCAAAGTCTCAGATGGTAGCCAAGACCAGTTTGCATGACACTTCCAGAAGCAACTGATGTGGCTCCTCCTTATACTTTAGCAGCAGTGGTCATGTAGTTCTCATTTCACCTGCAAATTCACGTTTTCCCAGGGAATGGAAAACGAACTTCTGTAAGACCTCCCATTTGAATTGGTGGAGTTGCTTAACTTCAAAAAGAATTACGTATTTCATACCCTGAAAAGAATATGAGGCAAGCTACCTATTCTTTGGGGTCTTATATCACAACATCTATATATCTATATTTATATCTTAACCAAAGTTCCAAAGAATTGCCCACAACAATCATGAGTTTTTCAAGTTATCTCAGAAAAGATAGTGGGTCTATAGCTGAAGACAAACCATACTGATTTCACCCCACCTTTATGGATAAGGAGTAATTTTGATAGAAATACTAAAAAAAAAAAAATATATATATATATAAATAAATAAATAAAAAATATTGGGGTCACATGGCAATGTGACCTATCAAATCTCTCTTCAGAAACCTTCTGGTCTACCACAACTAGGTATGGCTATGAGTGAAGTTGTGGATCATAAATAAGTTCTCAGCTTTTTACACTATAGTCATATCAGTCCTCAACTGCAAACCCCATTATTCCTTCACTCTTCACCGAACCTTCTGACACAGGTCTGTTATAGCGAGGAGTCTTCTCGCTTCCTAGAATTGGAGCAAGAGGAGGTTTCTCGTCCGAATCAGGAAAGAGAGTCTTTTTCTAAATTCTGAGGAGAAAGGAGCGTGGCACTGCAGCTTGGATTTTATGAAATACTTTGTTCATCCAGAAGCTGTTCAACATGTCAATGCTGGTCACCAAAAACACCACCTGGACTTCAAAATATCTTTTTCTGCATCTTGGAAGAAGTAACTGATATTGTAGTAGTTTGGAATTGGTACCAGTTCAAAGACCTGTAGATAATTATAGCAGAACAGTATACTTTGGGAAAAACAGTGTGTAAATACATCTATAAATGGAATACAGTAGCTGTTTTTGCAGGTGTCTGAAACAATTTGGTATCATCTCTGCTTGGTTTTGGACTTAATTTGAAAGTAAATATTTAGGAACTAAACCTAATAGCATCACCTAAGAGCCTTGAATTTTGCATTACTTTCCTCAAGACAAATTTAAGGCCTTGTCAGCCTGATTTTGCTATTGATTCAGCTGGGATGATGACACCTCACAGCTCACATGCTGTGGTGATCCAACATGAAGCTGTAATACTATATTGCAACGCTGATCTGTGTAGTGCTGGTTAAGATTTGTATGTACTCTTAAGTGTGCTGGTCTTTATCCTGAGATGTCCCATGAGGCCTTCTGCTTTTGTTTTCTTCCTGTAAATGTAACTGTTGTGATGGATGCCTCATTGCTGGACAGGGAAGTGAATATAGATGACCTTGAGGCTCAATCAATGCTAGTGTGTTCAGAAAAAGAACTGTAAATGCACGATAACATTTTGGAGCCAAGGGTGATTTTCAAGGCCTGTAAATCTCTGGTGCAGCAAATCTTAGGAGAGCTGATATATACCAGGGCTGGTGCTGCTGCAGCCATGTTTGTATAAGCAAACTCCCCCCTTGAGCAGCAATGAATTCTGGAAACAGAGTATCGGATACCAGTTTCCATTCCAGAGCACCTTGTCCACTCATCCTTCACAACAGCTGGACAGAAAGACTTAGGGACACTTACCTTATGTGAGTGTAAGTGGGAAACCATCACAAAACAGCATTTCAGACTACAATGACTGCAAAACAGCTACTTCTGCAACTCAAACTTAAAATAAAAGACCAAAGCGGGTGGGCTTTTTTTGGGTTTGTTTGTTTGTTTTTAATGTCAGTTAACAGCTGAAAATACCTGTTCAGCTGCTTCTTGATCTGTACTTTTTGATTGTTTGAAAAGCCAGATAATAATAGGCACATCTTATTTTGGATTCTTTATGCATAAAGTAGTTTTGGTTCCTGGCAGTGCCATGTGTTTCAGGCAGTCATTCTGAAATGTTGTGTTTTATTCTGAGGTATTAGACATTGTCTGTAAGCTCTGGTTTGAATATTATGTTCAATGAAAAAGTAATCAAGTGTATTAGCTATTGCTTTGGGATCATCGTATGTAATACGTGCATTCAGTAGATCATTCAACTGTGAAAAAGAAGTTTATTATTCTGCAGTAGCTGGAGTGTTTCAAGGTGTAGCGCACACAAAATTCCATAGCCTGCCATCTCAGTTTTGGTTTTGTTTTGGTTTGGGGGGTTGGGGGTTTTTGTTTAGTTTGTTTTTTTGTCAGTTTGGCATGTCTGTAGCTTTACAACTGAAGGGAAACTTAGGCATGACAGATGTATTCTGTCCTTGTTATGCCATTGTAGAAACTATGAGTACTGACAGAGAGCGTTTGCTCTATTAATGTCACCAGGCTCAGTGACCTTTGCTTGGAGCTCAAGAAACATGATAGGGTATGTATATGAACTACAAAGCTCAAACTAGTTACTGTAAATAAGTTGTCTCTAACTTCACAGGATACAGGATTTCTAAGCCACTTCTGGTTGTGTTTCTGCACATTCCTCTCTTGTCAGCTGTAGGTGGCAGTTCCCTGTTGTATGTATCAAAGCAGTTTTCTATGCAATGCCAGTCAGGACCTAGCACCCGCGTGTACTAGGCTCCTTAAAAAATGCATTGGTAAATGTGACAGTCAGTGCTGTTAATTACCATAAAAAGCATCAATTTCCAAATGTACCTCTTCTATAATGTCTTTACACAGTTACTTTTTGGCTTGACTCTTCTGATTGTCACAATATGTGGAATTATAGTCATATAAATACAGTAGAGAAATAAAGCATATATGTTGTTTCTAAACTAAGCGCCTATGTATATGTGACTGGGTAGCTGATCAGTGAGCTAGTAGTTAATAGTCTCATGGCAAAAAGTAGAGGGTTATCTGTGTAGGTGGGGGGGGGGGTTGGCACTTGAAGGTGTGATTCTGAATTATTTTAGGCTCTGGGGTTGCATGAGTGACCCAACGCATGGAATATGGTGAATCTAGGTATTCAAAGGAAAGTACATGGAAATTGCCATTTTTCATGACAGGAGAATGAGTTTGTTATGGTGCCAAGCAAAAAACAAATATGTGCAGATTATTTCTAAAGATCTGCTAATAGCACTCAAACTTCTGGTGTCCCTGGAATGAATTTCAGATTCTGAAAGCAAACAAGCAGCCAGAAAAACAGAATAGAAAAAAAGTAATTGAAAACATGTGATCCCAGGTCTTGTGCACAGATTTAATTAAGATCTCTACCTTCTAGTGCCTTTGCCAAGCAGTTTTTTGAAACCTTGGGCAAAATAGGTTGGTTAGTCCACATTTGGAGGCACAGACGTTAATTTTCATGGTACAGAGGGAATCCCTTTGTTCGGAACTATGTTACTTCAAACGAGTATTTCATTAGGGTGAATATTTATGTAAATTTTGGATATGCTCTGTGTACTGGAAAAACTCTTCCCGAAAATATGCGGCGCATCAGTAATGAGTTGTTGTTGGTTTTTTTTCCCACTGCCTTGTACCGTTCTTAGAGATGTAAAGCAACGCATCTTACGTTTCCTCCCCTCTTTGCACACAGAATAGAAATTACAGCTACAGCTTAGCTTGTTTTGCCTGTGGATCAATGCCAGCAAGCAGTTTTGAAGGTGTTTTAAAATGAAGACATCTGGCAGCTGGCGTACTTACAATTCATTTGCCAGAGACAAGTTGCATGCTGTTGGAATTTTCAATTGAAGGTCACGCACCAGGTAAAAATCAGTCAGGTGGAGCTCGTGTGTGTTGAACCCACATACTTGAAGAATTGACGGCTCAGGGATGTGTGGGTGGGCTAAACTGTGAAGTATGTTTGTCTAATTTTTCCTCTTTAAAATGTGAAACTCAAAGCTAAAAAGAGGTCAGTAAAGCTGACAAGAAATCACAAGGCTATGATATTTCAGTGGAACCACCATCAATTAGTTTGAGCAGAGGGTGCCAAAACAAAAAGGAAAGATGAATAACAGAATCTGACGTAATGTTGGACAAACACTCTGCTGTCAACTGAGTGGTCGCACAGTTTTTACTCTTATTTTTTCAATAAGAAATAGCCTAAAGGATTATTTGTATACAGCTTTCTACTGACAGTGAATTAGTAACAGTGTGTCATTGTGCATTCGGTTAGTCAGTGACAGCTCTGAGACTAAGCTATTTACATTAATTGATGTTTAACGGTATTAATGCAATATGTTTTACCATTATAAACTTTCTCTCCATCTGTATGGTTACTTACTAAGATACTAATATTTCTAAATCAAGGGATCTGCACCCAGAATGGCTTTACATATGTTTACATGAAAAATGCATGTCCTCTTTGTGTGACGGGAGGAAATGTTGTTCAGTTTTACTGCTCCGAAAATAGAAGCAAGACGCCTGAATTTTTCTCTCACTTCAGCATGTTTTGTATAGAAGAAGCTCCTTTTGCTTCAATAGATATACTTATGACTTAAATTCACATGAAAAAGAAGAAGATCAGGCCTAGGATATATGTATGCTACAACCTTTAAAAGTATAAATGCAGCAAGTTTTTCTCTGTTTTGCTAGATGAAAGTGTGGCATTTTGGAATGTTTTGCATTCGGAAGTTTGTCAGATATATGTAAGCCTGTAAATGAGCTAATTCTCTGTGAAAACAGTTTGAACAATACTGGGTTTGCTGAAGTATGAGACTAAGAAAAACTGTCTTCTCTACTGTTTCTGAGAAGGGAAGTTCAGAAATTAATTGAGCAGCATTATTCACTTGGTAAGGTCAATACTACTTGTCGTCAAGTAGTGGGGAGTATCGGTGGTTTATTCTGCTTTGTAAGTACATAAAAAGTTACTTTTGTCATATTTTACCCAAAGTTCTTTGGCAGAGGGACCAGGGATCCCAGCTATCCCCTGTAGGTCTTTCTTCTGAAGCCTACCCCCTAAACTCTTATGCTAAGTGAAAAGATATAGTTCAGACTATGACCTTTCTGTACATCTCAGACAAGCAGTGGGAGAAATAAGGAATGCCTGATCATGGCATGCAGTGCAGGCATATGGACTTTTCTGCTTTTAAGGGAGTTGTTTGCAATCGTTTGATTGCACTGCAGTATGGACTCATGGCTAAAACACTGAAGGATTCATTGGAGCCAGAAGCCCAAATCCTGCTAGAATGTTATTTATGGCAACAAAACATTTAGAGGTAAATGCATTTCTTCAAGCAATTTGTTGTCAATGGAGAGTAAAATTAGATGGAAAAAAACCCCAACAGACACTTATTTAAAATCACTTAAATCTGGTTTCTTACTAGGTAAAACTCAAGCTATACCCCGTCCCTGTCTTCCATTAAATTGTAAGCTGCCCCTCTGGTGCTCAGATTTTGGACAGCTGGACTTTACAACAGTCCAGTTGTTCTCCTATTACAGGTTCTCCTATTATGTCCTTGTGCAGCTTGCAGGTCAACAGTAGCATAATGCAGCTGAAGCCGTGAGCATTACTGTAAAAGAAGTCATTGATACTTGCTAATATGAATTATTTTGATCGAAAGACTTTGGTGTTAGAATCAGGTGTACAAAAAACGGTGACACTGTTTCACTTCTTGAGAGGTGCTACATAAATTGTGTAAACGTAACATAGTGTAAAATACTGGATACTTTTTTTGCTTCTGGTAAGAGGGAACACAGAGTCTAAAGATGAAATATGAAACTGCTTTGAGATGAGGATCTAGAGGAAATGCTGATGATTTGTCACAACTGTTCATCATTGTGCTAAACCTGTTTTGTTTTCCTGCTCAAATTCCTGACAGATAATGGCAATCTGACATTCTTACTGTTTTCATTTTACTGCAAAAAAGATCTACAGATAAGGGGCTGAAACCAAGTAGTGTTATTACATTGCAAGGCTCTTAGTCTCTTAAGATTGATTTCTTGAGTAACATAAGCTGTTTCTACTCCAGTCGTGTGAATATTTTGAAGTTACTCTTGCTCAATGTGAAATTCCATGGTTGAATGCATAACTGTCTCCAAGCATATGAAATCGTGTACTTTGCCCCTATAGGTGAGCCAGGGAGAACTGTAAATATTGTGTGGGACATCTTCAAAGTAATGCACCTAAGGAAGTGTTCTGATTTGATTCTAAATAAAAGATTTTGTTAGTTCACCTTAGTCTGTCAGTTTTTCAAAAGAAAAGTGTCTTTTTCTTTATTTTTCTGTACGTTATGATGCTTGCCAGCGTTATGCTTGAGTGTGGCAAGACACGCGTGCCTTTTTGACTCTTGAGATTCCCTGTTACTCTGCTTTGTATTTTATCTTGGAACGCTGACCCTGTTGCAGTAGCATATAATTCAGGTTTCAGAGAATTTTTTAGATTTTACAACAGCACTCTAAAGGGCTTCAGATATAGCCGCTTGAGCCTAGCATTTGCTTTTGTTTAACAGACTTGATACTCTATGTGGTCATGTCCCAGGTCTGTGATAGTAGTGTCTTTCCTCATTGTTTCTCATGGGAGCTGAAATTCCCTAAGCCACTCTGCGACTAGATCTCGGGTTTGCTGGCAAATTATCAGCACGAAAACTCTTGATTCTGAGGATCACTTCACTTTGGGTGCCAGTAGATCCAAAGTTAAACCTCCCAGAGTATCTTTATAAGCCCTGTGTAGTGGAGATTCTACTTTAAGTGGTGTATCCATAAGGAGTGTTTTCAGTAATGATTTCTGAAGCTTTAGGGATGAGGATACTGCTCTCGTGTCTGTGTTCTGATTATGCTGAAAGGTTAGCTGTAAATTCAGTGTTTTATTGAAACCTTTCCTTGGCATAGTGATGTATTTGGTTTAGCTATTGTTTCTGTTAATTCTAATGCCCCCTGCTGCTGAGGAAATGGTGTGTGCTTTATAAATGGAATTATAAATATGCTACAGGGTACAAATTCTAGTCTTTTAAAAATACAAGTGGGTATTTGGGAAGTAAGAAATAATGTTATATTAGAATTCAATAGCATCTTCTGGACAAAATAGATCCAAACACATACTGAAAACATTGTAAGAAATAACTGCAACTGCACAACTACTGTGGGAATGTATATTTACATATGCATATGTGAAAAGTGGTTCATGTGTATATATGTGTAAAAAGCAGTTCATCTATAAATACATATGCATATATGTATATATATGACTATATATATGAGAACCTCTTTTTATACATCTCTGGTGATATAGAACAGAATAGAAGGATTGGTGTAAATAAATTTTAGAAAAAGATAAACGACCATCACTGGAAAAGAGACTAAGGCCATAAGTGAAAACTGCAGAACCTTCAGAGACTTTTCCTATTTTTCTTTTTTGATTGATTGGCTGTGTCTAAATGTCCTTTTTTTTTTCCCTGTTTTTTCCTTCTTTGAGACAAAATCCATTCAGTTTTGGCAAAAGTATGCTACTTTAATGGGAATGAAAAGTTGGAGCTACAGAAATGATGGGTGACAGAAGATTTTACGCAGGGAACTTTTAGTCACAGAATTTACTCTTCTAAATTTAATAATCTGGACAATTTCATATGGATTGAAAATTGTTTAACAAACAAAAAGATTACTAGTAGGCATTATCCTAAGGAAGCAGGGTGTTAAAGACTAAAGACTGTTTGAACAAGGTGGAATTTTCTTAAAGACCCTGAAGAAGTACTTCAGTGTTATTTGAAGATGAGGTAAAAGTCAATAGTATTGTGAAAGAAAATTAAGACTGGAGGTAGAATGAACCAGTAAGAAAGCAGTATGTGGATATGCTGTAGAACTAAATAAAACTCAAGAAGAATGAAATTTTGCTGAAAAAATTATAATTTCAATACAGTGAGAAAGATGATTCATTAATGAATATTCATTGGGAAAAAGAACCTCGAAAATGAAACCAAAGAAAACTATGCATGGATAGCAAAGAAACATAACGGTCAGCAATAATTATTAGATAGTGTAGTGCAGCAGTCATACAGTGGTCATCAGAAGAAAGCCCCTTGACATAGTGTATGTAAGGCTGTACTGTATAAAGAAAAAAGTAACCCATCTAGTTCTTTTAAATATTTTAACCCATCTATATTTTTTTAATCTATTTTAACATAAATTCCTTTATTCTTGTATCTCATTTGTATTTCTCTGTGTACTGCATTAATTGAAGTGAGCTTGTCCTATTCTAGACTTCATCATAGATACTCGATTGCACTAACTTCTCTTCCTCTTATGAGGTGTAGAGAGAGGAACCCCTCTACCCAATGATTAATCCAGTACTGACATAAGAGCTCCAGCAGGACTAGCCCTATTTCCATCACTCTTATGGTTATAAAAAACTTTGTAACTCCTTGTGATTTAGTGTATGAATTTCAAACACTCAATTTCTTCCTGTTTAAATTCCTCATATTTAAAGTCTTTTTCGCAGTCCTATTAGAACAGAAACTAATACGTGTATTTTATGCACAATTGATGGCTTAAAAGAGAATTTGTGTACATTGACAGTAGGGATCAAGTAAAGGTGTTTATTTTTTTAATTATAAATTATTTTACATTGGCAACATGCTAATTACAAGCTGGGTAGTGAAATAAGCGGGAGTAAAGTCTGGACTTAGGTGAAGGGATTCGAACTATACTGATATTTAATAGTTCACATGCTTTGCCATGAACACATCCTTTCTTTTTGGCAAGAAAATATGACCAGGAGAAAAAACATCTTCTCTCTGATACAACTGTTCTCTTTCAAAGAGGAGAGGGAGTGTTCTTTCCTACATCCAAATGGCCACTACATGGCGTAGAGTAAATGACAGCCATAAGATATGGGCTGCCTACTTGCCTGAAAACAGGTACAAGCTTACAACCTACATCAGATACAAGGAACTGTAGAGGAATTTAGACATCAGCTGTGGAAGTGCCCAATTAAGAGCTAAGAAACCTCTGAAAAAAAACAAAGTTACCTGGTTCATGGAACTTAGTTATGTGTTTCTTTTCGTTTTCTGGAAAATGCACAATACGTATTTCCTAAATTCTATAAATTAATGAATGAGAATTTTCCTTATTCTCCTCTAATCTCTTACAGTTCTAGGAAATATCACTTCAATTCCTTCAGTTGCCTATCTTTTTTTAAAGAAACTTCACTGAGCCTGGTAACATCAGTGTATCAGAGTCATTTAGTACATCTCCAGGGAATAAGCATTTTCAGCTGCCGGTGTGGTCAGCAGAAGCTGAGGCAATCCAGCATTATTAGCCATGCCCTCTTGGACCTAGCCTGTTGGCACCTTCAGCTTAATTCTGAGTGACTTGGCAATTTCCACCAAATTCCACTTTCACATTCAACACCTTAATCATATATAAAAGAGCTTCAAGTCTGTACCTGAGGGCATAAGCTGGCTCTGTGTGATTAACACACACAGCTTATTCACAAAACCTATTTGAAAATTTTCATAATCAGTATCAGAAAGTTTGGATAACTGTATACTCTGCAGTATCTTTAACACAGAAATTTTCTGTTGCAAGCTGCCATGCTCAAGTATGCATTTCTTTTATGAATGAAGGTCTTTTGTGCATCAAGATTAAAATCCTCTGCCTCTCTGCTATGAAGGGAAAAAAAAAAAATCTCTTTGAGAGTACGGTTCATGTAAACCATTTCTTTTAAAAGCAGAGCCCTTAAATAGCTCCAAGTACATTTCTGTGTATGACACATAAATGTCCACTAATTGCATGAAGGGAGAACTGAGATTCCAATAGCAAATTCTGTAAAAAGTAGATGTACAAAGAAAAGTGGAAGCATCTGTTTAATATATACGACATTAGAATTTAATTTTACCTCTGTGATGCTTTTGTGTAGCTGCAGTGTTACAGAGGAGCACATAAGCATAGTAGTGCAGTGTCAGCAGGTGCATGCCACCAAATTACTGCTTTTAATTTGCATATTCATCTGCTAAGAAGCATGTCATTATCATATCAAAGGGATACTAAGCAACATCTAGCTTCGAGAGATGTGGCATAGTTTCAATACGAGCAATTAATGCAAGATGAGGACTCTCTTTTTGTCATGTCTCCTAGGGCTAGCTGTAATCGGGCTTATTATTGGATACCAATAAGACTGAGGTACCAGTTGGCAGAGAAAGAGAGAAGTACAGAAAAACAGAGCTGTATGAGGCATCTTAACTATACACTTGATAGCAAACCAATTCTCTGGTCACTTTTTAAAAACAAAAGCTGCTACTATCTGCTGAATAAGTCTGAGCAAAGATAAACATTATATGTAGCATGTCTTCAAAGTGAGACTAAAGAGAAAAAGTTAAACCAAAATAGGCTATTTTTTCTATGAAATTGATAAGTAAAGCTGACTAATGAAATGTAGAATCAGGGCTCTTAAATCCATTTCCCTAAGAGCATAGAATTTTATAAATAAGCTTTTATTTCAAAGATCCTTATTGCAATGGTCACTATTCCATGAGACAAAGGAGGTAGATGCAGACCATACGTTCAAGAAGGATGGCAGGTCTCATGTCCCTGTTTTGTGTGAGGCATTGTGCTTTGTCAGCTCTCACAAATAATAGCAGGAAAGTAGATGAAGTCTTAAGGGGTTGGACAAATTAGTATTCAAAAATTGTTTCCTCTGGGTAAAGATCACATTCTCTGGTAGACTGTTTTGAGAAAATATGCCAGGAAAAAAAAAATAGATTACTCTTAAGGGAATGAGACATATACCTAAGGATATCTTTGGGCAGTCTAGGGCCTGCTGTGTTCAGCATGCTGTGTCCAATATGTAGGGAGAAATAGAGGAGCAAGGCAAGCATACAAGGATATTTCTGTTAGCGTATCCTCTGAGCTTCCACTGTTTGGCAGAGTCCTCCTAAGACTGAGTTGACATCTGTGTTCAGCAGCTGCGGGTAAACTTTGAGAAACAGTTTATACTCTGCCAAAGACAAATGGGTCCTGAAATGTGATTGACGGAAGATTCTTCAGAGTGGAAGAGATCTCAAATTGGTATTTCAGAGGGACAACTTTAGCCATGAACTGGGTAATAGCACTTCTCATTTTGTTCAAGAACATTTGTGCCATCATTTCTCTCTTGTAGTTTAGCTCTTTTGAGGAACTCTAAGCTCCACAGCTGTCAAAATGTGGTCAGTTTTCATCTCCACCATCTGAGAATCTGATCGATAAATGCAGAGTTTGAGTTTTAGTTTTGCCTGTGTACAGAGAAACCTGAACTACACTGACCAACTTCACTTTTTCAAGGAGAGGGAAGCTTTTCCCCTTTCTGTCACTGGACTATCACCTTCTGTCTGATACACACTACTTGTATAGGAAGTCCTCCTTTGCATCTTTTAGTACTTTTAACTCCATGCTTGCACCGAGATAGATTAATTTGCATGGATTATTTACAATAATTTCAATAAAACTGGAATTTTACCCTCTTTAGGCACTATTGAATTGGATTCATGACAGTTGCTGCCCCAGTCTCATGATAATAATCACTTGGTAGTGGCAGTTAGTCATTATATTGTGGGAATGAGAAAGCAGCTGTAATGTTTAAATATCATGATTATAAGGTTAGTAGTAGTCTTCCATGATTTATGCAATTATGTATAGGTACAATGACATGTGCTTCATGTCAGCAATATGAATACAGACAAACAAAAAGATGTGCCACATACAGGATATAGTGGCTTTTGTTAGCTTTTCTAAATAACTTTCATTGTGTTTCATAGTAGGTGTTAAGTCAGCATTTTACAAAATATCTTGGTACACTTTGTAGAACATAATTTCATAGTCCTTACTGTCTCACTGGATTAACTGGATAATCTTAACATTGGTGTTTCCCTACGTTTTGAACATTCGGGAATTGGCTGTTAAAAAAGTTTTCTGTCTGTCATATCTATAGTAGTGATTGTTGCATTCTGATTCACATAATCGCCGACAACAGGAAATTAAAGGAACTTAAAATTTTTATTAGTAACCTATGTGAGATTTTGTATACTGTTTCAGTATGTTTCAACAGTTTCAAAATCTCATAGGCAAAGCTGGAACAAAAGTTTCTAAAATACTTCCAGTGTTTTCAGGTTTTTATCGTTATACCATTTACCATTATTGTGGGGAAAAATAGAAACTAAAGATTTAGGTATTTTGAAGTAATCATAATAATTAATCCTCCTGAGATGACAAAAGGAAAAAGAAAATCCAGAGGCAGTGTAGTGTTCTCTACTTCACTAGGGTTCACCAAGAACAACATCTCTTGCTGTCTTTTTACAGAAGAATCTCTGAGGGACCTCTGGGAAAAAAACCAAACCAAATAAAACCTCAAATTTTCCAAATTATCTTACACAAGACCAGCTGTGGTATAAGGCCAAGCTAAAGGAAAATTCAAGGGGTCTGAGATGGATAGCTTCCAACAGAGAAATAACCCTGCAAAAATTTTTAAAGAGCTAGAACTTGCCATTGCCGTCAATCATGACTTTGAAATAAATATCAATGCTTCACAGTGAGGAGTTAAAGAGGCATTTGAAGTTATTTCAGTATGTATTTTTTCCAAAGGTGTGGGGTTTTGTCTAATTTTTTCAGCAAATGATGAAAAAGCTTTTTAAAATGAAAAAATAATGTTGCCCTCATGAAAATACATGGGCTTCTGACTAAGGACTATACTTTTATCAAGCTTTTAGAAATGTGTCTTAATCTAGCTGTTTTCATTCCAGCAAAACTTTTTGTAATAGAATGAAATTGTGTTGATGGAAAAATCACATAATTTGATTTTCTTGTTAAAATTTGCAGCTGCAATTGTTATTTTGGAGAAGGATAGCTTAATAATATACTGGATTGTTACTCTTCAGGTTTTACAGTTAAGGATTTATAAAGTTATGTTGAGTACTTCATCTTCCTTGCAGCCTCAGTTTCCTCACCTGTAAAATGAAGTGATTATATTCTCCACTTCTATCAAGTGTTATGAGCTGTTGCTATTTAGAATAACAATAAATCACATAAGTTTGAGAAGTTGCTACACTTTTATTGACATAACTTATATGGAAATTAAGCAACTGTAACTGCTATTTTGTTTTCAAGAGTTGACTTAAGAACGGACTCTGTGTTTTGTGAAATTATCCTTTTTGGTAGCACTAAAAGAAGGATACTGAAGTAGTTAGGAAAAAATAATTTTTTTGAGGGATTACTGTTTATTTACTTTCTTGGGGTTTAACACAGTAGAAATCAGTATGTAGTAAATGTTTACAAGGTAAAAGGGAAATCGTGAAGAAGAATGAAAATATTGGGTGTTTTCCTTAATATATTACAGTATGTGATTTTTAATTCTGCTTGTACTCTTGTCTATGTCATACTCTTGTCTATGATGCTAAACCTGACTTTATAGCGCAGGTAAATTAAATCTCTGTATACTCAAAAACTCTCGAAGTATTTCATAAAATGACTCTAAAACATATTACCTTATACTTAGAAGGTATTCACTATGTGAAGATAAAAAATATTCAAAGCAAAACTAGACAACCTCTTTCAGTCTCCTACACTGAGCTGTGTTTGTGTACATATTTTCAGTCTCGCCTCTCAGGTCACTCTTTTAGTGGATGTAAAGAAATTGGTTTAGTTTACTTTAGATAAACATTATTAATTAGGTGATACATTGGTAACATTTTCAAGTTTGAGTTGGATGTTTATCTTGTTATTTCTAATGTCATTGTGGTAAAAATTACACGACTTTCATTCCTAAAATTAAATGCAGCGTTGATATGGGTCATATCTCTAGCAGCATTTCTCTCCATGACTGAAGGTATGGTGCAAAATATATGTTTAATTTTAGTTAGTGTATTTTTACTGAAACTTAAGTATAAAATCAAAGTACAGTTAAGGGTAGTCAGCTGTAGTCCAGGCTGTATATCATGGTGTTTATCATTCCTGTTTGCTGAGGAAGAGAAACAGATTATGAAATGCATCTATAAATTGTAACAGATTATATGTGCACATTTTTCTGATGCGTACTGTGATAGAAGGACTAAATTGAAGTAATTAAACTCATCTTTCCAATGACATTTTAGACTTAGGGGTTGAAAGAGGAGAGCCCTGACTTAAAAAGCCAGAGCCCTATCTGCTGCAATAACCCCTGAGGATATACAGTAAAATTTAAGCTAGCTCTGTTACTGCTGCAAATGTTCACTGGTTGTGGAGCGTTTTCCTTACAACCCCAGATCAATGTATCTCTCTGGTATCAGTAACAGGGTGTTATTGTTTAGACTGATGGTTGGCTAGAGCCAGCCCATGCTTACATGTGGCTTTCTGCTTTTAGGGTCCAGTCCTGCCTGGCAGTGAGTACCCTCAGCTCCCTTTGATGATTTCAGTGGGAGGTGGAGGACCTCACAGGAGGGTGCTTGATGCCTTGCAAGATCAGACACTGGTAATTGAATAAGGCAAGACAGTGGTACAAAAAAATTGTTTTCTTTCCAATTTTACTCTGCTGAAGTCAGAGAATTTCCGCAGCATGTTCATAAGTGCCCAGGGCCATAGCCTACAAGATGATACTGAATATTTGCAGTTGCTGTTGCCTTCATTAGGAACTGAGGGCCCTCAGCCTGTCACTGGATTGGACTTCTTTTTTTGTTCTTCATTATTTCTTACCATAAGCAAAAAATAAAAACCCTGATATTTCTCTCCAAATCTATTGAAGGAAGTATTGTTTTTTGCAGAGATCACAGATCATCTTCAGATGGTGAGAACTGAACAGAAACAACACTACAGACTATGTAGTATTAGGCATTATTATTCATAAATAAAGTTTAACCTGTATTTTAAAAGAAGAAAAATTTAAACAAATTATAGCCCCAAATTTTTTGCAGATTTATTTAAAATAGATGGATGGTGAATGCTTTGAAATAATAATTTGCCGGTTGAATATAAAGGTTGATATAAGAGTGAACTAAATCATATAATTTTAAACATGATCTTTCTAATACAAATAGAAATTCTATAAATAGACTGTAGTTATATTGTCGAGTAATGTGTTCAGTTATGCTAGACTAATAACTCCTCAGCTGTGTATTAATCTACATTGTCTTAATGTCAGTAAATACTCTAATCGGCTCAACTGTAGCTTGTGGACACAACACAATGGCTGACTATGAAAAGTACATTTTAACTGATCAGTTTTCATTTCATGTTTGCATTTTTATTCTCTATATAAGACATATCAGTGCTTCTAAGAACTTTTTTTTCTGTAATATATTATCTTTGCTAATTCTGCATGGTAGAAGCATCTGGTTTTTCAGTGTCAAATGTTTTTGCATAGGCTTTCATGTATGAACTTGTCAGTTAACAACTGAGAACTTGGTCACGATAAATAAAGTTTCATATTTTCAGTTTTCTCCCTTATTGTCTTTCCTCTCTAACCAAGACTCAGCAGATGAGACCGTGTATTTTACTTCACCGATACCGGCCTCTTTTTCTTCAAGAATTAACATCTTCCTGCCAGCCATTCTGGAACCTGAGACATGAGTGATTCCAAGGAAAAGAAACCAGAAACTGCTTCTGCTGTGGTTGTTACAAATCTCTCATGAATGAATGCTCAGAGATGTTTAACCCCTATATGACTTCATCAGTTGTTCACGCGTTAATTCTACTAGTGCACTGATGACTTGAATCGCAGTTTGTAGAGAGCATATTGAAGCCTGTAGCTGAAGTAGTTTAGTTAAGGCTCTATATTATAGTATATATAGTCTTTATAGTATATAGAACATGCTAGAGCTAGTGTTAGATCCTGGGAGTTCCTGCTTCTTACACTTAGACCTTTATAGCACTAGAAAAAAGACTACTGACTGAATGGGCATGTGGAAGTCTTGCAGGCCTCTAGGAGACTTAACTGAATATAATGTAATACTCAGCATTTTGAGTCAATACTGAATGAAATAGTTATATGACAAGATCTTTTTCCCTGCTGGCACCATAAATGCTAGCAAAGATGTTGGCACTGGTATTAATTTCTCTGCTGGCACCAGGTGTGGTAAATCTTGTAAAGAAAAACCAGTCCCAGCTTGAAAGCATATTGCTATGGTTTTCCTAGGAGGGCCAGGACTGCCTGCTTCCTCATATAAGATGGAGAGTTTGGAGACTTCTGGGGACATTTCCCCACACCTACTCCCCCCAGCAAATGTGGTAAACTGAATAGAAAGATTCAATACAAGAAGCAATACAAAATGAAGATCGGGTTCTTCTGTATGAGAAAATTGCAAGACTGAAAGGAGTGAATCATAGCTATCATTATATGTGAACTTGGAAAATTTATTTAGGTATTAATTTTTATGATTTGAGCCAATGATAACTTACTGGCTTTTCCAGCAATAGACAGTCTCCTGCTTCCTCCCTCCCTTTCTAAACTCCAAAACAATGCCATAAATATTGGTGCCTAGAGGCAACGGAGGAACGGTAGCTAAAGTTCTTCTAAGTGAGCCAGAAGAACAGATTGATGAGGCAGCCCTCATCTTTTAGCAGCCTGCCAGAGATGACTTAGCATTAAGATATCCACAGATAACTCGGGGCCATATTGTCTACTCATATGGTCCTAAGTTTGGTCATTAACCCTGAACTCTGAATATCTGTAATCCTTCCTCCATATCACTTTTGTGGTCAAAAAGTGATCTGGTGCCCAGCTGATAATGCCTATCAGTTTTTTTATGCTATCATAAGTTGAAGTTGCTTACATTTTCTTTGTGAAAGTAGACCCACTCATTCTTTTGTGAGTGGGTCCCACAGTCTTCTCCCTCCCTATTTACCAAACAACTGGTCCATTCCTGCAGAAAAATAAAATAAAAACCCAAACCAAAAAATGCTCACACTCTTGCATGTATTATCCATATAATTGCAACAGTGACTTAAACATATAACAAGAGAACAAGAATTTCTAAACTCCATGGGGTTTTTTTTACATGGAGGATCCTCAGGTATTACGGTGATTAGAGACAATATAAAATCCAAATACAGGTAAATAGATAGTGAAAGAAAGGAAGGAAAAAAGAAAAACAAAACCAAACAAAAACAACCTTCATATTGCCCTCATATTGGAAACAGACAAAACCAAAAAAATTAAAATGCATGCCCTCATCTCTAGGCAGCCATTGCATTTTCTTCACAGGTGTTATTTCACCTTTCTCACTTTTCTTCTGTCCAGGATATAATTTTATTTACAGGATAAGATATTAAGTCTATCATATTTTTGGGTGCCAAAAAGAAATAATAGTACTAGTGCTATAAAACTGATCAGTGCTGCTACAATGTGCAGCTGCTATTTGCACATCTGAAGGAACCAGCTCTCTGGTGGATTACCTTGGTAATACGCTACCTCACCTTTGAAATGCTGCCCATATCTACACTTAATTTCTTTGTCACCACCTTAAAATAAACCTCCCTGAAAAAGTCAAGAAACTACCATCATTAGGTTCAATAAGGAAAAATACCATTGTAAATATTATTATGATGTTAATAATTACATAAAACCACCTGCCAATATTTAGATGAGCTACTTCTTTATCTGTGTCTAGTCAACAGAGAATCACATCATCATAAGAAATTCCTCTTTTTGGGGTGTTCATAACTTTTCAAAAGACAAGCTGAACTATTCTAAGCACAGAATAACATGCTGTTAATCACAGTACAATGCTTTTGTATTTGGTGTTCCTCTGATTTTATGTTTTGCACTATACCAAGTCTTTCCACTGTTGAAACTATCTTTGAGTTATTCCCATCTTTGCTTTGAGTCCAAGTAGAATCCAGCTGGCAGTATTTGTGTTTCCAGTCTGTTTGACTTGGAGTATTGTTGAGATTACTGAAAGGAGAAACTTGAGTTGTTTCTGCTGCAGTGTGTAGTAGAGTTGAAAGTAAAATCATAAACACAGTAGATGGTAACCTCAAATACTGCTACTATTGGGATTAAATTGACACTTTGGAATTGCGTGCTAGTATCTGGAAATACTTTTTTCAGCATTTGCTTGTGAAACCGTAGCTTGATTTCTGAATGTTTTCTTTCATGATGTAGTCATTGACAGGCAGAGAATATGAGATACTTGGCCCTGTAGCAAAATATGTTTCTTCCAGTATGAAGGGCTTTGGGATTTATTTAGTTATTTTCTCTAATCACTTGGAATAGGATTCCATGCAAATTTCTTACAGTGTTCAGGTAGCAAAGATCTGGGGCAAAAGCAGTTAGCTTCTGCATAATGGAAGCATATGGAAAAGTCATCGAGTGTATGTATATGGATGAGTAGACTCAAACCTCCAGCACCCATGGACTGGAGTTCATTTGCGTTCCCGGTGGATCAGAAGTAAAGATCTCCAGTCCGTCTGCTAGCGAACAAATGCATTTCTTACTTTGCGGTGACATACTGTTTCTCTGATAATAGGCCTCTTAATAGCATGAATTTGTAAATCAAAACTACAGTAAATATATCAACTGTACAATACTTTCCATGTCTAAATAAACAGGGTTTTTTCACTTTCACTTTTATCTTCAGGATGTCAAGCAAGAGATTAGAAGGCAATTTTCAAACTGAAGGGGGGGAGGGGAGCCATGATGTTATTCTGTAGAAGTTATTTGATTGCTCTTCATAGTCTTTTCATTACAATTGGCATTTAGAAACTCAACCACACATGCCGCTCCACACCTTTCTACATGATACTGTTTCTTCCTGTTCTCCTTATCTGTAACTGTGATGATGCACAGCTTTCTCCTATTTCTTTCTTGTGGGTTTGTGCAGTTTCTTGATGTTTGTGACAGGCCACGATAGGGGAAGCTTTTATCACTGTGGGGTTTGGAGGCCTCAGTAAATTGAAAATTGCAAATGAAATCCACTGGGCTTGAATTCATCAGCTATTATGTCAGATGACCTTTGGCAGCTGCTGATAAAAATGAGAGAATGTTAGCTCTGATCCAATTTTCAGCACTAACCATTCCTTTTCAAATCCATTCACAGTCAGGCAGCAGACACATGGGAAGTGAAAATGATAGGGTTTCAAGAGAGCTGCATTGTGTTGCAGATTAAGATTTTCTCCCCCTATTTCTAGAGGTCGGCCCCCAGGCCCCTGTCTGGTATCTACCTATTGTCCAATCAGTTTCAATATCTGCTTCAGAGGACATGTTAGCCATCCTTACAGATAAGTGCTTACAGGAGAAAATGTTGGACTTAATAGTTTTGCTTAGGAGGCATCAAGGGTCACAGTGTACCAATATTGACTGGCACATGTTAGTTTAATCTGACATTCTTAGGAATGCGACACTAGATTCTTTCGGAGTTGTTGATCTCTCTGAGATTTTTGTTCCCAGGTCTAGGTTTTATAAATTTTATTTTCCTGTAACTGTTTATATTCATGAGCCACTGATATTAATAAAAAAGTCTGCCATAGCTGGGCCCAGGTGGCCCTTACCTTATATCCCTATCTTACAGGATGCATAAATTACGAAACCAGAGCTGCATGTTGGTACAATGCTTTTTCTTGTTAGAGAGAACTGGTAAGATGTAGGCATTTTGTCTGCACTTTCAAACTATGCACAGTGGAAAATTAAACAATTAATCTTTCAAACCAAAGTTAATGCAATAAACATATTTTTTTAACTGGGCTAGATGTGAATTTTGCCTTCAAAGACCTTGGAGTGCGTGCAGCCCCTCCCTCTGCCTTTGGCTTCCTGAAGAATGAGTGCACTCAGCACCTCCAGAAGATGCTCATGATCTCAAAGGCCAAACCCTAGTTCAGAATGACCTGTTAAACCAACGTAATGTTAATGTATGTCCTATTCCCTATCAGCTTCTTTCTACCTAGTTTAATAAGGAAAATAATGAAACTCTGGACTTTGTTACCTTAGAAAAATAATGTATGTTATTACAATTTCAAAGTTTTAGAATAGTACCTTCTGCTTAGCTCTTCATTTTTTACAGAGGCATAGCTTCCATTGAATCCTGTTTTTAGAAGGCAGTAATGATATGTAGATTGGACTTGTTTGGACAAGAATTCAAAAATCAGATTCCTTGACTGATCACACTGTCATTCTTCAAAACATCACTATTAGGTCTTTATTGGAAAAGATAGTCCTAATATTCTTACCAAAAGGTTTCAAAAGCACAATGCCATCTTAAAATTACATACGTTTTATATTTAATGTTTTTACTGATTCCTTTAGCTAGAATGTGAATAAATATTCAGCAGATCAGCTTAATAAATAAACAGAATAAGCTTAATTTATATTATAGGAAAAAAAAACATTCCTAAGAAATTTGGTATTAATATTGCTAAAATCTAAGTGCTTATTTTTAAAATAACTGAGGAACAAACCCAAGTTTTAAAGATTAATCTGGAATAATGCACATGCATTGATTGTGTGTTCTTCATGAAATTAAGACTAAGACTAAAATTATTATAATTACATTTTATTTATTTCTTTATAGAACAGAAATAAATAAAATATATAGAACAGAAAATAATTTCAGTCAATTATGAGTAATTTTTTTTTTGCCCTTTTATCATGGGCAAAATTTATAGTTGACTCAGAAAGCAATCATGTATTTTGCGTTATTACATTGTCATGTTTTACAAGTCATCATCTTAAGATATGAAAATTACATAACAATCACTATTATCCTTAGATCTGTTCGTATCTGAATCTTCAGGAAATCTGATTGCAGATCCAAACTTTTTCTCCTCTCTTTGTCTCTACAGATAGAAGAATTTAAAAGTTCTGTCTCAATTTTCTTCTCCGTTCACATGAATTTCTGACCTCTGCAACGGTATCACGAAAACTTTTGTAGTTTTCCCATCATAAATAAGGAATTCTCATGAAGTGTCAACAAAGCTGAAGCATCTATCTGTTAGATATGTGCTTATTTAAAATTGTGATGTTGATTCAATATATGTTAGAATAAGATTTTTAAAAAATAAAATTCTCATGGAAGCAGCCATTTATCAAGTCAGCAAGCAAAAGCGGCTGGAGCTTGCTACGAAAGAAAATGCAAGGACCAGACTGGTTGGTGGGCTGGAAAGTTATTTAATTTCATTGGTGTTTGTAGCTTTCCCCAGGAGCTCTACCATTGTGTCTATTCACACTGTCCCAGGAGACTGACTTTTCTTCCAGGAGTCCTAGAGTAGGAGCTGCTACTGCTGCTATTCATTCATTTGCTTTTAAGTATCATTATAAACTTCCTGTGACCACCTTCTTTTATGGGGAAAATCTGGAATTTGTTTGGGTAGAGGAAAATACTCTGCATAGGTGAGACTCGGCTAACTTCTTGTGTATGCTTCAGCTGACCCTTGTTACTCACATTTTAGTTTTGGTCTTTAATAAGTCAATGATACTGCAATTGAAAACAGTTACCTGGATTTACAGTGAGAAATAACAACTTCAGGTCATGCTTACAAAGCATATATTGGCTAAGCTTGATTTAAATGTAACTATGTCTACTATTCAAAACAAATACTAAATTGTGAAAGCTATTAAGCAACATTCTAACAAAATTCAGTATGTTTCTTTGGAAGATACTCCAGAAAACAGAGAATGCAATAATGAAAGCATTTTTCTTTAATGAGGGTCTTTGAATCTTGCTTTTGAATCTATATCTTCTATTAAACATTCCAGGATATCTTAAATTATTTAATATTTTATTAAATTATGTAACATTTGGATTGCTGTACTCTACTATTTAGAAGAGAATGCTGTTTTCTACCAAACTTTTACAGCTTTTATTCTGACTGTTAGACAAATGATACTTAAACAGTACTAAAGGAGCTTTCCTTTAAAACTTTAAACCTGTCCCAAAGGTATATTTAAAAGGTGGCGTTAATAATTATGATACCCTTAAAAGAGTTTCTATGAAAGTGAAAACAGTTCACAGCAAGCATCTGGTGAAACACAGTCCAAAACACGTCTGTAATCTGTTATGTTTCTGAAATACCAGGAATACTTGGAGGGCTTGCAGTGCCTGGAGTGACAGAACAAATGGATTTCTCTTTGAATAAGCAGTGGTTTCTGTGCAGAAGCAGAGCTGTCTAAGGGCTGTCTAACACTTCCGTATCTATCGCCTCCCTGCCCAGAGAAGTGCAAGGGCTGGCCCAGGGACCACCTTCTCTGTTACGTCTGGTTTCTTTGTGTCTTCTCTTAGCCTCCTTCTGTACCCGTGCAACTAGTGGACCCAATTTGGCTTCTAATGTTTGCAAAGCTTTTTAAGTCTCAATGCTGAAAAGTTACATCCATCAAAGCATGCATCCATGTTAGTTTAACTTCCTGTGTTTTACATATATTAGTGATTTTTTTAACAAATGTTTAATAATTAGCTAAGTCTAATTATAATCTAAGCAACAGTAGTTTGCTGATTTCTTTGGCATGTGTCCAGTTTATAGTGTGGTTGTAAAAAGGTTAAAACCTGATGCTGAACACATATTAGACAAACTATTTAAATTGTGCATTCATATCCCTGTTTTGTTATACAACAAAGTTTTGAGGAATCCATGGTCAAAATGAAGACCAAGTTCCCCAGTGCTACTTAAGAAATGTGTAATGAGAAAGAATACAACATTTGTCCTGCTCAGCCTATGGTTTAATTAAGCAGGAAAAAACACGGAGTGGCAAAGAGTGGGGTTGGTGGAGAGGAGAAACAGGCATGTATACATGTATACAACATGTATACAACAACATGCATAGAAACACATCTAACCTTTTTTTACACTTCTGTATATATAAATGTTGTCATTCTAAGAAAGTGCTGTGGTCAGGAGAATAGGTGAAGAACGTGCTTTGAAATGGGAAAAGCCTGTATTTCTGCCTGATCCATCTTACTGATTTGTTAAAGGACCTTTTTGACTTGCAATTTGATTTTGTCTTGTGTGTCATCTCCTAAACACCAACTGTATGGCAGGTAAGTACTATTTTATATTGTTTTTCTTAGCTTCCGTTGATTCATGTATTGCTTTTCCTAAAAATATTGTTTCCTAAAAATGGTAGCATAATCAATATTTGTTATGTTTAAGATAGTTTTTCAAAGTGTTAGTCATTCTTCCAGATAACTTTTTTCCTGCAATGTCCAACATGACTCACTTCTAGAAAACCCATTTTATGAACAATGTTTTTCTCATCCTGCTATTGAAAAAATAAACTGTGAAGGATTATAAAGAATAAATAAAGTATTATTTGGGGAGGATTTATCATATGGAGGCTGATGTTTGCCTCCTTGGGCTGTTTACTGATTAGAAGAACTCTAGATGTGTGGGTGAAAATCCAGAATAACTGATGTCAGTGGTGTTATTTCCAGGTGTGTTGGTGTAACTAAGATTAGATTTTGGTCACTTACTGTTTCCTGTATTTTTCACAATGTGAGATATGCTGTTGCCATTTTAGTGATCACGCGTAGATTCACCAGGAATTTTACCAGTGCTATGTCATGTAAGCAGTCTGTCTGCTGTATTATTTCTTGCTCTAGTGTGTTTAACTGCTGCCTCCATCGATGAGCATTTCATGTGTTTGTTCATGTCTTTTTTTGAATGATGCATCAATGATGATACTTATACTGAAGCTTGTAGAGCAATTAATGTTGCTGCTGTTAAAGAAAACGTATTTGCATCTCTTTAATGAAGACATCTGGGGGAAATGCTGATCCTTCTGTTTAAAAATTTTTCTTTGAATGTTCAACTTTGAAGGCTTATAGACAACATTCCTGTATATGCAGATGGAAAATATACAGAAAAAGACTAAAACATGCCAAAATCTTATTTTGTCTTGGGAGTGACCAGTCATTCAAAATTAGGTAATAATTGGGACTTTGTCTCTTCACTTGAATTAGTTAGAAGTCCTTACGTTGGACATTAATTTACACAGAACCATTCTTTCTTATGGAAAAATCATGAAGGAAAAAAAAAACGCAGTTAGCTTCCTAAATATTTATTCCTTTGTAGAAAGAATATTACTCTTAAGATGGAAACTAGTAGATTGGTTAAGAAGTCTAAGATGCTGAAAAGTTCTGCAGAGAAAGTAGGCAGCTATCTGACAAATATGGTAGTTTGGTAAAGTTTCTGCCTCAACGGTATTCCCTTGGTTACCTTTCCACAGTGGCAGCATGTATTCCTGAAGTGTTTACTTTCTGTGGGGTTTGGGTGTATCTACCCATTCAGATTTTCTGAGATGCAAAAGGTATGAACTTCTTCATGCACAGGTACTTGAAAAGTTGCTATTGACAATGAAGTGGACCAGTGTGCTCCCGCCCCCCTATAGGTGTGCCTATAAGGAGTATCAATAAGGTCTTGAGAATGGGCAAGCGTGTACCAGAGGTGCTGTTTCTTCTTCCTAATTCCTCCCTATACAGTTCTGTGCCACAGGTGCATGTAACATAGTGCAGTTCTATATGATTTTGTAAACTAAGTAGTATTTGGCGAGCTGTCTTGCTGAAATTATCAAAATTGTTGGACAATCTGTAATTATGATTTTCTATCTTCATCAGGTAAATTGCAAATTTTTTTCTTTTAGGGCATGCAGATGCTTTGCAAATTACTTCTGAAAAGGAACTGTGCAAAGGAATCAGGCTAATATCTTAGAAGTCTTATGTGTGTGTGATGTTCGTATGCTGGTAAATTTACATGGTTACCAGTGTAGGAAGAAGCGCAAAAAGCAAAGATTTCCCAGAATACAGTAATAATACAGAAATGAGTAATTTTTATTTCTTTTTCAAAATAATAAAGACAATGACCTGAACAAAAGAGATTTGAGAGCTGTGCTTGTTCCTTCTGTTCCAATTTTATGCTGGGTGTCCTTGCTCTGTTGTACTAGAAATAGCTATGGAAAGCAAGTAAGATTTCTGGCAGATTTCTAAGATTTGTGACACCAACCTTCTTCTCTGACAAATGTTTTTCCTCACGTTTGGGAATGAATGGAAGGAGGGCAGTTTGCAAATACTGTAGATTTGGGTCAAGATCATCTGCAGTTGACTGTAATTTCTTTTTTGTTATTTCTTTGTTGCTTTTGTGTGATTTGCAAGATAAGAAAGGATTTGCTTTTGAATTCAGTCTTTTTGCTTCATACACACATTCATTTACATCTGAAATTTGATAATCTATGTTTCTCAGATCAGTGAATAATCTGCAATTCTCTTATGAAATTTGCTACTGTAAAAATTTTGGTGAACTGTTGCAAAACAAAAGGGATATCTGTCTTGAAGCCTATCTATGATTGATTCATAGGCTGAATAGCATGAGTTACAGTGATATTGAACTGTAATCCCAAATTCATTTTAGTTGAATTGATTGAGACAGTTCATCAATGGCTGCTTTCCTGGTGAAATTTGCATAGTTTTTTTTTTATCCTATGCTAGTTTAAAGAATGGATGAGCATTACTTGCTAAATCAGATTTGTAACATATTAAGTGAAGAGTAATAATAAGGTTTGTAATTTACAGAGGAATGAGTAATTCCTCTTCTCCTGGTCTCAGGCCTGATTAATTTTCTATTTTTTATCATTTTTCAAATTACAAATCGTTCCAAAGCACAGTAAATTAAAGCTAATTGATCCCTTCACTTGGATTATATACCCAACCTTCATTTTAAAGAGTAAACTTAGGTTTCTGCATACGTAACTGGGAATGGATTCCATTTCATAAAATTCTGTAAAAACATAGTATTGAAGGATGCAAAATCAACTTAAAAAGTTGTTAACAAATTCAGCATAAATTTTGAGAATTGTATTGGCTCTCTCTTTGGTCCAATATAGTGATGATGCAATTTCCAGATAGCTAGCAATTGCTTGTAGGAAAATGTTTATTTTAAAATATTTTTTATTGTTAGATTTTTATACTCGCTGAAATTGTTTCTGTGTGTCATTGTTATTTATCAGTAGAGAGCTCTACAAGGTCTCATTCTGCTACAGTTAAATGTTGTAAAAATGCATGGTGAGCCTGGCAGCTGGGAGCATTGATGCCACACAGTGTCTCTCTATCAGTGGCATCTGGATGTGAGATTGGCCTCCTTCCTAGGCTGTTGGCTAGCTGCACTGCAGCCTATTCAGATGTAACTGTACTAAAACATAACAAATTTACATACGTTTTGCATAAAGCTTTCAAGCTATTACTTCTGTGTTGCAGGTTGTAGACTGCTACACTGAAGATCAATCAGAAAACAAAAGTATTATACCTATCAAACTATTATTCACAAATGTATTTTAATCTCTGTGCGTTTTTCATAAATGGATTACTTGGGACTTTTATGTTTCTGGTGAAGGAATAAATGAAAATGAGGAATGGAATGACACATTGATAAAAAAATTTAGAGAGAATGTTTTCATAAAGTGTGGACTGGAGGTTATTCCCACCTTGTTTTCATTATTAAAGGGCAAATATTAGATGTACTTCAAGTGGTGGGGCTTGTAGAGCTAGTACTCGTGTTGTTTTCTAAGTTCCTTCATTATCTTCATTTCAACTATAAAAGAATGCCTAGGAAGTTCATGGAAAGTTGTTTCATACTGGGAGGTTATTAGGTGACCGAAATGCCATGCGTTTATGAAGCCCTTTCCCACAGCTGTCTACATCTGAAAGAAGACCTCATACAACAGTTTATGCTTAAAAGCAGTTTTGTAATCAATCAGGACCAAGAAATGAAATCTTTCTTTTTTGCCATTGTTAGAAAACTTTGAAATGGAAAAAACATCCAGTTGGTTGATATAGATGTATGGCTGGGAGTCTGGGAGGAGAAGCAAAGGCCAGTTCCATGTGTTCAGGGTCTTCCATTAAAGGTTCAAATAACCTGAATTTTCCATGCTGTAGGCAAGAATATATATTGTCATTTCTTTCCAGGAACTGATGTAAGCAGTAATTTCTTTGCCTTTTTTTCCTTCCCATGTCTTCTGATGTGCTACACGATGTAGGCAAATCTCTGCACATACAATATATTTCATTACATTTATATCCAGAAGTTGTTCTGAGGAAAATATTGAGCTTTATTTTTCTAACAGGCCAATCTTAACGCATAGCATATCTGATGTTCTTTGAGGTAAGAAGGTTGTAGCTGAATGTATCAAAACCTCTTCAGTAGAGTCACCGTTTCTCAGCCTGTGGGTTCCCTTTTAAATTTCATTTCTAATTGGCAGGCTAGGAGGAGCTCTCATGTGGACAGAGTGACAGGTATATCTAACCAAATAATAGATTCTTTCACAAGCACATTTGAAAGTCTTAAGTCATGACTTCAGGTTTGTTTCATTTCTATTTGGCCAAGTAAAGGACTTGTTCGAAGACGACAGTGACATTACTTTAGGTTTAGGGTTTGAGAATGATGTTGGATTGGTGGCAAGATCTGTGTTTACTGGCTTTTCCAAGTCTGTGTTCATGTCATTTCACTTGCTATGTGTAGGCTTTCTAATACATGTCTTTTTGCATAAGAACATATATTTTACCTAATCAGCATATCTGTAACCATGCATGAGGATGAAAAATGTGGTTTATGCTATCTGAAGAATATCCTGATGTAGCTGTAGTTGTATCTGGGAATTGATTAGATCCTACTGTGCTGAGCATAGAGCTAACCCATAAATGGATAACTTTCATGTCCTGTTATTATATATTACAGGAATTTTGTAAATCTAAATTAATGAGATCTGAATTGTCCTTCAGAAGAAATCCATGCATCTTTGGTGGTGGAATGAAAGAAATACTGATTTCCCATAGCAGTCAGATGTATGTCATAACCACTGACATAAGATATAAAACTGAGTTGACTCTTAGAATTACAGGTTTTGAAAATGTATCCATGTAAATATATGTGTATATTTACACATTACTTATGTTTGTATCTGTGTAGGCTTATATATGTATATATTTAAGTTCCTTGAAAGAATTTTTGGGAGTATTGCTGTGAGCTGGACATGGAACAAACTATTTGTGACTATTCTAAATTTGTCAGCAGTTTTGAACTCTGCTCGGTCATCTTGTCAAAACACAGTTTTGAGGTCTGAAATAAATTAACAGAAGAGAAACAAACATACTGGATTAAAACACTCTTCCAGTGTTGTCAGATAATTACCAAAAAGAAAGTGCCTACACTGGAAATATCAATAACTGTAATGTGCGAGATTTGTTAAAACACGCAAACTCGCTCTCCACTGACTGTCACTAATATTTATTCGTCCAGTGACTGTTAATCACACCAAGTTTACAGTCCCGTATAGCACCTGTCACAGGTGTTGATCATTAATCAGCTATTACAGCAGTTTATTCTGCTGCTGACAACTTGCAATTTTCTACTGATTCAGCTAGTTTGTCAGGTGGGAATTATGGCATAGCACATGTGACAAAACACATCACACATTTCTCTCTCTCTCTCTCCTCTCTCTCTCTCCCCCCTTCTTTTTTTTTTTCTTTCCTTTTTTTTTCATTTTCAGGCTTCTCTCTCTTCCTCTCTCTCCCCCTTTTTAGACAAACAATATCTGGGAACTCAGAAGTAATAAGGCGGAATGTATAATTAATTACCCAGCTTGCTCTAATTAGGGATGAATAAGTTGTGTCCCTCTCATCATCACAAATGTGGTGATGGGTAATACCAGTTTATGCTGTATTAACTGCAAATATGCAATCCTTCTGAGAGCACTTTTGTTGATGAATTTGATGAATGTGACAATAATTAGCAGAGACAGATGAGAGCTAAATTACTACTGACAATGTAATGCTATCCCGCTCAAGGGTCTGAGAACGTGGCAGGCTAACATGGCAGGGACCAGGGCCTCGTTTCTAATTAATAGTAGTCTTTTTTTTTTTTTTTTTGCCAGTGGGGAAAAAAAAAAAGGAGGAACGGTAATTGTTTTCGTCAAAGGCTGCAGGGAGTTATCAGGGTAATAAAGTTAATTAGCAGAACAAACATCCTTTCACTGCCTTACCAGATTGAGGAAAAGAGGGTAATTCAAACCGCAGAAAGATATGACTAGATGAGATGATAAGGAGAAAAAATTTACACAGGAGGCTAACAGAGAAGAATCAATTTTTTTTCTTCATTTCTTTTGGCTTAGTCCATGGAAAGGAATTATACATTCTCTTCTTTCAGCTCATGAAGTTGCTTATGTATAAAACTTTATTGTTATGATTTCTGCAATGGATGGGAAATGAAGTTAAGAAAGATCATATTACATTGTTCAATTTTTTCAGGGCCTTCCAAATAGCAATTGTTTTGTTACATTATGTGCAATTTCCTTTTTATTAAAGTGACTTTTCCTAATATCCACGGCACTTTATTGATCTCATAATGTTCTTCAAAAAGAAACCTGTTTTTACTTCGTCTCCAGGTCTTCAATGGGACTCATTGAGTGTGGCCATTGTACTAGGTTCTGAAGTAGCTAGCTCAGAGTTTGAATTAGTTGATGGATTTCTTTGAGCAGCATTTCTTTTACTATCCTCTAGTGTAAGTATGAAAAGAAAGTCCTTGTTCCTGCCAGCGTTAATGCATGTGACTAGCTTTATGCATGAGTAGTCCTATTACATTTTCCTCCATTCAGTTACTTGTACACATAGGCAGGGCCAAGGTCCAAAAGGAGAGACTCTTTCAAAAGTAGTAACATTGAGGTTTTTAGGTTACTTTGGATGGCAGTTGTTATTCTCATATATTTTCAGTGATGTTACTATTTCTCTTGCAAGGTTTTGGCCTAGCTCCATGGTATGGCTGGCATCATACTGTACTCTGTTAGCACAAACTATTAAGACATATGGGCTTCCAGCAGGTTTTGTAAACCCAGAGGGATTTATCAAAGCAGAAATGTATTCACACGATAAGGTGTTGGAAAAATTAGTGAAAAATACCAAATTAGGGTGCATCAGCTGCTCTGAGATGTTGGACCATTTTACATGCCCTACTGTCCGTGGTAAATATGAAGTCACTCAACGTAGTTTACTATCCAGGGAGACATAAACAATCTACCTTGCATTTACTGCAAAATAGAATCATAGAATTATAGGATGGTTTAGATTGGAAGGAACCTTAAAGATTATCTAGTTCCAATACCCCTGCCATGGACAGAGACACCTCCCGAAGCTCCATTCAGCCTGGTCTTGAACACTTCCAGGGATGGAACATCCATAACTTCTCTGGGCAACCTGTTCCAGTGCTTCACAACCCTCATAGTGAAAAATTTTTTCCTGATATCTAATCAAAATCCACCCTCTTTCAGTTTGAAGCCATTCCCCCTCGTCCTGTCACTGCCATGCCCTTGTGAAAAGTCCCTCTCCAGCCTTCTTGTAGGCGCCTTCCAGATAGTGGAAAGCTGCTATAGGGTCTCCCTGGAGCCTTCGCTTCTCCGGGCTGAACAACCCCAACTCTCTCAGTGCTCCAGCCCTCTGATCATCTTTGTGGCCCTCCTCTGGACCTGCTCCAACAGGTCCATGTCCTTCTTATGTTAGGAGCCCCAGAGCTGAACACAGTACTGCAGATGGCGTCTCATGATAGCAGAGTAGAGGAGCAGAATCACCTCCCTCAAGCTGCTGGTCACGCTTCTTTTGATGCAGCCCAGGATGTGGTCGGCTATCTGGACTGCAAGCGCACATTGCTGATTCATGTTGAGCTTCTCATTAACCAACACCCCCAAATCCTTCTCCTCAGGGCTGCTCTCAATCCATTCTCCGCCCAGCCTGTATTTGTGCTTGGGATTACTGCAACCCAGGTGCAGGGACTTGCACTTGGACTTGTTGAACTTCATGAGGTTCACACAGGCCCACCTCTCAAGCCTGTCAAGGTCCTTGTGAATGGCATCCCTCCTCTCCAGCATGTAGACTGCACCACACAGCTTGGTGTTGTCGGCAGACTTGCTGAGGGTGCACTCCATCCCAACATCCATGTTGCTGACAAAGATATTAAATAGTACTGGTCCCAGTACTGACCCCTGAGGACACGGAGCCATTGACCGCAACCATCCAGCCCGTTCCTTATCCACTGATCAAATCCATGTCTGTCTAATTTAGAGATAAGGATGTCATGTGGGACAGTGTTGAATGCTTTGCACAAGTCCAGGTAGATGAAGTCAGTTGCTCTTCCCTTATGCACCAACACTGTAACTCTGTCTTAGAAGGTCACCAGATTTGTCAGGCATGATTTGCCCTTAATGAAGCCATGTTGACTGTCACCGATCACCTCGTTCTTTTCCATGTGCCTTAGCATAGTTTGCAGGAGGATCTGCTCCATGATCTTGCTGGGCATAGAGGTGAGAGTGACCGGCCTGTAGTTCCCCAAGTCTTCCTTTTTTCCCTTCTTAAAAATGGGGGTTATGTTTTCCCGTTTCCAGTCAGCAGGAAGTTCACTGGACTGCCACAATTTCTCAAATGGATAGTGGCTTGGCAACTTCATCTGCCAGTTACCTCAGGACCCACAGATGAATCTTATCAGATCCCACGGACCTGTGCACCTTCAGGTTCCTCAGCTGGTTTTGAACCTGGTGGTCTTCTACAGTGAGCGGTTCTTCGTTTTCCCAGTCCCTGCCTTTGCCTTCTGTGACTTGGGTAGTGTGGCTAGAGCCTTTACTGGTGAAGACTGAGGCAAAAAAGTCATTGAGTACCTCAGCCTTTTCCATGTGCTGGGTGACCAGGTCTCCTATTTCCTTCCTGAGTGGGCCCACAGTTTCTCTGGTCTTCCTTTTGTCACTCACATACCTATAGAAGGCTTTGTTGTTGCCTTTGATGTCCCTGGCCAGATTTAACTCTGTCTGGTCTTTAGTTTTCCTAACCTGATCCCTGGCTGCTCAGACAATTTCTCTGTATTCCTCCCAGGCTACCCGTCCCTGCTTCCACCCTCTCTAGGCTTCCTTTTTCCATTCGAGGTTTTCCAGGAGCTCCTTGTTCATCCATGCAGGTCTCCTGGTGTTTTTGCCTGACTTCCTCACTTCCTAAAAGTGAAAGTGTAAGTAGTGACTAAAGACCAGCTAATATCCTGTAAGCTTACACTGTAGGTTACCCAATGGTACAATGTGCTTCTGTCTGTACCTTTGGTTATAGCTATTGCATCCTCCTCTTAAACCACTGTGAAATAACTTCTGATGGACATACTTAGTCTCCTCCAGGCATATGCGGTGGACTGCAGTGTGGGAGGTTTATGCAAAGGCTCTGTGGGTCACAGCAAGCTGCAGGGCTCTTTCTTCCAAAGAGAAGGAGATTCAACTGTCTTAGACTGCACAACATTGAAACAGGATCCCAAACCTGGGGGTAATCAGGGCTGACATTTTGGTACATGTGATAGCCACAGCATATCCAATGCAATGCAACACGAGTGCTCTGTATTTCTACTGCCAAGCAACTTCTTCCTTCAACACAAGCAGAATGACCCAGAGATTAGGGCTAGGAAAACTGTTGGTGAAATTTAGTTATATGTTAGAGTTTTCCTGTGTGACTGCACCCAAATCCCTTAGATTGACCTCCTGAACCCCATGTAAGACTACTGAACTTAATATCAGTAAAGATGGACTTTCAGCCTTTGTCTCTCTGGATCTTTCTCCCCTTTAACAGGTAATAATACACCCTGCCTTTACCTGCACCTACTGAATGTAAATACACAAAGTTTGTGAGGCTCTCAGTAGTGGAAACATATCATATAAGTACTTACAGTAGACAAGGACATAATCCTAAGTACGTTTCCCGTGAACTTGTCTCCTAACTGAAGAAGACTCAACTTCTGTAATCAGTTACTGTCTCTTCTATGTCACTTTCTGTCTCTCAGGCTGACCTGAGCCAACCCTTTCTCAACCATTTCAGTCAATGATTTCTCTGCCCTTCTTCCCCTTTGTGCTCATCTCTCTCCTATTTTAACTTCCCTTTTCCTTTTTCTTTATTCTGGCAGCTATCAGGTGGCAACTTGTGCTATGTCAACAGTGCTGGCAAACGCAATTATTTTCATTGGAACAGCAAATCAGTTTCATTTGTAATGATGTTGGTGACACTTTTTCTATATTTGTTAACAGAAGTTGTAAAGGAGAGATAAAATATAGAACAGAGATTAGATAATGTTTTTTTTAATGGTTCGTTAAGCATGTGTTGGCTACTGTAAAGGGCTGCATATTTTAATAGGTGCAGAACTGGAATACTGGGACTCTAGCAGAATGGGTGAGGCAGTTAGTATGGAGCTGCTCAGAATCGGTTCCTTTTCCAGTCTTGTTCTTCATTAATAGTCTGTGCAGGCAAAACTCCCTATCAGGAGATAAAAGCAGCAAATTATGAGCGAAGTATAACCAAACTATTAAGAAAGAATTGTGCATTTTCTCCTTTAATAACTCTTCACTGCAGACATAATTAATTTATTAATGCAAAGGACTGTGAAGATGTGTATTCCATATATTTGCTTTCTGTCTTCAAACCCTAAATGATCAGTGGAGAAAAATATAGAACTCCAGTGGCCATGGTGTTTTACAATCCTACAATTTAAGGCTGACTTTAACATTATCAAAGTAATTTTAAATGTCCTCTTTGCAGAGGACTTTCTGCTTCTGTTAGAGAGCTCTGTTACTGCAGGATCAATGCTAAAGATGTTACTAAGCGTAGTACCAAAATACTGTAGTGAAGTGTGTTCACTTCACTGTTAGCATTTTACTCAGTGGAGCATATCATCACTTGACCTGAAGTCTTTCCTGGCTGTACAAACCCGCTTTAAAGATCATCCAGTTGTTCTGCATATCTTTGAAACCCTCCACAGTATTGCCCTACACCACACTGAAGCTTTCTGTCCATGTGCCGAGTCCTGCATGACTGTCCCTTGCCCTTTTTACCTGCTGTTGCCCTGTCACATCCAGTTGCTTCCCCCATCCATTCTCCTCTTTGCCCAGTTATAAGCTTCTTATATGCAGAGTGCAGCTTCTTCTCTCCCAGTCTCTATACATGAAATATTTTTATCTTGATATTATGTGAAAAGTTCCTTCCTCTGCACTTGTGCTTCTTCCTTTGAAGGTTAGAGAAAACAGAAGAAATATGGTTTTAATAGAACATGATTATCAAAATAGCCTCCATCTCAACCACTCTTAATGTATACTGTCTCCCTCTTTTCAATACTCCCATGTCTTTCTGTTATAATGACCTGGAGAAAGGGACTGTGCCTTTCCTTTTTGAAAAGTGCCCAGAGAGCGCCGCTGTGTGTGCTAGCAGGTCAGCAATAACTGAGAGAATATTTTAGCTCAGTAAGGCTAATGTTTTCTTGTAGGATTTTTCATTTGAGAGTAGGAAACTGCCCTGTTATTTCGTTCTTGTTTTCCCTCTCTGGCTACCACACTTGACACTAACTCCGATTTTCTACCTGAAAAGGGACAGAAGAAACTATTCTGTCTAAATCTGCTTGATACTATGGGATTCATTGGTTAGTATTTATATGCCTTATATCTGTACCTTTTTTACCTGGCTCGTGAAGGGAGTACCTTATCGTGTGTATTGATCCAGGGGTGCTTTGTAGCCATGGATGAATTGAGTTCATGCTTTTAAAATCAGGTGTATGTTTAAAATGTGAGGAAGTTGGAAGTCCCTCTAAATGGAACAATCTATGGTTTCTCAGAACAGTCTTTAACTGGAAAAGAGGCTTTCAAAGTCAGCCGAACATACTTTAATTATGAATCTTACCTTTATTAGTACTTTTGGAAGTATATTTACTGCTGCTGAAATCCTGTTCTCTTGATTTTTGACTGTTTACTCCAGTGAATAGGGTTCATCCACAGTATATGGAAGCTTGCTGGTAATCTTAACTCAGATGCACATAAGAATATAGTTAAACAAACACAGAGGGCTGAAATAGAGAATACTTTTAATGATAAAATTATTTAAATGTTCTCTTGTGCAACTGGCATTCTGTAGTGCTGTCTAATGAAATTACAGCACTGCCTAAAATAATTAAAAACTGCATGCAAACAAATATTTGTACACAAGGTGGTGATATTAGCAACCAGCTTCTTTTTATTAACAACCCACAATAAATAACAACATATTGTTTTGGCTCTGAGGTATCTCAAGCTAACTTTGGGTACTTGTATAAGGACAGATCTGAAATGTCAGCAAGAAAACAGTGAATCGGTCTCAAGGTATCAATGAAAAATAACTGTGGAGCTTAAAAAGTCTTCATATCTTTCAGGGCTTCTCATTTTCTTATGACATAATTGCATCATGAGAATCATATAAAGCTTCAAATATAATGATGGTAAAAGCAACATGTATCAGAAAAGGTAGGTAACACAACCTTTTATTAAAGATATCTTTCATATTTTAAATATTTCTCATTTTACAAGTAACTGGTTTAAAAATAGCAGCAGTTAAGACTGGCTGGGAAGAAAGTCTTTCTTTTTAAACTGACATAGAACAAGGATAGAGCTAAAACCAAGAAAAGGCGTAATAAATAATGACAACAGATGTTTGTAAACCTTTTGCTCCTGTGTTCACTGTTTCCATGTGTTTTCTTGTCTTGATGTGCTGTCAGCCTCCTCTCACCTGGGACTAGTGATATCTTATCAAAGCCTAAGCAGTTCCTCTTCACAACAGGCAGATAATAGTGCCTTTCAATTTATCATACTAGAAGTCTAAAAGAACCATGGGAACGATTGGTCAGGTGACAGTTTGATGGACAGTTTGACAGCCCTTAAAGCATCATGGGAAATGGTTGTCACCTGATTTTTCAGAGCAACTGGGGAGATAACCTTCAGCATGACAGGGAAAACAAAAATCTGAATATTTGTGTAGGGTTTGCTAACAGCCGTAATGCTCACTTAAGTGATAATGGGGATGAATTTAGATTACTTGAAATGGAGTTATCTGAGCTGAGATCTGTTTAGCCTGTAAATGTTTTTGACATCTTTAGCTGCTTTTCAACACTTTTACTGAATGTGTAATTCTTCAAACAGAGGTAATGTAAGGAGTGTGGATAGATTATTTGGTTTGTATTTTGTCAAACTCTCCACACAACTTGTATGTTGTCTGCTGAATGAAATCAGAAAAACAAAACTCCTAAAAAATTTTGCTTCTTGCTTTGTACATTATTGTTCTGACTACCCAAAAAATCAGCCCTTACTCACTGTGAAATGAATCTCTCTTCCTGGCACTATTTTAGTGTAAACCAGACAGATGTTTGCATCTGAAATCGCCCTCACAATGGCCACTGCTGTGGACTCCTGCTGAGATTAACAAACAGGTCAAATATTGACCTGACAAAGACAATATCCTGCTCTTGGGTCAAGACTGAGGCCTTTGAAAAGAAAATATGTAAATTCTGGCATTGCTACCACGTGTGTTTTACTGCTGTGGATAAATGCAAGATGCAGTTTTTGTGGTAATGTAGTTCTGGTACTTCTTGCAAACACTGAAAATAAAAAATCCTGAAAAAATAAGATCACAACTGTAGGTTTTGAAGGAGAAACTGGATTGCAAAAATGGTCAAGCATTTGTTTTTATCTCCAAAACCTGGCTATACATTGCATCTGTGATACGTTAAATCAATATAGAGGTCTCACCATTGTCTTCCAAGAAGAACATAGGAGGTTGATGCGATGGGTGAACTCCACTTGGGAAAAGCCTATAATGTGACTCAACTGATCAGTATGATCAGGCGGAGATTCTTTGGAAACCTTTCCTATACTACTTAAACTGCAGGGCTAGTTTAAGCAAGTTATGGAAGTTTCTCGCCTTTTTTAAAATCATATTTTATTGCACATTACAGGTTGTTTCTGTCTGATTCTTCCCCCATCAGTCTAACCAAGATGCCATTACATTCCTTCACTGTTCTCTTTGTATTAATGATGTCCACGCCAACTCCGACCAAATTTGCAGTCTTCCACTTGCCTTCTGTCAGTAAGCCGTTGGTTTCAAGGTCCTGAACAACTGAGCTCTTCTTGCAGCACTTTTCTCTTTTTGTTTTCTGTTCCCTCCATTTTCTCTGTTGCTTGAAAAATGACGAACACAACTCCTCCTGACTGCAGAGCCTTGTTCTATACAACTTTCAGCTAGTATCCTGCCATCTTTCCACTTTAGAGTCCCTCTTTTGAAACATGCTTTGAATGCTTTTTCTAGTGAAGTTTGTAAACCACGTCTTCCACAAGTCATAATAGCAATAGCGTTATTCACCCTCTCTCCCCTGCTGAGGGAGAGACCGTATAGACATATATTTATGATCCCTGACTGACACAGAATAACACATAAATTAATTAAGTAAGAGGGTTTTTTCAGCATTAAATACATATTGTCTCATTCTTGTCTTTCCAGAGGCAAATTTTAATATATTGTCAAAAGTTTTAATGAGCTGCAGACGCTATCGGAGTTCAGCCATTAGAAATTTCAAAACTTCATTCAGACTGTATTTAGTGTTTAAAATGCTATGTAGAATCTGTTCTTAGTTAAATTATAAATAAAATCAATCTTGTCCAGATAATTTAACATACTTCCTATTGTAACTCTAAGCTATAACTGGGATTTTTCAGTAAAATGCCTATATTTCATAATCTGAAGCCAGCTTATTATTGGGATTGCAGTTTAAAATAATGGTTTAGGATGTGACTGTGTGCAAGCATGCATAATATGTCTACACACACATCCCACACTACACTGACTGAATATCAGTGTAGCAAGGTACCAAGATAATTGCATGCTGGTTGTGCCTGTGGATGTCCACAGTGCTCAATGATACACTGGCTTTGGGCAGGCTATGGCAGATGGTGTGTTTGGATGTGGGTTTTTCCAGATGAAGGTAGAGAAATCTCTCTTTAGGCTTTCACAGCTTGCCATGTAAATACTATTGTTTCGGTCAGCTCTGATTTATATCCAAGGCTATGGTAAGATAAAAAAGGGCCCTTACCCTTCTGTCACAAACTCCTCTTTGTTGAAGTTTCTTTTGTCAAATAGGTCATACTATGACTCATCTTTTTTCAATACTGTGTTTAGTTTCAGAACTCAGTACTGTTTTACTCAAAATATACTTTAATTGCGAAGTTTCCTGAGTAAAAATTGCAGACTTACTATTTACTTGAGATTTAGTATTTTAAAGATTTAGTATCATTTTTGCATATTGGTGCTGAAAGAATCATCTAAGTTGGGCTTTTCTACATTGCTTGTTTTAAATAATAGTAAAATCTCCTACTGTAAATGAGTTCAACAAAATATCTCTGAGTGTATCCACAGCTTCTACAGAATGCAAGTTGCAACTGAAGGTTTTTCCCTCTGCATTTTTGCAAACAAACAATGTGGTTGTCAGAGAACCTAATCAGTATTTGAGCTGACAAACAACCAAACAAAAAAGGTATTTAGCAGGGCCTCTGATTTCCCTAATGACAGAATATACCCATCAAGGAAACTCAGTAGCAGCTGTTCCATTGTGTTAAAGATTTGAAGATGTCTTCCTGTTGAAAAAGTTTGGAGGGTTTTCTTTACTTTCACCAGAGAATATGTAAAGAGGCATTTATATTTCTTTTTGATGTGGGAAGAGAGAAATCAGCTGATTAACCAACTTAATATTCCTTTCTGTGACTGCATGCACCGAGTTCTTCAGTTTCAAAACTACATCTTGTGTGTCAATTGTGATCAGATAATTGCTGATATGAAATACAACTTGCTCACAGCTTTCACATAGCATCCATCTGGAAAAACTCCAACGTGCACCTTCCGGGAAAGAGGAGAACCCTCATCTGGTTATGGGTGACAGTTTATTTCTTGTACTTTTAACTCACATCCCCTTTGAATGTTAATGATTTTATTGTGTCTGCTTTTATAATTTAAGTCCATAATGTCCATTGCCATAATGTGATGAGGCTTCCAGATAGTTCTAGTAAAATACATATAATATTTGCATAGTTGGGTGAACATTTAGGTCTGTTTTCCCCTTGAGGTGGAAAATTGATCGTGTTAAACAAGACAGATATTGATAAGAACAACGATATTGAGCTCAGCTGAAATCAATGTTTTCTCATAACTGATTACAGAATTCTGTTAGTAACAGCTAAAGGAATTCAGTAATAAGAATGTGAAGACCTGAGTCATCTGGGTAAAGAGAAAGCGTAGAGAAGTGGTGAATTGTAAAATCAGAGTGAATGACTTGAACAAGAGAGGGAATGCAGGATAAGCCAAGAGTAGTCAATAAAACTGAGACAGGGGAAACAAGAAGCGGTGAAGGAGAATGAAACAGCAGATTAGAATGGCTTCAGTGAAGAACAGCTTTGCTGGAAATAATAAGAATAAAAATTCACAGGCAAAATCTGGAAATTTGACTGGAGCAGAAAAGCATGCTTGTCTGTCATAGCCTTCATCCTGGAATTTTACAGTGTTCTGCTTATATTGACTTCATGACTTCCATGTGTTACGGAGACATGGACAGAGACTCCAGAGGTCCATTTATGCCTCTCAGATTGGTAGCAGGATCTCCTATCTAAAAGAATCAGAGTCTTCAGAGAAGTCTGGGAGAATCATGCCTGCAATGGCAGCAGGAGTTAACCAGAAAATGAAAGACTGAAAGGGGTTTCTATGTTACACCATTGTGTCACAAGTAAAAATTTTCGGATTGTGAAATTTGTAATACATTGGCAGAATTTGATATGCTTATATTCAACGGGTGACAGTGCCTTGCTGTATTCTGAACTTGCTCTGGAATCAGAGGATGGATTCTTAGTTATAATCTGTGCAGCCAGGATGTCTGCAGTATTGGTTGCACTTATGAATATTTGGAGAAGAAACAGGAGAGCTGTTCACCAAATGAAGCACTTGACCACTTAGTCATAAGTGCTGACAATTCCTTATAACACTTTTACCAGTCAAGAAGAGCATAAGTAGGATTCATGCATCTTGGATGTGTATTATTTAGAATATTTGGCACTTTGTAAGTGTACTGAGCTTTAGAGAGAAGAATAGAGGCAGCATTTGTTTGCTGGCATAGGATGCATCCTCACAAGAGGAGCTTTCTGAGTGTACGTATCTACCTGTTCTTTTTTTGAAGTACTTCACTGTTGCTTTTCAGTGTTTGGTGTTTTGCTGGTGACCTGTAGGCACTTAGCTCTACGATGAAGCATTGTCTACCACAGACAGCTCAAAGGACTTGAATTCATAGTTTCCATAAGAGTTTAGCTATGAAACAATAAGGCATAGGCATGTCAAAGCGGATGACTTTCATGCAGTTTCAGTCTGTTTCCTATTGTTGCTGTCGATGCTCCTGCTTCTCTCTCTTCATCTGGCATACATTACGAGAAAGCAATGTATATGTACATATGTATTCTATACAAATAGATATACAAGTCCCCTAAATACTTATGTTAAAATTCTTTAGGGTTTAGTATAGGAGTCCTCAGGATTGGATCGAGTTCACAGTTTGCTTCGGTGGTAGAAAATTGGTCTTAATGAGGTGATGAATTCCCTAAAACAGTGGCTACATTGTCAAGTCTTGTTTATTTACGTCTAATCAGGAAGTTAGAGTCAAAATTTAAATGAATCTACAGGTTCACCCATATCTGCTTGTTCAAATCTGAGGAAAATGATTGAAGTAATGCATTTGGGAAGTTTTACAGCTTTTGCCTTATCAACAGCCCCATCATTAAGAAAGTGTTAGTGAGTTCATTTATGAACTCATTGTTGTGCCCTGAAGTGGACACAAAATCTATATTAACTTATTGGTAGAACGCTGAATTTAAATTAATTTGCCTTAATTGAGACACCTTTTTTGGATTTGATACTTGAAGAGAGGATTAATTCGTAGCCATCTTTTATCTTATCTTGCCTTGGTTGATGATAGGCCCAGCAGTTTGGGGAAATGAAATGAACAGGCACACGGGTCACTGTCATTATCTGGATCATTTCATGTAATGCAAATTAAGTCAGGTACATCGCTGCAGCTAATACTGCATATAGTTAATTTAGTGAAAGCTCCCACATCGATCAGTTTTAATTTTAGTTTAAAAGGCTCATATTACTGTCTTCAAGGCAGTGTCTTAGGTACCAGTCATGTGCAAAGAGCAGACAGCAGGTGTGGTAGCTACTTTTTGTCTCTTCTTGATTCTTTAGACAGTTCTTCCAGATTTGGGGTTTGGTAGGAAAACAGGCATATTGGTCACGGATGTTCTGAAGGGAAGAAAGGTTACCGAGTTAGCCAAATATTGTTATGAGCTGCAATTATGCAACCTTTTTGCAGCTATATCTGGAATTGATATGCAGGAAGGTGTAATAATGACAATAGAGTGGTGTTAAACATATTGAATTCAGAAACTGACAGTTACTATGCAAATTTTGACTGTGAATCTGCAAACACTTCGGTGACCCAGTTACACTTTATCATTTATTTTCTGTTTATTTTCATATCTAGGGGCATTTCTCACTTGCTTGGCTTCTAATACTTAGGTTTTCCTGTAAAAAAAACAAACAAACAAACAAACAAAAAAATAACACAAGATTTTGATTTTTTGCTTTGTTATACCTGTCTTTCACAACCTTGGTGATGAAAAGGAATCCCAGAGCCAGTGCAAAGCACTGCCAGAGCGTGATAAATATCCTTCAGCAGAGATGAAGATTAGGCTCTGACACGTTTCTGGCACAAGCAGAAACTTTCAAACAATGTTGCTGTTATGAGGAGAAGCTTTCACTATTAGACTAAATCACTTATCAGACATTTAATTAAAACTTTAGTGCTTTCCAAAGTAGAAATCTTCTCTACTTAGCAGAGATGGGAGATGAAAAATGAAGTGACTTGATCAGTGCCCTGTAGTGAGTCTTCAGCAGTTGTTGGACTCGCATGCAGGAATCCTGCTTTCCCATCTCATCTGCTTAAAATCTTCCTTCTCATACTGACTGTAGCTATAGCAGTTCCACCGGTGTTATCCCTAGCTGGCATCTGATTTTCTAGGATCAATTCTACTTGTGGATGTTTCATTAGTGTGTTCCCATTTTATTAGCCCATACAAGTATTTTAATGTTCTTTTTCCTTGACTAAATAGTTTAAGGCTACACCAAATTTATTAATATTATTATTATTTTGCTAATGCACTATATTGCGTATTTGATAGTAAGTAGTTTCACATCTGCGTCTGAATGATAGAAGCTAAAGCTGATATGGATTTTCTATTTTCCATCACTCCGTATCATTTGTAAACTCTTTAGTTCTGTAAAAGATCTGCTTTAAATAAATAAATGTATCCTGACTAATCCTCTTTGAATAAGTGGAAAGCATTTAATCCCATGATTCTGTAAATCCAGGGTAGCTGTCAAATTGTGTGTTCATTTTTCTGTATTATCTAAATCGGTTTGTATCAGATCTTTCATTGACAACAACAGTTTGCTATTTGGATTAAACACCTCTCATGCTCTATAACCTTTCATTTAAGAGTCATTTGCATCCCTTTTTTTGGCTGCTACTTCAATCATCTGTATTTTAACAGTTCTTTAGGAATATTTGCTGCTAAATATTCACACTGTGTTTAAAATTGCCTTTTTTTTTTCAAATTGCTAGCACTTCTTCAAGATCTGAAATTCAAACTATTTTTGTTTGTGTCACCAAGAGGCTGAATTCATTTATCAGTTTTCAATTTAAGAAAATAAAAATAGATGATTCATGAACTTCATTTCAAAATTTTGAAAAGTGGTTCATTAATTGAACAGCAGCTGGGGGGAAAAACTAATCAGCTCATTTCAACTGGAATAGCTCATTATCATTTTGTCTGATGAAATCTTTGGAGGCTGGTTTCATGGGAAATGGGTCCTTCATACAGTTGTCCCTCACCTGCCTGGAAAAAGGTCAAATGCCTCCCTCACCCCACCCCCATACATTAATTAAAACTCATATTAGGACATGCAGTTCCATTTTTTAATTGCTAGGGATAGAAGCCCTCTTGTTGCCTTTTGACATGAAGGAAGTGTTTGGGTTCTTTTAGTCCCTCAGAATAGTTTTTAATGGCTCAGATTGAGCAATATGGATTTCTAAAACCAGATTAAATATGAGACGTCTTGTCTAAGTAGCTGAAACACTTCTTTCTGCTGGTAAATCTCTTAATTTTGGCCACAGGGATGTAAAGGACTGCATCGCAATTTTAGCTCGTAATATCCAGAGTTGGGGAAGACTTTAGTTTGGGAATCAAGGAGGTTTTGGAGACGGTGCATATAATTCAGGGCCATATGTTACCTCTTGAACTTTGCAGTCTTAACACCATCGCTGTACAGTAGACCTTGTTTTTAAATATGTTTCCCAATAAAATAATTTAGACTTATAACTGAAAGCAAAAGATGGAGAGTTAAGATTCCTGCATTCTGTTCCCTGGTGTTTTTTGACCTGGGACAAACTTCTTTTGCCTCGTTTTGAGACTGTTAAATGAAACTTTCCTATAACCAGTGTTATGTTAAACTTAGGTCCATTATTTTTTGAAAAGTGCTGAGAAACAGCTACGTGAGATGTACGAGAGATGTGTATAACCGTAGCAGCCATAATTTTAGTATTAGGTTTGTAATGATTTTGCCAGTGATCAACATTTCAGTAGAGTACAAAACTTTATAGCTTTTAGAAAGTAATCTGTACCTGTTCTTTAATGTTAAAATATCCAAACATACTTTTTATATTTCTAGTAAATGAAGAAAAATCTTATTATTCAACTGTAGCTTTTGACACTTGATAATAGCATAATTATAAACAGAAAAGCAAAGTCCTTTTTTTCATTATCTTGGAGACTTAAGGTTATAAAGTAAGATATAAGCAAGTGATTGGTTGTATGGTTTCTCAAGTCTGTCATGTATAGCTTTTCTCTTTCAAACTGTGCACACCAGCATAGCATAATGTAGGTCATGGATAACTAATAAAAATTTTAAAACCCCAACACACTATTTAACCAAGTAGTTATTTTTATGAATTAAATTTATTGTACCACTGCTGTGAAGTAATTGATGAAAGATCTTCTACAAATTCTGTAATTAAAAATTGCAAGCACTGAAGGCACTGAAAAGTACTGAAAAACAAATGTTTTGTTTGAGCTTCCACAGTGGCACACACTTTCAATTACAAAAGTAAGGCTCGCTATAAAACTAAATTCTAATTAAGGTTGTTTAACTCCAGTTAGGACATGAAAATATTTTTCTAAACTTTTTTTCCCAATAAATATTGCATTTCTTCAAAATAAAAATCTGTATTCAGATTAAGAGCATTTTTTGCAAGTGATTAACTTTCTCCAGGCAAATTTGTATAAAGGCTTTCTCAATCTTACTTTATACTGTGGGGGGAAATATCTGCTTTAATAATCGTACTGTGTATATGTCTTTTGTTTATTAAAGTTGGTGGTACTGCCAGCACAATGTGAAAAACTTGAAAGAGTTCTTCCTGCTTCTCAAAATTATAATTTCACTTAATAACAACACCATTTTTCACATTTATTTTTATTTGCCTTTTAAATTCTGAACCAATATAGTTCAGTGGATTATATTTTCTAGTTCCTCTCTGCCACCATGAGGGCAAAAAATTACTTTTCCAGGACAAGTTGCTAGCTTAGCCTTACCTAAGAGCTGAAAAGTTGACCGTGTTTGGTGTGTTTCATAAATATATGCTAAAACTCTGAGATGCATCAGTAGCATGATTAAATCAAAATCTCTAGTGAAGGTTATTGGCCTGGTTTCCATCTGGTTTCTCAGTACTTGAGAGGAAAATCAAGGCTCTTTGACCTTGTCTTGGAAGCATCACACAGAAAGAATGAGACTGTTTGTCCTGTGCAAATAATAAACATTAACTCAGCCCCAAACCCAAGCAGTACATACTATTTACATTTAAGATACCATCTTCTGTGTAGTAAATATGGGCTGAAGAATAATTATGGAGCACAGCATTTGGAAACTATTTAAGTCTGTCCCTTTATGTACACATGTGATATGTTTGCTTGATATAATGTGGGTTTTAGCCTCTTCTGCTGCTTAGCAAGACTTACTGGATTTTACAGGCAAGTTTCACAGACATTTTAGTAATGAATGATCTGCTATGATTTTGTAAATACGTAATCTTATCCTACAAACAAGTAACTTTGAGCTTTATGTATTCACTACAGGAAGAAAACTGTTATTTAGCCATGAGAAGATGAACTAGAACTCAGGGATATTGCACAATAAATCATTAAATTTGTAGTACATGGCTCTCAAAATAAATTGTCAGGTATACTATTGAGTTTAAGTAATTTGTTGCCATTGATATACGGTTTCATTGTTGCACTGCTTTGCAGTGAAGTACTTTTTCCACCTCCTTCCGTAAACTCTGTAATTTGATTCTTCCCTTGTATCAGCAGCTCCAGAGGTATGTCTGTGTTATTTTAATTGTGCTCTTCGAAAGACATGCGTTGAGCTTTTTCTAAGAATTGTATTTTATATTAGTGTTGGTGGTATGACAAACAAGCTTGAAAAGAATAGAATATAAGTAAACAACGGTTTTTCAGTGACTTTCTTGACATAATATGTCAGGGAGTTTAGTATGAACTTAGTTCTCCCCTTATAATTACCTTAATCATGGATAATTCCTGGCTGGGAGAGCCATATTAAAATCAGTTTCATACTTTGATACAAGTGAGTTTTATGGGCATGACTACCAAATAGTGAAAAGATCGTATTTCAAAACCTTCAAGAAATAATCGTATCCCATGCCAGTGTTTGTGCAAATAAAAACCGTTGGAACTGATCTCTTCCTTGCACTCAGGAATATGGCTAACCTAGTTAATTTTTTTTATTGCAGATTCAGTGAAAATTAGAAGCTGTATTCAAATACTGTACTTTTCTGTATGTATTGCATTACTTAAATATAACTTTTTCAGAGTTTCAGAACATATTTAGTACAGGAATTTTATATTTTGTACTATTCCATTGGAAGCCAATAGTGACAAATTGGTAATGGTAACATGAAAGAATAAAGTGGCTTAAAATGTTCTGCTTGTTCACTAAATATGTATGAATTCTGTGAAGACTATAAACTTCACTGAAGACTATTTATTTTTGTTACCCATGGTTTAATACACCTCTTTTCTTTTAAATGCATGCCAAATTTTCAGTGTAAGGTATCTGTAATGGCTGTTTATAGAGTGCATCCTCTTCTACTTCAAATGCTATCGTGAAATCACTTCACCAATGGGCATCTCTTTATTTCAAATGACAGAGGCATTCATTTAAATACTACTGAGGTGACAGACACCTAAAGAGAAGCATCTGATGAAATGATGCAAGCGTGCACAAAATCTGTGTTCTCATGGAATTTCAGAGCACTGTAGAAGCAGAACTTTTGTATTTTAAAATTTCTGTAATATTCTAGTTTTGCTTTCACACGGTTGTGTTTTTCAATAAGCCAGTTTCAGCATTGCATTTGTCAAGAGCATCAGAGGAATCGCTGTGGCTGATGCTCACAGTTTCAGCTTCGTGTTACTGGCTCCAGTTACTGTCTGTCTGTCTGTCCCTACTGTCTGTCTACTGACTGTCCCTAAGTGTGACTCTGCAGCAGTTTAGCAGACCCCGAGCCGTGGCCCCTCCTAGTGCCACTGCAATCACACTATGTGTGTGAAACACCCACAATATGGATCTATGGAGTAAAAATGATAGTGACAGATGTGACGTAGTGACTAAGTGTAGTGTGATGGCTTGATTAGGTGCTCCATTGGATAATAGGACCTGGAAGGAAATGGAAGTTATGTCCCAGGGAAGACGCTCAAAAAAGACTGCTGGGCTTATGTTATAACCATATTTTTGATTCTTTTGCTTTGGTGGAGATTTGTGTGAATGATAACTTCTTCCCCTTTTTCTAACCTAATAGCTCTGTGAAGGACCTGGTTGATGCTTGGCTCTGGGCAGCAGTCAGTGCAGGGGCAGGGTGGAATACACTGTGGGGACCTCCTCAAGGTCTTGGTTGAATTCCTCAAGGAAACAATGCAATATATAGGATTCCGTGGTTGCAAAAGGCACAATACCCAACTACTGTGCACACCTGTTCTAAGCAGTTAACTATGAATCTTAAGGATGCTTACATGGCTAAATACTCTCCATATTTAAGTGTTTCTTTCACTTTTATCTACAGCCTTTGGTGGCCAAATCCATACCATAAAACCATCTGGTAGGAAAATGCAGATTTTGAACTGAATTGGCCCTTTTGTGAAAATGTTGTGTTGACTATAGACAGGCAAGGTATGCCCTGTAAATCAGCTCCTAGTAGCTTCACCAGGCACTGAGTTGAATCAATGTCTCTCGTTCTTGTCAGTTTGCTTTCCCACATTAAATCAGAAACCACGCTTTTTTTATTAAGGCTTTTTAGATTCAATCCTTAGATTTTGTACAGATTAAATTTTGCCAAAGCAGAGGAGGAATGGAAATGTCTCTATTTTAAATAAAAATTCAGTGGGCATAGTTTTGAAGACAAATGAATGCCCTACATTCTCTTCAAGAATCTGAAAATTAAGCAAGTTGTAAGTAAAAGAAAAATATATAGTTTATAATTGTTATTCTGTCTGGCGGGGAAAGAACAGCAAGATTTAGAGTTAAAGAAAAAATTCAATTTTAACCAGGTACAATAGCAATGAAAAATGTATATTTTAAGAAGAAAAAGTCCTCATGCTGTTAGGTTTAGTTGGGAATTAAATTTTGCTGGATATTTATGTGCTTTATTTTCTTGGGGTATGCTTCTTTCATTGTGTTATTTTAAGTGACATTAAAAGAATCTAGGCTTCTATATTGAAATAAAATTCATAATTAATAATCTAAATAAATATTTTTGTTTTAAATTCTGAGAATTACAGGTTGATAGTCCCCTTTAATGAATTAGAGTCCTTTGAGGATGGAGCTTGTCATTAACACACACATCAGCTGATGCATTTTAATAATACATAGAGTTGGAAGAGAGAGGAAGTGTAAGCTACTGAAGCTTGCAAAACCAATCCCCTAAAGCTTTCATGTTTTATTTGAGCATATGTTTTGGAAGTGGTGGTGTTGACACTGGTGGCACTAATCTCCTCTTTATCTTGTTTTGATTAAAAGGATATTTGAATATTATTTTTGGCAAACTTTTATCTAGCCTCAAAGGGGTTCCCTTGTAGCAGCTACAGAGAAATGGCTATAATAAACACATTGTATGATACCCTTACATCATACATTATAGCCATTGCTGGTGTACTCCAAGAATGCAAAATACTCCCCAAAAAAATCACATTGTGTTCAATACTAAGCATGTGAAAATATAAATTTATGTTCTATCATTTTTTTTGTTTTTCGAACCAAGCTATATGAATTACTTCAGCTGTGTAAAGGAAACTGTGCATTAGATTATTCAATAATTCAGTTAGTAATACATATGGTTAGGAGAAAAAAGGTTGCAGTAGTTTTATGACAGACTGCTATTTTTTATAAAAGCACGCATCGCCTTTCTTTTATATCATTTTTACAACCTGTCAGATGGCTGGATTAACATTCAATCAAACCTTTTTTATATCTTAAGTGGTATTAACATTATAAAACTTAATTTTCAAAATACACAACAAAAATACTCTTTATCATTTTGCCTTATAGAATGTGCAGATGTATATAACTGTCCTACAGATAGTGTGCACTGTGTAGATCCATGCATTCTTTGTTGCCGCAGGACAACTTACAGGGAAATGGTTCATCCATTTGATAACATATCATAATCAGGGAAGATACATGTGTTCTGCTGTCCTTTTGCCATTTTTTCACTCGAAAGCAAAGGGCAAAGATTGCATAGTAGACCACCTTCTCTATGTATTTGTGTATGACAAAGCCTCCAATTTCTTACGTGCTGGATCAAACCTCAGGTCTCCATTTCAGCATTCAGCAATGTCAGCATATTACTTCTCTTCTTCATCCCTGTGGAATGTGTTTATAAATAATATTGACTGTTTTTAGAGCTTGATTTCCTCAGACCCCATGCTGCTTATTTTGGTTCTTAAATATGGATTAAAGTGTCTAATTTTAGGTTTTAAATTGCATATACACTTTCAATTGGGAGCAATGGGATTCACAGTTGCTCAGTAAAATCAGATTACTTTTTTATGCACTTAATTTCAGACAAGCCATTTTAGTTATCCAGAGCAGAAACACATCCCTGCCTAAAGCCTGCAGTATGGATTTGTTAATACTTGCTTTTATTGCTCAAGGAAAGAATAGAATCACATGGTGTAATATGGTGGAATTATTGGGTACAATTTATTTTACTTTTCATCGTCTCATCATTGTGCTTGTGTGATTTCTTAAATAATTTGTATTTCAGCAGAAATACTTACTGATTCTTATTTCTTCTTCTAAAGCTGCGAGTGACTCTGTCCTGTTAGTCATCTGTTTTTTTCACAGATGGGACCTTCATTCTGTTCTTTAACATCTCAGGGCTCACAGAGTGTGATGTTGTGCTTCCACTGGCTGATGCTTCTCTGCAGAGGGATCTAAACAGACAGGACCGATGGGCTGAGGCCAACGGTATGAGGTTCAACAAGGCCAAGTGCCGCGTCCTGCATTTGGGTCACAACAACCCCATGTAGCGCTACAGGATTGGGGCGGAGTAGCTCGAAAGTTGCCCGGCAGAGAAGGACCTGGGGGTGTTGGTGGACAGCCGGCCAAATATGAGCCAGCAGTGTGCCCAGGTGGCCAAGAAGGCCAACAGTATCCTGGCCTGTATTAGGAACAGTGTGGTGAGCCGGACTAGGGAAGTGATCATCCCCCTGTACTCGGCACTGGTGAGGCCCCACCTCGAGTACTGTGTTCAGTTTTGGGCCCCTCAATACAAGAAGGACATTGAGGTGTTGGAGTGTGTCCAGAGAAGGGCTACAAAGCTGGTAAGGGGTCTGGAGGACAAATCTTACGAGGAACGACTGAGGGAACTGGGGTTGTTTAGCCTGGAGAAGAGGAGGCTGAGGGGAGACCTTATCACCCTCTTACAACTACCTGAAAGGAGGTTGTAGAGAGGTGGGGGCTGACCTATTCTCCTGTGTGACAAGTGAAAGGACAAGAGGAAATGGGTTTAAGTTATGTCAGGGGAGGTTTAGACTGGATATTAGGAAACATTTTTTCACGGAAAGGGTTATTAAACATTGGAATAGGCTGCCCAGGGAGGTGGTGGATTCACCATCTCTGGAGGTGTTTAAAAAATGGGTAGATGTGGTACTTACGGACATGGTTTAGAAGTGGGTTTTGTCAGGGTAGGTTAATGGTTGGACTTGATGATCTTAAAGGTCCCTTCCAACCTCAGCAATTCTATGATTCTATGATTTGCCACCTCTTCAAATGCTTCTTTTTGAGAAATTCAGAGTTCGTGTGATCTTGTCCTGCTCAGTTTTGTTCTTTTTAAAAAGTTATGTGTCGGGACTGGCTGCTGGTCACATTCAGGTATTCAGGTCACATATGTTGCTGTGCTTCTCTATGTGGTACACAATGGAAAGGCTGCTTCTCTTTGTGGGATGTTTCTTCCAACTCAGAACTCCTCTGGTTTTGTCTTTGCTGCTCTGTTTCATAGATTACTTCCACAGGCAAAATGTTCAATTGTTCTGGTTCCCTACATTGCCTTGTTTGATACGTTGCTGTAGTTGTGCTCCTCCTCAACATGCATGTCCTCAGACTCAAAGCTCACATGAGCTTGCTTTTGAGTTTCAGATGTTAGGAAGAAAGTGCTCAAGTTTTCTGCTTCTATACTCTCCTGGTTTGAGGTTTGTCCCATCATTCGTTTTAGTGGCCAGCCCGGCCCAAACCATGACATAATATGTTTATGTTTCTCCTGCTCCTTTGGTACATCAAAGGAGTCCTGTTCCTATTTAAAAAGTCCATTCTGAGACTCTGAAAATGTGTTGTCTTGTTCTTGATTGTTGGGGTTTTTTTAATAGGTTACTCCCAAAATCAAAATACCAAAGTGTTCAGGCCAGGTTCAGTGTTCAGATTGTTGCTGTTCAGTGCTTGGTACCTCGTGGTCTCCTTTGTAGGGTGAAGTGTCAGCACTCGCATCCTTCTGTCTTTTCTGTTGTTTTTTTTTTTTTTGTAATAGATTGCATTCAAAAAACAAAGCATTTGGGGTTACTGGTCCCAAAGACTGTTCTTCTATAGAGGGGTAATGGCAAATTCTGAAGTCACGTTCAGAAGGAATTTTGAATGAGTGGCAGTTGTAAGTATTTTTATCCCCTCCTCTAACCCATGTCTCAACATCTTAACCATCAGTTGCGATGAATAATACACTGAACTTATATCTTCTTGTTGTCTAAGCAGTCCTTGACTTCATTATCTGTGTAGCAAAGACTATGTTAATCTTTAAGAAACTGTATTAAGTCATGAGACCCAATAGGGACCATCGCATTAAATAGCAACAGCACTACCTTCCCTGAAAGCAGCAAACCTAGTAGGTTGTTAAATTTTCAAACAAACTGCAGCAGTCCTGAAGACATTCCCTTGCTTCTTTATTGACAGTTGTCACTGGTAAGTCCTTGCTACACACACTCTCCTTGTTCGTAGTCTCAAACACAGCACAGAGAAGGAGCAGAATAAACACACTTGGTTTGATGGAGATGATGACACAGAGAAAAGGGATTAAGGGTATGTTAATATTCAAGTACCTTAGTATGATTAGAAATTAGTTCATGTTAAAATAAGAGCTATGACTTCTGTCTGACCTTCATAGGCTTTCTAGGTGATTACACTGAAAATCTTTCTAGTAGTCTATGTCATATTGGTTGAGTTGTTGCCTATAAAACAATCAAAAATTATACTGATGAGTGTTAGTAAAGGAGTTTATTTAGATTGATAGAATCTTTTGTAATAATGTTTGTAACAAAATCCTTAGCGTTTGCAGAGAGCAATGCCTTGACTTCTCAAAGCTTCTTTTGGTTTTAGATCCTTTGTGGAAAGCTCTGTTCTTGTTTAGTTATCCATTTGACATAAAATAGTTTCTGGTATACTTCTAGGAGCAGTCATTGTACAAGTTACTTATCTACTCCACAAAGACACAGTTAAAATATTTGCTATTCCTGCAGCACTTCTCTTCACAAGCAGTTGCTGTCTTGGGAATGACGAGACCCTTGAATTGTCTAAACAAACCCCAACCTATATTTTGGCCTGATAAAGCTTTTTTTTTTTCCCTTTTTTCAAATTTAATACCCAAACATGTCTTTAGTTTATATACACGGACTAGGTATTTTGTGAGACATGTATATGTTTTATATCAATCGTGGAACCCCATGAAGCATCCTAAAAGAAAACAGAGGTGATAAATGGTTTTGTTTTCTGGTTTCTATTCAAAACTCTTGTTATATTGTGGAGTACTTACTATGAACACTTGGCAACAAAAAGGCAGAGATCCTATATTATACAAATACTTAAAAGCCTGCGCCCAGAGACAAGAGGATGAAACAAGAGATGGTTTTGTATATGTAGTCCCTGCTGCCTCCTTCCCCTCTCCTGGGAAGTAGTTATGACATAATAGGATTTGAAGGTTACTCTTCAAATTTCCTTTCACCTTCAAGTGAGTAACCCATGTCATGCATCGCAGAAAGCTGTAATCTTGACATCTAGTGATGCAAAGGTGGCTTGAAATAAGTCTTTCTGTTAGTAAAAATTAGAAATCAGACTTGTAAAAGTTAAAATTTAATTCTATTCTTTTTTTTGTTTAAATTTTCAAACCATCATTCAGGTTAAGAAGAAGCTGAACTTAAATACATGTGCATAACAGTGCATAACAGCTTTGAAAGACTCCAGTTTAAAGTTTTCTTGTGTGAAAATCAGTTGTATCTTTCTTTTCTTGCTGGGAAGCAAGAGTGCTCTATTATTTCAAAGCTATTAACGTTTAATCTCATATTTTAAATTACTCAATAAATATTACAAGTAAATATTTGGGAGTTTTGTTCTATAAATGATTACCAGAGCCTTTTTTCAGAGGCTGAAAAGATTAATTGGTCTAGGAAATATTCAGGAATAAATTTATATGTGGACAAAGATGTTTCCTAGAAAGAATTATTAATCAGACAAAGTGTATTTTAAGACAGTTGTAGCTGATTTTAGTTACAGTTCCTCCCAACACATATTTGTATTACAATTGTGGTTAATTGTTTAAAATACAATTTTAAATCAACTAAAGATGACCTTCACTGTATTTTCGTTTTATTCCGTGTTGTTCCTTTTCAAATCATATTCATATACATTATTAGCAGCCGTCTTTCTTTCATCTAGTTAGCACAGCAATATGCTAACTCTGTAATTTACTGTCATGTTTTAATACCAGCTATTTCTCACTGGATATTGGTACATGAGCATAGAATTCTTTGAAAAAGTAACAACAATGAAAGAGATGAACAATATGAATTTTACATCAATAATTTCCTTACTAGTGCTCTAATAGTTGTCGTAAAACAACTGAGATGCATTACCTTCTGTATTTTCTTATACCTTTCTTTCCCCCTAATAATAAAGAGCTCTTTACTCTCAGAAGTTTTTTCAGTAATAGGTAATTGCAGACCATGGTTAGTCTTTTTAGGGGAGCTTTAGCTTTTGTTGAAGGGTAGGTTTTTTAGATCAAATATCTTCTGATTCTTTCTTGCCCATCTCTTTTAGATACTAGTACAGAGTAGGGATATCCAGAAGTAATCTTGCTGATAGATTCAGAGGGGAAAAAATAACAGAAAAGAATGTTTGAAAAGCATTTACTTTTCTATATAACCTCCTGTTTAGATCTGGCGTGATCCATGTCTGATACTGAGAAAAGTCTCCTCCATTATGGAAAGATCCATCCAAGGTAGCATAACATAAATTAAAAGAAAACTCCTTTCCTGAATTAATTCCTTTCCCAAATTAGAGAAGAGGACTTGAAGATTAGATGGTCCTGATGTTTGCTTATAACCAAAACACAGGAAAGCTTCTATTTAAAAGCTAGTGATACTGGTGACCAGAAGTGCCAAAAGCTCATACAGGTTATCAGCCTGCAGAGAGTAACGTGAATTTTAAAGGACGTAATCTGAACTGGAGAGGATCTGCTAGTGGTTGTACCTTGTACTGTAAACAGGCTTTTATAGCATTACAGAATCTTTTGGCCACATCAAAAGAGAGTTAGATTTCTCCCCTAGCATTTAAGAAATAACGAGTTTATTTTTGTTTTTGTTTTAAAGTGCTCTCCAAGAAGGAACAAAACCCAATAAATCATTCTCTCTCTTTCTCAGCAGTATATTTAATGCTCTGAAAACTGCCTTTAATTGTACAGCAATCGAAAGTTTTCACTACCTTTCCATGCAGGAGCTAAAAATTCTGATAAAAGTAAGAGGGGTTTGGTTTTTGATAGAATTGCATCCCTTTTCCATTTCAAGGTCACTAAAATCAGCTATGGGAACAGAGTCAAATTCTTATTAATACACTTCCACTATTGCAAAAATACAAGGACAAATTTATTTTGTTTTGTGGTGACTAATGCTTTTCCCTCCTAATTTTGTGGGAGTGTTTTTCCCCTACAAGGAATAAATTGCACATTCTGGAAATAAGTTAGTCATTCTGAAGTTCAGAATTCATGAAGCTGTTCCAGCAGAGAATGGATACGGAATTGCAGCAAAATCTCAAGGTCACTGGGAATATTCTTTGGGGTATTCTTATGTGGCTTATCTGTGCTCACATGCCTAATTTTTTTTTCAGTGCAAAGAATAGCCACTTGCAGAGAATGGAAGCCTTAGCCCGGCCCTGTGCCATCCCTTATTCAAGTTCTTTTATACTCCTCTTTTTAAAGAAGCTGTCAAGTTCTTTTCTGAAGCTGACAGGAAAGGCCAAATCTGCAGTACAGGAAGAGAGGCAAAAAAGAAACTTTTTGTGTTGATGTTTTACTAAGTGAGCTAAGGAGAATTTTAGAATCATGTAATTTACTCTGGAGGCATTTACTGTACATAGCTATAGTGATGGTAATTTCTTTCATTGTGGAAGTGAAAAGATAACCATCAATCAGTTGTCAATTGGTCAATTGCAGAAGTGATGAAAAGAAACTGGTAGGAACAATCACTTCTGTGGCTACCTAGACTATTTGGGGTTTTAAGGAAAATACGGGAACTGGAGTCTGTAGAAATGGAGTGAAGTTGGAACATAAAAAATAACCTGTGCAGAGGTAAATGGATCCCCTGTAAATACTGTATTTATTTTTTTTGTGTGGAATATATATAAGTGCTGCAAAAATAGACAAAGCGGAGCTTGCACTGAGGGGCCTTTGAACGGAGTGTGTTGAGAACTGGGGATGTGATGTGGTGCAACTATATAGACTGTTTAAATGTAGGTTTGAAAACGGAATAATTTTTTGTAAAAAAATGAGTAAAATACTAAATGATTTCAAATATTGTTATATGCCCAGCAGTAATTGCAATTATAACTTTTTGTGTGAAGGAAAATACGGTTTGTGTTGTTTCAGAATAAGAGAGACATTATTATGTTTAAGTTGCAAAGTGTTGTAAGAAATAGTATGAGATCAGGTATAGTACTGTTTTTAAATACATAATGTGGAAATTGTTTTTAAAATGAGCCTCATGGCACAGGACAGCATGAATGCTGTGCATTTAACAGTAATTTAAGTAGTGTGAAAGGCACATATTTCATTATATATGCATATTGCAGTGGGGGGGTAAGCTTAGGACAGAAGCAGGAAAAAGATTAAATTCATTTATTTATGAAAAGAGTTCAAACATTATCAATACGGGGTGGTTTAATGCTGCGGTGTTTTGTTTTGAGTTTTCTTCCCCCCTTCTGTGGTAGGTAATAAAAAGGATTACAGGCCCTCCAGAAGGATGAGATATCATCAGTTTGTAATCCAGCCCATGGTTTCCTAGATACCGTATTGTCTATTCTGTTCCGCTATGTGAAAAATGTTGAATATCAACAATGGGTTTCAGTGCTGTATTGTTGAGTTTTGTATGAACTAATCTAGCTTCACTAAAAAAAAAAAAAAAAAAAAAAACACTACAGCTTTGGACAAAAGTCTATAGCCAGTGCATTCGTAACTCCCCATGCACAAGAGCTGACTGTGGCTCTGGGAAGACATTTTACTCATTTGATTTCTTTTTTCTTGTAGTCGTCTTGTCCAGTTCTCAGGTGTTTACCACCTCTTAGAATTTCACCTGTATGGGGCCTGTGTTTGAGAAGGTCCCAGGACTTGTCAGCTGTATAGGCCTCATAAAAGACAGCTCTGTTCAGGGTTTGAAAGGTAAGCTTTTGCCTAAGTCCTCTGCTGGCTGTGCTTTAAGATGCTAACTTTATTGGCCTAGTTCTGAAACTTTGCAGCTTATCACTCATTTGGAGCTTTTGTAGAGGGCAAGCGAGGGGAGCAGTTTTCAGCTTAACAGGGAAAATAACCATTCTTGGAGTGAGAGGTGGTGGGGTTAGAGAGGGGATGGATTTGATTGAAATGTGCCTTTCCTCTTACAGAAACTGAATTGTAACTAACTAGTGAAAGTAAGGAGTGCATTTCCTGCACAATGAGGTGTTTCGAGAGCAGGTATTCTGCAAATAAGTGTGCTCCAAAGACAGGGTAAGAGTAAAACGGAAAGTGTTTGACCTGTGGGCATGATATTTCCAGGACATGGGTAGCACAGACAATCGTATGGTTTTGAACTGCCTTGCCATAAGCACTGGATTGTTTCTCTCTCTCTCTCTTTCTCTCTCTCTTTCTTTCTTTGTTTTTCTTTCTTGCTCTCTCTCTCTTTCTTCCTTTCTCTCTCTCTTTCCTTTCTCATTCTTTTTTACCTTGGTCTCAGAACTGTCTTAATGTTTTGTGGAAATGCTATTGGGGGTGCTGTTTGCTTGAAATAAAGTGGGCGGAGAACAATTGAGGGTAAATAAGATTCGTGATCAGAAAGATTCTGTCATTAGTCCAATTTCTGAAAGAATTTGTGTTTTTTTCCTCTTCAATTAAGTTTTCCCTAGATCTATTAAAGCAATTCAACAATAAGCAGAAGACCCTACAGCAATAAGAATGTACATGTGTATAAGCTGTGGTGAACTAAATTAGCACAGTAAACATTTATTTGTGAATTTAAACGTGTATTGTTAAATGCTTAAGTTTAATATATGCATTTTATGTTAAAATATTTATACCTTTTTAATTACAAATTATTTTCTATATATCTATATTTCTATTTGGACCTTTTCAGTACATAAGACTGAATTATTTTACTTCCTTGGAAAAGTAAATTTATAGACAAATACTTTCACGCTTGCTGTAAATGTGGGAGGATATTTTTTATGGAGTAACAGAATTTCACAACTGTTTTATTTATTTTAATATAAGTAATATACTGATATTGCAATTAGAGACCAACTTCCAAAAATCCTTCAGGCATTTTCTTGTCTCTGTGGAAGATTTTTGCCGAAGATATGCCAGCTTTCAAAATCTTCTCTTTACCCTGCTACAGTGTGAATGTTTTTCCCATCCCCCTTTTAACCTAGGAATTAGAAGAAAGTACAGATGATGCTTGCTTAACCCTGCATTTAGTGCCAAGCAGTGATGTGCTCCCTATGAAACCATTTCTGACCCTCTGCTTGCAGTGGTGAGCCTGAATTTTTCCCCTTCCTTGCCCATCATTGTTGGTCAATTATGGGATGGAACTGAACCAGAAAATCTGGTACAGTCTGGCAATTAGTACAAAGGGTTTCCAGTCTAGTGTGAAGAGAGAGATGCAAGAGCCCCAGCAGCTAGAGAAATAGTTTTGATTGGCCATGGACATTGCCTTTTAGTGCTGCTTGGTTACTTCCTAAAGATACTGGCTCTTCTACCCTACAGGTCTTCTCCTTAAAGTACTGCATTACGGGCCTACTTTTTATAAGTCTTTTGGGAAGTGGGGGGGGTCTTCTTTTTTTAGCTCTAGCTTCTCCCATTTGCAGACTGTCATTTTAACCCATCAAACAGACACATTTTGACTTGTACAACAAAGAACCAAGTTATCAACATTCACAGAAACTGACATTTTTAATTCAGGCTTCATTATGTCTTCGGTTTATGACAGTGAGCTACAAAGACATTTAAAGTTTTTTTTCTTTTTTTCATTTTAAATTCAGCATTGGGATGTTTATCTTTCTTTTAATGCTCATATTTCCCTTTCTACCTTTATTCTTTAGTAATATATAATTAGCATTATCAAAACCATCAGCTATTATCCACTATGACTTTTGACCTTTGTTTTTATCTAGTTAGCATTTTCCAAAATAAATTGCAATACAAATTCTGTTTATCTTATATCATTATAGTAAAATGTAATTAGTTAAGCTCCCTAGTAAATTAATCATAAAAATAATCTCTTTTGATATTACTAGCTTTAATGAGTGATTACATATATGTAAACTTGTTAAATATCTGGTATTGTAAGGTAAGAATTAATAATTAAGCAAAAATTGTAATTAAAAAATAACGTACAGAAGTCAAGGCTTTTCATATGTAACCAGCATTTTCAAGAGTTATCGCTGAGTCTGTAGCTGATATTTCCAGTTATTCTAAGAGAAAACAAAAATCTGGTATAAGTTTGACTGAAGTTTAGAAGAAGAGCTAGTTATGCCAAATAAAAATTTTAGACTATTATTTCCAGAAAACCTGGTAACTTTGCGGAATATATGAAGACAGTACTCAGTCAAATCTTGCTCAAAACTAAAATGCAGTATAATTAGATAGCACTGCAAGCAGTTAACAAAGTAATAGGAACATAGGGCATTCAACCATAACCATAGTGTTTTGTTTGTGAGAGTTTTTGTTTTCATACGAGTCAGCAGTTTCTGGTTTATGCTTGGATAACTGTGTATTTAAGATGTTGTCTTTTGTAGTTGTAAAAAAGTAAATGTGCGATCTAATCTTCATATGTATACATGAAATATTACAAATACACATTCAGAGTTTATATTGTCAGTTTTCTCCATTCTGTCTGTCTCTGCACAGTGATACTGTGGGAATCGCTGAAGGTGGCTTTAGGCACATGGTAGCAGAATATTCTGTTCAGCAGTTAAATACTCTTTGGCTGTATTAATGGCAAGAAGTATAGTAGCAGGGGCTGTAAATGTGATGACAAGATTAGCACACTGCCCACTTCAATCAGGTACCTCTTGTTTTTGTATTTATCGCTCATCTTTCCTAGTTGACTGATGGCTGTCACTCAATAGCTTTCTTTGGCTAGAAAGAGAAAGAGCTGTCTTTAAAGATGTCAGCAGTGCTGTTGAATTCCATAATAGGTCATTTGCACTGGAAGTCTACGTAGAGCAACAAAGTAGTAGCTTCTCTTGTAGATCTTTTGATAGTGTACATGGGAAATGATGCGATAGTGTTTTTTATTACACCAGGAAGATGATAGCATAGTGTAGGTCAAAATCTAATCTGGTTACCCAGAAACACATTGCCCAAGGATGCACTGATGATGCTTTAGACAGGAATCACATAGAATAATTATCCATATGTTAATATCTGCCAATTTCCTGTTTGTTTATCAGAGAAACAAACAAAATGGTAACTTGCATTCAAGTGCAAGAGAAAAGAAAATGGTAACTAATTGTGTCTTGGCCTAAAGAATTGGTTTTAAAAGGCACAAGAGCCATTGAAATTTTTCACCACTTGCAGTTTAACAGATTTTAGTTGGATTTTTTCCATTCTTTTGAGTTTTGTTTCTCTTCAGTGACAGAGAAAATTTGACATTGAACAGGGACTACCCCATCTTAATTTGTAACTCTTCAGTCATGATATTACGGCCTTCAGGTTAAGTAGTTACACAAACATGGTTGGACTATAAGCTTTAACAGTGAATCACTGGGTCGGATTGTTTAATTGTGAAGTTATTTTCAGGGAGATAAAGATCTGTTTCTAGCTTTCATCACTTTCCTACCATAGAATAATTTTAGTTGTATACAAGAGTTTTCCTCTTTCCCTCCAAATGTGTTTTCTGAATGCTGCTATGCCTATTAAATATTTACCTATAATTAAAGTTTCAAAATGTCATTTTTCATATGAGAAAACTGAGGCATAGAAGGGCTGAGTGACAACTTTACTTCTTGGTATGAGTTACTGCTTTGGCGGTATGTTTGGAATATATTTAAGATCTCCCATCTCAATGCATTGCAACAGCTTTTTTCAGTCGTGACTAGTTCATAACTGCTTTCTGGATGTCACACTCTTTTTAGATTGTCCTTCACCTCTTAATAACTTCCACGTCCACAAAATGAATTTTGGCCAACCTCATCAGCTGCAGGATCTGTTCTAACTAACATCAATATTGCAGTTCTCTCATCCCCGTTTCAGTGGGATGATGATCAGACCTTAATGCTTAACCCCTACAACAGTCCAGCTCTTGAGCCCCGTTGGTGATGGTCTGTCACCCTGCTGAAGAGGTTTGGCTCAGTTGGTTTCATTGCTGTTCTAGAAAATCAGGCAGCATGTTAGTAGAGCTCAAATGGGAGGTAGCTCTGTGCCATAAATGAAGTCATGGAAATAACATATAAGTACTGTATTTCGTATGTAATAATATCTATAACATCAGAAAACATCTGTTCTTGTCTTCTCATTTTCTATTATTCTGTTTTCTGAGCTTATGAGATCTCAGCCTGGTGGCGGGGGGGGGAACCTAAAAAAACAACACAACAAACCCACCATGATCATGAAGGTATGAAGGTCAGGAGTGTGTAGCTGTGGTGCAAATTGGCTTGTGTCAGCTTTTGTATGCACCCAGGAGCAGATGTCAGCCCTGACAGGCTGAGAACCTTCAGTGAAAGCATAGGAGCTTGTCTCCTCAGAGACTGAGGCACTCAACAAGCTGGTCTCCAGTTTGTCAGCTGCACTCTTTGTGTATACAGCTTTTGTCCTTACTCTATAGTTAAATGTATCTAGCAACTGACTGCTGGGTCTGTTGATTTGGGAAACGAGCCCAACTAAACGTACTTGTAGAAAGTCACAGAGGTTTTGTAATATGGGAGAGAATGAGAGGTCAAGCCCATTGCCTGAACCATGATCTACCAGCTTTCCTGCTCCTGGAAATGTTTCCTTTGCATGAGAGGTCCTCCTCAGCCCTTCTACTCATGCCTGTTCCTCAGGGTGGGAAAAGCAGCTGAAAACCTCACCTTGTAAGAGTTTTTTAGACGTATAACAGGGTTTTATGCTTCCCAGTTCCCATTGACTTTCAATTCAATTATCAGTTAGATGAAATTCAGTAGGACTAAAGTACCCAATTCCTTTATGCCATTGAGAACCTCCTGTCCTGAGTCTTACAGTAGGCTATGGGACGAGTGAGCATTGGCTGTTAGTGGGATGTGACAAGCATTAAGAAATAAGAGATTGGATCAATGTATTTCATAGGACTTTATACAAATCTAAGCAATTGGCATTTAGTATAAAATGTTTGGTTTCAGATAAAGGAGAAGGGAAAATTGACTAGTAAAGACATGGTGATAGCAGTTTCTCAAAGAACAGATACCAAAGGCACCAAACTACCAAAGCAGAAACTATACCATTGCAGAGGATGACAGGCTGTGTACTGAGAGATGTCTTTCAACACATGAACCTTAACCAAAGACTCAAAAAGGAATTTTACAGGAATCAGATTATTAATGACAAACCTAAAGGACTATCAGGAGCCTGCAGAAATAGAATTCAAGTAATCAAGACACAAAAACGAGGTGTGACCAGCAAGATGCATAAAACTGCACTAAGCATTCAAAGCAATAGGGAATCCAAGGTATAGGCTTGCTATAGTCAGCAGGAGGTGATGTCGTTGACAAATACGGCTGAAAATGAAGAGGTACCCAACACCTGCAATATATAATACTTTACTTCAAAAAAAAGTCAGCTGAGAGGAGATGGCTAGCACAAATAGTATAAATTACCAGATTATATGGATAATTTGCAATTTTTTGTAAGTCATCTTCTGTTATCTTACATGATGCATGCACCCTCAGCTAATCCACTGATCACAGGCTGAGAAACAGTGGGCGACATGAGCACCCAAAGTCCCATGCAGACCATTTTTTTTCTGTGATTCATTGGCATTGTTATGAGGATGTTGTATGAATACTAGAGGTGGCCTCTCCCTCCCTTCCGTTTCACCCCTTCCTAGAATAATTCTTAAATTTTTCATTTACCCTCTGTGTCTGTCTTAGTTGCATAGCTGATTGTTATTTCTTTCTGTTTCTTTCTGTACTTGTAATTATCTTTTCAGTTCTGTCCTATAGATTTTCTTTCTTCCAAATTGTTTAATTCTTCAGCTTGTTCAGTATAATATTCCTTGCTGTCATTCAGTCCCCTATTCATTAGAAATTTTCTCATGCTGGTTTCTGAATTGAGGAGATAGCTAAAAAGTGGTGCTGGTTTGCATTATGTTGGCACTGACTAGGGGAAAGATAAAGTAACCCCTTGCCTTCTGCGAGGTTCTGTGTATCTGTAAACATAAATATGTTGATGAGGACTAAGGAGAGATTCATTCCCGATCCATGTGGCTATTCTGCCAGATACCTCAAAGGCAGGCACAGATACTTCAGCAAAACAGCACCTTTTATGTTTTCATTTTGTCCCTTTGTACTTTTTTTTTTTTTAATTGAAAAAAACAATCTCATTATTAAAATGCCATTTTCATACATTCCATTTCTATAACTTTCTGGCTAAAAATGTTCAAGAAGTTGTTTTAAAAAATTCAGAAACACATGTGCTAGAATTAAAAAAAAAATCAGTTCCAAACTTTCCAAAGCACTTTAAAATTTCCTTTTTCTTTCTTTGGAAGAATATTTAATTTGTCAACTCCTTCTGCCAAGAGAAGTGTTATCTTCTGTGTGTTACAGCCCTAATTAGATTAAGTTGGATCTGCAGTTTGCATGTTCTCCCAAGCTAATTCCCATGATCACCATGCTTTAAAACCTTTATTAGGGGGTTTTGTTAAAGATGCATCACTTTACTGTTGTTATTCATCTGACAAGAAGAGTGGATTCAAATGTACCCTTCTTTCAAAGCTGTGTTTGTCACTGACCTCAGATGTTGAACCGAGAAGAGAATTAGTTTCTAAGCACTGCACTTGTGTGTGCAATGCCAGGAGAACTGGAGAGTTCTGACTGGCAATCCTTCTAAGAGAGGTGATTTGAAAACCTTATTGTCTCGTGCAGTTACATCCATCAGAGCCAAAAATACTTGGATGTTGTTACAAGACATAGAGATTCAAAATTGGCTGTTGTCTCTCTAGCAAGGAGTTGTCAAGATGAAATGAAGGAGGCAGCACTGTGGAGAAAGCAATCTTGGGATCTCAGTTTGAAAAAGAACGTTGTGCCTAGAGATGTAGAAACTTCCTTCTTTGATTCATGAGGAAAGTGGAAAGAGAGTGACTAGTAAGGTGGCAGTCTGTTGATAATACCAGATTTTGCAGGACAAGATGAGGACACTTAGCAGGACTAGCTGGAGGATCTTATGAAACTCAGTGAGTAGTCCTTAAAATATCCCATGAAATTCAGTTTAGGTAAGAGTTAAAGTGCTGCATCTGGGAATAATCAAAACTTCGTAAATAAAATGACAGGCTTTCAGTGGTCTTACCACCAAGGAATGAGATCTTGGGATTATAAAAGACAGGTCAATGAAAGAATCTGCTTAGTGGTTAGTGGCGTTCAATGAATGTTAGGAATAAATAGGAAAAGGATAGAAGATAAGTACAGAATACTTATGCCAGTGTATAAATCCGAACTGCACCCACATCTTGCATATTGCCTGCCCCTACCTTTTCAAAAGATTCACAAAAGGGCAACAACAGAACAGAGAGATTTCCATTAAAAGAAACTAAGCAAAGTAGACTCTTTGTATGCCTAGAAAAGGAGACTGTTTGGAGACATGATAAAAAGGTATCTAGTCTAAAGCATCATAAAGAGGGTCCCTACACGTGCTTTCTGCACAGTCTTTGCCAGGATAAGAAATTAAGGCAGATGACAGATATGACGGCTGGGAAAAAAACCAAAATAAGGTCTTTAGACATAACATTATTAAGCAGCCACAGGGTAGTGTCAGAGTTTAAAGTTTATGTGGGTTCAAGGGAAGCTTGAACAAGTTCTCAAAAGAGAAATCCATAGAGGTTAAAAATACACATGAACCTTATCTGGCTCAGGTAGTCTTGAGACTCAGATTGGTGGGAAGCTGGAAGAGTACTTGGGGGAAGTGTTATTACATACCTGTTCTGTTTCTTCTCTAGGCACTTGTTTCTGGTTACTGATTGAGACAGTGCTTGGCTAGATGGGACATTGGGTCTCACCCAGTACAGCCATTTTATGTTCTCATGATACCATTTCATGTATGTCCTGAGCTCACACTTCCATCTTCATATCCAAATGAAGGACAGATCAGGAACTGTAGAAGTGGCACTGGGCAAATAGTTCAAATACTGGAATATCTAGATTCTTTTTGCGTACATCTTCAGCTAAGATAAGAAAGGGTGCATCTTCCACAGTGTACCTAGTGGCAATCAGATGGAAATACTGACAATCAGAGGCATGTTTTTAAAGCTTCCAATTCAGATTAATATGATTTTTTAAAACGTGGGGAAATCCATGAAAAATTTATCAGTATATAATAGCTGAACAATCTCTCCAGGAGACTTTAATTTCTGTTTTTAATCTTTTCATCTCAATCTGCTGGGTCAGCTTTGCACTTCTCCTTGTGTACACAATGGGGAGCAATGTTTAGCTGATGACAGAAGTGCAGGATGGGGATTAGGTACCCCCCAAGCTCGCTGTATTTTAGTAACAGCATTGAAAATTCCCCAGTCCCTAATTTTTCTTCCCCTCCTACTCTTCCAATAAATTAGCTCCTAAATCTGAAAATCAAGACATAACTTCAACTGGGCAGGGAAAATACACCCTGCAAGTTTTCCTAAATACCCCTTTAGAAAAGGCTATAAGCTTTGATCTATTGTAATTGATCTATCTTAAGCCCCTGAATGTCAGAATTCTGCATTACACTCAGCATGTAGTTTGATGAAAGCTGGATTTTGGCAGCAGTCTTAGGTGTCCTCACTCCACCACCCCCACCCCACATACCCATTTCTGGCCCCATGCTCCAGGTTTAGCCCCCTAACCCTAGAAACAGGTTCAAAAATTAAGTTAAACTAAATATTCACTGCTGTTAAAAGCACCAGTTACACCCTGCGCTTTATCTTTGTCTTCCTTCTCCCTGTGACAGTGCAAGTGCCATGGGACTGTGTGGTTAGAGAAAACTAATAAGTTTCTTACAAGGGTTAGTTTTCAAGCCCCTATCAGTTCATTAATATAACTGAGCACTAGTGCCAACACATGACAGCTGGAGGGAACACGTGTTTGGGGATGGGAAGGTGCCTTTCTGTTAGGTGGTAAACTCAGAGCTGGGAAAGTTTAAGCCTACCATGAAGTTTGCACCTCCTGTGGTGTATTACTTTTAAGGCTGCATGGTAAGCCAGAGTCTTGAGTAAACCTAGGTAACAAGTAACTTAACAACAATCTCCAAAAGAAGTTGAGAAACAATTTACACAAGGAACAAAAAAGTATTAGTAGCCATTTTTTTTCAAAACACATCAGGAGTACAATTACTACCAGAAAATCTGTAAGATGCTAAAGGCATGAAAGGAGCGTCAAAAAAGATAAAGCCATAGCAGAAAACGCTGTGGGGTTTTTGCACCTGTGCTTACACATGGGGGAGGTTGGAGAGATTCCCATCTCAGAATCTTAATTTATGGAATGCATTTTAGGATTTGTTTCAAATTGAAGTGTCCATAAATAATGTATAGAACTAAATGGACAAAACAAGCTGTAACAACTCATCAGGAACGAGAACATTCACTAGGGAATTCCTAAAGAAAGTCAGGAGAGAAACAGGGGATTGTAGTGTACAGCTTCTCAGTTCATATCATTTTGAGCCCAGAGGACTGAAATACTGACCAACTGCAGCAACAGATTTTAAAAAGTGATTCAGACAGATCTCAGAAAACCTGGTAAGTTTTCTAAGTCTGACATCTGTGCTGGGGAAAAGGAGTAGAAGCTATAACAAATATAGAATTTAGTGTAATCTGAATAATTATGGACATATTGTGAAGAATTGATGTAAGTTTTAAAAAAGAAGTCCTGGCTTAAAAATGTATTGAAATTCTCTGAGGGAATCTACAAGTACGAGGAAAACAGGAGACCCAGCTGATATCACCTGCTTGGGGCTGTTCAAAAGATGTTTAACAAGGTCCATCCCCACAAAGCCTTTAAGAAAATAAGATGTGCTGGAATGAAAAGGAAGATCCTCACATCAGTAAATAACTTTTTGACAGTAGAAAGCAGAGTGTAGGAATAAATGGTCAGTTTTCACAGTGAAGGTAGGTCATCACTGAAAACCCCATGGAGATCTGTGCTATTCAACCGTATTCATAAGCGATCATGAAAAATAAAAAGGTGAATAGTGAGGGAACAAATATTTGCTGATGGTACTAAGTTACTCAGGGAAGTTAAGAGAAGGACCAGCTATGGTGTACTGAGAAAGATCTTACAATGACTGGCAATAATGGGCAAAAAAACTTACGCTGACATTCAGTACAGACAAATGAACACAGGAAAAAATAACTATCCTTACATAGAAAGTGATGGGCTGGGAAGCTAACAGTCACTTCTCAGAAATGAGATCTTGAAGTTAAATGAGTTAGTTCTGCAAACACTGTCACGTCAAGAAGAGTCAAACCAAAATTTTAAGAATAGAGAACAAAATAAAAGCCATCATTACAACACTATATAAATCCATAGTACACCTGCACTCCTTGAATACTCCTGTGCAGTACCAGCCTCCTGAACTTAGAAAGAACAGAGTAAAACCAGAAAAGGTTGACAGACAGTTGGCAAGCATGATCACCATGACAAATGGATCAAGGAATATGACTGGGACCCAGCAAACTGGAAAGGATGTGACCAGTGCTGGGGCAGGTGATATATGTCTGGATCTTGACCAGTCTCAAAAGCTTGTTTTGCCAGCATCACGACAGAAACAGATACCACCTAGCCCAACTGAGGAGATGGTGGACTTCCAGTATGAAAATGGGAATGAGAAGAAGTCCTAAATCGAGTGCCTTGTTGAGCTGCAACATCAGAAAGTTAGGGGAACAAAAACAGGGTGCTAATGTTCTAAGAAACTAGGCACTTAATTTGTCCAGTTGAGGCTCATTAGGTCTTTAGGCTTTCTCTGCAATCAATGGAGAGAGAAAGTCTCTCCATTTGGGCAATGAATCATAGAATTATTGAATCATCTAGGTTGGAAGGGACCTTTAAGATCGTCAAGCCCCAACTATCAACCTAGCACTGCCAAAACCACCCACTAAAACCATGTCCCTAAGCAGCACGTCTACCCGTATATTTAAATACTTCTAGGGATGGTGATTCTACCACTTCCCTGGGTAGCCTGTTCCAGTGCTTGGTAGCCATTTCAGTGAGAAAATTTTTCCTAATATCGATTTCTACTACCTCCCCCTGGACACAACTTGAGGCTGTGTCCTCTTTTCCCTATGCTTGTTACTTGGGAGAAGAGACCGACCCTCACCTCACTACAACCTCCCCTTTCAGGTAGCTGTAGAGAGCAATAAGATGCAGATAAGAAAAGCACATAAATTAGGGTCCACCTTTGAGCTGGACTCCAAAGGGACCCTCTCTGTCTCCATTAATTAGAAAGGTATAGCACAAGGAGTTCTGGCCAGCCAAGGAGACAAAGCTGGGTACCTAACACTGGGTGGCACAGATACCCATGACCAGTCTGAGTGTCTGGACTGTTCCTACGGACAGGTCGATGGAAAAGCAGCTGCTTATCTTGTTATGACTCCTGTTAATGGATTGGTGCGGAGGACAGAAAGCTCCCAAATCCCATCTAGAGGCTCTTCTTATGGCATATTTACATAACTGTGACCAGGATTGAAGATTTGGTCCCCAGAATAGCATTGTAAAACTAGGCAAGAGGTGTTCAGAATCAAACACTGTAATCAAACCGCCAGGTAACCCTCTGTCCTATACAAGACTGTAGATGATTTGTCTCTTCTTTTAAAAGAGCATCTCTGCGACCCCAGCATATATTCCATGCTTTAGGGGTTGCTCTTACCACCAGCATATAAACTACTGACTTACCTCCAGACTACGGCACGTTCAATTTTATTTTCTGCCTGAGCACTGTGGCAGAAAACAACCCGTTATGAGACCCGAGGAGACTACCTGGAGTTAAAGGCTGTGTACAGCAATGTCTCAAACTGTGTTTCATTTTGAAGCACTTCACAAAACCAGTGTGAGTTCACTAACTTCTTTTAACCCATAGTTTTAAGCTGTATATTTTTCAAAGGAGATTCAATTTTTCCTAAGTTGTCCTAACTTGAAATAGGAAGCCTTTAGTATGTATTGAGGGAAACACTCTCTCCCTCAATCTACCAAATATACTGACGCAGGTGAGCAAATTAGTTTTGAATAAATCTGCATTTATTTTTAAGTAATATTGCCCTGCTTTTTTTTTTCTTTTTTTTTAATATTGCGTTCCTTCAGTTGATTTAAATTTATTTCACTCTCACCATTTTATTTTTGGTGGTTTTTCACCTCCTTTCCCCTTTAGTCTTTTTGCTACTCCACAAATCACAATCCTTCCTATGGAGAGAAAATGAGGGTGAGAAGTTTGAGATCAAGGCCAGATTTATTGAAACCATGAAATCTTGGCCTGTTTATTTTAGTGCAGACAATTCTTGTCTATCTCTAGGAGTTATGGCCCCTTTTTATCATTGCTTATAGTTCTGATAATATTTCTGAATTGGGAGCATGAATACTATTTAAAATTACACTAGAAAGGCAAAAAAAGATGTAAATCTTAATGCTTCGGGCATGTATTAGTTGCCAACCACACTCAGGCCGATTATTCCTTTCTGCGCAATACAAAATAAAATATAATATAATTCCTGGTCAGTATTATTATAGAAACTTCTGATCAATCTTTGTTTCCTTGGTCATTATTTGGAAAGCTTCCCCCCTACGGGTTTTTTTTTTAGAATCCTCAGAAATGGTGGTTGAAAAATTGTGATTTTAGAGAAATTAATCTGTGTTTCTTAATATAAGCCTATAGTGAAGGTATTAGTATTTTAAAAGCTGCTTCTGTGGTTTGATTTACTTCTCACACATGAGCTTTCGACTTAGACTTGCTTTTGCAGGGGAGACCCAGGGGATTTTTGTGAGTTTTCACCACTGACACCCAATTTTTTGCAGACTTGTGCATGCTTTATGTTAGCTTTTTGTAATGACGTAGGAAGCTTCTCTTGAGACAATAAATTAGCCCTTACCTGATTTACTGAAAGAATAAATGACTTCAAGGGATTTTATTAGCAGTACTTTTTTAGATTATTGTGTTTGTTGTCTACTGTTGCACAACCTTTACTGTAACGTGCTCATTGTTTTGTATCCTGAAGGAGAGGGGCATGCTCTAATGAAGAAAAGTCCTCTCTTGGCCATGCATTAAAATCTCGTTATGCCTTATTTGAGTATCAAGAATTTTGTTTTTAATTATCTAAATTATAATTATGACCGGGTACTGAAATAATTTTAGTAGCCTGAAAAATTATTATGTATAATTTCATGCATGGTGTCTTTTTAATAAACAACAACAACATAAAATCGTTGAAATTAAATGAAGCCAATCGGCTCTGGACGCTTGAATTTTCTCTTCTTAAAAAGTTGAGTTAGTTACTTAACTTAATTGATTTTTGAAGACACTCTTAATAAAGTATTACTGAAGGAAATATTGCTCTTTACTGTTTTCAGTTATTACTTAATGTTGTTGCAAAATTACAAATTTAATTAGCTATATAAATGCCAGAGGAACAAATAATGTGCTTATGTCTTGATATCTTTCCAGAAATTAGTCTTTTAAAAACAAATTTGCCATATTAATCATCTAAAACATATTTTTGATTCACTGAATTAATAGTCTTGCAGCCTGTTTTTCAGGTATTCATTGCACCTTAGGTGATTGCCTACTTCATTACTACCATGGGCGCCTTCTATTCACTCACTAATTAATTCATGCTTCTTCTGGCACCAGTCCCAAAAGGCAGCCTTGCCCTATATCTTCTAATTACTTCTATAATTGAATTTGCCCACTTTTTCTAACCTATTTTTTAAACTGACTGTGTTTGTTCATGGTTTATTGTGTCTTTTTTGTGTCAGTTCTCTGCAAGCAGAATGTACATTGATTCTTTCCTCGTTTCTCATTAATTTTCAAGAGCTTTGCTGCATGTCTGTTTTTTCAGCCTGTCAGACCTATTGCTAGACCAAAAAAAGATTCTTATTATTAAAGGTTAGGTAAAATAGACTGAAGTTAATTAATTCATTAGTAACTCTGAGCCAATTACTGAAGCCTTCTCTTATTTATATACTTGTTAACAAGACAGAGATGAGAAAGGCCTATTATAGGCACATGTCCTTCAGAAGTTGGGCAAACCCTCTGGAGCATATGCGTTTAGTTCCACCAAAGAAAAAGAATTGATTCCAAAATGAAGACTTGAAGATCTAGCTGCCAAATACTTCATAACCTGACGGACCTTCTTGTGGCCATTCCAATATTATTTTAGATTCTGTCTTTTGACCACAAAGGACATAAATGTTAATGGTCAGCCTTATGAAGTGCAAACCATAATGTTTGAATATAATGTATGTGATTTACCAACTTCCCTAGAATTATTTCTTGGGATGTTTGGAAATAGTCGACAAAGAGGAATCTACCATGCATATCTATGCAAATTAAGACGCTGAGGTGCTGATTGTGACTTCCACCAATTTTCTTGTGTTGATAAATGCAAAGAGATATGTAGCTGGAAAAAAATGAATTTTTGGTAAATAGTCTGCATGTTATGAACCTTACAGGAGAGCTGAAGACATTCAGAAGCTACAGTCTTGTAACTAAAATAGGGAAGGTACCCAGTGGGTCACTGATTGAGGTCAGATGTGTAAATTAATGACATCAAACGCTTATCTTTAAGCCTTGTATTCAATACCTGACCTTATATTTATTGAGGTTAAAGCATCACAAAAACATGTTCTCTCTCACTGAATTATAAGAATGCAACTCGACCTTGCAAGTGTTGATTACAAGGTTGTTGTTTTTAAAAGGGTTACTTACTTATTGGAGAGAAAAAAATCAAGTGAATCTTTGGGGTTTTGTTTTCTGATAATTCAACAACTTGACCAGAGATCATTAGAATTAGAAAGCCTTTATAAAAATTCTTTGTCAAGTGTCTTGCAAACCTGGGCTGATATCTAGATTTAGAGGGCAATTTTGCTAAGAGTGGGAAATACTATACGAACATTTCAAGAAAAGAGACAAAGCGTGGATTTAGAAGCATCTTCCACCTAGGTCCTTATAGAATATGAATCCAAATAAATTTAGACAGGAAGGAAAAAAGTGTTGGAACTACTGGAGACCAGAAAGCTTGGCCTAGCCCAGTCAATTATATTTTGAAGAAAAATTGGTCCACAGATCTAGATTTAAAATGATACAAGAAGGACAGCTGCTAAATTATCTGGAAGTCGTACCCTCTAGCTCTATGCTAGATGTAACTTTACATTTAAATCTTCAGCTACCACTGTAGGAGTTGTTCTCTGCCCCACAGTTATTTCAAACTTGAGAGACAATAGGAAGCAAAAGAATAAACTAATACAGCATCTGACAAAGTGTGCTCCTCACCTGCGCCTGGTTGCTAGTATAAAGTCTGGATACAACCACCATGCTGTCCCAAAATGTCTATTTGCCTCTACATACCTCCCGGAACACACACAGCTTTCTCGCTCCCCCTTGCAAGCCACACAGCTCACTGCAAAACTGGGGTCTTTATTATTCAATCTTGCTCATTCATTCTCTTCCCGAAATTAGTTAGGAAATAACTGGCTGATTGGAACTGATGGTATCTCGATCAGATCATTATTATTTCTGGTATGAAATAAATAAGTAATTAATTATGGAAGTGCTCGGGCTGCTCTGTACTTAAAATAGCTTTGAGATTTGCACTTAACACAGATATTCACTTCTTTATTGTGTGTGAATTATATGATGTGGTCTTGCCAAATTTATGTTGTTTATTTGTGGAATGGAAAGTTATTGGTTTTGAGAATTTTTCAAGTACATATTTTGATTTTTTTTTAGTTATTGGCAGTTATCCTTAAGACTGTATGTGACTGAGAGACTCCAGTTATTTGGATCCTTTCAGTATAAATAGTGCAAGCAGGTTTTTGAAAATTTTATAAGAACGGTACCTTTAGACAGTTCAGAATTGTGATGAAATTAAATAAAAGAGATTTCCTTAACACTTCATTTTTCTACTAATGAACTGTTATCAGAATGAGTCCTATTATATGTAACAGTATTGAAATAATTTCTTCCACTGTAAAAATGTATGTTATGAGGAGTAGATCACTTGTCTGCTCCCCGTGTTAACAGTTTTTGCACTTTTGGCAGATCTGAGGGCTTATGTTAGCTTGATGTGGACAGACCCTCTAATAAAGTCAGTAAAGTTTTAAGCAAATGAGAGATGTATTTCTGTGTCATCAGTTGTGTCGTTCGAACCAGGGTAACTTAGGCTGAAATTCAGGCTGTTCATAGAAGTATGTTCTGGGCTTTTTGATAGTGTGCATTGACAGTGACAATATTATCAGACCAAAATAACTGAGAGTTACTGGTGGTTACTTTATTGAGAACAACTGCGGACAGGACAATAACACCATTTCTTTTTTTACAAGACAGTGCAAAATAACTCTGAGATTATAAGAGCAGCAGTAAAAAAAATGAAGGGTTCTGAAAAGTTCCTCGTTCTTTGTAGTTCTTGCATATTTTATAAATTTATTTACATTCTTTATATGGAAATATATGTTCAGTATATGTTATGCTGCGTTTGACTCTACTTCTGTCATACACACTGAATTGAAAAATTCAGTTACTTATTTCCTTTCACAGTTATTCTTACTCTTCTCAGAATACCCTCTAGCATGTCTTGAAATATATTCCTCTGCCTGCCGTTCTTATCTCTTCATGTGAATGCATTTCAGCTTCTGCACAAGCCACTGTAGCGCTTTTTACTTAATTCCATATCCTTTCAGTAACTTCATGTAGTCATCAAGGAACTTGTAAAGAGTGTATTGACTTCTAGGAACATGCTTGTTTCTTGTGGCATTTCCTTTAATTCATTATTGGTTCACTTTGTAGAACAACCTGTGGTCACAGCAAGTGAATAGGCTCAGTTGAAGTTGTAAATCATAATCATCGTTTACATACAAGGAAGCGGGGATGCTGAGGTTTCGTGACTTTTCATATGTGTGGCAGAGCCAGCAGCATAGCACCTATTGCGTATTTTGTAGTCTTGGGCTTTTACTGTTGGACTGTCTTTTCAGTCCTTTCTAGTACCCACTGAAGATTAGGTGACTAATACAGAGATACTAAGACATATGAACATTTAACAATATACATATTGTTAATGTGAGTAGAATCTTATAATTGTCAGTGGATTGGAAACGCTTTTTATGGGTGAAACATTTTAAAATATTTTCTTTTTCTTTTCATGAAATTAGAGCTTAAGTAACATTGTTTAGTATCTTGGATATTAGAACTTCTTCCTGTATATCAGAGACTTACCTGAAAATGAGTCATCCGCTTGAGTAAAACGGTGAATGTCAGCAATGTTGATCAGCAACACTGCTGCTTACCCGACCACGTGCTCTTTGTTGGCTTTCAGTCTAACAGTATTTAATTAGAATAAATAGACAATATAAAATAAAACTGTGACATGTTAGAGAGAAGAAGGACATAATTGTGTTCAAAGATTACCTTGATAAACACAGACACTTTGCACAAGGCTCAGATACAAGGTCAGGAATTCAGCATTCAGTGCTGTCCTTAGGCCAAAGCAGGGCGATTGGGCATTCAGGGTTGTGTGCTAAAGTTGACCTTTCTTTCTGGATCTTGAGGGAAGAAAATCACTAGATCTTCTCTCCTTCAGTATTAGAGAAAGCACAGCATTAGAAAAACTTATTTCCTACTTTCACTCACCGCAGCAGCAAGTTCAAGCACAGTCTTGCAAAAAAGGGAGCAGTTTCTGTATTAAGATATATTTGATAAGCTTAAGTGATACTTCATTATCTTCCTGAGTAAGCTGCAAATGTTTTAAGTATATTTTCTCTTACTTTAATCCTAAGGAGGAGGAGACGTTAATGAATGGTTTTCTTTTACTTCCAGTAAAAGTACTAGTTCCTAGATTTCAGATTTTCAAACAAGTTAAGAAGCAACATGAAAACTATTGACCTTTTAAAGCCTAAGACCATTCCTGGTCTTTCAGGTCAGTTTGTAAGAGCAGATAAGATATTAATTAGTAATAAAGAGAGAAAAAATATAATTGCAAGTAGAAATTAATATTATTTTTAATACAAAATTTTACTCAAAAACATCAGCCCAGTAGTGGTCACGTGGACTTCAGGGAGACAGGATCAGTCCTTGTCTTCATAGCGTCTGTTCCAGGATACCTAGAAATGTAATTGTGTTCCTTGTGGCATCCAAACTGCTAATACGAAACAAATATGAGTAGTTATTATCTGCATGTTGGCATTATGTATTTTACATCTACAGTAAGTGCCACCACTCAAATGCCAAACCTGTGCTTAACATTGTGCCAATTGGCCTTCTCGCTGATAAACCTTGACAGTACATTGTTCTCTTGTCAAGGGACATTATCCTAGCAATTCAGCAAAAATTTTTCTTCATTTGGACAGTGCATCTCTCAGACATTCCCTTCTTCTATTGATTTGTTTTCTCCTGCCCCTTTCTCCTTCTTTTGTTTTCTTATCATAGCTTCAGGTTATTAAGTGCAAGGTATTGATGGGAATGGATGGTTTTGGTCGATGGAGAGCTAATGCATCCCTAATCCCGCCATTGTTATAGAGTTATGCTTTACTCTGGTTCCTGATGGGGGAAAAGGTGCAAAGCTCTTGATCCTAGTTTTATTTGTCACAAACCCATCCATCAATCAAGCACAAGCATGTCTGAATGCTGAATGACATGTGGGTCTCAGCTGAAAAAATTTGATAACACTATATTGTCAGGTTGCTCACTCTTTTTTTTTTCGATAAGAAATACATTTGACTGAAATAGATAAGCATGCAACTACTAAAGACTTGAAGAGAGAGAGTGACACACATGGCACCAAAGGTTGTTGATCTTTGGTATTAATGATACTTATGAGTAAATAAAATAGAAAAAAGCTCTAGACATGCAACATGCTTAAATCCTGTAGGTTTTTTTATTAAGTTGGGTTTTCAACTTTTTAATCTGGATATATATTTTTAGCCTGCCACCTAGGTCCAAATGCTGATAGAATCTGTGACTGAATCTATATTTTATAAAAATTGTATTGGTTAATATAGCAGATCTTGATGAATAGCATATTAATTTAACATATGTTGAGAAATCTGCCCATTTATTATTTCTGAATAAGCATGAAGAGATATAGATAGATATATATGTAAGTAATATCCTTTTGTATTTTAAAACATTTTAAGTATATAATTCTAGTACGTATACATAAATGTTTTATGCTACACAAATATGTATGCATGTCATTTCAGAAAATGTCCTTTTAAATTGTAGTTGTATTCTCAAATACGGTTTTGGTATCCCTTTATATTAGTTATTGTATGATGTACATTAATACATTGTTGGAAGCTTATCCCCTTACTTATATACAATTTTCTATTCATACTCGCTTACGATAATTGCATTTAGGAACTGTTAAAATGTTGCAATATTCCATCTGTACACTGTAAGTTTGGGCAAAGAAATCAACAGATCCGAACAATTTAGAAAATCCTTTTTATTTTCTTGCCATAGAAGTAGACATTTTAGAGTGGAGAACTGCATTAAATGACCTAAAAAATCCATCAACAAAGGTAACAAAAAGACAACCCAAATCAGGGGCACTAAGATAAACATGATGTAGCCCCAAGTACTAGCACACTCTATGAGTAAGCCATTTTTTCTTTGCTCTGTGACCAGGGGCTACAAAACTGCAAAAATCAATGTGGGAGTGCTTTAGATTTGTTGGGTAAATTACATGTGCTTGGCTGCTCTATTGTATCTGGCCCATATTCTATACCAGATACTTTTAGATGGAACTGTCACGTAATACATATACTCAATATTGATTTTTATAGATTTAACAGAGCTTGAACTGAACTCCATGATAAGCAAGGAAAAACTTAAGAAGTGCAGCTTCTCAAAATTGGAATGAACACGTAAATATAGGAATACTATTGAATGTTTGTGTCTGCGAGTCTCCTGGCCAGTTTTAATTTGGTACGGGCAAAATCAGCACTAAGTGATCAAAAACTCCTGGCATTAAATATTTTTTTGTTTATCTTTAATGGAGATTTGATTATATTTATTTTTTGTATTTTTTTAAATTGTAACTTTTCTTTTTTTTTCAATTTGTACCAAAAGCCAAGTCAACTTGGACACTTATAAAAAATTTTAAAAGACATTCTGGGTATTGTCTGAATACCAGATGATGCCAGATGAAATCCAAAACACCTCTCCTAGCACCAAAAAGCACTTTGAGGCCTCTGTGTGTATCATGAACAAAGTATTTTAGATCAGCTTCAGTGCACGCAGTAAAGACCATGACTCTCAGATGCAGGTCACTTAAGTTTACATTTAGACATGTGAATAGGTGGTGTCATTTCAAGTTGCATATAACTTCTTATTTTAAGGGGAAAAAAAAAAGGAAATGTGGAAAATTTGACCGCCTTTGAAACTCTCCATGTTAGTTATTGAAAGTGATGTAATTTAGTGTAAACATTTTGCTAGATTTTAGGTCACAAGTTGCTTGTGACAGGACTGATAACAGTCCCTAATAAACCTGAAGAAGGCTAATGTTTTCTCAGGGGAAAGTGAAGATATTTGTAACTTTAAAAAGTAAACTAAGATTGCAAATTTTAGTTTGTCTTCATCGTTTTTGTGAGCAATGTATTTAGTAATGATATGCATTTAAAGTAATCATATTTTAAATACTGGTCTCCAGAGTCATTCATGATCAGACAGTAGTTGCTGTAGCCCATGAAGAAACACACTTATGATTTCTTTAAAAATGTGTCCTTCTGGCTTCACATCCAGCCAGCCAGCCGTGCCACTGAAACCCTGCCTGCACTTCTGAAGTCAGGACCCGGTCTGCGCTTACCAGTATTGCTTGTAACACAGTTCCAGGAAAAACATACGGGCTGTGAGACCTGTAGTGAAGGACTTCTGGTCACTGCTGCAATGAGGGATGCTAAAAATGTATTTAAAGGAAGGAGAGAAAACAGGTCTTAAATTTCAGGGGAATGCTTTCACATAACCAGCAAAGCTCCTTGTTCCTCATGTCTAGCCTGACCTACTGGCACGTGATCCACATGGGGCTAAAATCACAAAATCGCTGAGACACTTCAGCTAGTCTGCCTACTTATGGCTTTGAATGCGCAGAGGATAGGCAACATGCGGTCCTTGGGTTATAGGCACCCTTACAAACATCCAGCTTGAGCCATCTGCAATTCAGAATCCTACTTATAAACTTTCTAAATCTCTTTATGGTTTTGCTGTATTTAAAAATTGCAGGACGTCCTCAGCTGGTGTTAATTGACATAATTCAATAATGTTCTTGTTAGGACAACAGTTTCCACTAATGAATATCTAGCATTGTATCTCTGCTAGCATTCAGATGTGGTAATCAGACCAGCCAGCCTCTAAGAGTAAAGCAGAGCCTTGTCAGGGGGCCTCCACTTTCAAACTTTGCCTCTTGGTCTGTCAATGCTTGATTTTATTATTCTAAGGGCATTTTGATAACCCCTCTGTGTTTGGGTCTTCATGGTGTGAAGGTCTGACTAAATAATGAGGGTACTTTCTCTTTTATCTTTAGAGGGAGGATTTACTTATTACTGCCGATAATGTGGGTCAGATTTTCAAAGGTGTTTTAACTTCACCTCCATGTTTGTACTGCATAAACACTTGCAATTGCTTTTGTATCCAGTCACTTCTACAGATTAGCATTTATGATTATTTTGCTATGCAAGTGATGCTTCTGCATGTATTCTTCTGTCTTGTTTCTATAGATAAATACACACAGGCACAAGTGGGTGTCATGCTTTTGTATGGCATTTTGCAACACTAAGTATTAAGTGGACAGGACAGTAACACCATTTTCATTCTCAAGATATATGGCAGGATTGTTTTGTACATTAAAGAGAGAAAAAAAAAAAAAGAGTGTGAATTCAACCTTTTCCCTTTTCCTTTAATTTCATACTCTGTCTCATGTGACAACAGGCCATGAATGTTCTGTGATCATATGTGAAATTCCCAATAAATGAAATGCCTCTCTATATCCTAACACTATTGGCTACCCTACCTCGTGATAGTGATCCCTCTTTTTTATGAAATATAAATTAGCCATATGAAAAGGAACTTTAACTTTCATAAAATCAGTGTGGCTCTGTTCCTTAGCCAATAAAAAAAGGCTTACAGAAACAGTGGTTACTTACCTCCTTCCTTTTGAAAGAAAAATGCATACGAACTGGGTGTCATCAACAAAAAGTGCACTTTATGTTCCAGAGTTCAATTCTACTTGTGTAGTCTTAGCCATTTAACACCATGACTTCTGACTGCTGTCTGTCTGAGAGCTGGATGCCAGCGAAGGAAAAGCTCTTTTATACCTTGGTAGTAGCTGTGCTATATTTTCAGTTTACTCTTATGTGCTACAATAGAGTCCCTGATAGTATGCTTAGATGCAAATAGACTGCTAAAGTGAATGACAGTAACATTGTTGACATCCAGTATATATTAGAAGTCAGCATAAGTGTCATGTTGGTCTATGTCTAGTGGACGTCCGGGACCACTCAAGAGGTTAAGGACGTTGTTCATCAACTGGGAATGCAACTTGAGAAATGTAAAGCCAACGGAATTAGAAAGAAAGGGCAAAACACCATATGATTTGTCTGTTTGAGTGCCATATGGCATCTCTTTAAAATGTATAGTACTAGGGAAAAAAAGAGATTAGTGCAAAATGTAAGAGCTGCTTCATAGGGCCCTAAGGACCAGCAGTTCAAAATGCTAGAGTATCCAGACAGCCTCGCCTGCATCCTGAGGAATAAATGATGTCAAGCTACATAAAATGATGCATGCAGTACTTCTTGTTAGCTTGACACGTGTCCCAGAAAGGAATGATCAGCATAGCGCTGTTGCACGATTGCTACATGTATATGTTGTAGTGCACAGCTATAGCTGTTGTACAACTGTATGATTCTGCTGAGTTTGCAGGAGTGTTAATCCTCTGCTGTAGTCTACGGCTGAGGTGACAAGTTGTGGTATCTCTCTAGTGGCTTGCTACAAAGAGAGATTACTGAAATCAATTACTGTTTTCTTAAAAAACTGCTTCAAAATAAATTTTAGCTATTGTAGGTGTGTGTTATTCCTTTACATTACTTCATGCTAGATTGGTGGATTTTATTTGTAATGAGACTAATTGCTGGTCTATACACTTGCAGCTCTGTCGCATCTTGTGCCATTGCCAGTCACCTGCTCACTGAGTCTCACATGTTGCAGAGGCACAGGACAGGGCCCTTGCTCTGGGTCTCAAGAGTAGCAGGATATCTATTGATTAATCCCGTGGCTGAAACCTTTTTTTGAATTGGGATAGCATGGCTAAAACGGTTTCTAACTCTCGTTTTCCGAAACAACTTCTTCAATTTTCATTTCCTCTTTATGTCCTAATTTGAGATTATGTCAGTACAGCAAGGAAACACAGGTTTGATATTTTGCAAGTTTATACACATTTGCTTTATTCTTAAGAAACAGGCAAGCCACTGCCAGTCAGTATTTGAGCACCTTAGTGGTCCCAGATCTGACTTGAGCAAAATACATAAATAAATAATACATATTATTATATATTCACATATATACTCAAGTTTTTATTTTATATATCGGTTTTCATCTGAATCAGCTGAACTGATTCAACTGAACTTGCAGCCACATGAACATACAACAACAAAAAGTAAGTTCTGATATTAAAGTGTATTTCCAAACCAGTAATTCTGAGAAAAGGAAACTAGGAGAAGACCCTTGCTTTATTTCCACACCTCACTTTAATTCTTTTTTAAGAACAGGAGGAAAATCATTGACTGCTCTGGATTTTTCAAACATCTCTGAAGTATTACATCATGAATTTTCTTGCAGTACCAAAAGAGTTATTTCTTCATCTAGCACGTGCAAAATTTTAAAGCCCTATTTATTAAATACGAAAATACATATATTTGAGAAAGCTACAAATTATTCAAAAATACAAAAAAATGAAAAAATTGAAATAGTTGTCCCTTAGCTGTTTGTGAACCTGATTCTGTGTCCTTTATCTTTGTTAATTTACCAATGATTCCTGCAAAGGAAAAGAATTCAAAAGGGGATCTTCGAATTGGTCCCTACAGCTGTAAAACTTCAGATATGAGATAAAAACTCATGGAGTGCTGTACAGCATTAACTGAGAAGAGATGAAATTGTTCTATCAACCTGAAGCCCCTGAAAGCTATTCATTTTCCACTCTTTATTCTCATGTAAGTCCCAGTAATGTCAATGACAGCAACTTGCGCTCTCAAAGCAAAAAAACCACCCAAAGGCAACAATTTATAATGAAAAGGAGAAAAAAAAAAAAGGGAAAAAAAGAGCCCAGGAACAAAAATTTTCCATCTTGAATTAAAAAGCCCTCAACGTCACCACATATGTTTGATTCAAACAATATTTTGTTGGCTGTAAATTGTTTGCAATTGGAAAGCTATATTTTCAGAGGAAATAATCCAGAAAAGCATTCCACCAAACTCATGATAATTTGATTGCACCGTCCATATTTGGAGCATATTAGCATATTCACTTGTGTATACAAATATATAAACTGTCATCTCCCAAGCAGTGAGAAGAAAATTGACAGAGGAGGTTCAGATGGGGGAGAAGGGAAAGAGTTGCCAATAAGGCCGAAGGCTTGCCAAAATCCTGTAAGTGAAGGAAACGAAACAAAACACAGAGAATAGACAAGGAGAATGAGTGGCTAATTACTGTACATCCCACTCAGCTAAAAATGAAACATACAGGCACGAGACATCAGAGGGGCACATATTGCATAGGCACATCCTGACAGCAATGACAAAACAGTGTAATCACAAACAGAAAACTAGGAACCCTTTCCTCTGTTGGCAGTGTTGGTTGAATGTATTCTAGCAGAGAGGCTGTTATTCCCCTGTCACTGCTGGTCCCTTTTCTTTCATGTGCGGAAAGAAATGGCTCTGGGAAAAGCGAGACTCCGGATCTGGCAGGTTTCTTGTGCCTGCAGCCTGCAGAGTCCAATTTATTTCCCATCAGAGCCAGTGCTTTCCCTCGCTCTTCCTTGACTCAGGTGGCAGGTACGTTGGGTCCTCACACTGGGATGTGTGTAGGTCAAGTCTTGATACAAATTACCAGTTAGAAATTTGGGATGGCTGAGACACTCCTACCTTCGGCACGATTTACTGTGTCATTGTGAACAGGTGGCACCTCTTGGTACTGAAGTTTGTTATGATTTTAGAATGTAGCCATTGTTTTTTTAAATCATTTGAGGCCCCTGTATAAAAGGCACAATACATAGTGAAAGGCTTTTTTTTTTCCAAGATTTAGCTGATAATCACCATATATTCCTGTAATTCACCAGACTGATATATTGCTTTGCATTGCAGTGAATATGAACTGGTTTAGTCGCTAGTCACTTTATTATTTTAATATAATTAAACCAAATATATAGCCAAATTAAAGTATTCTGAAAGATATCACTGTAAGTCAAAGCTGAGAAAACTGAACACTGCAGGAGATCACCAAGCTCATCTCCCTCCAACAGGCACCTGGCTCATACTTAGAGATGTGCACAACCGGGTAATCTCTATATATGGGACTTTATTCTCACATTTGGCTGTATAGTGTTTATGGTCATATGAATTGGCCATATAGGCCAAACAATTCATGGGAGAGTTCAACGTAGTGTAGATTTGATGAAGAAAGGAAAGAAATAGTGTTCTATTTCCCAACAAACTCAAAAGGAGTACATGTTGCCAACTGAAACAGAAAGGAATTACAGCTGGAAGCAATTAACAAGATAGTTAAATATGTACTGGCTGGTGAGATTTGCAAAACTCATTGCAAATTGCTCCAGTCGCTCTCTGGACCTCAGCCTCTCTGCTCTAAGTGGGCCAGCTCCGTGGTTTGCTGTAGGTACAGAAGGGTAAAGTAGTTTTCTGAGGATGCAAATGCAGCCTCACACAAGTTGATGCTGGCAGCAGTTAGTCTGTATTAGCACAGCAAATGCACCAAGCTAACGAAGGTACTTCATTAGGGACCTCTGTCTTCTGTTTAAATGCTTTGAGGGTAATGGGAAAGTGAAGCAAGAAACACTGCTTTAGCAAAGAAATGTTTTAGCTGTCCTTTTTATCGAACACTAGTTAGACATTGAATAAAGACAGACCTCTCCATACATGACCTATTTCCCTGGGTGACTCTGACGCCTTCCTAGTTTCATTTGCATGGGTGGAAACCCGGTCCCCTGCTTCTGAGGCTCACTCACTCCCAAGGAGAGCCTTGCAGTGTGCTCAGGGAGCAGCCCTCATCTCCCACCTCCATCAGGGCTCTGCAGAAGGCTCAATTGCATTGCATCGTGTTTTTCAGGAAGAAATCCAGTTTTATGGCCCTCCACTATTGGACAGCTTCCCCAGTTATTTCACTGAGGTGCCCAGTTCCTGTCTGGGGCAAAGTAACTGGTTTGTACATTAATGATAAATGGCAGTTCTAGCGCAAAGTGAGGGGTTCTGTAATGTGGACAGATAACATAATCCAGTTAGTTGTGAGCCCCTACACACAAACACCGTTTCACCTACAGTTTTATGATTCATAGTTTATACATATTGCTTATTCATTAGTAAACTGTGCAGGTGTCTACATGAGACGATTTTTTCTTAGGAATATTTTGGGGTGTTATATTAAAAAAATAAACCACATCACTTCTGCTTAAGGACACTGTGACTTAAGGAAGCTGTACTCTGCCGCTATGAAGTGACTGCAAAATGTTATTAGGTTAATATGGGGCATTTTTCAACACTGGTGTGAACTCAGCATTCTGTAGCGCTTCTAGACTGAGAAACCTGTTACAGTGCTGAATTGTGTCTGGGGTTATGATGGAGGTACCATCTTCACCTCTCTTATGGAGAAGGGTGTGTGACTGCAGTGAGTAGCATTGCTGTTACACTGCGCTGCGTGAATCATCTGCAATTCAGGATTATTTAGTGAAAATATCTTTTGTGAATAATGCTTTCTACCATCTTCAGTTGGGTACAGTAATGGCCTAGTGTTACTTAAGTATGCCTTAATCGCCTCCCAGTTGTACTGCAATGCAGCACATTCAAATGTGACTGTGGAGAAAACTAGTGCAAATGTTCCCTCAGCAATATCGGTTACTGACAACCTTAGGTCTTGTCCTCTGAATGCTATACCAAATACAGGCTATCCCCAAAAAATCAGATAATAATTCTTAGTCCTCATATCCATGTTCCTTAATTGTTTGAAGCACAGAATAATTTGAAAGAAAATCCCTTGAAATTCTAGGAAAAAGTTGAGAAATAAATAATCTCACACCTCATGGAAACTACTGTGAGAAGAAAAAAGGGTAGACCATAGTGAAGGCAATCTTCCCAAGGATTAGCCTATTATTATGGGAAAATTTCTAAGGATCTCAGTCAATAGCACACACCATTTCAATTAAATGATAGTGTAAATAAATAGAAGTGACAGAAGTTTGGGAATATGTTGTATGTAGCAAAGTTTCTTTAAAGATATTGGAAAGCCACACTATGAAGAAATATTATAATTACGTCTAATCATGCCTCAAACATGCATTTGTGTCTGCATCAAAGATCAAAACCAAAATATGGAACATAAATATACAACTGTGTTCTATTCTCATTAAATTCCTACTTGTGTTTTAAAACTAAGGAAAACAAACCTTTTTAATGAAACAACATTTTAAATTACTTGGGAACTTTGTGACAAAGATAGAAGTCTGTTTCAAATTTCACATATTAAGCACGAATAAATTTTTTCACTTTGGTTTGAAAAGCTTACAAATGACAGTTGTTCATAAAAATGAGATCCTAGCAACCTCTGAGTCTCTCAAAAAATATCAGTGGCATTAACAGTATCATTTTTACTGATTTGAATATAGAACTCTGGGAAAAGGCAGCCTACAAAAAATAATGCAACACCAAACCTGATCCCTTGGCTGGATGGAGCGTAGGTCGGCTTCTGACTTGATATGGGATTGAGAAGAAACAGGAACTGTAAAGCTGCCCTTCAGTTCTGTAGGGCTGTAGGACTCCAAACTTCTTCCATCGCAAGCAGCTATCACTTGAGTATAGTGACTTAGTCCCAACTCATCTAATTTCTTTCGATCTCCTGCTGCCTGGTACTGGAGGAGGGTTTACAGAGGGTTTCAGTGTGCATGCCTGTGCTGCCCTGCAATCCCCTCTACTCTGCTCTAGTGAGACCTCGCCTGGAGGACTGCATCCAGCTCTGGAGGCCCCCAACATAGGAAAGACATGGACCTGTTGGAGCGGGTTCAGAGGAGGGCCACAAAGATGACCAGAGGGCTGGAGCACCTCTTCTACGAGGACAGGCTGAGAGAGTTGGCCATTGTTCAGCCTCGGAGAAGAGAAGGCTCCAGGGAAGACCTTATAGCAGCCTTCCACGTACCTAAAGGGCACCTACAGGAAAGCTAGGGAAAAGACTTTTTACAAGGTCATGTAGTGATAGGACGAGGGGGGATGGCTTTAAAACTGGACGAGGGTAGATTTAGATTAGGTATTAGGAAGAAATTTTTCACTATGAGGGTAGTGAGACACTGGAACAAGTTGCCCAGAGAGTGTTGAGGCTCCATCCCTGGAGGTGTTCAAGGCCAGGCTGGATGGGGCTTTGAGCAACCTGGTCTAGCGGGAGGTGTCCCTGCCCATGGCAGGGGGGGTGGAACTCGATGATCTTCAGTGTCACTTCTAACCAAGACCATTCTATGATCCTATGAAAGTAATTGATAAACAGCATATAGCAAGAAAAACACCTTTATAACTTCATTCCTCTTTGCAGGCTCCTTATATTTTGCCAGTAAAAAAAATCAGGGCATTGTGTCCAGGTGCAGTCAGGGACGCTCTGCGCCATAGGATGTGTTACTGCTGTGCTGGTCTGCACATGATACACCATGATGCTCTGTAGACTTAATAGCTTAATGGTAAATGCCATGTAAGCACATATTCTGGATGTAGAAATGGTTTTATCTGGCTGGTTTGGAGCAAGAACCAAAGTAGACACACCAGTTGTCCGTACCTGTCGGTACAAATGCAACCAGCAAGGGGAGGTGTGCTCCATGGAACTTTTTGTCTCCAGGTTGTCTTCTCAGAGAGAAGAGAATTCTCCTTTAGGGGGGAATATTTCCATGACATGATCTGCACAGCAATAAACTTAACAAAATGCAAGATTTATTAGAAAAAGTAACTAAATCAATGGGGCAGGGATGCAGACAAAGTAAAGGCCAGATTATTCTGAATAAAAGTAATCTCACATGGATTTACTTTACTTTAACTAGTGCTCTAAATTTGAGTTCACCCCTTTGCTTAATTTGACTTCTACCAATCCAAATAGTCTCAAGGTAGACATAGCTAACTTTGTATTCAAAAAATATAAAAAAGTGTCCTACTATTGTTTTCAACCTTAACAGAACGTCTTGTTTCAGAATCCTTTATGTTCCAGCAGGTGTTGGCAGGAGGAAGACTGGCTCACAGGCTGAAACATAATAGTAAGAGGAAAAGACAAAGTGTTTTCTGGGGAAAGAACTGAGAAAAGTTGCTATATCAATGTTTTTTGCCATTCCAACCATGTACAAGTTTGGTTTGTTTTTTTTCAATGTCAAACGTCCTATCCCAAGCTTTAAAAAATACTTATTACTGACAAAGTATAAATCCTGCAACATCTTCTACATCTCAAAAACCCAAATGAAGAAATGAACGACCAGACACAAATAAAGTGAAATCCAAGCCAGGACACTCCGCCTACCCAGAAATGAAAGCCATATCTCCTCCTCTGTTACCAAAGGTTTGAACAGATGATGAACCAAAGATGAATAATATGATATACCCAAAGGCTCAGCAAGCTTTGAGTAATTTGGAACAAGGATCTGAGAATTTAGCACAGCAGCTCCTGCAATACCCTGTGCCCTAGGCAAAGAGCTTTCAGTGACGTTCTCAGAGTTAAGGCCATACAGTCCACTGATGGGAACATTAGGTTCTCTATCAAGTCCAGTGGAAACTGGTCTGTCTAACAGCTAAAACAAATTTTTGCAGTTCCTCTGTTTAAACCTTTGATAGAAAAACAGGAAGGAAAAGGTAGCTGGATGGTATGGCTACTGCACCATAATTGAAGGCAGATGTTGAGGATTCCATTGCCTATTTCTATATCCTTGTTTATTACAGCCAGGAAAACCCTTTCTTTCCAATGGCAGGTAAAATAAATATTTTGACCTTTATTGGCTAGCAGGTAACTGTACCCTGTGAAGCTAATCCTGCAAATAAAATCCTCCTAATGAAGAAAAAAAAAAAAAAAAAAGAAAGGTAAGACAGAAAACCTCTCTTTTGGAGCAAAAGCACAGGCCAGGACAGGTGAGCTGTTTCCATTTACTTCTAAGAAGGGACTAAAGACCATCTGTGGAGGAAGGGTCACACCATACCCTTCCTGTCCAGCTGTGGCCAGGTTTTTCATGCTCTTTTCAGCCAGCAAGATGAAGAGAACCACTCATAGACTACTTTTTCCATCCCAGCGGGTTTCCATGCAAATTCACACTTGATGGCATGGCAGACATACGGACACAATGACGTGGTGAATCTGTGACTCCTACAGTCATGAGAATATGCATGTGGACATGTGGCTCCTCATGCTAGAATATGCTGCTGATCTGTGTGAAAAGTTACCAGCCACTCCTTGTCCCTTCTTTTCCTTCTCCATCAACATTTATGGCAGCTTCACACTTGCTAGCATAACTATCTGTTCTGTCACTGTGATTCAATTTAAGCGAACAAAACAAAGCAAAACAAACAAAAATGCAAACAATGAAAGAAAAATTACTTGTAAACATTTTCAAGATAAAACAGATAATTTTAACAGAACCTGTTCACAGACTGATTATATGTGCAGTTGTGTTGGAATGGGAAACTTCTGATGGGAAGTAGCTATGCAAAGGTTGTGACTGTAACCTTCTACAATGAATCAGCAATAGTCAGAGCAAGGAATAAGGGCAGCAAAGAAATGAATAGGCAGGGGATTAAAAAAAAAAACATAACCAGCAGAGAAGGGGGTATTTTGCATTGCCCAGAATTCACCTGTGGAAACTCATTACCATGGAATTTTGGTAACATGTGATTAGAAAAAAAAGGGGGGAAGGGCAAATAAAGCGAATTAAAAATTTATCAACAATCCTGTTAAAAACTATCTCAGACTCAGAAATTCCTGAGCTTCAAGTTGCTGGATATTATCATAGAATCATAGAATGGTTTAGGTTGAAGGGACATTAAAGGTCATCTAGGCCAAACCCCCCTGCCGGGGGCAGGGGATGAATATGCCCAGGGATACAGGGTTAGATGAAGCTATAGTGCAACCATTCGTTATGATTTCACATTTCTTGTAAGCGTGCTATTGTGAATCTGCAATCACACATACTAAGACCTATGAAGTTCTTAGCTTTTTTCTGAATTCCGTGGAAGGTACTTGAAAAGTCTGGTATAGTCCTGAAACTGGTAACCTGGTTTATACATACGGGAATTAAATTGCTACTCACACCTCTACAGTACAGCACTCCCATTCTCTGTGCTATTTTATAGTGGGGAAGGGAGAGTATTTAGCTCAAACAAGGGCTTGTGTGATTTGACCATTTAAGGGGACTGGCAACTCCTATGTGTGTGCATGTATCATTGTGTTTGTAATTTAGCTTTTAAGGATATGGAATGTTTAGAATCAAACAAAATGTTATTTCTTACTTTCCCTTTGAGAAACGTAATGTAAGTTAGTTAATCGGCAACAAGTGTCCTGATTAAAAGAAAGAAATGTAAAACTTTTACTTTTGTAGTAGGACTTAATTAAGTCATTCTGAATGTAGACTAGCTACTTTGTCTATTAAACAGTTGAGCCTTGGTTATCATCCACTGAAGTAATCTTTTTCCAGAGTTATAATGGAAATATTATGAATGGTTTAAAAAAATGAGTGTAAGGAAAAGAAAATTATGTTAGGTCCCCCTGAAATTGAACATTTTAATGGAAATAGGATGGGGAGGATATGTATGTTTGCAGAGGACTTTTCACTTGGATTATAATTTTTTTCTATAATTGGAACATCCTAAATGATATTATGATATTTAGTATTGTGAGATTAGATATTAGCATGAGCAAAATGTAGAAAGAGGATACAAAAAGACAAATTTCAGGCATTTGGTGCTGGAGGAGCAGTACTAACAATACAAATTGACTCACCAAGGCTCCAGTCCAGAGTTACCAATGTGTTTAAGTTCATGTAAGTCTTTTTTTCTTGTGGAACTATTTATAAACATTAGGCTGGACAGTATCCTAGGATCTTGTAATACTGGGGCTAAATTAGTCTCCTGCGGGACTCTGGTTTTCTAATTTAGCTTTTGTCACTACCTGAGTATTGCTATGACAGGTTTTTAAGGGAATCTCAATTACTTAAAAAATAGAATTAACAGCACAGTCCCCTTTTGCTTCTTTGGATGGTAAAAAGTGTCCTGGACACTGTCACTGTGCACCCAACAGAGTAAGGGCCAACAACAGCCCCACGTTGTGCATGTGCGTTACAAAGGATGGATAAAATCAAAGGTAGATAAGTTGTATATCTGTCATTTGATGATCAGGCAACATAATTTCAATCTTATCCAGAGATCTTTGGTCATTTAACTCTATTCTGTGTCCCTGTCCCCGCAAGGTGTAACATTTGAAAGAATAAAGTGGATACTTGAGAGATGTAGGGCTCATATGGACGAATGCATTGAGGGACCTAAGGCTCTTTGATTTCCTGGTGACTTTGTGGGTCTGGACTGTAGCGTTGACTATCATCAGCTTATTGAATATAGCATAGAACATACCTCTTCACTAACTATTTTATTATCCCTAAATGCTTACTGCAGAGAAGAAAAGATAAGACAGATCCCCACAGGACTTGCCATGGAAACACTGATCCTGGGGGGAAAAAGCCACTCAAGATCAGTGCTGTCCACTCTATGCAAGTACAGAAACATTCTGGTGTATTGTATGAAAAAATGTTTGTAGGTGTAAGAATTATGAGCACAAGTATCTGATTATCAGCCACTGACAGGGTGAATATAGCCATTAACTAATTAGCAACAGAATTTGCATAGCCTGCAACTCTCAAACATTTTTATGAATAAATTGATGGTCATCCAAATACTTGCAAATGAATTCATTAAAAGAGATGATAGGATTCTACAGATAACCAAATGAAACTAACCGTTTTTAGTAATTAAAATATTTTACCCTTATGACTACTCACCTAATTCTGCTGGTGGGATTATTTTTGTCTAGTTCAGTGGAAAAATCATGACCTGTTACTATATTATATTTTTTTCTGCTCTTTATTTTTTCTTTTATTTCTTGACTGTGCCGGTCTATCCAATGTATAAAAAAAAAAAAAAAATTAATGCATTAGCTTGTTAGTGATTAGCTTCTTAGGCAGGACTTGTGAAAATTTAGAGCGTTTAAAATTCTCCAGCTGGCTGCTACTGTCTATTTTGACTTCTACAAAATTCAATTGTACCCACAACATATTTCTCTTGTCCTTTGGTAATTAATAGGCTACAAGTGCCAAAAAAAAAAAAAAAAAAAAAATCCCTGTTGCCCTGACGCTATTAGAACAGGAACTATGAGCCTCTAAAAAGTATGAAATACCTTATTCTATGTTTAGAGCTGATTGTATTATTTGGTGGTTGTGGCCTTGGAGTATTTTGATTTCATCTTAGAAAACAGGGCTGATCTGGATGAATTCCAGCTACAGGAATTGAAGAATTAAGCTACAGAACATAATGAAATAATTCAGTCCCATGCAATCTGATGAGCATCACTGTGTGTAATGGGGGGTGTGTGTGTGGCTGCATCTGAAGCTGGTTGTATACCATTGATTACAAAAGTACCTTTTGCACATAGTGTAAGATAATTACTTTGTATGAAAAGCAGACTATTTTAAAGCATTTATTTTAATAAATACATTTAGCACTAGTTTTCTGTATGTGGGTATATTGTTAGTGGGTAGTATTCAAGGCTAAAGCCCTTACCTTTGTGCTGATGCTGAAAACTATCAATTATAAAACACCTAACAATGTTCTACCAATGAGCACTCTCTGTTAGCGGCACGTTCCTATTCCTCTTTTTAAAAGACAGATATTGCTGCATGCAGGAGCACTGAGACTGGGGTACCATTGTTAGGGCTGATTAAGGGGAGGAGGAACTGTTCAAATTTTAGGGTTCTTTTCTTATCAGACATCTATTGAACTGAATAGCATTTTGTTTTATATCACACTTTTTATGGCCTAGGTATCTCAGAGATCTCTACAAAACAGTCTGTTTCAATAATAAATATTACTAGTATAGGGAATGTGTAGGCATCTATTATGTGATCTGCAATAGCTTATGTGCTCTTTGGCATTTGAACAATGCATTTAGGTAGTAGGGTGATGGGAATATGTAAGATAGTTTCATTTGCGAGTGTTAAAATAGATGTTTAAGAATCTTAGCATTGAAACCAAAAGTAGGAGGAAAATATTTATCCTGCAACTTGTAATTTGGTAAAATCTGCTTAGTATCCACCTGGATGCAGAGTTGCAGTAGGCAAGAAAAGCCAGGGTGGTAATTGCTCGGTGGAGGGCTGGAGCTCTTGAAAGAAATAGTCCCAACCTACAAACATCTCACAAGTGGCTTAGGACCACAGTAGAAACGGTCCTTGTCACTGAATTGTCTTTGTTAGAGTGGTGGGCCCCAGGCTACATGGAGTAGGTCCACAATTTCAGCTAATTTTGAGTGTGCATGAGGAGAAAATAGAAGGGGCATGTAATAAATGCTGAAGAGGCAGTAAGAAACAGAGAAGGGGAAAATAAGAAGCAAGACAGTAAGGTTTCTGTGCATCCCCTTCTAAAATTGCTGGGTCAGTCTCAAACAGTACTGGTGCAGAGTTGTCCTCTATGGCATCAGTAAAATTATTGCATTGCTAGCAGACGCTATCAAAAAATTACGCCACCTGCAGCTCAGCCACCACTGTTCACAGTCCAGCAGAGTGAAAGTAGGGGAGGCAGCCAGAAATTAGTAAAATCCTGCATTGGCCATAACCTGTATAGATAGTCCTGAATGTGGTCTTTCTTACAGGTACAGATATGACAGGCTTACAGCTACGTGGATGCCTTTTCTCTGACTGTTGGCACCCCAGATGCCTTTTTCTCTTTCTTTTCTCTAGATTTCTGGTCTATCTGTGCCCTAGCTATCTTTTCCTGTAGTCAAGGTCTCTCTCTCTTCTTTCTCAACCTCCATCTGCTCTCATCTCCCTTTCAACTCTTCTCCTGGCCCCCCTCCTTCAACCTGGACAACCACCTGCACCTCTTTTCAAAGCCTTTATTTTTAGAAGAAAATAAAATACATGAAATCTGAATGACTTCAAAACCATATTCTGGTGCTTCTCTCTTGCTTCCTCAATCCACTATTGTTGTTCAGACAGTGTATAGAGCACCTATATCAAGTAATTGGGTATTATCTTCTGGACTGTAGTTCAGGCACTAAAAATAGCGTATTAGTGACCACTTTGTTCCATATGCCTCCTCTTTATAAAAGAGCTAACGGCACTTTTTCAGGTTTTCCATGTTTGGAACATTAACTTCTAGCAGAGGTGCTATTCTTTTTGTGGTGAATAGCAAAAATAAGTATGAGATGGATATGATCGTTTGCTTCCATGTCATGTTGTAAAACTCATTGCCTGCCACATGATTATTTTCTGTCACCAGGCTCATACTTGCAAGTTCGACTGACATGGTCTCCACTGCTGTTGTTTGACAGCATTGCTTTGTAGTTCTACCATTCTTAATCCTGTGCTCTAAAAGACTGTGTAGGGTAATGACAAAATTGCTCTCATTAGGACAACCACCAAGTGGGCCACTGTTACCAAAAGGTGCCTGATGATTTTGGTTTTCAGCTAGCAGCATCTCACAGGAGCCTAATTATCACAAACGATAAGCAACAGCCTTCTGCAAATTATAAGTGTATTGCCTGGGCCTCCAGAGTTTGGGGGAACCCATAAATACTGGCACACTTTTTGAAATCTGCTTGTGCTGTCCACAAGCCAGGTAGATGATCTTCAGGACTGGGCAATGGTTTTTATCTCTTGATGTGTAAACGGACCAAACGTGGTCCTGAAAAGTTGGCTTGAAAGCTTATTTGTTTGGAGCATCTCTTCCCTGTGTACCCCTTTCTGTTCAGTTGTTGGGGGGACCCCTGGAACAGGTTTTTACTTCAGAAAGTCCGGCGGGTTATTGCCCCACTCACTTCATCATCAGCCAGTGAGGTCAAGCTTCTGTGCGTCGCTGCCAAGGTGATCTCTTTTTTCTTACTGCAGATGTTGAGAAGAAGGATGACCAACTGAGCAGTAAAATTGCTTGGTACTGATGAGCCCTTGGCTTTGTTACTGTGGTAAAACATACAAATCATTTGACAGCTGCTTGTGCATGGAAAAAACCATAGATGATTAACGGTTTCCTATCTTTTCTTGCTACTGATCTTCTTTGCTTATGACAGATGAGACTCAGATGTCTCTTTTAAGAGACAGAGAGAGAAAGGGAGAATATTTAAACTTGTTCTCACCTAAGTCTTTTATGTTATCCTAAGGACCTTATTTGTAGTAGAGATTTTTTCTGAATTTCTAGCTCTCCTAAAATGATCAGATCTATCATTCAGCTTTAAAAGGGAACGTATAATTCTTCCCCTTCTGGATTTTTTTTTTTTTTTTTGCACAAAGAGTATAATGCTAATTTTACTTATTCAGAAATTAAAATAGCAAACAGTTTATATGAGGTGTTGATAATTACCTATATTACTGTAATGCTGTGACAGATGTTGGCAAAAAGAGGCAGAAAATGCCTAACAGCTGTGCACATCCATGACAATCCAGTTTATTACTCAGACAGTAAGGGCTAACAGATGTTCTGAACTGTCCACTTTGCCTAAATGTTTTTAAAGTCTAAGGACCCTGCTTTATAAATTCACTAGGGCCTTGTTCGGTTTCACAGAGGTCCTCAGAATTTCCATCTGTGACAGTTAATGTCGAAGACTTTTAATAAACCAACCCCTGTCCTTATTAGCCCTCTGCAAATAGATTATTGTTGTATCTGTATACTCCTGAGACTTCTATTTTTTTGTGACCTAGTTATTATTTTCTACAACTTGTATATGACATAACACTAGTTTTGAGCAGAAAGAGAATTGGATGACATGAATACAGCTAGAGTAACATGGTCAAAAGATTGCTGATGTACTTTTGACTGACCTCAGAATACCTATGTTAAAATACCCTAATCCTCTTCCTGAATGCAATGGTCCATTACTATGGTGGCTGTAAAATGCTAACAACTTCAAACTACTTGTTTTCCAAAGTAAAATATAAATCTTGGTGGTATTAAAATAGAGCACTTAAACAAAGCGAGGTAAGCTGCCAGAGATATTCCTATTCCTAGAGAATATTCTTATTCAAAAATAGTTAATCGTTTAAGGGATACTTTTAAATAACAATCAAGTTTCATAATTAAATTATGCTCTTTAATTTCAAAATGGAGATGTTATAAGAGTGACATGCATGTAACGTGCACGTAGAAAACTGAGATTTAAAATAGTCTTTGGGTCTTTAAGCTCCCACCCAAAATTTTCAGCATACCTGTACATAAGCAAAAAATGTCTCCTAGTGTAAGAAACTTAATACTTTATTGATAGTCGCCTTTTCTTTTTAAAAGCTGGATTCCTGTTGTACAGTAGTTTAATAGTTTAAAACATTGCGCTAACATAATCAGCTGTTTGGCCTCTTCTGTTCCCCAATCCAGTATAGAAGCAGAACTCCAAATTGTACATCTTTCTGGGTTTGTTTCTAAATTACTCCCCACACTTAATTACGAGGATGAGAGGGATGCCCTTATTCCTATTGTTATCGGCTAAGCTCTCAGTAATCCCAAACAAACGAGCCAGTTCTGGAAGATATAGGATTTGCTAGCAGGATTATGGTCTCATAGATAATGATGTGCAGTCAGCAGAAGCCGAAGCTTTATTTTAATTCAAATAAGCTAGTAAACAAACCACTGACAAGTCTGCTGGTGAGAGTAACTGGCTTCTGTTGCCACATTGGCAGCTAAATTATAGAAAATCTATTATACCCTGTTCACCATATGTTTAATTTATTACAGATACAAATTAAACTATATCCACAGTGCCTATTAAAATAACAATACATATTTTTTAAAATATATTAATGTTTTAAGATAAATTCCCCTGACCTTAAGAAGGCAATGCTGATTTGGGAGACTACAGCAAAACACATGCTATAGTCAACAGATTCTCTCTCTTCAACAACAACAACAACAGTAATTTGAAAAATCCAGAATATTAATAGTACAGTTTTGTAACAGATAATGAGGTTAATTGGGGTGTTTTACCTTCTAAGCGTCTGCTCTTACACACTTCCCTCCCCCTAGGTTCCTGGGCCTTGGATTTGATAGAAGTGGTTGATATCTAATCCGTTGTATACTATTTAATTCAGTGCCAGCTGCAGTATGAGGTTTTTGCCCTTTTCCTGCTGCTAATAGCTATCCCCGCATTTCTGCATATTCTCATTTATTAATGTTCTTTCAAATAACATGGATTTCTAGACCTGTCAAGAACCTTGGAATCGCTACTCTGTAATACTGGTGGAGGGTTTCAAATCTATGCAGAGGGATTCCTGCTTGGGGCCTGTGTTCAGAGGAAGAATGTGTTGAGCACAGCGTGTTGTTGCCCACTGTGGACCCTAATTGTTATCTTGAGTTCTATAATGGCTAGAGTGAAAACGGCATTGGGGGGAAAAAAGAGAATAATAGGAGGCAAATATTGTGAGGGTCTATCTAAATCTGGGTGGTCCCAAATAAACTGAACTTGCCTCATAAAGTCACTAGGTCACTGCAGGTTATGGGGCCTCAGCAGATGTTACTGTGACGAGGTGGTGATAGTAGACTACTTGAAACCATACAGAAACCACAGAGAAAAAAAATTAACCTCCTCAAATTCTCCCTGCGTCTTAAGTCAATGATGATGAAGAAAGTGCCAGGCAGAATATTGCCAGTGAAGAGCTCTCCGGACTTCCACTGGGAGCCTCCTGCCAAGACTGGTGCTCTCCCTTCCAGTTCCAGTCTGTTAACAGCAGCAATAAGTGTAATGAAAATGTAAGTTTTGAGAAACAGCCTGCATCTAGGTTGTGGATTGTCACCTAACTCCATGCTAATATATTCAGAATTTAGCATTCAAAATTATGTTTCGCACATCATTTAATATGTAAGAACATATGCAAACTCCATGTGTGTTTGTGGAAGAATGTGTGAAGGGAGTCTCTGACTCCTGTAAAAGTGCAGTATTATATGTCACGTATGTACCAGGCACTAGATTGTGTACTGTCATATGTATAGCGTATAACGTGCATGGGTATGAGACATACAGTGTAAAGTATATATATACTGTGTGCAGATGTATGCACATTGTCTCTTTTTTAATTACTGTTGTTATTGCCAAAATGTTTTCAGACAATGTATGTTTGTAACGCAGATATAACATACACAGGAATTTAATAGTTAATGCAAACAAGTTTCACTTATTTGATAAATTCGAAAGTCCAGTTCCAAAGAAAGTTGCTATCTAAAGAATTGACATATATGAAGGTGTTAAGTGTCAGAGATACTTGGTCAAAATACTTACTGCATATTACTGGTGCTATACTTCCGCTCTTCTTCCCATGAGAAATTTATCCTATATACCCTGTGGTCATCTTTCAGTAAAGGCATATTTGACACTGCAGCTACCCATAGCAATTGACAGCAAAAATTCTGCAGTAAATGTTGAGGTAATAAAAGAACAGGTCTCAGGTCTCTCATAGCAATAATGAAAAAAACTAAACAGTTGAAAAATCTCCAATTTTAGGAGGCACATCTAAATTTGTTACACACATTTCTGTACAGTGAAAGGCCTGCCCGCGCCACAAACCAGCAGCTCCTCAAGAGCCGCTCCTGTAAACTACAGGCTTCTTTGCTTTTAACTGGAATTTTTACTATCATATCCCGGAGAGTTTGGGGGAACAACGGAAAAAAAACCTGCTATCGGTATGTCACAAATGTTCTTTTAAGGCTGCAAGGTGGTGGGAAGCTTGTCCAACCTTTCCGAGGACTGGCAATAGCCATGAGTGTGCAGCGGCACACAGGCAGCGCTCCCCCACACGTAGCCTTTTTGGTTAGAAAAGCCTGAAGATTGTTAAAATGAAGCGAGAAGATGAGAACTTCTGGAAGTGATCATTTGGGGAAGCCCTTTACCCCCGAGAAAAAAGCCCCAGAGGAAAGGCGGGGTAGGCACTGGCGACGCGAGCGCCGCTGCAGGCCCGGCTTCCCCGGCCCCCTCTCGGAGAAGGAGGTGGGCGCAGCCCCTTCTCCCCCGCTGCCCAGAGCCAGGGGGCTGCGGGAACGGCGCTCCCCAGCCCGGCCCGGCGCAGCCCCTTGCCGGCCGATCAGCCCCCCTGAACCCCCGACCCCCCGCCCGCAGCCGCCCCTGCCCGCCCCCGCCCCGACTCAGGTCCCGCCTGGCCGGTGGCAGCCGTGGGCAGGCGGTGACTCGGGGCAGCCCGCTGGTATTAAACTTTAACCCTCTTGTCAGCGAGCCAGAATACGAAACAAGGGCTTGTCCCGTTTCGTGTTAACCTTAATTCCTCCGGGGGAAGATTAACTTCGGTGGCAGAGCCCCGGGGCGGAGGAGAGCGGGTCCGTGCGCGGCTGGAGGCCCGGCGGAGGTTGTGGCGGAGCAGTTGTCAGAGCCAGGCGGCTACAGCAAGTGCAGAAATATTGGCTGGGGGGCGAGAAATGCCGGCAGCAGCCTGGCTCTTCCTCTCTCCTTTAAAGCAGGGTCAGTGGTTTGTCCTGGGTAGGAACCCCGAAATTCCGAAATTCTTTCTTTTCTGGCTAGAGTTTGGGTCAGATATCCTCACTCAAACGCCTCTACGGGAGAGCGTGTCTGGCAAACACCTTACTGGTCCTTTCTGTTTGGATATGTACCACAGAGATATAGATATATTTCGCAAATTCGCAGTGATCCGTTATTTTATCTATGCACCTGGGTGCAGTTGGGTTTTTTTCCGAGTCTAAAATTAATTGTGAATTGTGAAAGCCAAAATCTAGGACATTCATTTTCCCACCCGGTGGGATCCGTCTCGGCACAGAGATTTAAGGGTACCGATCCCCCGTGTGGGAGCCCAGCCCTCCGCAGACCAGGGCGAAAAATGCATGTTGAGATGCGAGTTTCTTTTAGAGCCCTTCCAACCTGTGGTTCAGCCTCTCTCCTTTTTTTTTTTCTTTTTTTTCTCCCCCCCCCCCCCCCCCCCCCCACCTCTCCAGAAAGTCTTAGAAATTGCTGCAGAGCGTTAGGGAAGTTGCAGCCACCCGGTCCACGCACTGATGATTTCGTTTCTGGTTATCTGCAAAATGAGCTTTAAGCCAATTTCCGTGCTTCAGGCTAAAAAGAGGGATTCGTATTTCCCTCCTAGATGCGTGGTATTCCTGGAATCTCTTTGTCAGCTTGCCGTAGGATGCTGCTGTAATATTGCCTGGAAACTCCCTAAGATTTGTGTACGGCGGGTTAAGAACGATGTAAAATTTCTGAGCCATCGGGACGTTTTGTCTGGAAAGAAAAAAATCATCTTTCCTTGATAATTCGGTATTAAACTGTTCAGAGTCTACTTCCCATTTAACCCAAAGAACTACTGTAGGTAGCAAAATGCGCATTTCCCACTAATCCCTTTCCTTCACTGCTCTGAGAAATAAAATACCCCTTCGGGAGAAGCGGTACTTTCTTCCTGAATCTTACCAGTTTAGGAAAGTTCTCGCACGATTTCCTGAACTTTGGCACGTTTGGATCTTTTCTGCCACTTTTGCCCCCCCGCCCTTTTGCGTGTAAAGGCTATTGCAAAATGACGGGAGGTTGCTCGAACTATATGCGTGGAGGTGAGCCCTGCCACCCTCCCTGCCAGCTTTTTCTTGGCGTTAAGCCCGGAGGGAAAAGCTCCCCCCCGTCCCTTTGGCCGCCCGGGCCCCCCTGGGCGGGGGCGGGCGTGCCGGGAGCGCTGCGGCCGGGCGCTGCCGCCGGGGACGCGGCCGCCGCCGCCCCGGAGAGGCTCCCCGCACCCTCCCCGCTCCGGCGGAGCGAGCTGGCGCGAAGATGTTTATCCTGAGATGGAAAATGGGTTGTTGAAAAACAAGCCATGTGCAAATAGTTTAATTTTCCGTTTTGATGCTTATCTTTGTCTCCCGAATTTCATCGGAGAGGCTTTAATTGGCGTGTGGGTAATAGTTCCTAAATAATCCCTTATTAGATGACTTCAGACGAGTTGTGAACCAATAACGTCTTAGTCCCAAAGTGAAAGTAGAATTTGAAGGCGCGGGTCAGTTTTTGTCAAAGGGCTCATTTGAGCATCTTTTAGTTTGCTGAAAAAGCTAATTAAAGAATGTTTGAAGGTTAAAGTCATTATTCCGTGCTGTTGTCGTGCTACAAGTGAGCCGAGTTTTGTGAAAACACAAAGGGCAGAAGTCACAGAGGTGGATTACTGTCAGTCCAGGCTACAGAGGCACAGAGAACTGTGGCATTAATTCCTATAGAAAGGTAGACAAACACAGTCACTGACTAACAACTTTCCCGCAGAGCCCTATTGTCTAAGCACTTTCTTTTGCTTTGGGGCTCTCTTCGAGTTGTTACAGTAGTAACCAGCTCCAAAATTAGGTAATGGGGGGACTTTCGGGCGCAGAATTCTTGACCTGTGAAACAATTTCCAAGACAAAACCAGCCGTGGGTCTTGGCGTTGCCCTCTCACAGTTATTTTCCCCTTCAGCGGTGCTAATTTATTCATTACTTAGCAGAAAGTTAGCAGCGCACAAGAACTCTGCCACAGCCCGCAGCACCCTCGGTACTCGCCGGCTCCCAGCCGCTGCTGCCCGGTGCGCTCCGCGGGCGGCGGCTCCGGCGCTGCGGCGGGGGCCGCTCCGCAGCCCGATGTGCGGGGACGGCTCTGGAGGGATTGAGGGACCCTGCGGAGAGCGGCCCCGCGCTGCGCGGGAGGTGCGCGCTGCGGAGGGTGCTGGAGCGCACGGACACGCCGCGTGGCCGCACGCCGGAAAATGCCGTGGGCTCATCCCGGTGGCCGTTAGCACCGGTTTGCGCCTTTGTGTGTGCGTGTGCGTGGACAGCGGATCGCAAAGCAACACACACAAAGATACGCGCGTACACGGCACCGCCGGGGCTGCTCAGCCTCGCCGTCGCCCGCTGCCTTCCCCTCTGAGCTGGCTTGCCCCGCTCGCTCTTAAAGTCTAGATTTTTAGGTCTGGCTACGACTACAGATCTCCCCAAATTCAAAGAAACAGATGTTTGGGCTGATTAGGGATGGGGCGCGGGGGGAAGGGAGGAGGGATCCCTGCAGCTGCAAGTCAAAGAAATATATTGATAAAATATATTTCAGTGGTAATAAATACGCAGAGATCAGCTCGACCTCGCGAGGTCTTTATTTTAATTTTTTCCCCCTATATACAAAAATCTTTATCAAACCTCTATTCTGTGGCTTCAATAAACAGAACCCATTACCTCACGGCAGCTTTTGTTGGCCTGTATACAAACGAGAACAAAATGGTTATTCAGGAGAACGCTTTCGATTTTTATTGTGTGTAGTATGCACAAAGAGCAGTGTTATTGTATTAAAAAGAACCATCTGTAGCAGAAACAATGGCATCAAATTATCTTTGAATACCCACTGCAAAAATATAAAGCTTTTTTATTATTCTTCTGCTGTACGGTGGGGGACAGAGAAGTGACTTTTTTGTTGTTGTGGGTGCATTCTTATAACACACACACACAAAATCAGCCATTTGGATTTTTTAAGCCATAAAAGATTTTTTTCCCCTCTTGTTCCAGGGACTGCAGTTAAAAGCTAGGGCTAGGACTTGGAGGATGTGTAGGCAAACGGAAGGAGAGCCGGGGGAAGAAAAACCGAAATGGATTCATTCTCTGTCCTGGATGGAGGAGGAGAGGAGAAGAGAAGGGGACGTGCGAGCTTCCTTCAACTGCCTCTGTCCGGTGAAAAGTGCTCAGACCCCCGGGGCTGAGCGGGGCTCAGGAGTCCGCGCGGACTTTCGCTTTAAGCTGCCAATCAAACCGCTAACTAGCCACCACCCTGCTCTGGCACCGACATGTAAGTAGCTGCAGCACAACTTTGACATTCACAGTTTTTTTCCCCCCCCTCCTCCCCCGTGACCTTTAAAATGATCTGGAAATGTAGCTCCCACCTACGACCCGCCGCTCTGAGCTCTGCAGCCTTAACCCCGGGGACCCGTGTGCGGTTTTGGGCTCGGCTGAAATTGCGCGGTAGCCGACCGCGGCCGCACCGTACCGCTGGGCAGACGCGCTCCCCCGTCCGCCGGCTGCCTCTGCCCTGCCTGCCCCGATCCCCCGGAGCGCACGGCCCGGGGGGAGCCGCTGGGCTGGAGCGCAGCCGCGACGCTCCCCTCCTGCCCGGGGGTGTTTCAGACGGGACCGCTATTTTGGCGTTCCCCCGCGGGCTGAGGCGCGGAGGGGGTGGGGGGGGCAGGTCCCAGCTGCGCAGCGCGCATCCCGCTCGGCGGCGGGCGTTGAGTCATCCCGCCGCTCCCAGCGACGCGCTCTCCATTTCCTTTACCGGGAGGTGCCCCCAGCCGGGGCGGCCGGCGGGGGCGGCCGGGGCCGTGCGCGGGTGCAGAGTAGCGGCCTGGGCGGGAGTTACCTGGGCGCGCAGGGGCGCGCAGCGCTGGCGCGGCGCCCGCAGCAGCTGCTCTCTGGCGCCCCCTGTGGGCGGCGCGGAGCGCAGCCCGCACCCTCCAGGCGGCGGCTGCGGCGCTCCCCGCCCGCGGCGCGGGGTCCCAGCCCTCTCCCGGGGAAAAGGGAGGGGGTGTCAGTCCCCGCGGGGCTCCCCGGGCTCCGCACGCCGAAAGAGGGGTTACACCGGGGGGAAGACGTGGCGCGTCCCCGGGCAGGGCTGTGGCTGGGCGGGGGGGGCCGTGCCCGGGGAAGTTGAGAATAAATCAATACATTTAACTGCCTCGGTCTAACGCTGCCTTCTGATGCGCGGCAATTTGGGTTGGGAAAAGATCGATTTTGACATTTCGGTTCATTATAATGCCATTTAAAGGGAAGCTCTTTTTAGTTACAGTTAGCAAAGTTGAGGTTGGATTCCCCCCCCTCTTTCCCCCCCCTCTTTTTTTTTGGTAAGAATTTGGTAGATAAAGGTTAATCTTGGGCTGAATGATAGAGCTGTGATTGACAAGAGAAAAGGTGTTGAGGGCAGGTCGAGCTGTCTTATTTACAGCCCACTGCTTGCTATAGAGCCTTTGTTAGGACTGGAAAGCTAATTTAGTGCTGATCAAAAGCACCACAGAGTTAAAGGACTGGTAATGACTGCTAATTTCATTTCAGCCTCATACATCCCCAACTGCTGTAATTAAAGACGTGCTATTTAAATACAGGTGAAGAGTTTTTGTAGTAGGGGGAAAGTGGGTAGCCGGTTACAATTTTATTTATGCTTAATAAGGTAAAAGACCAACAGTGGGTTTATGATTTTGGCGACTGGCTTTTGCGCGGTGCCCCTGCCTCCCCCCGGGCAGGGCCATGCGGCGGGGCCGGCCAGGCCGGGCAGGGGCAGGGCCGCGGCCGGGGGTTGTGGGGGGGAGCCCCCCCCCGGCCTGGGTTTGGGTTATTGTTAATTATTCCCATCAAACGGCAGTGAGGAAACATCGGGAGCGCTAGGGAGAGGGGAGACGGAGGGGCTTTTAAGTGCCTCTGCGGAAGCTCGGGTCCTCATATTATTATTATTTTTAATTAAATTATTTTACCACTCCACGGCTGGTTCGCTGGCTCTGAAACGATGTAATTTCACAACCGATATAACAGTTTCTTTCTGGGAAACATCAAAGGATAAAAGCTCTACATTTTCGTAGTTGGTTAAAATTGATACCCAAAAAAAAAAAAAAAAAAAAAGAATTTAGTCTTTAATCTCTTTTTATCCCCGAAGACTAAAGCTCCGCACTCGACCCCGCCGGGCTCCGGGCGCTCCCCCTCTTCCGGGGCCGCGCCGGCGGGAGGGAGGCGGCGCCGGGCGCGGGTGGCGGCGCCCCCTATCGGCCGCGCCGGGGCCTCCCCGCCGCCCGCGGGAAACGCGCGGGAGAGACGGCGCCCGCGACGGGCACAGGGGCGCGCCGAGGGCGTGAAAGGGAAGGCGAGAAACCGGCGCCTGGAAGTGGCTTGGAGTCGCTGGCGGGGTGGATGTAGAGTAGGCACGGTGAAGTAGGGCCAGGCAAGGTGAGCACATCGCCCAGCCCAGAAATCACGGAAAGGAAAGCCGCCTCCAGCTTGTGCTGCTTGCTCTGGGGATATACAAACACTTAAAAAAATAAAAAATTTAAATGCCACTGATTTGTTTCTAAGCAGAGCTTTCCGGAAGCCTGGGTCCTATAGAAATGTCGATATACGTTGCTCTCCCACACCTAGGAAGAGTAAAGGTGCTGCTGCGGGACCGTGCGGACAGCTCGGGCTCTGCTCGCCAGGCAGCGAGGCATCCTTAAAAGACCAACTCCTTTATTGGTAGCATTAGGCACAAAAATAAGGATGATTTTTTTTCTCGTTCTCAACTTCGGTGTTCCAGTGCTGTCAGCAAACGCCAGCCTTTCAGAAGCTTGTGCTTGCGTTTTCTTCTCAAGGTGTCTTAAATAAGTCAGCATTGACAGGTGTTCCTTGTGAGCAGCGTTGATCGTTTCCTTCTCATTAAGGAAAAATTTTCTAAAATGGCATGTGTTTAAGCCCGAAGCAATAAAGTCGTCTCACCTCCCCCCCTCCCAAAAAAAAAAAAAAAACCAAAACCACCGAGCAAAATAAACAACCCCTCCCCCAAATCCTGGAAAAGGAAGAAGCGTTATCTTAAGTGAATGCCTGGAGTGGGTTTTTTCTTCCTCACTGTGGAGATGACAGATTTAAAAGAAACCTGGGTGATATAAAACGATTAGCCAAAATATGTGAAGTGCTGCATTGTCACCAACTTTTTAGATGAATTCGCTACTTATTTTATAGGCATCTGCATAGCTCTGTGTAGTGCATTTAGCGGCGGTATTTGCGAGTTGCGGTAATACCCAGCACGGTTTGTGCGTCTTGCGTGCGACGAGAAACACTAATGGAAACCAAATTATTTCTGTTAAATTTGGGTTATTTTGTATCTCCTGTTGACAGCCTGGATGAAAGTCATAACGCCGCAGTTTTTCTATTAAATGAATCCTATGGTTGTTGGTCTCACAATAAACTTTTCACTTTAGAAATTATACACGAATAGATTTTTATAAAAGATTATTGTTTGTCGCGCTGGGTATACTTTCTCCATTCTCTCAGTTTGATCTCCGCTTGAGACTCCTAATAAGGCAATTCTGTAGTAAGAGCGCCCAAAATAAAGACATAGCATTTTCTATAAATAATAGCAAGAGCCCTGCACAGATTTGCTGCACAACGGAATTCCCAGATTTCCTTTACTGTTTCTTTAGTTAGCATGCGTTGGGTATATATAACTCCGAAATTAAGCAAAAATATACATCTGTATAGATCTGTCAAGCTAGCTATAAACAGAGATATTATATGTCAATTACCACAGGAAACGGAAAAAATACAGAGCGGTTGGTACACACGGTTTAACGTCAGGAGGCATTTTACAAAAAATTTAGTGACTCCGGCTGAAAGGTGAATGATTAACCCGGTCCCAGGAGAGGGGCTGTTAGAGCTCCCCTTAGAAACAGCAGTTGTGAGGGGGGCTGTAAAGGGGTCATAAACTCCCCCCTCCTAAGGGCAGAAGCTGGCACATAAAATCAAGGGTCCCGAGTGATTGCTTTAACCAAAACGCGGTTTTCCTGGGCTCGGTCCGTAACTCAGCTGCCGGGTTTTATTCTGCGGACGTTGCTCAAGGGAGCAAACGCTGCACACCGGGGATCGGGTCCCGGCGTGGCAGACAGCTGGCGGCAAGGGCCCCCCTTAGCTCTCTGCTCGTTCTCATCCATCTCCACTTGAAGGAAAAGAGCATTTTTAGTTTATGTATGTCTTTTGGAAGGAGGTTTTTTTGGATGTCGGCATTTCCTACAGCTCTCTCGCGAGCGGTGGAAGGGGGGAGACTTGAAGAAACAAACCAGAAAAGCAACCTCAGATGCCAGTTTCCCACTTTACCTTTTCTTTCTTCTCCCTCAGCCTCTCCCGGGCACCTGCTGCCCTGAGCACCCGCCTGCCCGCAGCACTGTCCCCGGAGCCAGCCGAGCCCGGTGGGCCTCCCCGCGGGCCTTTCGCCCCACGTTCATCCGGTCCCACCGGGAAGGCTTCCGCGGGGACAGGCGGGGGGTTTGGAGAAGCCCCTCTCACCCGGGATTTCCGCGGAAAAAGGGCCGTGACAACCCCCCCCCCCCCGATCACTCACACGCGCCCAACCCTACCCAGAGGTGCCTAAAACGCTTCTCCTGTCCCCGCCGGTCGCACACACATCCATGGCCTAAGCCTGGGTGGAGGATGCCGAGGAGCAGCCGGGCTCCCCTTTGCTGCCTCGGGGAGCTGCCTCTCCCCTCCCGTGGCCCGAGGGACCCTCGCCTCCCTCCCATATGCCCGGGCTTCCTCCGGCGAAGGTTCTTTCAGGTCTTTGGGTGGAGGACAGTGGATAGACACATGGGGAAGTGGTGGTGTTATTATTTATAGCACCGTCTCTCTGCTCCGATTAAGCGCCGTCTAAATATGAATTCACAGTATAGACAGCTAGTCTATAATTTGAATTAAAATCCCCCCAACGAGCCCATCGCTGGAGAATTCTGAAATCACAAACCGAAGTTGACACAATGAGCCCATGGTGTCAATAAACCATGGGCGAGATGGAGAGATTGTCACTCCAGACCATAACAGTTCTGAAAGTGTCATTACCGTCTGTCCTGTCAATGAGCTCCAAATTAAGGACTATGAGGAACAGCGAGATAAAAGTCACCGTCTTGGCTCCATTATGGGCGATCATGTCAGTGATCTGAGGCACACTGGAACGGGCTTCTTTTTTTTTTTTTTTCTTTTCTTTTTTTTTTTTTTTTAATGTACTTTTCAAACCCTGCCTCGGGATGCCAGGGTTTGAGGTACGCTGAGGAGAGAAGCAACCTTGAAGCACCCCAGGCTGTGCCTCAGGCGTTCCCATTGAAACTGGCAGAGCTTCTTTGGGAAACGGTGTGAATTCAATGGAGGAGCCGGAATAATTCCATCAAAACTGCGCTGGGGCCAAAGAGGACTTCATTTGATTTGGGTGACACGTGTGATCCTATGAACAGACACTTTTTTACACCGTTATTTTCTTAAGTCAACACAAAGATGGTGAAGGGGAAAGAGAGAAATAAAATAGAAGCCTCAACTTCAGCAGAAGACAATACATCTCTATTTGAGATAGCCCCTTCCAGGCATTAAGACTTTCAGAAAATGTCCCCGATCTCTCTCTCCTGCGAGCCTGAGAGAGTTAAGGGGACTTATTCAGGAACTGGAAACCTTCAATTCTGGATTTTTGTGCCTTTGTGGGTTTAAGCAAAGCAGTTAGCGTTCTTCAGGAGGGGTTTTGTGTTTAATATACATGAGTTCATTCAACTACAATGGGAAAAGAAAACTCATTTGTCTTATAAAACTAGGAAGGAAAGATAACTTTAAATAGACTGCCAAAAAGGATCCCGCTCGAGGGGGTTGCCTTCCCGCTAAAGGGCCTACATTCAACTGTAATTTCACCCCGTTATGTTGTGCAGTAATTCCTGAGTTTATCCTCGCCACTGGTGCTTGATTTTCTGATTTATTTTTAAGGTCATGTAAGAAAAAGTACGGGCTTCAATTATGCTCTCCTCTGGGAAGGAGGTCCAGGGAGTGTTATTTTAGATGCAGGGAAAAAATCGCGGAGAGTTTGAGGAGGCTGTTGGCTATTTATGAAGAGTCCTGGAAGCGTGTTTGGACAATCGGCTTCTCTATTTGTTGAGAAGCCTTTTGAAAGCGACTTTGAGAGGTGGTGTGTGCGAGTCGGCTTTTCTGCTGTTTATTGTGTACCTTAAACTCATCCCAGGCTCTGAGGTTTATTTATTTTTTAAATTTCGCTTCTCGTAGCACTGGAGAAAGGTGGAGCCGCTTCTTTTTCTTTTCTCTCTCTCTCTATTTTTTTTAACCTCCCCGCGTTCTGATTTTTCACTCCCGACCCCCCCCCCCCCGGCAGCAGCGCGCTCATGCATTGCGGTGGTGGCCGGCAGGGGAGGTGGCAGCGGGGCCGCTCGGAGGGCACTGCGGTACCCGGGAGAGAGAGACCGGGGAGCCGCCACCGCTTCCCTCGGCCTCCCCCGGCTTCGTCGCCGGTCCCCGCGGCTCGGAGCGGGCTCGGGCCGTGCGCTGGCCGCCCGGCCGCACGTGTGCTCGCCCTGCGGTTTCATTAGGGAGAAGGAGGATGAAAGGGGAGGCCGGGAGGAACGCGGAGCTCCCTCTGCATTCCCCGGCTTTCAAGGGTCCTTAGAGCCCTTGAATGAAATTATTGGGCGAAATGGGGTCTGGCGGGAGCGGTTGTGACTCGCCCCCCTCGTTGGTTTGTACGTGTAATGCCACTTCTGAGAGCGACAATCGGGCTGCTTGCTGGACAGGCAGGGACAAAAAGGAGATTAAACCGTTTTAAATAATAATAAAAAATATCCAAAACGCAAGCAGAGTGGATTACACTTGCTCCAGCGCCTCGGTTCCCCCCCAGATTCCCCTAACAGCCGCCCTCGGGCCTCACAGGGAGGGTGGCCCAGGCCGGGCCGGGGCAGCGGTGGGGAGCCCCGGTGGGGAGCCCCGGTGGGGCGCGGGTCGGGCACGCCGCCGCCCTCACCCGCGCTCGGCCCCGACAAACTTTTGAAGTTTATTGAGCTCTTTTTTTTTTTTTTTTCTTTTTTCCCCAGTGCCCGGTGGTTGTGGCCGGGTCTCCGTCCGTCGCCGTGTGAGATATTTATTTGGCTGAGGAACTCCCGCGTTTTCCCCACGGGATCGCGCAGGAGGCTGGGTACAGGCGGCCCTGGCGGGTCGGGTCGCGGGGCTCCTCCTGCCCATTCCCTGCTCCGTACCTACTCGAGATGTGGTTTTTATTCTAGGGTATTCCAGCGTATATCTCCCCAACTTCTCCTCGGGACACCACCGCTAACTCACCATGAGATATGTGAAAGCCCCCAGAGGCTGGGGTATAGTTAGTGCCGTGAAACTTCCCCGGCTCCTGAGCCCTGGGCTGTTACAGCATCAGAGGGGAAGAGGAAATTTCTCTGCACATTTTCGTCTTCGCTTTTTTTTTTTTTTTTTTAACGTAATGAAATTAAAACTTTTGGAGCTCACAGTTGACATTTTGCAGAAAATTGAGTTATCAAGGCAGTAATTATTTCACAGGGAGATAAAACTCTCATAGCCCTAACTGTCAAATAGGGCCCTTTTCAGATTTTAATTACAAAATAAAATTAGTCTGCTCTTCCTCGGAAGGGTTTGTGAGTGGCTAAACAGAGCTTTCCCCAATACTGGTGGTCGTCAAACTCTGCTAATTAGCAATGCTGAGAAATTCCAGTTAACAAGGACATTCTCTAAGTCTCTGCAGGTTCCCTGCCGTTCGCCTTCATTTCCATAAGAAGATTAAGAGTGGAGGGGAACACACTCAAATGCAGATGCAGAAAAGAAGCGTTTTTAACAAGCATCATAATAGTAAGATGCTTGGCTAGTTCTCACCTAATTACTGCAAGTTAAACCTCTATTTGCAGCTAAGGACAAAAAATGGAGCTGCAATCTCCCATCTCCACAAGACTGCTTAATAGTTTGCTTTAGATTGGTTACTAGTAGGTTCAGGAAAAAAAATAATATGAAAATGTGTATATTCTTTCCGATACGGTTAACACGATAGGTTGTATCCTTGGGGCTTTTAGAGAAATCGGCGAGTATTAGAACAATAAATACATAAAATCCAAGTAGTTAACATTCATTTTCTTTTTAAGAAACTCATAACCTGGAAATAAGAGTGCGTGTGCCGCAGAGCCCATGACTGAGAACATTTGCAGACTATTTGTTTAATGTAAGCACTTTTCATTTCCATAAATTATACCAAAGGCAACGATTTTTTAAATCCACTCAGATTAAACCATCCCTCCGCAGGCCTCCCTTCCAACGTGGCCACATTCTTCCAGCGAGTGGTGGTGTTATTGTCATTAACACAGAAAATCAGGGACCATTTCATCTTTTTTTTTATTTTATAGCCAGCATCCCGGTCTGTCTCTGCTTCCGCCTGTGTGTGTAGATATTCCAAACCAAGCACACCTCCATACCCAGAGGAAAGCGAGAAAATACCCCAAAAGAGCCATCGTCCCCACCTTATTTTCTGTAGGACATTATTATGTATATATGCCAGATAGTTTATTGCATCGATAATTAAAACTGTTAATTAAAATAGAGCTGTAAATACTCCCGATAACACAATTGTTAGGCATTTCCCATCCTTTATTCGTACGATAAGTGCAATTAGGAACGAGCCAGGCCCCGACAGGCCTCCAGCGCGCCGGGCACCCACGGCCCTGTTCCTCCCGCGGCCCGGGGCCACGCACCCCGCGCACCTCCCGCAGCTACAGCCCGAGCAAAGACAACACGTGGCTTGTGCACCACCAGCCCTCAGTTATCAGTTTGTTACTATGAGCAAACACCACCCACCTCCTTTTTTTTTTCAAACTTAATTATCCATAAGATTTAAAAAAAAAAAAACCAAAAAAAACCAAACAAAACATTATAAACTGAAGACCAAAGGGAGAACAATGAGAAAGTAACGAGCCGCCGTGCCCTCAGGAATGTCTGGACAATCGGAATCCGTTTCTATCCCACATGTCGTAATTTGCACCTATTTTTCGACACTTTAACCTATCACTTATCTACGGGTTATATACACATTTTCGAATTAAACGCATTAAACCCGACAGGATTTATTTGCATAACGCACACACAGAAAAAGATGCATCCTCGTTCGCTGGCTGGTTGTTTTTTATTATTATTATTATTATTATTATTATTATTATTATTATTATTATTATTATTATTATTATTATTATTATTATTATTATTTAGATGGCGTGTCATTGCTCGGTCCCTTCTCCCCCCAGCCCCCCGCCCCGGCTCCCAGTCCCTCTCCCGGCGGCGCCTCCCCGCCCGGGGCGCGGCCGGGCCGGCAGGGGGCGCCCCAGCGCCGCGGCTGAGCCCGCTCGGGGCGCCCGGGCGCGGCCCCGTCCCCCTCCCTCTCCGCGCCCGCCGCGCCCCGGCCCCCCCACCCCCACCCCCCCCCTCGGGGGTCCCCCGCCGCCCCGCACCCCTCCGGCTGAGCGCTGTGAGGGGGATCGGGCCCAAAGGCGGAGCAGCCCCGTCGGGGCGCAGGGGGCGAGGGGGGAGGGCGCGGGGCACCGCGGATGGGGCGGCCGGGGCGGGCGCGGCGGCGCGCGTGGAGCGGGGCCGGCCGGCGGCTCCCCCCTCTCCCGCTCCGCGTCCTCTCCCCCCTCCTCCCTTTGTCGTCAAGTGCGTTTTAGCAACAAAGATCCCAACAAGAGAGTGGAAGTAAACTTAGCCGGGGCTTTGTGCGGCCCGTGTACTGACAACAAGAGAAACAAAACTACCTATTTGTAGCGCCGGGCCGTGCTCCCCCCGCGCTGCGCGCCCACCCAGCGCCGCCCGCGCCCGCACAATGGAACGCTACGCCGCCGGGCCCGGCCGCGGGACGCAGCGCGCTCCGGCCCCTTCCCCAGCCCCTGCAGAGGGGGTCCCTGCCCCGCTTTGTGTTCTGCGGGGATGGCATTTGGGGGACCCGTGTTTGAACTGGACACCCCCCATCCTCCGAGGCCGGAGGCTGGAGGGGAAGGGCTTGGCGTTGCGTGTCACGGCTGCAACGAAGCGGGGCCCTGCGGGTGGCCGGGAGAAGGGCACAGCCTCTCCCCGGGCTGTGCGGTGCCAACTCGGCTCCCCGGCAGCGGCAGGCGGCAGGGCGGCCCGGGAAAAGCGCGGCGCAGGACCCGGCTGGGGGCTCCGCCTTCACCGGGACCGCACACCCGCGGCGGACGGGGCTCGGCGCACTGGGCCGGGCCGGACGGGGCGAGCGCTGCAGAGGCTCCGGCCCGAGGGGCCCTGGCAAAGAGGGATGGGGGGCCGGGGGAAAGCCGTTCCCGCTCCGTTCTCCCCACGGCTTCTCCCAGCCCCAAGCCAACACCAACTTAAAAAAAAAAAAAAAAAAAAAAAAAAAAAAACCAAAACAAAACAAAAAAACCCCACGTAGCAACAATGCTGTTTACCCACTTCCTCCAAAAGGCGTGTGTGACCTGTTGCTGGAAGGGGAGATACAAAGGCTTCCCAGTGGCTGCCTGGGCCGCCTCCGGGCCCGCCTCCCCCGCCGAGCCGTCCCGGTGCTCCGAGCCCCCGCCCCGTTTCATGCAAAACCAGGGGTAGAGACTTGTCCTCAGTGGCGGAGCCGCCGCGCGCTGATTGGCCGGGGCGAACACATTTATTCCCTGACAAGCCCCCATCACATGGATGGTTGTCTATTAACTTGTTCAAAAAAGTATCAGGAGTTGTCAAGGCAGAGAGAGAGAGTGTGTGTGTTTGCAAAAGGGGGTAAAGTAGTTTGCTGGCTCTTTAAGACTGAGGTGGAGAGAGAGAGAGAGAGAGAGCGGCAGGCAGAGAAAAGGGAAAAAGGAGGAAGAAGAAGTTTTTTAAAATCAAGGCTCCGGCGGTAATAATAGCAGTTATTAGCATTATTAATCCATCAGCGAAGAGGAAGATCCTGATCTTGATCCAAGTGTGGTTTTGGGGAGTCCCCCTCCCCCCTTTCCTACCCCTCCCTAGGAAAAAAAAAAAAAAAGAAAAAAAGTCCGGCTTGGGACTTCGCTGCGGCTGCTCCTCGCTTCTCTGCTCAAGGCTGGTTCCAGGCAAAAGTAGTTTGAATGTACAACATGATGGAAACCGAGCTGAAACCTCCCGCCCCCCAGCAAACTTCGGGGGGAGGCACAGGCAACTCCAACTCGGCCGCCAACAACCAGAAGAACAGCCCGGACCGGGTCAAGCGCCCGATGAACGCGTTCATGGTGTGGTCCCGCGGCCAGCGGCGGAAAATGGCCCAGGAGAACCCGAAGATGCACAACTCCGAGATCAGCAAGCGGCTCGGGGCGGAGTGGAAACTTTTATCCGAGGCGGAAAAGAGACCCTTCATTGACGAAGCCAAGCGGCTCAGAGCTCTGCACATGAAGGAGCACCCGGATTATAAATACCGACCCCGGAGGAAAACCAAGACCCTCATGAAGAAGGATAAGTACACGTTGCCGGGGGGCTTACTGGCACCGGGCACCAATACCATGACGACTGGGGTAGGGGTTGGGGCCACCTTGGGAGCTGGGGTGAACCAGAGGATGGACAGTTACGCGCATATGAACGGCTGGACCAACGGAGGCTATGGGATGATGCAAGAGCAGCTCGGCTACCCGCAGCACCCGGGCTTGAACGCGCACAACGCGGCGCAGATGCAGCCCATGCACCGCTACGACGTGAGCGCCCTGCAGTACAACTCCATGACCAGCTCGCAGACTTATATGAACGGATCGCCTACCTACAGCATGTCTTACTCCCAGCAAGGGACCCCGGGCATGGCCCTGGGCTCCATGGGCTCGGTGGTCAAGACGGAATCCAGCTCCAGTCCCCCCGTAGTCACTTCCTCATCTCATTCAAGGGCTCCTTGCCAAGCTGGGGACCTTCGGGACATGATCAGCATGTATCTACCAGGTGCTGAAGTACCAGAACCAGCTGCCCCAAGCAGACTTCATATGTCCCAACACTACCAGAGTGCACCTGTTCCTGGCACAGCCATTAATGGCACACTCCCTCTATCACATATGTAAGACAAAGGGGCCGGGGGGGGGGGGGGGGCGGGGGGAAGGAAAAAAAAACAAAACAAACAAACAACAAAAAAACTTTTATTAGAAATTCTGGACTTTTTTTTTTTTGGACTATTTTTGTACAGAGAAAACTCGGGGCGGGGGGGGCGGTTGTGGGGGGGGGAGGGCAGAAATTAAACCGACAAGGAACTTGTATAGATCTCGGAGGGGAAGCAACTACACAAAACTTTTTAAAAGTTCTAGTGAAAACGGTAGGAACTTTGCAGAAAGTTTGCAAAAGCCTTTACCAATAATATTTAGAGCTAGACTCAAAGAGCGAAGAGGAAAATGTTTTAATATTTGCAGGCAACTTTTGTACAGTATTTATCAAAAGAAACATGGCAATCAGAATGTCCATTGGTAATATAGAGAGAAGAAGAAAAACCCCAAACTCGCGAATTTGCCAATTATTTTTTAAAAATAGAGTCTACTTGGAGCATTGTGGCTTTGGCCGCTGAATTTATAGCAGCTGCGAGAGCAGAGGTAATTATTTTACAGCATTTGGACATTTAAATTGTTTTAGAAATTGTACAAAAGAAAAAAAAAGGTAGGATGAGTACTTGCGAACCATGGGCTTGGTTTGCTGTAAAAGGGCAAACGTTTAGATTGTACTAAATTTTTTTTTTTTTTACTTCTTGTTAAAAAGCAAAAATTGCCATGCAGGTTCACACGCCGTTTGTTAATTTATAATAACTTTTTGTTTCCAGACTTCATCCTGTTCAAAGAAAAGAAAAAAAAAAAAAAGAAAAAAAAACCAACCTGAAATTACTGTGTTTGAAATATTTTCTTATGGTTTGTAATATTTCTGTAAATTTATTGTGATGATATTTTAAGTTCTTTTTTTTTTTTCTCATTTTCCGTAGTTGTATTTTAAAGATTCGGCTCTGTATTATTTGAAATCAGTCTGCCGACAGTCCATGTATATATTTGAACTAATACCATCCTTATAACAGGTACATATTCAAGTTAAGTTTTTACTCCATTATGCACAGTTTGAGATAAATAAATTTTTGACATATGGACACTGAAGTTCCGCTTGAGTCTTGGATTTATTTTTGTAACGCAAGATGTTTTTTAAATAATTCATGCAGTAGAAGGTATGATCGTAGCCAACCGAGTGCGATAAATAATGCAGCAACACATATATATCGCATGAATATTTTTATGTGTATGTATATCTAGAGAGAGAAAGTAGGATAGCTTTAATGGAATAACTGCCTGTGCCTCTTTCGGGGGGACGGGAATGCGGAGTGAGACGCTCGTTTCCCAATTGCCTTCCGAGGACGCGGGGTGCGGTGGGGTAAGGGGGGGCTCGGACTCGCCTGATTTTGACCACTTGTTGCCCCCGGCGGGGTCGAGCCGGGGCTGACGGGGCGCGGAGCCGGCGCGGAGCGGCAGCGCGGCCAGGGGTGCTGCCATCGGCCGCCCTGTTTGCATCTACAGATTATTTATTTCTCTTTTCCCAACGGTGCCTTCTTCCTCGGGGGCAGGCAGGAGGGCAGCCGGCTTTTCGCGGCCGGGAACCGTAGGGCGGCCGGCCTGGCGGGTACAGCTGCGGCGCGGGCAGGGGGCTGAGCGCTCCCCGCTCCCTTTGTTCGGGACTTCCCAAACTTTCCTCTCTGGGCTCCCGGGCAGCGCGGGAGGTGAGACGTGGGGGCGGGGGGAGGGCTGGGCCGGGCAAAGGTAAGAAACAACAAAAAGCGAACAAACAAACAAAAAGAGTCAAATGCCAGAGACTTTCACGCTTTATCACAGCTCTTTCTTGAATCCTATTTCTTAAATTGCCAGCGCGGTGTAGCCCCGTTTCGGACACTCTCTGCAGTCGGTCACAAGCCCCAAAGGGAAGCGGTGGCGCCCGCCAAATAGGAGGAGAGAGAGATCCGCCATCCGTGCCAGGTAGAGTTTTACTTTGTACAGTTGTAACCGCAATTGCCGAGGAGACGGCTCCGCGCCGCTGCGCGCTGGCGGCCGCGGGCCGGCCGGCGACAGGGCCCGTGGTCCCCGCTCAGGGCAGGGGCAGGGGGCGGTGGGCAGCAGAGCTGAGCACCCGCAGCGGCGGCCCGTGTTCCTCCCCCTGAAGCCCCAGCGTTTATTTGGTGCTGCTAACGCGGCTGCGGTTTCCCTTGGGAAACGCGCGTGAGGGAGATGTAAATAATAATAATTATTATTTTAAAAAATACGGGTACGAAATTGGGGGCACTGTGATTGCAAACTGGTCGCGTCTTCTGCTAATGGCGTGTTGTGCTTGGCAAGGAAAGGATGTGATGGTTGGCTTAGGCAAGGCACAAAGTGGGCACTCCGGCATGGGGCAAGTGTTGCTCAGATTTCTCTCCAGTATTTCTTGTCAGTCACTGGATTTCGCTTTAGGTCGGGGAGAAAGAAGGGAGGGCAAAAGAGAAAAACAAACCCACAACAAAACAAAAACCAAAACACAAAAAAAGTTACCTGGCTGGTTGTGGCTTTTATTTAGTAGTGCTATTTCCTAGGCTCAGTTCTGGCCTCCGTCCTTGAAGCCTGGTGTCCAGATGAAAACTGACATTGCCAGACTAGGAGATGCGGAGTTTTGCTCACTGCCTGGTGGTGCAGTTTAGTTCCCTTTGTCCCTTTTATTTCTGCACCGTGGCGGTACTTGGGCAGCCCAGCAATTCTTGCAGACTCCCAACTATTTTTATTCCTTTTACGTTAATACAACGAGTAAAATATTCTTTTTTTTTCAGTGTTGTGAGCATTTGCAATGCGTCTGGGGATTATTCACGTGGTAACGAGCCCACATCCCCGCTCCCGCTCGCCTAGCTGAGAAAAGAGAACCAGGAATAAAAGCCCAATCAATAACGCGATTCCATTTTTTAAAAGAGAATTTTAGCCAATTAACAGCAATAAAACCTGGCCCCTTTTTGAAGTGCTAACTAAAATATTCGAGGGGGGTAGTTGGAAATGTTGGTCCTTTTACAATTCGCATAGAGAAGGCGAGCTAATACCATTAAACAAAAGGCACTAAGCCACATATTCAGGCTTAGCGAATTCAGCAACTTTTTATATGGGCAATTTGTTCTAGCTTAGATTTCGGAGTACGATGTGGAATATATGTTGTTGAAACCTGATCTGCCTTGGACAGATTCCTTACATCCATCCATCCATCCATCCATCCATTCATCCATTTATCCGTTTAGAGAGGATAACCCAAAGCATTTTACTCGTACAGCTGAACGATTTTATTTTTAAGGTGTTACTTGGAGGAACGCCATCGTCCACTGATAATTTTAAATTCAACACATTCAATAACCCCATTTACACCTAAGCCACTTTCCTGGGCTTTCGTTTATGGTAGATGAAATGTGCAGCAGAGCTCGTGGATATGTTTTTATTTTGGTTATTGAAGACCTTTTTGGTTCTTCGCGTTTTCCCTCTGGTGGATTGTTGTGTGTTTTATAGCCAGGGTGATGCTCGGTCCAAGAGCGCCAGTGTAATGTTTCACTAACCTTCTACAGAGCCGAAATGAACCCAAGGATAAGATTATAGTTTCCCCTGTGATTTTTTTACGGCTTTTTAAGGACTGGGGTGTTAAAATATTTTGCGGAACTGGAGAGGTAGATTAGCAGGGTTTCTTGCCAAAGCTGGGAAGCTGGTATTACAGACTGTCCCAGGGGGAAATCGCTCACATTAACCACTAAATGAATATTTGACAAGGGCTCATTCGGGGGTATTATTACTACAAACGGGTCCCTACTGGACTTTCCAAAGGTCAAAGAGCAATGGTTCAATTAATTATTTAGACTGTTAGTAGATTTGGTTGTAATAGCTGTACTTATTTCTGCAACCGACAGCTTCTTGCGGTGGGGGACATGGGGAGAGGCTCTGCCTCGCAGCCCCTGCTCCAGCCCGCCGGCGGGCAGCGGCGGGGCCAGCGGCTGCCGGCTGCCGTCAGATGCTTCTGGGCTGAAAACATATTTTTTATTCTTTGAGATGCCCACTGGTGCCGTGCGGGACGTCGGGGGTGGCGGTGAACCCCGCATCAGCGTGCTCTCTCTCCAGATTAATTCCTCCTCGTCCTCAACGGGCGGCAGAGCTGTATATCTGTCTCCGAATAGGAGGTAGATAGCTCAGCAATTTAAGTGGTATATAATATAGGTCCCACTGAAAGAAAGAGGCCCATTACTGATAGGTGTGATTAGATACACTTCAGTTATTTAAATCCTGATCTAACTCAAATATTAAAATCCAAAGCTTGCTCCGGTGGGTACGAGATTTCCGAGGATATATGCAAAATGCTGACATTCAGATGGCAGGAGAGGTTCGTCTTTGCGTTTTTCACGCCAGCCAGCCTCGCCTGACGCTGTCGTTTCAACATTTTTGTTGTCGGGGGGGGCGAGAGAAGGGAGGATTATTTTGTTTAATTTCTACAACAAACATGTCCGCAGTAGTAGATACTAAAAAAAAATGTAGGGAGTGTGCGATTAGGTGACAATAATATATGTTGAATGAATAAGAGATAAGCTGCAAGGGGGGAGAGGGAAGCAGTAATTACAAACCCAATTCATTCAGCTTTTCAGGACTTTTGTTGTGGGAGCTCCATTGACGGGCTTCGAGCTGCCAGTTTTCTCACATTAAAAAGAACTGATCAGCGCCTCAGGGGGACAAGCAACACCGCTTAACTGCATAGTGATGGGGTCCTCATTTAGAGCCATTACAACAAGAAAATTAAACAGAGCCTTTGTGTGCACCAGGTTTACTTTTCAATTGCTGACAGTTTATAGCTAACTGCTCAGAGATTGAAGTTTGATTGCGGTTTGATCGCCTGCTAGTTAGCACCACCGCTATTTTAGTTTTGGTAATTAAAACCAGTTTTTCTGATGATGGCACGGGGAATTGCAAGAACTTTGGTACTATTTTGCTTTTGAGGAATCAATTCGCTTGGCGAGGACGTTACAGCGCTGAAGTGAGTGCGGGGGACTGTTCCACTTGGAAGCTGAAAAGGAAAGGAACCCAGGGATGGAAATTCTCGGAGCTGCACGTTTGGCTGTGCGGGAGCGGGAGGGCGAGCTCCGTGCCCCCGGGCCGGCACCGCGCCGGGCGCCCGCTCGGCTCTGCCCGGGGCCGGCTCCCGCTGCCCGCTCCGCTCCGCGCCTCGGGGCTCGGCGGAGCGCTCTGCGCTGGAGGCGCCGGCGAGCGGGAAAGGAGCGGAGGATTGGGGTGGGGGGGCGGACAAAGCAAACCCCCAGACCTTTGCCGTAGCGATTTTTTGGGGCTTTGCTTCTGGAGTACGCAGCGGATTTGCTGTGGCTGAGCCCTGTGTGTGCGTGCGTGTGTGTGTGTGTTTGTATCCGTGTGCGCCTGTGCGTGCAGGGGGAGGGGGCGCGCCGAAACGAGCTGTAATTTTGCATTATAATTTAGCGAGGTTGGTAGAGAGCCGGGGTCGGACTCTTACTGCAAGGGTAGGGCCGGTCCTGGCGGCCCGGCTCCCCTGCGGGAGACGCCTGCACCGCTGAAGAGCTGTTGGCAGGAGCGCCGGTGGGGGGGCCGGGCTCGGGGTCCCGGCCGGGGGCAGCCACCCGGGGACCGAGAGCGGGGCCGGGGAAGTTTGTCCCGGAGGTTGTCTCCGGTAACTCTGTCTGCGGGAGCCGTCGCGGCGTGCCACCTCGCAGGATCTCTGCCATGGGGACGAGTGCTTTTACAGCGTGTTTTTATGTCTTTTTTTTTTCCTTTTTTTTAAAAAATTCTTTTAGGGTTTCTGTGTGTTTTGTTTGCATCCCCTTGCCCGCCCCCCCGCCGATAAAAGAGCCTCTCCCTCCCTCCAAGTGCGTTTCAGGCTCAAGTCACCGAACGCTTATTCCAAGGCGATTGACTTCAGAGGAGCGAGGGGACTCGCAGCTCGGGGGGGAGGGTGTCCCTGAGGGGGCCCCCACGGGGCAGGGGACGGCGACTCTCGCAGGGGCCAAAGCGGCGATGCCGCCGGTTCCTTAAAGGCTCTGGGGGCAGCGGGACCCCGGCAAGCCCCGGGGAAGCCCTGCCAGCCCCGGAGCGCGGAGCTGGGCTGTGTCCTCTGGGCTCCCCAAAGAGCGTCCCTCACTGCGGAGCCCGGCAGCGGGCACGGGGCTGCCCCGACCCCCCAGGCCGGGATGTGCCCCCGCTCCCGGGTAGGCGGCGGAGACCCACGGCCTGGGCCGGGGCCCCGGGGGAGCAGGAGGGAAGGCCCGGCCCCCTGCGGGCTCCCCCGCCCCGGGACCTCGGTGACCCCATCATCTCCGCAGCAGTTAGGGCTGATGACGTAATGTGGGCCCTTTTTTGCATAAAGTCATGATTAACGGGGGAGGGGGAGGCGGGGGGAGGGAATCCCACCGGGTGCTGGAGAGAAACAGGCCTCTGCAGAGCCTCTCCCGCGGGAAGCCTCCGGAGGGATGCCTTGGGACACGCACACGCACACGCACACGCATTCACACACATCAGCCTGCGGGCCTGATCCTGCAAACATGCCCCCCCCTCTGCAGGCAGTTGCCCGGCGCCGGGGAGGCCCGGCCGCGCGAGCGGAGCTTACTGGGGCGAGTAAGGACGCCCGGGGCCGGGTCCAGCATAATTAGAACCGAACCCCGCAGCGCTCTGCAGGGCGGCCGGGCCGGCTGGCTGCGCGCAGGGCGAGAGCCGGGGCTGGCCGGAGCTGGGCTACCGGGAGCGGGGCTACCGGGAGCAGGGCCGGGGCTCGTCCCCGCGGTGCCCCTGGCTGCCCGGCTTCTGCCAGCGGTGCGGGTGCCACGGGAGAGGCTCGCCAACGTGTCCTTCTGGCGTTTCTTGCAATGATGGTTCCTTTAAGCTCTTACAAATTGCAAAAGTTGCGGAAGACAGAGAAATAATTAATGTATTAAAACAAGCAGCGAATTCCTCAGGAGGCACCTTATCAACTCCAGCCACACTGGCTTCATCCCTCCTCGTATGCTAATGCCCCGTGACGTCACCGGCACCAGATTGAATGTGAATCAGTTATGAAATTATTAGTTTTAGTTTAAAAAGCAATCTGGCTCTCCCGCGAGTGGGGTTTGTGCTGCTGCGGGTTCTCGCTCCGTGTCCTCTCCATGTTATGCACACACAGTAGTTGCGACTTTCCTGTCACATGAATCAATATTTCCAAAGCACACACCCGAACTGGGGTTGATGTAAAGAAACCCATAGATTAACTGGGTCCCGTTTCTGAGACGGCTGTGTCTTCCTTATCGATACACACATTACACCCGAAACCAGACAATCGGATTTCCTCCTACTTTTCAGGTAGGCAAGAGCTCCTTGTGATTTATTTCTGTTAAGATCCCACTGAGGGGGTGTGATTCTTTGCCAGCGTCTGAGAAAAAAACGCCCAGGAGTGTTTGCTTTTGCTCGCGATAGATGAAAATGGGCCAGAAATGGGGGAAATACAGAAATTTTTGTTGCTGTTGTTTCAAATAGAAAGATTTTTATTTTTGATTTTGAAAAGGAGAGTAGCCCAGCGGTGGAGGGCCAAGGGATCTGAGCGGGGAACAATGGGAATTAACACCGTTTCAATCGCTGAGGCCACTCTAATTAGATGTCTGGATCCGGCGAGATCAAATACCTGAATCTAACCCCCTCGGCTCGGTTTCTTTTGCTTGCAAATGCTTCTGAAAAACGGTTCTTGAAGAAACCAAACTAACCCTAAATTCCCCGGAGTCCCTTTCGATGAGTTTCGCCGATAACAACTTTCTCCCCGGGTCAGGGGGGGCTGGCGCGTCCCCGCAGCTCCCCCGCCGCCCCTGCCCGGGCACCCACCGTCGTCCCCCCTCCCCGCCAACCCACCCCCCTCAAATGCTGAAGGACACTGTGGTCTCTTTGGCTGTTTCTTTCTCCTCGTCTCCCGAGAGCAGGCTGCTTTGCTACCATGAATTATGAATAAACTTGTAGCTCTTTCTCCTGGGGACACCCGACCTCGGCCCCTCGCTCTGTGCTCGGGGGCTGCGGGGGCCCCGGCGCGAAGCGGCCCCCGGCCGCGGGGAGGGAGATGGCACTCGCCCCAGCTCCTTCTTCCAGCCAGCCCCCTAGGCAAAGAAAGGAAGAAAGGAAGGAAGAAAAAGTTGTAACTGGCTGAGAAGTGAGTTTTCTGACTAATGAAATCCAAAATGAGTGGCGAACATAAAGTATTGTAAGATTTCTTCCCTGCCCCCCCACCCCCCCCAGCACTGATTGGCAATACTCTTTTTGTGTGTGTGTGTGTGTGTGTGTGTGTGTTGGTTTGAAAAGCAGGAAGAAATGTAATGAATTGAGTGCTGTCAGAGATGTCTTCTCTGTTGATGTGGTGAATGGCAGTAGCTCCCTGATCCAGTGCAGGTGCAGTAGAGCTGGGGAATAAAAGAGGGGGGCTCTCTGTTCAGTGGAAAAAGCACATTCCCTACAATAGACCACACACTGCCAGCCAGCACGGCATCAGCTCACACTCTCAGACTTTTTTCGCCTCTTTCCACAGTCCTGAGCTCACAAAATGGCTATACATTAGCACCAGTTAGGGTTTGCTTTTAATGAACAGTTGTGACTCCTTTTGACCAACATTTAAATCTGCTGTGCTCTCTCTGAAGACAGGTCTGTTTTGATCACAGGTTTTAAAAAATGGCCCGTTTCCTCACAAGGCAGCTCATTCAGGGCCATCAGTTGCATTTGATTGCAAAAAAAAAAAAAAAACAACCCAAAAAAACCCCTCTCGATTAATAAAATGCGTTTTCCAAGTGCTCCTAATGGGGAAAGTTCCCCCCCCCCCCCCCTTTTTTTTAAATATATATAATAAAATGATGTGGGGAGGAGGAGGGACACTGTTTTTAAATGGATGAGATGGTCTAATCCTATACACGAACGCATATTAATCCTGTTTAGAGATAACCTGTCTCCTTTTTGGCTTAATATATTATCCTTATACACGGATAAAAACTTTGCGCTCCTATTAATTCGGTCCAGATTGTTTTTTCTTGGGTTATTTCCGTCACTTTTTCTTTTTCTTTTATTTTTTTTTTCTCTCGGAGATCTGCTCAGAGGAAGCTAGATGGTTACACTTGGTTACTCAAGTTTTATTCGAAATTATTTCCAGAGCGAGGGCTCACTCCTCAGCCAAGGGGGCTGATTGATTCTGTCCCTCTCCGCCTCGCATTTAATGTGCCTCGTCCTATCGCGGCCAAGCCAATGAGCCCGGATTTTCATGGCATCCCGGAGCAGCCCTTGCTGATTCCTCTTGCACGTATCCTGCAAGAAGTAGATTAAGCTCTTTTGGATATACTTTCTGATGCATTGCGCTGAGGAAAATTGCTCGGCGTTTGCTTATAAAAACCCATGTTACTGTGAAAGTTCTTTTTTTTTTTTTTTCTCCTAATCGCGGTAACAAATAGCATCAGCTCCTGGAGCAGTTTCGCAAAGCCATTCTTTGCCTGAATAGTGCTAAATGGGAGAAGCTGACAGCTACGCAGTTACTACCTGAGCTCCGAGTACACCCCCCCCCTCCCCAGCTGATAACAGAACGTGTTGGCAATAAATGACATTAGAAATAAAAGTCAGTTGCCGGTGCGCGCCTGGAGCACGTTTCCAGGGGTCAGATCTTGTCATCCCGCGCACAAAAGAACGAATCTTGTCTACATAGGAGAGAAGAGATCATATCGGTGCGCCTATATGAAAAACACAGATCGTTTACACTTTGTTTTCGGGATGTTTCAAACACGCCGGAGCATCATCACCTGACAGCGCCTTATTTACTGCCAACAAGTTGGAGCTCTCCCAGCGCCAACCTTCGCCCCGTTGCTGCTTAATAATAAAAGAAGGAAAGTTGGGGCTTTGCCGGGGAGGTGCCCCGTGTCCCCCCCTCCTCGGGCGGGGAGTGCGCAGGGTGTCCGGCACCGCCCGGGAGAAGGAGGCGCGAACCGCCGCTGCTCTCCGCTCCGGGTTTCCCACTCTCTTTCCCCCGCGCTATTTGATAGCCTTTGTGTCCTATTGCTGCACACACCCATAATTAATCCTCCTTCTTACCGCTTACATCCCGGACCCAAGGGGCAACTCAAACCTATTTAGATCGCCTTGGTTGGTTGCACAAATTTAAGTGGCAAATGAGTTATAAACCTAATAACTGCTTTAATAAAAATAATTATTTGATTACGGCAGAGGAAATTTTCTGGAGTGCAAGGATGCGGCTGGGTTTGCGTTTTGGTGGCAGTGAGGCTCGTCTTTGCATTGAACTCAAACGCCTTTAAAAAACATTACCCTGAAAAAAAAAACCGCAAACCAAACCAAAACAAAAAGCGCCCCAAAATCCCAACCCTGAACCCAACTTTAAATCAACAAAAAAAATCTCCCCGATTCGCGGAGCGTTGTGGAATATTTCCCGTGATATTCGGAAGAATTAATTTGTAAACAGAAAAATCAATATGAGATTTGGGTGGCTTTGAATTAATTGGAAACAATCAACTCGGGGGACCATTAATCACAAACGCTGGTACCTCTCACTTTTTTTCCCGTTAAGGTTGAAGTTTCTGCGCCTCTTTCAAGTGTATTTATGCTTCTGGGTTTACAAGGAAAAGTGAGGATGCAACAAGACCAGTCGCGTTGTCCTCTCTATACTTTTAACGCTAGCATATTGTTTGATTACTAATTCGAGTTAATATGATCTTTATGGCAACATAACAGTGGATAATTGGCCCTTTTTCTGAACAACAATGTAAATCACAATCGCTTTATTATTTAATAACGTCAAACGCTTCGTTGGATTGGCCCCGACAGAGAAGACCTTTTCTTTCTAGGCAGTGTTGTTGAGAAAGAACAATGCAGATCTAATTGTGGAGATTTCAGAAGTTGGCTCCTGTAAATGAACAGCTTAGATATGGAAGTTCCAGCAGATGTCTGCACTTTTCCCTGTGACAAACCTTGTAACCCCCCTTCCTCCCCCACTGCCCCGTCCTCCCCCCTCCCCGACTTATTGAAGATTTTTTGTTCTCACATCCTAGCAACAACCTAAATCTTCCAGTCGCAAATAAACCCCTTTCCCCTCGTTGCTATACAGCACTTCAGATGGCAGGCTTAAGCGTACACACCAAATTAGTGCTTGGCCCAAGGCGCGCTCGTCCCTCGCTCGCTCCTCGCCCCGGCCCCCCCATCAGCTGCGGGCTGAGGAGGCGGGGGGGGTATCGGGCCGGCGGCGGGGGGGGGGGCCGGGAGGGGGTTTGGGCTCTCGGCGCTGCGGTTCGCCACCTTCTTGCCAGCCCTGTAAACGTGCCGGGGGTTTGTTTTGCAACAGTTTGGAGGCGACTGCAAGTTGCGCACGCCGTGATGTGGCAGGAAAGATGCCAGGGCCTGCCAGCCCCCGGCGGGGCGGCGGACGGGCCCCCCGGCGGAGCCCCGCTATGTGCCACCCGCTGCCCTGGGGGGTTCCTTTCTTGTCCGACCCCCCCAGCTGACCCAAACCCTCCCGGCTCCACCGTGGCACCAGCGAGGAGCCTGCCCCTGGAAGGGGCACAGCTGCGGGGACAGGGATCCCCCCGTGATGGCTCCGAGGAAGAAGTTGCGCGACTTCTGGCGGGGGGGGGGGGCACATGCGCATCCCACGCGAATCCACTCTCCGGGCCCGATCCCCCGGCCCTGGCTGCGCGCTGCTCCGCGGAGAGGAGATTTCCCCCCCTGCGCGGGGTTTTCACTTGCGGTTGAGGCGACCTGCCTGGGATCGGCGGATCCCGCTCCCCTCCTGCACTGCCGGCCCCGCCGGGGGCAATTCCGCGGAGAGGATTTGATTTGGGAAACTTTGGAGAGGCGCTGGCAGCGCTGCCCCGTCCTGCGGCTCCCCCGGCCCCAGCAATGCGCGCTTACACGCGCACTGGGGGCCCCGTCTGCGGGGACAGTGGGCCGCTACCAGGGGTGTCAAGAAATGAAGCAGATACGCCAAATTCGGGATGTTTTCCCTTCCTTTGTGTTTTTTTTTTCTATTTTTCTTTTTTTTTTTTTTTCTTTTTCCTTTTCTTTTCATTTTCCCCACCAACTGTAGCTAAATCCCCTTCCGCAGCAAGCGCGGCGAAGCCCCCTTCTGCTCCCTCCCTGGGTGCTCCCTCAGCTGCCCGGGGCAGGAGCCACCTCGTCGCAGCGATGCGGGTCCCGGTGCCATCCCTCGGGGTTCCCCGGGACCCCGGATGGCACCGGCCGTCCCAAAGACGGGGGGCACCAGCCTCGCACCTGCGACGGGGTGGGTTTTTATTTGTTTGCAAGAACCCACTCGAGGAAAGCATTGAAAAGACAGACCCGAGCACTGAAATTCCCCGAAACAGAAATCCAGGTTCAACTGGGGGTTGCCAGCCCTGCCCGCCCCCGTGGGAAGCGGTTTATGAATCCCCGTTGACCTTTGAGCCTTTTTCTCCTCGAGTGGGTGGAAAATCTTGCTTTTTTTGTTTCTTTTATTTTCTTTTTTTCTTTTTTTTTTTTTTTTCAATTTCTACTATTCCCGGTTTGTTTGTTTGTTTTATAACTTTATTTTTCCCGCTGACATCACCTGGCGGAGGGAGCACGGCGCACGCTGGATGCCGCCCGGGGGGAGGGTGGGTGGTGGTGGTGGTGGGTGGAGAGGGGGTCGCCGGAGCTCTCCCGGCCGGCAGCGGCGGCCCCGCGGCGTGCCAAGGGTTAACCGCGCCCGCTCCGGGACTCTGCGCAGCGATAGATGAAACTGCAGCGACTTCCCCCAAAAATCATCGACGGGAGAGAGATGTCCCGGAGCCGCGGGCTGCAGCGGGCCGGGCCGGGCCTGGCCGGGCCGGGCCGGGGGAGGCCTGGGCAGCTGCCACTCCCCGCCTAATGAGCTTATTTCCATGTCTGCGCCTCCCGCAACTGTGAGAAAATCCGCCGGGACATCCAGCGTGCCGATGCGGCCTGGGCTGCCCCGGTCTCCCCAGTGACAGCGCCCGCCCGGGAGAGCCGCGCCGGCTGGGGGGGGTGGGGGCGAAAATAGATAAATAAAATGAAATCAAAACTCTCGGCCCCGGCACCTCGCAGGTTTCCGGGGGGGTGGCGGAGAGGACGGACACACACCCCACGCCCACGCGTGTCTTCCTTGGGGTCGGACTCCCTGCACACCCGCCTAGAGCCGCGTACGGGGGGGGGGGGGGGGGGGGGGGGGAAGGGTGCAAAAGTGCCCGGGGACAGTGCAGGAGGGGGAAGGGAGCGCTGAACAGCCCCACACTTATCAATAATAAGATGTATAAATATCAAAGTGAAGGAGCCCGAGTAAGTCTTTCTAGAAGCGAGGAGGAAGCTTAAGCAGCTTTCTTTAATGGTGATTTGTAGCTCTGTAAGGGGCACGGATAGCAAATACCCTGCAGGTGCATGTTGTAACACTGCCATCCGGACTTTAATGTAGATTACTCTCCAACTCGTTTGATCGGTCCTTTGAAACCCTTTACAATTGCCTGTGACGAACCGCCAGTCTCAGTTTTTTTTTTCTTTGAATAATGCCTTAAGGGTAAGTCCTCGGGGCTTTTAAAGATCTCCAGCACATTTTAAAAAAATCACGTTAGATTTTTACTTTAGAGCGTGGGTCCATGTCTCTCAACTTGGGGCTGCTAACAGGCATCTTTTAAATCATGAATCACCTAATAACCACCAACTTTACTCTGGAAGGGAGATACGGGAATCTTCTAAAGACCTCGAAACATTTCTGTTGCTTTTGGGATCGTACTGGTTAAAATTTAGGAGGCAAACACCCCATCCCTCCTGCTGAAGCTCTGGAGCTGGTGGGTCTCCGGTGTTTATGGACTCTCTGCTGGGTAAATCTGTGCTGAAGGCCTTTCCTCTGGCCATCGAGAAGCCCGCGGGGGGATGCAGGGGAGAAGCCCGGGCGGAGGGCGGGAGAGTCGGCGGGGGAGCGGGGAGGGTCCCCCGGGGACCTCCCGCACCCCAACCCTGCCCCGGGACCTCCACCCGCTGCTGTGTCGGTGCCTCCAAGCAAACAGTGAGGGTTTGGGTTTTTTTTCGGGGGGGGGTGGGGGGGAGGAAGACAAGAGGAGAGGACGCAATAAATCCCGCAGATGTTTCCACTCTCTCCGCAAGTAACGTTTAACCTTTAATATTTATTCGTTACTATTAATTCAAAAAAATAATTACTGAACTTTTGGCCCTTCAACTTCCACAAGCGGCGTTTTGTTTCTCTAAAATAAACTTGGGAGAAGCGATCCCTCCGTATCAAACTAGGGATTTGAATTAAAGGCCCATTTGGGACACTTGAGACTACAAAGGGTTACACATAAATAAATGCCACATTTGCCTATTGCAAAAGTTTTCTCTGTCCTTTCTCAGTCACAACAGGGGAGGAAAAAGCCGTCGTTTATTATCTAGCGCTGGGCAGGAGCAGCCCCTCCAGAATGTGCTCTTAGATTTGGCCGGCAGAAGAGGGACTCTTCCCCCCCGCCCCCCCCCCAACAGCAGCTCCTTTTGTTCTCCAGATCTCTTTCCCAATTTCAAGCTTCACTTGCAGATCCTAAGTTTGTTTGTTAATGACGCTATTACCATCTGTCTCGTCCTACTTTCCAAAAGATATAAATCTCCCCAGTTTCATTGCCTACATTATCATTTAAGTGCCACCATAGCTGGAAGAAAAATATGCTTTCAAGGCTGCAAATTCTCTTGCACGGAGCAACTTCCCCGGGCGCGGAGCTGCCGCCCGCCCCGCCGGGCTGCGGGCCGCTCGGCCGGGATGGCTCCAAATGGATTTCACCTTGCAGCGGTGCTGGGAGAAGGGGAGACAGCACGATTTAAGTTTTCCACTAGAAACTTAAGTGAACCTTCCCCCCCCCCTCCGCCCCTTTTGTCGCTGTTTAATGCATCTGGCTACTTTGAACCGTTATCTTCGGCGGGGAGAGGCATGCCCGCCGGCGCGGCGGGGAGAGGGCAGGATGGGTCCTGCCCCTGGCGGGCTCCTGTTTTCCCTTACCCAGCGTGACCCCCCGTCTCTCTGACATAAGTACATATTCCATACGTGTGACTAAACCTTTCCCACAGGCGTCGTACAGTAAAGGGAAGAAAAGTTTGGGCTCCTCTTAGTGCAAAGCGGTTGCAGATTTGTGTGCGTTTAAGCATAAAGGGACGGGGGGGGCGGAGGGCGAGAAGGGATGGGGGAGGGAGTTGGGTCGGTTTGTGTATGGGCTTCACAATGACTCTATTTATTCGCTGCAACCAGCCTGGGCAGATTGAATAGGCGAGAGAGAGACACTCAGCCTTCCCAACGCGTGGGCTTTGTGGGATCTAGTCCCCACTAGCAGATTTCGACTGCTAATTTCCCATTCTGCGGGGCTCTCCTGCGAGGAGACGCGGCCGTGCCCATCAGCTCCGTCTCCCCCAAACACCTCCCGCGTTTCCACTCCTTAACCTCCCCGCGTAGAAGTTTAGCGAGGGGAGAAGTTTAAACCTTTATCGTTTCTTTGCTGGGTGTCCGGCGACGTTTCTGCGGAAAAAAATATTTTATTTAAAAATATATATATGTGTGTACACACACACACACGTACACACAGTATTGTCAAGCGAGGGAAAAGCCACTCCTTTAATAATGAGAAAGAAACCCAGGGATTTTTTTTTTTCCCCGAGTGATCTAATTGTTATAAATAATTACGGATGAAAAGAAAACGCACTTATTATGCACTTCTAATACTGTGACTGCATAGGAGAGAAAGGGGGCCAAACCAGTGATTAATTAATATCGCACTGGCGTAGCCGTTTTCTCGCGAAAGGCCTTTTTCCCCCTCGCCGCTGCGGAGTTATCATTCCAACTCGAGCCATGTGTAGCCAGGAAGGGATCTTGTTTATAAATTTATATGACGACCTTTTCTTTGTGTGTGCTCTAAAGTTGATATGGACAAATTGCAGAGGTATACAATTTAAGTAGATGCACTTTTAATCACCGATCATTAAAATGGTTATGTTAAATATACTCAATTACATGCATGACTTCACCCTAACAGTACTTTCTATTCTCCCAGCTGCTCACGTATTCCTTAACTATAGTCAGCAAAAGAAACTCGATTATGCTGAATCCATACATTTCTATGGATTTCATCAGCCTAATTAATGCTTCAGTGTGGTCCATGTGTCTGAATGGTCCCTTTGCTATTACTTGGGTAAGGAGGCAGTGCTGGAATGCAGAGGGTCTTTCTTTCAAAGATACCCATGGGGGTCACTCTAGGACTCTAATGGCAAAGGTAGCAAGTGTTAAATAGCAGAAACATGCAGAGAAAGGGAAGGCAGCGATGTAAAAGGGACATTGATACTGTAGGTATGCTCAACAGGTCAGTGATGATAATTAAAACGCTTAAAGAAGAAAAGGTAAATGGAAAGCTTCCACAATTCGCAGCGTGCCTGGTTAAAAGCAAACAAATCAGCCCACAGAAACGCACCTTGCTGATCCTGGCGGGAAAAAAAAAAAAAAAAAAGTTGACAGCAGATTTTTAGCCTGAACAACTACCAGGGCAGCCTCTTCTGCGAGCACCGCGTTTGAATGCCCCGTCTATTCTCTAATTTTCTCGTTGTCGAAATGCAACGTGTCAGGGGGAGGATGGCGGGCCGGGCAGAGCCGGGCGCTCCCACGCTGCCGCGTCCTGGGGGCTCACTGTCCTGGCCCCGGGCGTGGGGGGGTCCTGCAGCCCCCCTGGCCAGTGCGGATACGCACGGAGCTGGCAGAAGTAGCTCTTCCCCTCCTCTCCCGAGCTTTCTTCCGAAATGAAGAAGCGATTAAAATAACCGGGATGCGTTGCAGCTTTAGCGCAAACAGCCAGTGGCTGCTTTTATAACACATCTTCTTCCCATCTTAGCATTTCGTGGCACCTAAAAGGCAAGAGCGGTTCCTACTATTCGAGCAACATTTTAATCGATGAGAAATGCAAATGCACCGAGATGTAATTATTTTTTTGTTCCCACCTGTTGTAGTAGAAGACCTTTCTCTGGCTGCTAGGAGACGTGAGGGGAAATCAGAGATCTTTCTTGTCACCCACTGCACTGCCAAAAAGGTGGTTATGGAGCCCGGATCTCTTCCCTGTTCCTCCACCGTGCACTCTGCAGCTCAATTGTCCTAACTTCGAGTCAGTGCCTTGCTGCAGCCTTCATCCTTCAACTGGAGAGAGAAAGCAGGGAAGATTTCAGATCTATAACCAAATTATAACCTAGGAACTTTATGCTTGTCATGCTAATTTAATGACTTTTATAGTAAGTGTAGACTTTCTGTCTTTTGAAATTAGCTCTTCAAAACGCTTTGTGTAATGACAGACACTAGACATAAGAGACAAATGCACAAGCAATAGTGGGATAATAATCTGGCAAACACTGCACCATTTAATATTAAAATGGAGAACAAAGTGCATTAAATCTCAGCAGAGGTGTACATCGTTGTCCAATGCCATTGGTCCACGCCTGGGCTCCAGAGTGACCCAGAAGGAGGGTGTCCTCCAACAGCCGCCGTGCCTGGGTTCACCTGGAAAATGAGAAGGTGCCAGACATCGAGTACAAAATAATATTTCATGCGATGTAGTGCCCCTTTCTTTCTGGCGGTGCTTACACGTGTTTGAGTACAGTAAATATCCTGATTTCGACAGTCTGGTTCTGCTGGGCCGGGCCCCGTGCTCAGTTCCCGGCGGGGGCATGTACACACTGCACTCGCATACATGGCTCTGAATGTACAATCCCCTCCATCCTTAAGAGCGTTTCTGTGCTCCCATGTTACGAGAGGTCCAGAAATCTGTCCAAGAGATGGTCTTGATAACAAAGGGAGGGGTAAACCCAAAGCTATAGGTGTACTGCAATCTGGGCGACTCACTCATTACCTATAATTGTAAATAAGGTAAGTTCACACGACGATCGAGTAACGAGGGAACAAGAGGCCCATTTTAATCAGGTGGTTATCTCTCCTTGGTGGAGATCAGAGCTCCATCGCTTCTGGCCTTCTCATTGTGTCCCCCCGCTGGAAATGACAGCTCCTTCAGAAATAAGCAACTTGGTCCCTGGATGGGATTTCAGCTCTTTTGCACTACACATGTACCAATTGTCATTTTACAGCTACAGCGAAACCTCTAAATTATATAAGTGTATAAACTCGGCCTCATTAAATCCCCCCTTTTGGATAGCCTCAAGGTTGGAGAGTATATTACTGTAAGCCAGAGGAGACTTAAATTATATCCAAATGGGGATTGAAACGTAGTGGTACTTAAGCACGCTCCTTGTCTCAGCTACAGAGGTTTCATTTTTCCCCTTTAGAGTGTTATAATATTACAAACGCAACAGTTTCCTTATGTCAAATCAAACGATCTGAAATCCTATTTCTTGATCCAGCCGACGGGTCCCTTTGTGGTGGGGACAAAAACACAAAGATACGATCAAACACCGTAGCCTGACCAAAGAGAAATTTATCGTTCATCTGAGAGAGTTTCCTAATTTGAAACTAAAACCCTCCCCTTCCAGAAAGCATCTGAACATGCTGTGTAAGTTGTTTCCTTGCGCGTGTGCCTGTGTGTGCGGATAAATAGGGGTGTGCAGGGGGACAGGGGGCCGAGGGCAGCGATTACCCCGCAACCTAGAGCACGCCCTGCTCACAGGTTGATTTTTCCACCCAAGCCGATATAACAAATAAACGTTTCAGTGGGAAATCTGTGCCCACGCGGGCTGCCGCTGCTTCCACCGTCCCCTCACCCGCCCGGGCCGGGGTGCTCAGCCCGGGGCCCCTCCGTGACCCCCCCGCGGGGACACCCCGAAAGGGCTGAGCTGAGCTCTCCCTCGGCACGGCGCTGGTGAGGGGCACGGCCGCTGCGGGCATCGCCCTGCAGAGCCCGGTGCGAAGCCCCCCAAAGTCGGGCTTGCCGGGAGGGGGTCGCCTTCCCCCCTTTTCCAGCCCTCGCAAGAGGGTCAGTGGTTTAACCAGGCGTCACCAGGACTTCGTTTTATCCCCGGCCCACTGAAGCGTGTGGCTTTTAGTGACTGATGGCCGCTGTGGCTGTACGCGGCACAGTTGCTCTCACGGTGCGGGCTCCAGATGGGCACGTCCCGCAGGCTCGAGGCGGGGGGGCACGGTCGCTTTGCAAAGGCCACCGAGACACTGAGATTTGTTCTGGGTCAACCCTCCCCAAACGCCAAAGTTGGGAAACAACTTTCGCAGCGTGTGTCGGGGAGGGAGGGAGAGGCGGCGGAGCGGCAGCGGATGCCGCGGTGATGGGCGCCGGGGGTGGGGGCCGCCGGCCCCGCCGCCCCCCCACAACCTACCCACCCCCCCGCCCTCCCGCCCATCGCCCCCGTCCCTCTGCTCGGCTCTTCCTCCCCGAGCCCCGGACGCGCAGACAGCACGTTTCCAAACTTTGAAATGCCAAATCACGTTATTGCTGTGGCAGGAGGCTGCTTTCGGATCCGTGACAGCTGAGTTTTCCCTATCGATTATGTGACACTGCAGTTCATTTACACGGCTCAAAAGCTTAAAGACACTGGAGGAGCCCCCGGTTTAACCCAAAATCCTAACAGAAAGTGAATCAACTTTCTGGCCAGTGTTTAAACTGATAGATCAGAACTTAATTCGGAGAGACAGAAAGGGAGAGAAACGACAGCACGGATTTATCTTGCCCAGCGTCCTCCGCTGAAACTTTAGAAACTGCGGCGTGGAAAATCCAGGGCCGAAATGCTAATTAGAAGCCGCGCGTTTGGTGCCCAGATATGTTATATATTTTAGAGAGCAGATTACAGCGCTTGGGGGTTGGTGCGGGTGCGGGGCGGCCGCCGGGCTCCGGGCCGTCCCTCCCCGCGGCGGCCGGGCAGCAGCTCCCGCCGCGGGGCCGGCGCCTTGCGGGCTCGGCCAGCCGGAGCGCCCCGGCCCAGCCACCGGGCCCGTGGAGGGCTTGGGGAAAGGCGGAGGCATTTTCAGCTCCGGCAGGGGGACAGGACCGGCCCCTTATGCTGTCGGGTCCTTCCCTTGCCTTCTTTAACTGGGGGCTTTCCAGGAGCCAGCCCGGCTCCCGGTCCCTGCCGCTGCCTGCCCCTGTCCTCGCCGAGGTTTCATTGCTGGCTGTTAGTGCCTGGAAACAATAAAGGATGTGGGACTGGGCTTTTATTGATTATTTGTCACCCTGTATTTGTCAGTTTCAATAACTTTTCCCGAAGTTTTACTTACGGGCACTTGAGCTTTCGGATTAGGCCAGCTCTGCGGATTGCAGTGAGGGGTAATTATCCGCTGGCCTGCTTCCCTGCAGCCGGGCTGCGCAGCCGGAGAGAAAAGAGCATTAACGTATAGAATGGGCAGGATCCGGCCTGAGCCCCCCCGCTAAAGCGCTGCCCGGGCGAGAGGCGGGAGCAGCCAGGAGCTCGCTGCGGCCCTGCCAGCTGCCCCCCCCCGGACCCCCGCGCCGCCCCCATCCCCGCTCGCCTGGCGCGGGGTGCAACGAGCCCACGGCCGCTCTGCCGCCTCCCGGGTGCTTGGGGCGGGGGGTGGCTCACCCAGGCCCCCAAAGTCCGCCTCCCTCCCCCGGTTTTGGAGGCGAGAGCTCAACCCCCGAGAGACGGCCCCGCTCCCGGGGCGGGGGGGGGACCCACGACGCTGGGGCCCGAACCGGGGCTTTCGTCAGCGGCCAAATTCCCGGGATTCAATTAAAAAGCTGGCTCGCGCCGCTGGCGGGGAGGCGAAGCCGGGGGATTTGTATTATGAAGATCGACTCTTCAAAACTGCCCGCCTGGCAGCACGGCCGCGCTCCCGCCGGCGGAGGGGACCCGGCCGGAGCCCCGGCGGCAGGGGGTGCGGGGGGCGCGGGGGGCCGGACCCCACGGGCGGCGGGGCGAGGAGCCGCGGCGGGGGCTGCGGGGACCTGCCGGGTGGGGGGGTGTGTGTGTGGAGCGGCCCCCGCGTCTCTCGCAGCCTTTTCAGAGGGGGAGGGTCAAACCTTCCTCGAGAGAAAAGACCTTATCTCTGGTCATCTTCCTCCTCTAATAACTTCTCTGCGTCTCCCAAGCGGTGCACGCTGCTCCCTACGTGCTCCGGCTATACTCATTTGTAAGCACACTAAAGGCAAGCGAGCATAATCGTTCCCCGGGCTGGCAGGGTGCCTATCGTGTACAGTATAGCGTTTGATGTACTGTATCTCATACCACTGCAAGCTAAGAGACAAGCGAACACAGAGTGCCCAGTTACACAGGATTTAATTACAGCGGAATGCATTCTCCATGCTGATTAGGAGAAAAATCAATCGGGGGCTTATTTGCCACAATGAACCAATAAAACCCCAATTTATTAGAGCAATAATCTCAGCCCCAAATGGTCTAAATATTATTGTTTCAATTGCATTGAGGGAATTCAGACTAAAAGTGTTACACAGAGAGCATCGGGGAGTCCTTCTCCATGAATTCAGCAACAGTTTCTAACCTCTTTCCAGGGGCTCGTTTGCTGGCTCAGAGATCTTTGAAACAGGGGGCCGAGTTCCCCCATTTCAGGTTCAGGTGTCTGGATTGCACCTATGGGGCAAGATGCTCTGCAGTCCGCAGCTATCTGTGCCAAGAGACAAACATAGCATACAGCTTCCCACTGGGTCTTAAAGATTTCCTGCTTTCCAGTGATTTATATGTGAAATTCCTAGACGAGGGGAGGCCACACAAAAGATCCCCAAGCCATAGGCTGACATAAATGCCTTGTTGCAATATCGTTAGAAAAACACCATGCGATGTGCCAAAAATTCTCTTGTAGGGATGAGGGAGAAAGGCATTCCCCCAAGGGGGGGTGCTGAGCCCCAGGCCTGGGCTGGGGTGTATGGGGAGGATGGGGGGATGGCAGTGCCCTCGCTTTCCCTCTCCCATGTGAAATTGCTCCCCTCTTCTCACGGTGGACTCGCAGTTTGCAGGGTGCTCCCGTGGGAAGTCAGTGGGAGGCTGGAGGGCGTGCAGGCGATGCAGCGCTGGTGGGCCAGGTCGCTCCGGGAACTGCGGGGTCTCCCAGAGCTTAAAGTCTGTGACTCAGGAGATGCTGATTTTGCTTTACAGCTTTCTGTAACTCCAGTCATCTCTGTCCCAAACCGGAGAGGACCTCATTTCCTGCTCAGAGCTCTGCCAACCACAAGGTCTTTTAATAAAGCTGCCAGGGGTGCCCGGCTGCGGGAAGGACAGTCAGTGTTTGTCACCAGGGAATGCGCTGGCATCATAGCTTTAATCTGAGTCAACAACCTGGCTAGCCCTGAGCATGACTTCATAAATCATTCTATCTAATTGAAAGGCACATGCTTATATATACAGTGTTGTTCAAAAAGGATGCAAAAATAAAATAAAATGTGACAAACACTTCTTTTCTTCCCACTAGCCTATTAATCAGTCACCTGATTGTTTCAATTTACATTATTTCACACAGAAAAAAAAAGAGAAAACATAAAACCATCTTGTATAGCCATAATAAAAACACAAATGAAAAAATTCATCCCTTAATGAGAGACTTAGCCTTTTTCTAACACATCCCTAATAATAGGAAAACAATCTTTAAGTGTTTTTAATTTAAATTGTTTTCATGGTTAATTCAAAATTGCTAAATAATATTATCATGTGTCTATGTATCTATTTAGCATCGAGGCGTATGATATTTCAAAGCAATTGAACCAGTTTTGAAAGGAGAAAGAGTCCTTTACCATGCCTGTATTCACTTTTTAAAATGTTGGTTAATACACATATGGTGGCCCACCTTTTTCTCATCCTTCCCAGAAATGAAAAACAAATCTGCGAAAAAAGATCAGTTCTGTGCTTTTTGCTTTTCACACCCAAATCTCCTGCTTTATTTTTTCACCTATAGGATCTGCGGGATCTCCCCCTGTGAGAGGCAGCTCAGCAGCTCAGTCCCCTCTGCCATCTCAGCACTGCCAGTGGAGAAGCCCAGGAGGAGCACAGAGCAGTGGCTGAGCAGCAATTTGAATATTCATATTTAACTCTTCAAACAACAGAAGATACTTCAAAACCATGTGTGAGACAAAATGACATTAAACTTTCAGTCATTAAACCTCTGTTTAGCTGTACTCCAGAAATGAGCAGTTCATAACAAGCGGGGAATTCTGATTGACAGTTTGCCATCAGGAGCCCTTAAGTAGGATTTTTCCAGCTATAACGCAGTGTACTCTTCTGCGCTCCGTTTTGCAAGATGCTATTTCGAGTATGGGAGCACGAGGAAAATTTACATAAAAGCTTAGTATATAATGTGTGATTGCTCTGAAATTAAGAAGCACCAGTTTTTCTCCTATTGTTTTAGAAATGAAAAGTGCACTTTGTTTTCTTGTTTACTTGGTGCGCTCTCTGATCCCTTGATGTGTTTCAAGCGTTTTCTGTCAGCATCATGAGACCTTGCTTACCTGGTAAATTTTATGTGTGAAATGATTAGTGTCCAAAGTGCCTGAAAAAAACAGCAGTAACAATGTCTGACAACATTTTTTTTCTCTTAAATAATATTTCATGGTACATTAAATGGGTTACGCAGTCTCTTCTTAAGAGACCCAAGCAATGTATTGCTGCATACTTAATGTTTTCATCCAGCAGCTAGTTTTTAAAAGGAAAAAAGCCAAAGGCAGCCTGGAATCCTTCCCTGAGCCTTTTCTCAGTTTGTTCTGAGTTCGATAAGGAATGGTAATAATTTGGAGACAGATACTGAAAGAAAAAAAAATATTATTTCCCAATAAACCTCTTAGTGTGCCATTTGCAATCGCAGGCAGATACTAGAAATGCTACTCATTAAATCCACTGAACATTACTTTTCCAGCAGTCGAAATGTTTTTAGCCAAACTGCTTACTCGATGGTTGCTTCGGATGTACCAGTTAGAGCCAGAGCAGCCCAAGGAGAGAAGGAAACAATTAAAACATTTACGTATTTGATTCTTGATAGACATCTCTACAAGGTAGGTTTTAACATATTTTTTCTTCTTAATTTTTTTTTCTTTTTTTTTTTTTTTTCAGTAAGAAGGATAAGCTTGGAGTGCCCAGTCACCGTGGTAACTGCCAGAAAAATTCTCCTGAAGTTTGAAGAGGTCAGCTAACGGGGTCAACAACTCTGGCCTCTCTCTGAGCTGGGCCTGGCAGGCTCCATCCTGCGGCTGGGGTGTTAGCGCAGGCTGAGCCCTGGGAGGTGGACCATTCCAGCTCTGATATAAATTTTTTGAGTCAGTTCACGGCCTGGACTCTCCAGGTGGCCTCCAAAATCGATTGTGACCTTGTGACCCTGTCTAACGGAGGCATAGCCTCCAACCTAAGTAAGGATTTAGCCAGGAATGACAGCTTTCCACTGAGTGTTATTGGGGACAGTACAAACAGTTTTGGAAGCAAGGAGGTAGGTATGAGGAGTAGAGGTCATTAAAAGCATATTAAGAAACAATTTTAAAAATCCTTGTTAGTGGAAAGTTTTTATTAGCAGTAATCATTCCATAAATAAACTCTTCTGGCAACTATTTTTTTCTTCCCTAATGACATTCTATCAAGTATTTCAGTGCATTAATATATGAAAAATCAGCACTATATATATATTCCAAACCAAACAGATATTTTATCTACCTCTGGATTTTGAACTTTTAGGTGAAGCTGACTGACGTGTGTTAAACTAGATGTCTGTGAAGCATGTTTTTTTCCTTAATGTCATAAAAATCACGAGGCTGCTTATTAAAGCAGGTTGTTTATTTTAGGAAGTAACTTCTCTAATATGTGCATTCTTTTTAGATTCAAAAGGCTCTTAATCCGTGTAATTTTATTTTTAAACTAGGAAATTAAGTAACATTCAGAATAGTGGGGAATGAAAGTGTGAGAATTTCACAGGCTAGTTCCTTTACTGATTTGCAATAAAAATAGACAAGCCACAAATGTGGTTACGTATTTTTGTAGAAGAAAATTGTGGCCATGCTAAAGTCATATTTATAGAGAATATGATATTTTTTCCTTTAAGATTTTAAGCAATAAACTATGTAGGGCAGTGGGAGGCTGCTGCAGAGGTCTGATTTTGTCATCAAATCTAGAAACTTGCCCTTCTGAGCAAGTGGATTTGCTCTTGTGTTTTATTCCCACTTCTACAATACCTCTGCTCCGCACACTTTGCTCACATGAGTAATCGGTAGTCATCAGATGAGTAAGTGGAACTACACCGAAGAGCAAAGTCCAGTCTCCCAGGTGGAAAATGCTCTCAGACTTTAAGGGACTTTAAAACTGCTCTGAAGGAAGAAAATTGCATTAATATTTGCTCCCAGGCTTAGAAAAATTATGCAAACTTATCCCAGCTGGAATCTTGCCCAAAGACTTCTTGTGCCTCGCAGGAGAGGGCCTGGCTCTGACATCCTTCTTCCCAGTCACTCACCTATTGAGCAGTTCCCCTGAGGTTGGAGGGGCTGTGCAGAGACAGGGCTATTAAATACAGCTCAGGATGAGAGTCTGAGCTGCTCTACTTGCTAAATATCATTGTGCTGCTGAGAAGTCCCATAGGTTACAACAGCAAGAGTCTCTAGCTTTCAATTGAGGTAACACCTTGCTCTGAAGAAAGTCCCCCCAAATCCATGGATGCTTGTTGGCCAACATCCTACCTCTCATAGGGTTGGCATAATCTGCTCCGGTGGGATTATTTGAAGTGAAGGAGATTAATTACTAGGAATAGGAAGGGGCCCAGACCTGCACATGCAGATATCAGTGGCGACACTATTTAATTCCACCCTGAATACTAATTGTAGCTTGTTGTTGTTGTCGTCGGTTTTTAACAGAACTATGCTGAAAACAATTTATTCAGATTAGCAAGCGTGTTGATTCAGGGGAGTGCCTTGTGTGACTGAGCTTGGCAAGACATAGCTCACAGCCCTCAGTGAGGACCAGCACATTTGCTTGGTTTTCAGAAAAACAACATTTAAAAATAGGAATTGTGAGCAGCTGGAAGGTGAATCCTCAATATTTTCAAAAGCATCTGCAGAATTTTTAGCAGCTTTTAAAAAATGCATGTATTTATATCTGCTTTGTAATGTGAGTCTACAGTGTGCCAGTTCTATCTGACAAACAGGGAATCACTTCTAAAACAGATGATACAACTATTCCACTGGAACTTTTGGACAAAATTGCCCCAAACTTTCCCCAAAGCCTCAGGCTTGGAATGAGGAATCATCAAGAGAGGAAATGACAAGGGGGTCTCAAGAGCTTTGACTTGCTGCAAATTCTTTTGAGTTGATTTCTATAAAACCTATTGAATTAATAATCAACAGCAAATCTACAAATGTCACTTGAAACAGGTCCTGGGCTTGCATTTATTGTACCTCCTCACCTTTTTCAGTTGTTCATCCCTACTACAACTGGGATGTGGAGTGGCTAGAGGTGCGTATGTTAGCAGTAGCTGCAGTGGGACTATTCGCCTTTGTCATCCCCTTCAGCTCAGTGAAGTAGTCACTCAGATTGATTTGATTCCTTGAAATATTTTCTGAAGTGCAGGCTCTTTTAGTTTTAACAGAGTGATACATATGAACGGGCTTAATACAGCGTTAGAGACGAACGCTCAGAATCACCAAAGGCCCTGGACGGGTGGTTCCCGGCCTCTACTGTATGGATCACTGATAATCCATGAGGCCTTGGCAAGTGTGCTGCAGGTGGTCTGTGGAACTTTATTAAATAATAATGTTCATGGGCTTCAATAAGAATTTTGATGAGAAGAGTGTGTGGCAGTCTGCAAGAAAATCTGAGGGCTGAGAGTGATCTACTAGCCTGAAAGCGCTGAGGATGTCTGCTTTACAGGAATGCGTCTCAGCCTGTGGTCCATGAGGCATTAGAAGGTATTTTGAGAATGTTTTCAAATTAAATACATGCCCAGTTAAATGAACACACTTTATTACGCATGCAAGCAAGCAAAAGAAAAACCACAAAAAACCCACTTCAAAATAAAATGAAGAAAATAAAAGTAATAAATGAACGCTGAAGCCTCAGCCTAGCTTGCGTTTGCTTTTATCCGCAACCCACACGCCCAGCACTCCGCAGAGACCGAGAAGCGCTGCTCTAGAAAGCGGCATGTTGCCACAGCCTGGATCAGGGCTGGCAAAGGTCTGCGTGCTCTGGAGGAAGCAGGGAGGGCAAGCGAGCGCCGGGACTTACAGGTGCGCTGGCAGAAGGTCCTGAACAAGTGCTGCATTTCCTTCTCCTTTTACTTCTCTCTGCTTTGAGTGTGTGCGCGGCTGGCGTGCAGAGGAAAAGTCAAACTAATTCTGATGCTTTCCCCTATTCTGGGCAGACTAAGTCAGAGAAAGCACTTACGGCAGCCTTTGTGGAAGGGTTACAATATAGGTTGATAGTTTAGGAGCTATAGGAAGTTCTTAATCCTTCCCTGCCTACGGGACCGTCGTTTATAGACCCGCTATTGTCTCATCTTTTATAAGGATGTTTCCTTACATTAAGATTCCAAGAGCAACCGGACTTTGCCATTGTTCACGGCTATTTCAGTTTGTGGCTTAATGCACATCTAATATTCTGTTTATGCTTTCACTGCTCTCCTACACAGCAGACTGTACCTACACACTGGCTTAGGTGACATCATTCTTGAAACATTCATTTCTGTGTTTCTTTTTTTTTTCCTGATTTGTCTGTGCATCTTGATTTTGCATTAACCGAGTTTATTAAAGGTAACATGCTAAAGCACATGGAACTTTATGCATTTAGTTGGTCATTTCATGTTCAGTTCTTGTTTGATGAACAGACACACTTTCTTATAAAAAAGCTTTATGTGTTGTTTTTTTACCAGGTTGAATCCTTTTTATATATAAAAAAAATCTCTTGCCATATAACAAGAATGAATTCAGCCGTAAGCAGACAAAATGGAAGTTTAGATTATTTTGGATGTATAAAATTTAGCTTGAGGTTAGTGGTGGTTTAATTACAGGATTTTTTTTATTGCTATTCATACAAACATCCATTGTTTTCTGCTTTGATTTATCTCCAGCTCAGCCCCCTTCAGAACCCCATTTCTGGCAATCTCAGCAACACGTGGGGGTCTGGCAGCTTCTGCAGACATGGCCATCTTCCCTGCACTGCTCCTTCTTCTGCGCTGCTACACCAGCTCCACAGCCTGTCATTTCTCAGAAGCCCTTAATGATGCCTTTCGTCCATCATCTGCCCCACGGCTCTTCCCGAATCAGACGCTTTTGTCAAAGTTTTTCAAACCAATCTAGAAATAGATACTGAAATAAAGGCAGGTGATCCAGTGATCAGGTGACGTTCTGATGCTGCCTTCCTGCCCTGCCTTGGGCAGATTACTGACCTTCTCCAGAGCTCAGCTCTTCGTCCGAATAATAACAACTTTGCAAAGTGCTTTTATATGTCTGAAAGATTTAATGCAAATTCAAAGCTACCTAGATTTTGTCAAGCCTAACTGTATCTTACACTCTCCACTTTCTTCTCCACTACCATCTTTTAGCTGCTGACGATTTGCTCATAAGCCTTTTAGAGTCATGCTTTTGCTTCATACCTTGCATATAGCAACATTTGGGTTTTTACATTACTCTTGTGTTCATAACATACAGAGCAGCACTGATGTATTTTTTTTTTTCCCACACACATTCTCTCTCTGCTGAAAAAAACGAACCCTGAACAAACTACAAACAGCTCGATGATGCACGGTCTCGAGTGCCCCGTAACCTTTGTGCGCTCCAGGCAGCACCCAAGCTTTATCGTGGTCATTAGTGGGCCAGCGCACATCGCAATGTGTGATCTGTTCCTTCCTGAGCCTCAGTTACGCCGCGCTTAGCAGTTCCTCTCGCGGGTGAGTTGCTCGTGTAGTTTCCAGTTATGTAACCCATCTCAGTTTGTGAATATGTGAATTTTACAGCTGTCAGTGTCAGCAGCGGTTGTGGGGCTGGGGGGGTGGGCTTTCTTTTTTTTTCTGGCAAGCTGGCATTACTCATCAGTCTCATGGTAGTTTTGTTTGAAAAATGCTTGTGTTAGAAAAAGTGGATTTATCAGCTCAGCACTGTATGGTGCTAGCATGCAGCACAACAAAAGACAAGTGCTCATTTCAGTAACGCTCGCAGCATTTCATGGGGCCCCCAAATAGGCTGAACAAGGCTTCTCTGGCAACTAACCCCAAGTACAGTCGGAAACTGTTAAAGTGGCAGTGTCATTGCCTGGAAAAGGGATTTGGTTTTCTTCCACTGTTTATTGCTACTTTTTAAATGATTATTAATAAAGACTATGAACTGCATTAGGAATTTCACTGAATATTGGAGAAAAAAGAGGCCTAACTGAAAGTGTTGTGGTCTTAGAAGTGATTTCTTTCTCATGGTTTCTTGGAGCATAGACCCAACTGTCAGTCTGTCCTTCCCAAAGTGTGTGTTTTATGGGGAAAAAGAAGATACTTGCGGCTTTTTCCAAGTAATACTACAAAGTCAGTCGTGCTGCAGCCTTTCAGGGAGAATTCATTCTCTGCTTAAATCAGTTTATTTTCAGAATGATTTGCTGCATTTACACTTTCTTTTGTATGTGCTGTTCCAGGATGCAAATACAACCTGGAGAGTTTTCTGTATTTAATTTAATGTGTTAGGTGGTTAAAATAATATTTTAAAACCAGTATTACATACTGCAAATGTGTAAAACCCTTTGTTCACATATACTTAAAACAAATGTATTTTTCAGTATTTTTTTATTTATTCTCTCTGTTTACACTCCATACACATGGTGAAGATAAACCAGTGAGGTTCGTTTTTGCTGAAAAATTGTCTTTTACATTTTCAGGTTCTCACATTCTGGCAAGATGCTACAACTACCATGTGACAAAGATCAGAGGGAAATCCTTATTTGAAGAAATCTTTGTCATTAGCTGTATTGTATGTTTTAGAAAATGTTCAATTTTATAAAAGGCAAATTCTGGACTAATTGTTCTTCTGAAAGCCTTTATGGTCTCTTTGCTACCCACCTCTACTCAGGTATCCAACAGAAGTCAGAGACAAGCAAAACACATCTTCAGAGATCGATAAATCCATTATATTTATTTTTAACTTTTATTTGCTAAAATGTCATTGTGTACCATAACTTGCATCCAGACCAATGTATCTCAGCACACACAATTTTAAGGCTGAGATACACAACAGGCAAATACATCCCCTCCCATGGGGGCACACACACGCACAGAGATGTGTTTCTGTGTGTTCACCTCCCACACGTAGGTGTGCTCCAAATGCTGCCATGGGGAAGAATGGGTGCATGCAGCTCCCATCCCATCCACTGGTGCACCGTGGAGAGAGGTGGCTACGGTGAACTCTCTGCTCTCTCCAAGGACAGAGGTTTGCGGTTATCGGCTGCTGGAAAGCCTGTAGCAACTCAGACAGAGACATAGAGACCAGAGACATAAATGTGCTCTGGCATCACGTTGTGACTGCACACACAACGTGCAGCCCCTTTAGCCTCCACACCCCTGGCCACGGTGTCCTGCATCATCCTGTGGGTGTACACGAAGCAGCCACCTCTGGATACCTAGAGCTCACTGTGACTAACCGGTCAGGATTCAAACCCATCTGAAGACAGCGCTGTGGTAGCCAGTAAGATGTTTGCATTCAGCTTCATCCCAGAAAGCTGGGTACTTTCTAGAGCTTTTCTGAAGTAGTGTGGACAAATTGGAGACCCTTGGTCCTTAGCCAGACCAGGCACAAATAACATAAAAAAAATGATGCTTCAGAGAAGCAGGGAGGATGTTCAGGAGGTCTTTCTCCCTGACTGTAGTAAATTTGAAAGCTGTGGAGGGGCACCAAGAACAGGCCGGGGAACCAGGCTTTGAGCACATGGAAACTGTTGAAGACCTCCCATCACTGATATTCCGATGCCCTTTATCTTGTTCCCACCCAGGGCAAAGCCATGCAGAGACTGATCACCGCTCCTCCGGGGCTGTTAGCAAATGATATTTCCTTCATGACTCACTCTACCCTCATGTTTGCAGCTCATCCTCTGGCGTCTGGCAGAGCGCTCGGGGACAGGTACACCGCAAGACCCCAGTGTAAGAGTGTAACTAAGAAATGAAGTTGGGAAGGCCAAGAAAAGGTTATATCAGTAACTGTGTAAAGGTGGGGGTGGCTGTTTCGGCATGGAGAGCAGGTACTGAAACATTTCTCCCACACCTACCGCAGCAAAGTTGTGGTTGTTGACTTGAGTGACAGGGGAATGGGAGACTGGGATGTCTCAGCCCAAACTCCCTTAAGCCTTGGCTTGATGGGTGAGATCTTGAACATAGCCAGAGCCTGTGACACTAAAGGCTTTATGAAAGCAACAGTCCCAGTTTAAAACCAACCTCCCACATTACCAGCAGCCCCAGCAGGTGTAACGTGATCCAGCAGCCCAAGCCAGCGAGTAAACAAAACGCTGCTTTCTGAATGAGTTGCATCAGAGAAACACTCCTAACCGGGAATTACGTGGATATTTGTGCTAAGGGAACTGTGCTGCTATTGAAAGACCTGTGAAAATGGACAGGCTCCTGTGACTGTCTTAATAATTCTTAATACACACAGGTTTTTCCCGCTACACCAAAAACAAAGTAGGAAAAGTTGTAGGGAAAAATTTCCCTAATAAGTCCTTAAAGTTTAGTGGGATTTGGCCTGATCTGGCTTCTTGAACTTCAGTGGGGCCTGTTGCTGTGTTTCCCTAAGCTAGAGCAAACAATCCTACTGCTTCAAAATTGCCCAGTGGCATTTAATGTTGTCCCCAAGGAAGCTGCTTCCCTGCTCTTCCGCTGGGTTCCCAGTCCCATCTCCAGTGAGCAGTGTTAACTGAAGGACTTCTTACTTGGCCACAACACTGATCACTTCTTCCTTCTTCAACACCAGCAGCTGAGCCTCCCTAGACAGCCTTACTGTACCCAAACTAGCAGCGTCCAGCTGAACAGAGGTTGACTGCACCATTTTAGCTCACCTCGGTGTCACTGCCCGGCTCCCTAGCTGGGAGAAGTGCATAAAAGTAAGAGAGATGCATCTGTCCAAGTAGAGTCTGGACCTTGATAATCATTATGGGCTTGGCAGGCTGTAGGGCTCACTGCAGAGTCCTTGCAGTGTGCAGACCATGGGCACACTACGCTGAGGTACCAGCGGTCCAGCTCTGCTCCCGTGTTTCTGCTTCCCAGCCTGGGTCCCATCCTGCCCCAGAGAGCCTCTCCCGCCTCCTCGTGCCCACACTCCAGTTACTCATGAGTTATGATAACATATAAGCAGCTTAGAGGATTCTTATCGGAATAAGTTGAACACAATGCAACATTTAACTCTTAATGACAGCCACCTCTGACTGTGAGTGACATATTATAAATTATGTTTGAACTGGATTTTTCTTTCAGAGGCAGATATTCCCTCTGCCACCCAGTCAGCCCTGTAACGTTGCACTTGTGGCCTTAATCCCACTTGGATGTGTGCCCTGCTGCCTCCACTTTCCGTCACTTGGGCACTTGGGTATTCTTGAACAAGTGACCAATCTTTGTTTCTGTACCTTATTAGGCCAAAGACCATAGCAGCTCGCGATGGCATCAGCAGGCCCTGCAGGCAGGATTCTCTGCAGACACAGCCAACCTCCAACAAACCCCTTTTTATCCTCCTGTTTCTAGGAAGAATTATGATGGTGGTGCCCTGCTGTTGATCAGTCAAATCCGTGGTAGGCCTAGAGATAAGTCCTGTAAGTGTGGTGTACTGTAAAACAGCGGCTCCCATTCATTAGTAGCTTGTGTGTAATAAACCACCCAAAGGAGGGGGGTGGGGAGGGAGAGGGACGAGCAGCTGCAGTATGCAGGAACAAACAACACAACTCATTCTTGGGAGCCGAAACTTTCTAATTTGCTGCTGGGCTGCTGGGAGCACTCAAATTCTTTCTGATAATACGCTCGTGCCCTCAGTGTCTCTCCCAGCGTTTCTCGAGTCCTGCTCTCTCAAGGTCCCCGAGTCTGGGACGGTTTCACTTTGAACCCAAAACACAGAGGGTAGTTGAGCGGGGAGGAGGGGGACTCATCGGCTGCCCAATGTTTGCAGACTCCGGCGTAAGAAAGCGGTGGACTCGGAGACAAGTCGTTCTGCCGGGGAATGCCTGTTGCACGTATCTGCTTGTGCAGTGAGTAAACAAAGCATCACATGGGCTGCAGAGCAAGCACCAGGCGCGGAGCAAACCCATGCGTATCTGAGGCATGCAGGAGGGACAGAGTATCTCAAATGTTAATGATTTAGAGCCTGGTGGAATACTTAGAAACTTGTATCTCCCGAGAGGCAAAAAAACCCAAACAAACCTCAAATCAATAATAGCTGAAAAAATATTTGGCTTAATTCCTACTGCTTTTTTTCACAAGTTCTTGCAAATATTTATACAAGTATAATACTTCCCTATTGCCCTGTATAGGAAACTGCTTATAGGCATGTGAATTTAAACGGAATCTGTCATTTCAGACTACCAACTGACACTGTTGTGTGTTGCACAACTGCTCTCATAGACCAGACCTTTGTGCTAAAGTTTGTACTGTCACAAGAAGACAAAATTATTTTCAGATAGATGCTGCTCCGGAGGACTGCAGTGCCCTTGCAGGAGATGACAGTGACTGCATTTTCACAGTGATGTGCCAGGCTGCGACGGTGCTTGCACTGTCTCCTAACATTTCTATAGACAAGGGCTACTTAAATGGCAAATTCACGCCTGGCCCAAACTACAAGTGCTGTTTATGTAGACAAGGCAAAGTCTCAGATTTGAGGTTTTTCACTTTCTTGCAGGAGATCCATCTTTCTCCTCCCCTTCCCTCCTGGGGAGCTGTGCTGTGAGATGCCAGAGTCTTAAGCTCTGAAATGAGAGGTGCTTCTGCTGCTTGGTAAAGTTACCCAGGGGTTGAGGTGAAAATGTCCCAAAGACCCCTTGCATACATCCACAAAGTGGTGTCAACTAGATCTGGACACACACTGGTTTTCTCATCTTCTGAAAGTTTAGGTAACCTGCCACTATGAGTTCTGATTGGGGCATTTTGGCCTTTTTGACAAAGTCAAAGTAATTTGGCATTTTGTTTTTCTTTCCCCAAACTTAGATAGGTGGGTAGGTAGATACCTTTATAATTGAAATTCTCTGGTCAGTGCCCATTTCCAGCATGGAGCCTGATCTCGCAACTACTTGCTGTTTCCAGGATGTCCAGCTAGAGTTGCAAGGAGGAGGACTTTATGGGAATCTGTCCATGACTTCTCAAAGAAAATGACAAAGGTAACACCTCTGGTAATGGCCGTGTGCCTTTACTGTATAAGCCGATGTGTTTATAGCAGAGAACTGTCAGTTGAAAAACTCCAACACTGGTCTTTGTGCATTTCATGTGAAATAATGTTACATATGGCACAGTAATTATCAACAGCAGAGTATTTTTTGGATGGACCCCCACCCCCAATAGTAGACAACATACAACAGTTACCTACCTGTGATCGTATTGTCAGCAAAACGTTTGAAGTTATAGATGAGACCAGCAAATTGGGTGAATGTGCTGGGTAGGTATGAAATCAGGAGAGGGTTTGGGCCCCATCTTCAGCACCAGCAAAGCCAGGTAATCCTTTCCTTTGCAATTAGAGCTGCAAAATAACCCCCGGGCCAGAGCACTAGCGCAAGGAGTAATTAGACAAGCTAGACAGTGGGAAAAGCTAAAAATAGTAAATACTCTGCCTCCGCAAAAATACCTTGAATCATTAGAAAAGGGTGTTTTATGAATTTCCTGGGAATCAGTTACTGCTTTTGTATTTCATAGTGTTCTGCTAGAAGGGCTGTATTTTAACTGTTGTTTGACAGAGGTAGGCATGAGTAACCTGAGACTCTTCTTATGCTTGAGACGCTGGAAAAAGCTGAGGAAGTCCTGAGATTTTCATATCTAACCAACTGAAATTGGGGGAATTGAATCGGTTCATATTGAGCTGAGGCAAAATATGCCTTAGTGCTATTTTAAGAAAAGTGGTCTAATAATTTGAGGGTAAAAAATGACTTTTTTTGGGTTATATAATGACTCAAACCAGTTTCCTTTAAAAAAGGATGAATCAATGATACTCATCCGTTAGCTGAATCCAAACTATTATAAAAAACTCTCCTTTTAGAAAGTATATTATTTGTGAAAGGTTGAAAACTGTTGACTTATTTTGCAGTACTCCTGAGCGGGATGAAATGTAAAAAAAAAAGGCTAATCAGAGCATGATATTTTTAGTCATTTGCAGGGAACCATATATGACGCTATTTAATTAAGAATGACTCTTAAACGATGATTTGACTGTTTCTTGCAGAGAAATTAAATTCATGATGCAATTTTAAAAATGTAATAAAACTCAAATCTGAGGCTTGCAAGCCAAAAAAGCATGTGCAGAATTAGCTGTTTACTAATACAGGTAAAAAAAGGGTTACAGGTTGCTATGATTTTTTTTGTTGGTAACTTGTGTAATACTGTATGAAAAATGTTGTTACCAGTAAATTACATTCTGTTCTGTCTTTTCTATATACAGGAGATAATTCAAAAGGAAAAAAACCGTGTATAAAATTGAACCGCAAACTCTGTGTGCATCTGTGTGCACATACATGTGTATGCATGTACTGTTGCTGGCGCGCTAGTTTTCAAGAAGTTTCGGTGATGGATGACTTAACATAAACTTTAAGTGTATGGCAGACTGTTTTTGTGTGGTGCCTGCTGCATATTTCGTGAAATGCTCTTTCCCATTCCAAGCAAGCATAACGTGTTGCAGTGCTGTCAGCACCCCACCAGACTCATGACGGGGATGCAATATTGAAATTCCAGGAGCTCTTTTCCCACTGCCGACTTGGAGCAGGAGTGACTTTGGTGGCAAAGGGGCTGTGGGGGGCCAGCTGGGCTCTCGGGGTGCTGCATGGCAGTGGGAGGCATCAGTGGCCCTGGAGTTCCCGCAGGTGTTGGACATCTAAAAGGTCTCCAGCAGTGTTATGTCCATGTGTATCCTGTGCATCTGGGTGCATGAGCGTTGTGGGTGTTTGCTCATCTGGCTGCTGGGCACATGGTGACTGGGGCTGGGGAGGGCTCAGGGGCTGCTCTGGGTGCTGGAGTTGCCGAGATCAACCCCATCCCTACGGCTCTGCACAGTCCCCATGTCTGTGTGAAACTGTGCACAAAGTTTCTTCTAAACATGAATTTAATACGCTTTCAGACTTGACAACCTCCTTTTGAATGAAAACATTTATCTTAAGTAAAAGGCACGTTTGCCTCTCCAAATAAATGGAATTATGGTTCCAAGATCTGACTTAATCCTGAAGCTCTTACACTGTACAGTAAGTAGAAAAGAAAGGGGATTGCTCGGAGGAGCAGGGTTAGCTGGATCAGGCTCCATTTTATATCACCTCGCTCGTTTTCCTTCTGGTATTTAATACACCTATTTCAGAACTACCACTGGCGGTTTATAACAAAGTCAAGGTAACTTCACACCTATTACTTAATGGCAAAAACCCTAATAATTGAAAATATCGAGGGATGGTACAGAGAGTATCCATCCAGCTTTCCTGCTAGGAAAATTTGAGGATTGTTAAACAAAACAAAAATGCAATTATTCCAGATGTATTTTTATCATAAAATCATGTCCTTTTCCAATTCATTTCAGGACTTTTCTCAAAGGCATTGTAATTTTTTGTTCTTTTTCTACATCGTTTTCTTTGTGAAACTGTATTTAAAATCTTCAGTGACATTTCAAAGGATTTGAGGGAAGACATTTACAAAACAGTGGTGACATCTGTATTTGTTGTATTTCTAAAAATGGAATTTCTGATCAAGTAACATTAAAATATTTTTGGATTAGTTTTTGTGTGTTTTCATGACATTTATATATTTCTACTTATGATTTTGGTACCTGATCCTGTGTTACCTGGCTAATTAAGGAAAGTGTGATCAACATTTTTATTGTTCCTACATGTCAATCTGTTCTATAATCCCACTGCTTCTCTTGGTACCCTCTGAACTCAATGATTTTGCTTTTAAATTGGTTTTTTTTTTCTGCTAAAGCCCTGAGGTACCTGTATTCCAGTTGGTGGATCACATATTCAGGACATCTAAAGCTGGAAGAAGCCTGGGCAAGAAGAGTTGTTTGTTTAGTGGATGCATCCGAATGAATCTCCAGCAAAGACTAAAATGAAGACTGAATGAAATTTATTGTGGCAAACTTTCCTTTGTGGGCTGCAAAAAAGTATGTAGAGGGAATTGGACAAAGAAAGTTTTGCAAGCTTAATTTTAAAGCCTGAACCCTCATGTGTGAAAAAAAAAAAAAATTAAAAAAATTCCTCCTGAAAGACAAGACTCGTTTTTTCCTGTGCTAAGAGGATACCTGGCCGGTACTTCGTACACTGCTTTGCTGTGACCCTGGAAGGGGATTTTGTACATGGACAAAAATTGGGTCCATCAAATGGCATGGTCACTGTTAGAGGCCAAGGGGAAGCTCTGTTTCTTCTTTCTGCCTAGGCTGAGCTTTCATGGGAGCCCAACTTGATGGAAATGGGAGGTTTCTGCAATCCCTTACCGCCTACACCTCCCTGTCCCCTCATCCCTCGTGGCACCTTCCCGTCCCTCCCTCCATCTGACAGAACCAGGGAATGGCTTTCTGCCGGCGCAGCCCACAGACCTGGCTCGGCGTGGGGTCAGGGCTACACGGAACCGGCTGGGACGGCCACTTGCCAAAGTCCCATGGGGACCCCAGGGGCACCCTCCGGGGTGTTTGGGTAGACCGGAACTGGTGGAACCCCTCACTGTCACTGAGACTGGGCGAGTGGTGGTGGCCTGCACCAGCCCATGTCCCACCTGAACTGTCCTACCTGCACGTGTGGGGTGGTCCTGGGCAAATATCGCTTTCTTGAAACAAGTTTATTGGCCGTGGTGGCTGTTTTTTGTGCACAGGGCCAAACCAAGCCAGAAATACAGGGGACTTCCAAGCAGAGTCTCCACCCCATTGCAAGGTCTGGCTCTTACTGCTGTAATTCTGGAGTGAAATGAACAGTCCATAGTAAGAAAATAAAGCGGTGTTTTAAACTTTTGCCACTGAAATATATCAAAAGCAATGTTTAGATTTAAAATAAACTGTTTCTTTCCTGACAGAGTTGTTGCATGAAACATTTTAGCCAGGTTCCAGGTTGAAACCAGCTCACTTTTTCTTTTTAGATTCAAATTTAAACTAGTTTCTATTCAAAGTTTTTAAAGGGACATGCACAACATCATTCTTCAGCGTGACATTTGAGTCTCACCCCCTACCAGGAAGGATACCTTAACCTCCCTGTTGCTGAAAAGGCTAGAGAGAAAAATAGCTTGTTTTTTGTACATTGCTTCACATGTTCACTTGGTACTATTTGGAGTAAAGTGAGTTCATTGTAACTCCTCTGCTTTGTGTTTCACCTTTCAGTTTATGTGGGGCTTTCTGTAGCTGTATGGACATGGACAGAGGGAAAAATGAAAACAGAAGGAAAAGTCTGCCCTCAGAAAAATCACCGTGTGGATTATAAGGGCTACATGGGCTAGACACAGGTGGGCTACGTGAAAAGAAGATTGTTTCGTAGATGATTTGGGGACTATCAGGTTATCAGTGTCTCTCTGAAAAAAAATAATTGAGCTAAACCATACCTATGTGCCAGGGTAACTGTACTACAAGCTGGTTTTGCAGAAACTGCTTTAAACACGGCTGTGAAACTGATGTGGGCAAATCTGTGAATATTTTTCTCTTAAGTTTCAAGGAAATCAAGGAAGGCTTTTTGTTTGTTTGTTTGTTTTGTGGCAGGGAAACAGACAACAGTTATGCAGAACAAATACATTATTAAAGTATTCCCTACATATCTCCCTATCTTTCTCAAGCCATTCCAACAAAAAGCTTTTGTAAGCATGTGGGGGCAGCACTGACCTTTTAATTCTGTTTATATGATGACTAGAAAAAATAAATCCCTGGTCGAGGAGGACCTGAACTTGTAGAAGTTGCCTCAAGACGTTTTAAGCAACTATAACTAGAGGCGCTTCTGCAGGCAGCCAGCCCTGCTCCAGCGCTCCCGGCTGGCAGCAGGCACCTGCGGGGTTGTCACTGGGGCATCTGCGGGGTTGTCACTGGTTTAAGGGAGACTCAAGGGCACCAGCACTTGTCTCAGCCAGCCTAAGAGACGGACAGTGCTGAGGTCGAGTGCCTGTGAGCACTTACACATGGCTCAACATCTTCTCAGGCGCCGTTTTGCTCGTGCCAGCACCAGAGCCCAGCGCCGAGGCTGGTAGTCAGGCTGTGGTTCCTGTGTTGCTCTTTGCAGAGGGTTGAGGCATTTGGTGAGCACTCATCAGACCTGGAACAACCCGTGGGGCTGCCCCACGCTTACAGCAGGTCCTGCCCAGCAGCGTGACTCGAGACTGGCAGCACTGATGTTCTCAGGCTGGCTGTTTTGGAAGCACCCTCCGCTGCACCAGCTGCCCTCCCTGCTGCCAGCCATCTCCCTGCTGTCCCACCTGGGCTCTCAGGACCCAGAGAAGAAGCCATGCATGCAGGGTGGGTGTTGCAGCACTGGCAGGGCCACAGCTCAGTAATGCGGGCCTGAGCACAGCTCTGCAAAAGCACTGGGGGCTGTTCAATGGCGAGGCTGTGGTGTGACTGGTCCCAAGCGTCTCTCGCTCTGGGATGGCCGCTCACCCAGTCCCACAGCTCACGTTGCTGTTTGAGTTCACTTTCAGCTGGTTTTGCTCCCCAAAGCAGAACATGTTGGGAGCCCCTCCTCCAAAGGACAGCTGTGTTGCAAAACCATGTCCATGCAGAATTAATGCAGAGCAGCAAAAGAAGAGAGGGAAATACATCATTGCACCCGTGAGTTGAGGGGTTGTGCAAGGCAGCCCATGGGTAGCCAGGAATGGGGGCCAGGTTAGTCTCTGTCCTTAGCAGTCAAACAGCGCCTTTCAGCACATACATCCTTTTTCTTCTTCTTTTTTTTTTTTTTTTTTTTTTTTTTGCTTAGCCACTTGCTCCTACATCACTGCATGAAGATACAGAGGTACAACCAGTGCAAAACCGCAGCCACTACCCAGGGCTGCCATCCTGCGCGGTGCAGAGCCCCAGCACAGAGCCAGCCTGTGCCCGCTGCTGCCATCAGTGCCAGGGGAATTAAGGGCATTTCACAGCTTTCAGGCACAGGAACAAATTGTAAACTGTAGTGTTGCATCCATGTGTGAACACACACACACAGACGCACAGAGAAAGCCGCCAGCAGCTGATGCTTCACACTAATCACTCTTATAAATGCCTCTAATTAGACTTATAAATACCTCTAACTTTCCTACAGGGAACAAAATGCCCAACAGGCTTAATGTAAACTCAGGGAAAAAAAAGAGTTAAAAAGATGAGTAAAAGCTATTTTTAAACCTGGCAAGTCCTAGACCAGCACTCCTGAAAATTCAACCAGTACTACAGCAATCCTAAATTGCAGTGCCCTGCACCCCACCGGAGCCCTTCAGGCTGCTGGAGGGGAGGCGCAGCATGGGCAGATTGGGGGTGAGCAGCCGGGGGAGGGGCTGCAGCCCTCAGCCTTTGTAGCCGGAGGGCGAAACATTGGGATCCTGCAGAGAGGGAACACAGAAACCCTCAAGGCAGAGAGAAATAGGCCTAGACAAAAGCCCGTTACATGGTTGCAAATCACCCCACTGCTGTTATTTTATTTACCGCTGTCCGCAGGAGGATTGTTTTCTCTTGCAAAATTTTAAGCTTTTTTTTTTTTTCCTTCCTTTTTTTTTTCCCCCTCCTTGCTTCACAACAGTGGTCACTTATACCACAGTGCCACATACAGACTGAACTCCCCTCCGCTGCCAGGCAGGGAGGGGGTGCTGCCGGCAAAGGCCTCCCGAGCATCCGCGCCCACCGCCCCGATGCTGTTTTGATGGAAAAAAAATAAACCTTTTTTCCCAGGAAACGGCCCATGGGCGGCTTATTTCGATGTCTGGGTGAGGAGCATAGCCCAGCCACCCTGCGTGTTCGCTGATGCGTGGGCTCTCGCACAACCCCCGTGCCCTTCCCCGCTGTGCCAGTAAAAACTCCTGACGATTATCATAAAATTTTTTCATTACTCTTTTTCAAAAGATCTCTATATTTTTTTTGAGGGTGTAAGAAAGAGGAACAAAGGCCTCTGGGGTATCCTCACATTCATTTCTTGGATGTTTGTTTGGGAAATAAATTCCCTTTTCAGTGTCTCTGCAGTGCTGTGGAGTCACACTCATCTTCCCCATCCTATTTAGGCAGGTTGAGTTGAAGACTGCTAGATTTTAACCATCATGGGGAATATAAGTCCTCTGTAAAAACAACCCGTAGACTTCTGTGCTTTGAAAGAGGTGCTAATATGGACTGGGATTTGCTCAGTTCCCCCACCTTCAGCTTTAGGGTCTCTAAAATGCCTTTTGGACGTTATCCACCATGTGTGTGAAATCATCATCAGTGTGGAAAGGAAGGAAGGTGAAAAGACAGAAGCTATGACCCTGTGGGGAAGAAATGACTCCTGCCCTTGCTGTAAACATTTTTTTGGTGACGGTGGCTGCAGTGGCCTGGCGTGGGGAGCGCAGGGGGGACCCGGCCCCAACCCCATCCACCTCGAAGCAGGGAGATGAGCTCTCCCTCCTCTGACAGGTATTTACAAGGTGTTTGACCAGGTAATTAGCGCCAAACCAGGCTGCAGGAGAGCCTCCTGGTCATTGCCACAGTGCAGGCAGTGAGCTGGAGGGCTGATTTTCGACGGCTGATTTACCCCAAACAAAGGCCCCAAACAGCACTGAGCGCCCGACTTAGGGATGGTAACTTTAGAGCCAATGGGCTCCTTTCCCATCAGTTTAAAACAGTGTTATTTTTTTCCAAGCTGATAACATTTTAAACATATTGCAAGGCGGAGTTCTCTTGGGAGGCAGGGAAACCCTTGAATTTGCTATAACAGAAACTTCTGTGAATAAGGAAATCCATCTTGTGAATTCACCTGTTGCCAGCCAAGGAGAAATGTTTCGTGTTTTATTTCAATCAAGAATTTGCCGCGTATCTGGTGCTTTATCCAGCCCCACTCTTCGGAAGATTTGATGTTATGCTTGGCAGAGCTCTCAGGTCCAAGCTGCGTTATTAAGCCGCGCTCTACAAGTTTTAACGTTTTAGACCGGTGGTATTGTAGGAATAAAAATGTAGCCTAAAATCCTCACAGAATGGGCAAGGTGCATTTACCGTGGCTCAAATGAATCTTGAATTTTTTTATCAGGGGTTTATATGCACTGGATGCTGTTGAAAAAAAAACCCAAACCCACCACTTTTTTTCCTATAAACATTCTTAGAAATGCGTGGCACATCTGTGGCTTTCAGGAAATCTTTTTTGGCCTTGACCAGCAACTGCATCACCCGCACATCCTTCTCTGCAGGTGCGGAAACCCAACAAACCCTACGTTACTAGCTGAGGAAATTTGCCGTGGCACTGCTAGTATAAATCTTTGCCATGCCCCCAGTGCTGGTTTAAACTCTATCAGTTTAATGCAGCTATCCCGACGTTTGAGCAACCTGGCTACTTCAGGTGAACCACAAGGGCAGTGGGTGCCAGGCAGAGCCAGTTGCTGCACAGAAGGAGGTTTGTGCCTCACACCCCCATTTTTATCAAGCCGTGTCTACTGGCCTTTATTTTTTAACTTTATACAAAGACAGAGCTGTCCTGTAACAGCAGACTTTGATGGGTAGCCTGAGCTTTGCAGTATCTCTATAATGCCATTGACTACATTGGTCAATATCTGCAGCCTTGACCACTTTCTTCAGCCGACTGCATTTAAGGTGGTCACTCTCAGGTGGTGTTGGGTGGGCACTGAAACACATGCCCATGCTCTGACCATTCTTGTCCATATTTCTTCATCTAACCTGCATTTCACAAATATGGGGTGTTTGAACAGCAGTGTTTGGAGCTGCCCTTCGTCTCAAGTGGTGGCAGCTCCCAATGAAGGTGCAGCCATCAGCTAGCTGGGGACATAACCGCTGACATTATCACAGCTGGAGCCACTCAAGCTGTGTCTGTCACAGCACTGAGATTGCTTATATACAAAATGAATTTAGGATTACTGCAATTCAGTGGTCAATGTAGGGCATGGTCCTGTTACAACCTCTAATTATGGGTGGTAACGTCTTGAGCACAAGTGGTAGGATTTTGTTCTTATGGTGTTAAATGTTGGGCCTCACTGTTTGGTGCATCAGCTAAGGCTGCAAATAAGAAACCTTTTCTGCAGTGAAGACCCTACGTAACCTAACTCAATAGGTCCTAGCTGTGGTTTTCATTAGTAGAAAATTCATATCACCTGTGTGCCTGTAGCCCCTCAGTGTGGATCTGGTTGGTGCCCAACAGTTGCTGCTTCCTTTTCTGGTAAGGATTTTTACTTTTATTGCTATTTTATGGTTTTGTTTTTTTTTTTTTTTAGAGTTTATAAGGTGTGGTGTTGTTTTTCTGGAGAACAGGAAAAGAAAATATCTCTGCTCTAGAAGAAGGACGAGTATATAGTAAGCTCTGTTCTGTGAGAGGTGTTCTTTTTTGTTTAATGCTGTTTTAAGTGTACTGTGTGCATAATCTGCAAATGTGGTTATATCTGGTAGTGTTTTTCTTGAAACAATTGAGTTTAATGTATAAGTTCATGCTGAAGTTGAAAATAACATATGCATTTATCTTCAAATGGCTGCAAAGTTAATTCTGTGCTCAGGAAACGTGTATTCTTCATCTGGCATAGCAGTGCTGTGTCATAACTGTAAGTGGAATAAAGCAAAGTTTGTCGCTTTGGTAATAAATATCTTAACCACTGTACTGTATCTTGCTGAGAACAGAGAAGTGTAATGGTGGCCCATGTTAGCACTGAAATGGTGAGCAGTTTAGTTACTGAAAAGTAACATGAGGGCTGAGTTGATTTTGTACAAATGAGGAACAATGTGGGGGAGCTGTGGTCTGATCCCTCTCTAGCCAGTGAAGCCTCTTAATACTAAGCACTGGAAAGGTGTATGATAAGAGAAGGCCTTGTCACCCATCAGAAATCCTGGGCCTGGGTTATACATAGAAAATATCAATGCATTAATAACCCTTGGGTTGTTGGTCTACTGGTTTGTGCAGTTAGGGAATATTTTCCAGCTGTCTTTCTGCCTGTGGCTGGAGATATGTCCTTTATTTGTTTGTGCCTTAAAAATATTTGTAACTGCAGGAATGGGGGTTTTAGAGCCCACCTCAAACACCTATGAGATTCCCAAAAGCCCCTGGGCTTCCTGCTCTGAGCAGCAGAAGGAACCTGGGGGTACGGGGCTCAGCATGGATGTGCACTGGGTGACAGCACTGGAGGCAGCAGTGTGGATCTCCTCCAGTCCTGGGCCATGTCCTTTCCCAGCAGCAAAGGCTGGAGCACAGCTCATGGCTGGGCTTTGGTGGAGACATTGGGAATGTGGGAAACTAACGATAAGAGAGCAGAGTCCTGTTTGTACCTCCAAAGGGGATTTGTGGGGTGAGTGAAGGCAATTCCTTTTGCTGGCTGTCCCATATAAGTGCTTTTTTGCATTGTTCGGGGCTGGGGATCAGGCAGCCTCGCAGCCCTGAGAGTCCCCTGCACACCCTCCCATCGCATCTACAAATGCTTCCTGGTGGAGGATGGGGAGGGCTGATGCTTCTTGGTGACTAACCAGGGGTCACAGCGCTGCTCTGATCTGCAGTGCCCAGCTGCGAGAGCCAGTGCTTTAGTCTTGGGGTTCATGTGTAAAAGATGGTGGTATCTCAGGGAGTATTTAAAGGCTATCTGTTATCTTTATGCCAGGTACAGGGAGGGCAATTGCCACAGAAGTCTCTTAGAGTGTTTTAGGGTTGTGTCTGGGGACACATAAAGTGTGTCATTAATTTAATCTAATCACTTCATGGCCTACTCATATTTTTTTTTTTTTTTTTTTTTGGTCAGGATCATATCAAATATAGTTGTCTGGTTTCTTTCCAGCAACAATGATGAAAATAAAGAGGGAAAAAGTCAAGGCAAGTGCTGTGTACAAACAGCTTTCGGCTCTTCATCTGTGTGGAACTTATCCTTATTAATTTTGGTAATGACTAATGTGATGCTATAACAAAGCACAGTTATTACTGTGCTAAGAGTTCAGGAAATAAATTAGAAAAAACGTTTAACTCACAGGAAGGTTTTAAATATCTTGCTGAAGCTGCCGGACCCGGGCTCCCAGATATCTCTCTGCAGAGCACGCTTTAGCTTTGGATGTACCTTTAAAGACTTTAAACAGCTTGAGACTTGTAGTTTGCCACAGGAGCTTAGAGCAAATTCATGTTTCTAGGTTTTAAACTCTGAGCTGGAGTAAAGAGCCCTGCTCAGGAAGGTAAGGAAAGGTGTAACAAGGTCATTTTGAACCACATACATTCAGGTTGTACCTTTAAAGTAAATTCTAAATTTAATTGAAAGCTGAGGGCAAGGGAGGCAGGGTAGCACCGATGTGCTGACTTATTTTGAAGCGTGTGAGGAGCCGTGCCGTTGAATGCTCAATGAGCTGCAATCTTAATAACACGGTGCTGGGCAAGTCAGCAGGAAGAAGGACTGGGTGAGATGAAGGATGATATTTGGGACGGTGTACAGGGGTGCCCATCTGTGTGGCCTCTCCCTGGAGTCTGGTGCTCTCTCAAGCTGATGGTAGTGTGTGTATGTGAAAGATGGTGATGAAGTCATGTATTTAACCAAAACCTCCAACAGAAGATTTTGCTGGGGTTTTATCGCGCTGGTGAAGCGATGGATGAACAGAACCAACCAGATACGGCTGTTTGAAAATGGAACTGGAAAAGGCAATAGTATCACTGAACTGGTACTCAGTTTGGGTAATAACATTTCTCTTCCCCCTCCATTTTTGAGATCAGCTGGTAAAGGAGGTGACAATGTTTCACCCTCCTTACAGATGGAGGTGCTGAGGCATATAGGGGTGCAGTGCCTTGTCCCATGTCACCCTGCAGGCAAGGGGCAGCTGGTAAAAGTCCCCCTGCTCAGGACTTTGTGTGCCTGATCTTGGTTTAGCAATAGTAACTGATGCTGATTGACAGAAGAGCACCCTCTAAGAGAATAAAAGCTCTTGGTGATATCAGCAAAGTTTTACTTTGCTTTGCTAGTTGTTTTATACTGGAATAATAATCTCTTGTAAAGCTTACCCTCCCTTTGCCGAAGGAACTGGTCACCCAGGTGGTTGTGTGTGCCTTCCAGCCAGGTGCACCCAGACAGAACTCCCAAAGCCTTCTCCAACCAGCTGTGATGCATAAGCTCTTCTGCCCCAGGTCCATGCAGTGCCACCCTCAAGGGAGAGGTGTAATTAGGTCAAGCTTTTCTTTTTCTCGGTAACTGCACTCTTCCCCCTTAGCCTCACTCTTTGAATAAAGAAAATAATGTTACCCATGCTGGCTTTACTGGCTGACAAAAATTTGCATCACTTTGCTATAGAAAGGGTGAATGTCATGATCATTTCCGCATGAATGTGTCGTTGCTTCTACTGACTTGCTGGGCTGATTCGTGGCGAAGCCTTGCTCTCCTGGAGTCTGAAACAGAAATTGCATAGAAGTCTGGTGGGTGTGCTGCTAGACTCAGAAGAGAAACATATCTTACAGTACATGGCTGACTCTTTAAGCTGTTGATATTTATAGCTGTCAGCTGTTACATCTATTAAGTTGCTTGATGGTCTAGGAGATCATGCCTTTGGGACACTGGCAACGGTGATGTCAATTTTCTTGACTAATTTTACCAGCAAGTTTCCTGTTCTCTCCATTTTTAAAAAATTGGAAATAAATATAGAACTCGTATGAGATGTTTTCTAAGTCATAACGCAGGTATTTTTAATCTGTGCATCATGTACATGCAGTTACTCTCCATTTGATACAGCCTTTGCTTTTTTATTTCAGAAGTACTCTGTAAGGGTTTTAACAACAAGCACCTTTCCCAGTTCATACCAGGTTTTAGTAAAAGTAGACTGCAGTTGTCTCCTCTAGTCTAAAGTTTCTGAAAATTTCTTCCCAAGTCCAGTTTGGTCTCATTCACCTCATTATTTATGAAGGATAAAACTAGTCCTTCCACCTGCATGACCTATTCATTCCCCTGTCTATTTAAGAGGAGACTTGCATGAGCTGTTAGTCACGTGTTAGTCACTTGCACCATGTCTAGACCCAGACCAATAGCTCATGCGGAATTAGCTGAAATGCATCAGGCTTTTAAAGCATGTATTTTTACCCCAGAAATGAAATTGCACTGAGCTCAAAGACTTTGTGCTGCATGTTTGCGAACATTGATCAGAAGGGATAGGGGTGTCATCATTCCTGCAACTTTTAGCATCTTCTTGCAAATCTTTGGCTTGTAATTTTTCTTCTTTTTGAGTTAACTGCCATTCAACTACTATTATTTTTTGGGGAATTCTTTTTTCTGTTTGTTTTTTTCTCTGTATGTTACTTCGCCATTAAGTATGTAAACCAAAGTGGTGTAAACACATTTCAATTCAGCACTATAGACAATATATAAGTATTGAAGACTGCCCTTTTTGGAAGCTTTTGGCAGCAATACTTTTTTTTTTTTAAGCTTAAGCCAGTGTTATCACTCTTTGAAATGAATAACGCAGTTGAAATTGGTGTTCTGACTTGCCTGTTATTGATCTCGCTGCTCTAATAACTTTGCCCTGGGAAGGAAATGATATGTGTTTTTGTACGTTTTTGTTCTAGCAGTGATTTGGTTTTACCTGTTTTCCACACCCTCCAAATTATTTCCAGTTAGAATATTTAGCATAATTTCATGGCGCTTGTTCCTGTTCGACGAAAGTCAGTGGAAGCCAAAAGTATGTCCATGTAGTTATTCAGTAGCTAGAAAGGCATCCAAATGTGAAGATGATCATGCTCACCTTCATGAAATTCTGCTTGCTGTTACTGGATATGAACATCAAATTAGTCTGATTCTGAACTTTCTGAATATATTCCTGTGAAATTTTGCTTTGGTTTCAATCAAATACATTGTTATCCTGGAAACAGAGGTTATTGTTTCCGTTTTACTGAAGACAAGTATTTAAACTCAGGTATGGATGTTTCGGAAAAACTTGAAGAAAGCTTAGACTGTGAACTTTTTCATAAACCATAAATCATTATAACAAGATGAACCTTTTACTACCTTTCTCACAATTTCTCCCTAAGGCAGTGTTTTTTTTGTCACTTTTCGGCAGAGCTGTCATGGGAAATCCTTTGCTCTTCATCTTGCTAATATGTATGCTTAATCATCTGTATTTGAAATTTTGGGGTATGTTTAAACCGTGTTGAATAAGTGAAGTTACCCAGTGGTACCACTGGTGTAATACTCTATTGATTCTGTTCTGTTCTTGTGATCCAATATTGCTTAAATCAGAATAATTGCGTTTGTTATGAGTGACTAAATGTGTAATTCTCTAGGCTTCTGGTGACATATCCAGTCAAATTTTTTCTTTATCTTGAGATAGCACCTATAAGTTTAAGTTTATATACTCCACCCACTAAAGAAAATGGTCTTGCATGCTTATTTGAAAAATATCTTCAATAAATAAGTTTTGCCTGTGATCTTGCAGATAGTTAAGCATATGCTTAACATTATAGTGCTACTTCAGTGGGATAATAGCTGGACTGTGCAGAGGATCAAGGGAGCTGGGAAATAAATTCCCATTGCTTAATGAGAACTGAACTTCCCTATACATATTTTTTTTTTGGGGGGGGGAAGGCTAAAGGAGGGTGGGAACCATGTTCCATTATTTTCCAAAACACTTGAAAGCCATAAATGAAGTAGCCCCAGATTCACATCTGTTTCTGCAGTTCAGATGAAGTTAGAGGAACTGATCTAGGTTGTATCTGGCTGCTGATTTGGCCCTTGCCAGCTAACACAGGTGAAAAATATTGTCTGAAGGAAAACTATTTTTACTCCTGTGGGTGTTATAACCTGACAGAACGTGACACTTGCATTTTGCTGTCATGTACCATGAGCTGTGAGGAGCAGGAAAGGCTGCTCTGCCTATAGAGAGCTGAATCAAGCGAAGAACATGCATCTGGGCCTAGTGCCTCAATGTTTTACAGTCACCTGCAGGCAAATTTAAATGTTTCAAGCTTTAGACTCATAATTCAGGTTTCTAGGATTCCTTGATTTAACTGATGCATACAAGGGGAAAACCTGAAACCTGGTTTCTTCCACTTTTATGGGTGTTAGTCCCCACTGCATCATCTCAGTTTATTCCATCTGATGACGTGGTCCAACAATTAGGAAATAAAAAGTTAATCAAATTAAAGCTGTGATAGGGATCAGTTCCATGCAAACTCTCCTCATCCAATGAAGTATCATGGGTAATTTCTCCATTTGAAAAAATACCAGTCTGATTGATTAAACTTATTCTGCAAGTAATGTTTCTGGGTTTGCCAATTAATAAAGCACTACCAATTAAAGTTATACCAGACATCTACAGCTTCCTACCTATGGTTTATAGGGCATCTCTATCTCTACGTTACTTGTGGGCTTTTTTGGGAATAAATGCTGTGATCTTTCCTTTGGTTTTCTTGTCTCTGATACTCCCAAGCTAATTAATATTTGCAGTCTTTAACTATCAAATGGGGTTGCAATCATAGGCACATTCTTAAACCTCTTAGTACTGAAAAGAAGACCTAAATAACTTTTAAATCTGTGAGACAACGTCAAGAAATGTACTTGCTTAAATTTAATCCATCACTCTATGCCAGCAACACATATAGCTGAAAGGTCAGAGAATCATTGAGAGGGAGAAAAACAATTAATTTGGTATCAAAAAGGTAATAGGATAAGGCCCTGCCAACCCTCTCCTATTGTTCTGCCACATTAACTTCAGCAGGTCAGATGCCACTGGTCGTTGACCTCAGGCTAAACAGGGTCAGCCCAGGCTGATTACAAAAGAGATGTGTTTGCACTTACCCAAGTGTGCCTTAAAAAAACCAAACGCACATCTGTGTTGTTCCTGGGGAGGAACACACAAAGGGTAAACATTTTTCAATGCAAATACCACTTACAGAATCTTCTGCATGAAGAATGGCGTCTCCCATCATGGCATGGCCCCTATGTGTGAGTCCTTCCCACCACCGTGACGCGTGGTAACCCCAGACTTGCCAGTAGGTGTGTGTCAAAGAACTGGTGATGCACTGGGAAAATCTGCCATGAAAGGAACTGGTGGAAAACAGTTGTATTTTTTTTTTTTTCCTCAACTCTGCTGCCGCACATAATTTCAGTAGGAGGCCTGCTCCAAGAGGAGCTGCTGATGTTATCAAAACAGAAGATGCCAGCGAGTTAGGTAACTCTCTCTTGGTGAGGGGGAGAAAAAAGGTCCCAAAACTTTCAGTAAAGGTCATCCCAGTGTAGTGGGCGAGATCTTGTCTTGTAAATTCACCTGTCTAAGCCCTTGGGATCTGCTCTGTACTCCTGCTGGGGTCAGTGGTGCTCCCCTCCTGGGGACAATTCATCTCATCCCACTGCTTTTTGGTGCTTAGCTAGAAGGAATCACTTTCTATTGATGCTGGATTGGCTTCATCAATGCTGTGTTGACCCACAGGTTGATTTTTTTTTTTTTTTTTTTTCTTCTACTGCAGCTCTATGTGGTTAAGGCCCATGTGAGGATATTGTGTTTCTCTCTCTCTTCTTCCAACAAATTCTGATGCTTTTGGTTGACTTCAGCCAAAGCTCACCAACTGGTAAAGAGCCACAAGTTTCTGTAAGATTTGTGACAGCAGAATACAAGTAGGGCAGAGAGACTCTGGAAGTCTCTTAAAGAGATGGTGAAAAATCTGTAATGTCAGCTCACTTCTGATAGTAAAGAAACCACGGGGAGGGGAAGAAACTGTGCGGCTCTGCCACAGAAATGGTTATAGATGAGAAAAACCAAAACCAAGATGCAAATTGTGGGAAACCTGGCTTCTGTAGCCCTTTAGTTTTCCAAAGCCAACTTAGATCCTGACTGGATGCAAATGTCTTATTTCCGTGCCTTATGCCAGACTGCCCCATCCAAGCTTGCAGCTCTGGAGTTCAGACAATTTTAATAATTACGGAGCTGTAAATATTCCAGCTGACAGATGTGAACTGGAGTATCACTGTGTTGTAAAAACATTTGAGACTCTAGCTCCAGGCTAGAGACAGTTAGCTAATTGGGAAAAAAAACCCAAACCAAACACCCTCCTACTTTCATATGCCGTCTACCTGCTCAAATTTTAATAGGATTTCTCCCCTAAAGATACTCATTTAGTCTATGGATGAGACCTTTTGGAACCAGTTAAATTTGTATTACCTTTATTGCTGGGTTTGATTCTGCAAAGTGCTGGGCCTTCTCCACCTCCGCTGGGGAACAGGAGTTAGAGGTTTGATTTTAAACACCAGTGTTTCTAATGCAGATAGAGAGGACTCCTAATCGTACAACTGTTTTTCTAGGAAAAGAACAAGTGAAAACAGGGCTATGATAAGTGCTGGTAAATATACGTTGCATAGTAGAATTTGGGTGGGGTGAGGGGAGCAATGGCAATCCATTAAAGTAGGAAACATTTGCATCTTTAAAAAAAAATTTGACTGCAACAATGCTCTTTTGCTCTGGATCATGCTGATTTAAAAGCATTAATTGTGAAGATTTCTAGTATGTTCTTGAGTATTGCTAGGCTTTGTTTTGTGTTGACCAACAGCCCTCTGTGCAGCTTCCGCATTTGAAGTCTTGCCTCATGCAGTGCTTCCACATTTGAGCATTCACTGGTCACAAAGATAATATTGTAATTGTCCCGATGACTGTGCCAGCAGGTGATGGCCTGCTGTGCTGAAGGCACCCAAATGCAGGTATTTCTTCATCACGAAAGAGCAAAACGCATGCACTTTGCTCAGATGGCTCAGAAAACAAGGCAAAGGGTGGGAAACTGAAGTGCTGAATGAAGAATAAGTTAGATAAGTGGAAAAGTAAGGAGGATTTTGCCAAGCTGAGACTGTCCTGTGGTGTCTATCACTTAGAAACCAAATTGCACGGTCAACTGCGATAGCATGAAAGCCCATCAGCCCAGTAATCTCCAGCTTGTAATTGATTCTGTTTCTACAAATGTTAGCTAAAGCAAAAATCTGCATTAAGGTAAGTGCTAAACATCCATCAGCCTGACTGATTAGTCAAAGTAGGAATTGCTGGAGAAATGCACGTTATTTGCCATCAGATTAAGTGAAGTTTTGCTTCCACAGTCAGAAAGCTAATAATTCGCTTCTGATGGGATCAGTTCAGTTTTCAGCTCCACTTGCTGTGCAAATCTGTGTTTGAGGGCACATCTCTTCAGATCATGAGGCATATAGGCAAAATAAAAATATTTTCTGATTAAGTAGATATCAAAAGCTGTTGGGGGAAAAAAGCTTCAATTGCAAAGACTGAACAACTAAACTAGACAATAAACAGGCCAGACCCTTAATATAAAGACCAACTGGGTTTATCCATGGATTGTCTAAATATTCTTTGATACTGCTTTTTTTGTGTTGTACCTGTTTTTCTTTGCCATTTTCTTTTCTTAAAGCATGATCAGCTGATATTAGTTTCCATGAACTTATTAATGTAACTATGCTTTTGTGAACTGGGCAACTATATTCCATACCTAAGAATGGATACAAGGTATATATGTTTTTACAATGTAATAAATGTATTGACTTAGTGGGGAGATAACACTGAATTTGACAAACTCATTTTTTGAAGCATTCTGTAATGATTATGGGTGTCCATACTAAAATTATTCCTGGTCCAACCAAAATCCGGCACTTGCTGATGCTGAGGAACTACGTGGCAGATGGTATTACTGTTCTTTCTACCTTATGTAACATACAACGTAAATTGAGTTTTATAATATCCTACTCATACTTTCATTGAACACTCTAGTATTAAAACTTAAAATTCACTTATAAAAGTGTTCTCTAGTAATCATAGGACTCTCAATCTTAGCAAAAATGAATGTGAGGAGATTAAAAACTTGGTTTTCTTTGTATTCAAGCAAGTACCTGTGAATAATTGATTTTCTGTTTGCTTATCTCCAAGGTGTAAGTGTCTTGCATGTACCTCACCAAGAAATCTAGTGAGTATAGAGCAACCCTGCAGTTCAACAGCAGCCGTTCCCTTGGCAAAGTGCTATGGAATTTTTAATGACTGCTGGTGGTCAGGACTCTGCTTTTATCACCATGAATTTTACCACCTCTGACCATGTGCGCTGGGCTAGCAGGTTTGATGTCAACAGAGCACACTTACCTGAACCAGCGTTTTGTTGTTCCTTCCTCAAAATACCCAATACTTAATCACCTTGGAAAGCCCTCTCATTCCCAAGTTCTCAAAAAATGTCCTCCCCCTACATATTGATGATGAGCCTCTTGACCCTGTGACCCTGGTGGCTATGTTATTTATGAGCAGTGTGGGGGAATTGCCTTGGCTGTGATCCCACAAGGCTAGTCCCACCAGACACCCTGCAAGCCAAGCCATGGTGGTGCTGAGATCCTAAAAATGTCTGAAGATATTTATCAATTAGCCAGATATTGCCCTGGACACATCATGACTTGGCAAGCTCAACCCAGGAAAAAGATGAGGCAAAACGAGCCACCCAACAAGCAGAAGGAAGCTTCTGGTACAGATCTGTCCATCCTGGTGGGACTCCTGTGGGGCTCTGAGCTCTGCTGAAATGTTTTCTGCAGGATGGGTGAGCTGAGAGGTTTCTCTCCTGTGCGGGTGCTGTGGTTTGCGTTCATGCCTTTCTATCTGCTGGGGCATTTCTTGTATCAGAACTGGCTGTTCCCCAGAAACCTGTAAGGCTGCTGTTTCCAATGACCTTTTTCAAATTTAGGTGAAACTGCTCCTCAGGCTCAAAAAGAGCAGCTGACGACAGGAACGCTTAAACGGGGTTCCTCGTGCTTATTTGCGATATCTTACACAACTAGCAGTGTTGTTGCTTCTCAGATTTGCAAATAACATCTCTCCACAAGGGCTTTCCCTTCCCTTGTGTGCAATTTTCAGCTTACGTGCGTGTGGCTGGGGAAGCTAAGCCGGAGCAGGGAAATTCACTGGCAGGAACAGCACTTGAGATATTTCTGTCCACAACAGAAGTGGGAAGAGCTGCAGCCTCTGTGGGGTAACTTTCTTTGGTGAGACTTTCAGCTGACTTTTCTGGCCCCAAAACAGTTGATGGGACTTTGTGTAAGTACCTAAACATTTAGATACATGTGAACTAAATAAAACCACCAAACCATATGCAGTTTATTTAAGGTTACAATAGCTTAATTTCTTAAGCATCCTTGTTAAAAAATGAGCAACAATTCAGCCTTTAATACAATGTCGAGCTGTGATTCATAGTTGGTGGTAGGAGAAAGCAGTGAACTAATTGCTTGGATCTGGTCAGCAGACAGTGAAGCAGTTCCCTTGTCCGTGATACCATGCCCCTTCCCTTTCTGATTATTCACCAGAAAACATCCTACGGTCCCATTCATAAAGTCCAGTAATGACACAAGAAATGTCAGGAGTATCTGCTGAAAGAGTGGGAGGCTGACAGAGCAGCACATTGTGAGCCTGCAAGAGCAGCTCTGCGTTTCCTCTGGGGTTGTTTTCAGTTCTTTTGTCAGCTGATTACATGGTCTTTTATAATTTCTAATCTACAGAATAGAGCTATTTACTTGCAGATTATGTGAAAGTCGCAGACTTATGCAAAAGAAAACCAAAATAATCTGAAAGTGGATTCTGTTAGCAAAAGTTAAACTTCATTTAGGTGGCTTTTATCTAAAGGGGAGTTTAATCTAGGGGTGTGAAGGAAAAAAACGCAAAACTTCTGTCAGTCTTTGAGATTCCAGCCTTATGGAGTGAATTCACCAGTGCCACCGTATGTGTGACTTAAATTACTTGTCCCTATTCAGCAAAATGTATTAAAGACTGCTTAAAGTTAAGATTGGTTTTATGTGTTTTGGTGGATAGGAATGGTGAATGTGTGCTAAAGTCCTTTGTTGATTTATTGCCTGTGCACATTAAATACTATAAAGCTATATACTATAACTACTATAAAGCTGTAATAAGCTATAAACAAGCTTATTACATTTACTGTCTTCTTTACTGTTAATGAGAATAGTACATACTTATCCTGATGCTTTTTTATGTTAGACTGTGAAAGTGGGTGCTGATTCTTTGCAGAAAGAAGGAACTGTGAGGTTAGGATTTGGGATATAAGCAAAGTGATTTGTGAGATGTGTTTATATTGGTCCCCAAATTTTTTGGGGTAAATCTGGGTTTGCAGATTCAAGTGGGGAGAAAGTGTCTGTTGAGACAGTTGTCGTAGTAGAATGTGTGTGTATGTGTATAGAAATATATAAAAGAAAGTCATGAAATAAGTTGAAAGTGGTGCTAGTGAGCAGTATAGTTTCATGTGGGTCTCAAGATGGAAAGAAGGACCTTGAGATGGGACCTGGTGGAAACAAAGGAGGTTCTTCCTGGCAAGTTTGAGTTGAATTAGTGAGAGGGACCTGAAATTCCAGCATGGATGGAGGAGGGAAGGGTTTGCTCAGCTGTATGTAAAACCGCCCTCAGCTCCTTGCAAGGCCTCCATATGACTTTCAGATGTGACTAGGTGTGTGCAGATGGTTGGTGTGATATGCTTATGATTTATCAATATGAACTTTGAAAGCTGGCTTAAACTCCTCTCCTCAGCACCTGCAGCAGGCCCCCTGCTATCTGCTGTGCAAAGTGGACAGATGTACATTGAGGAGGCACACTTTATTTTTCTCGGGTCAATATTTCACATGGAGTTCTAGCAGGACAGATTTGTTTGTTTTTCATCAAGCCCCTTATTATCATACTTCTGTTGGGGGTTGAACAGTATTGCCGGAATAATAGGATCTGCAGTGGAGGGTGGTGTGCTGATACCACTAAGTTTGGCCTCCCAAGAAACTGCTCTTCCGCTTGTGCGAATGCACTGTTGCACCAGAAAAAACCTAGCAAGCAAAAAGGTAACAGTGTGTGTGATGTGCCGGTGCAGAGGTCTTGGGGATAGAATTTGGCTCTGTAACAAAAAAGAACAGACCTCAGCCCCAAATCATGTCTTCTGATATCTTGTTTTGCCATGAAACCTCTAAAAATTAGAAAGAAAGAGTCTTGTTGGCTTTGGTAACTGTTAATGAAGGGTCTCCAGAGGCTTCCCGGTGCTTGTTGGATAGATGTATTTGGAAGCATTAAGAAAGATGATTCCCTATGGCAAAGCTTGATTTGAGAAAGAGATTCTTGCTTCTCATTTACGGTTTTCTGGCTTGAATAGGAGTTAAGTTTACACATGAGGGTTTCTGCTTCCTATTACCAAAGCAAGTACTAAAACTCTACTTACAGTTTACTGTTTCTGTTGTCTGCAGATTATGCAGAATGAATTCTCTTGTGTCACTAAAAAATGAATTTGATAGTTTCCTGAATAATTCTGTTAATCTGGAAATGGCAGGTCTGCCCAAGCCATCTAGGTGCTCATCCTACTTGTGCATTAATCCAGCCCTCCAACGAGAACATGTTCCAACAAAAAGAAGCATTCACCTTGCAGAAACCTCATACAAAACATCTTGCTCCATGACTGCACTTGAGGAAAATATTAAAAGGAGCTGTTTGCTTCGGGATGCATGCGACTTCTTTCACTGAGTCAGAATGGGGCGTTTGGCTTGTAAGGGCACAAAAAAAATATCTATGGTATATGTTCTGCTTGTACTTTATTTTAAATGCTTCCCTCAGAGTTTACCACTCTTATGTTTAATAGTAGAGTTCTGTCTCCAAGATTATGAAGTGGTTTACAGACTGTTTACGTAGGGATTACTTTATTTATCTCTTAGCTGCCTCTCAGAATTTGACAACTGTGTCCTACAATAATGCATGATTATTTTTGTTAAAAAAAAATATAAATCTGCATTATGAGGATCTAGTTCACAAATCCAGACTCACCCACACTGTTTACATGAAGACATGTATTTGGATAGGGGTTTAGACTCATGCCTGGAGCAGAGAAACCAATGCGTGTTTTGTCCCAAAAGTGAATTGTTAAACTGTAGGTTTCTCTCCCTCACCTTCTCCCATCCCCTGCTAGTGGGGCTGGACAAGGTGTACCCTTAAAAGGCCAAATGCAGTCCAGTCTGACAGATACTTTGAGGCTGACTCCTCCTAAGCTCTCTGTGCAACCTGAGTCTGACTAGCAGCCAGAAGCATGGCTGGGAAATGGGCCGTCCAGGAGACTCAGCAGCTTTTGTTGGTTTTCACTGTGCAACGTAGATAGCCTTTGTGTTTGTCTAGCTATAGGATAGGAAATGTGCATTTAATTCTTGTTTTAAAAACAGATTTGAAGTAACAGAAAGCACCATTGCCACCAGCCTCAGAAATGCGGAAGCAAGTTGAAAAGTAGGAGAGACTTCAGATCTTGTTGTGACCTTACAGGCTTTGCTCTGGCTGTGGTCACATACATTGTGGCTCACATCTTGATTTTTGTACAGAACTAAACTAAATCCTCAGGATGGCCCAATTGCTCTTCTGTGCTAGAAGCACTAGAGAGTAACATGTTTACCTTCTTGGTCCTCAAGATGCTTATATTGTCTTGTCACTTTTTATACTGAAATATTGTGGTGAGGAAGACCAACAGACATGGCTTTGATGCTGAGTCAACTTGGTATAAAAGTAGTTTACAGCTGCAAAATATCAGTACGCTTACATACAGATATGTACATTCACCCATAGAGCTCTGTTTCTTGTCTTTAGTCACAAGACCAGGTGTCTTGTTTTTTGTATTCAGAGCTGGCAGTCGTTTTCCCAGACACTGTGCCTATACAGCCCTTGTTTTCTGTCCTGCCAGTCAGCATCATCTTCGCTGGTAACAACTGCGAGAGTCTGTTTTGTTCCTACAGAAGGTCTCCGTCACTGGAGGGAAGAAAAATTTGCCCTGCCTAGCAGAAGCTGCTCTGCCCCCTGCTTTCATTTGGACTCGCCCTCTAAATCCAAGGGACATCAAAGGTTTCCCCCGTATGATGGAGACTCCCTGGCCTGTTCCAAAGCAAAACAATGGCTTCCCTATACTCTGGGATCTGTGCTCAAAACGTGCCTGTCTGCCTGGCTAATGGGGCTTGGACTGTTTCTGCTATAAAGGACTGGTTGTCTTTTGCGTAATGGCCTTTGATAGATATTCTGGGTGGGTACACCCTAACATACAGTGTAAGGAAAGAGTGTATTAATTGCACGGTATTTGGGGAAAAAAAAACCCAACAAAAACACCAAACCATGAAATAGGAATGAACTATATTGTGACAGTATTGGTATAGATAGTGTTTTCTAAATAGCCCAAGGGAGATGCGTAGGTGTGAGTATATAGTGTTTGTCAAGTCAACTTTAGCTAGACCAGGTAGTAAAAGCATTGAAGAACAGATTTATTTATTTATTTTTTCCAAAAATGGGTTGACCACCTAAATGGAGTCAGTGGTCCCAGGTGGTCTTGAAACATGTAGTTTTAAAACCTTGAGAATAAGCAGGGATGCTGCGGCTTCATTGCTCTTTGCACTTGGAATATATAGAGGAAGCTTTTTTGCAGACATCCTGCTGGCACAGTTCTCTGCCCCATTTTTAGAAATCATGCAAATCCTATTTTTAAAAAGAAAACCTACTTTTGAAAGTCTTATCCTGTATCACTGGAGCCTGATTGTGCTGATGGAAAGTTCTGTTGCAAACATACCCATCCGATCACTGCTCAGTGTCACGTATTACTGCTGCCTGACTTCCACCTCTTGAATACAAACGTCTGATCTTCAGAAATGCGGGGAACATCTGAAGAGGCAATGCAAAACTAATCTAAAGGCAAAGACGTCTTTGTCTTTCTTTATTTTAATTACTTTTGGAAGTTTTGTCAAGATACTTGGAGTTTTGCAGAAAGGGAGTTTGTGGGGAACTTTGTGTACAAAGATTAATTTTGCAGAGTAAATTAACTTTATTTTGCAAATTTTCCACCTGAAAATGAAAATAACTTGGCTGAAACTGAATGAAGTTAAATCGGAGAAGAGAAAATGAGAGAATAAAATTGGGAGGGAAAGTAGTATCCTTTACTCTTTGAGAAAAGGCTTTAGTAATGAGGCAGTCTTCTGCGTGTTCCATCAAAAGGGACATTTATGGCTGAGACTCGTGCCTGATACCAGGTAGGTTTGCATCAAGTTTTGATGTCTGATGTTAGATCACTAAATACCCTCTCTTGCACTAAGTTTTTGTTGCTTTTTATTGCCTCATCTATGCCTGAGGATTCCTGTTAAACCGCAAAGTCATTGTTTCCTCTGTAGCTTGGATTCCTTCCTGTAAACAGAGATGCGCTGACTGCAGAGCGCTCATGCAGCCATGGCCGTGTAAGCTGGGAGACAATAGTTCACATCATCACATACAGTAAAAGCCAGAACATTCCTGCTTTGCCGACTCCGATTCTGACAACCATTGTTCTTTTTGTGTGTGCAGTATAGTATCACAGGCAAATAAGGAAAAATTGCTTTTTATTAATAACTGTATGAATTGGAACAAAATAGTGTCCAAATTCTATTTCAGTCAACCTGAAAAGAAAATCCCTTCTGTCAGGATATTTACAACACTCAGCTAATGAAATACAAGATGCAAAGGTTGCATCACAAGAACACTTCTCATCAGCTAAATACACCTCAGGGCAAGCTAGAGATACATAGCTACTTTTAGGAGCTTATTAACTTTGTGGTTGTGTCCTTCAGGCTGTTACATCCTGGAAAAATATTTGTTTCCTATCATTCAACTTCTTTGTTTTCAGATCACTTTCTAATTACGGTACTTGTTTACTGAGTCCAAGTCTACCTACAAAGGTTCATACTTCTCCCACTGGATGGAGATGATTTATCTCCATCCACCTATCTATATGTCGCACGGAGAGAGCACTGTCTGAAGTTACTCCAAGTTATTGTAATAACTTGGAAGAGAAATGTGTGTTAGCTTTGGGGTGTATTGCCACATCTGTTCAGTCAATGTAAATCACCTGGGCAAAAACGTTTTCTGGAGGAAAGCAATTTTACTACACCTTTTACTGCTTTGATTGCTGCTCTTTGAATACAGTGATGGCAGCTATTCTGGAAAATTAGGTTTGAAAGACAAAAATCAATGAAGGTACCCCCCTTCCCAAGGTAAAAATAGTTTCTCTCTCAAATATTTCTGAGGTATTTGGTAGTGCTTCCTTGTTTCTTCTGTGGGTTTTAAACTAAATGTGTGGTAGGTGACACAACCTTGTTGCAGAGCAACTCCGGCTTTGTTTTGTTTGCTCGTCACTGCTAGTGAGAAAGGAAGAATAATGATTTATTGATGTGGTACAGAAGTGGTTGATTTTTACTTTAGGGAACTGGGCCTTTCTTAGCACTGAGAATAAATGCTGTGAACATCTCTATAGTCCTGCCTTGGTCCAGTAAGCAATATTAATATCCTTGTGCTATATAGCAAGTCACCAGTGCTTAGGTGGCTTCATAGCCTAGTGGACACAAGAGGTAGAAGCATTAGGGCTATTCCCATCCAAAACATTGTCATCTACGGCCGATGCCCAAAAGGTGAGTCCAAGCTGTCAATTTTAGATGCCTAATTCTAATCTCTCCTCTTTAAAATGTCTTATGAATAAGAAGAGGTGGAGGAAGCCAATTTGCCCCCAAAAGAGCAGATTAGGGCAAGGTAAAGGATTAGGATTTGGGCTGATGTGCTGCCAGAGTGTAAAACAGATATTCTTCACTCCCCATGTTGCTCGATAGCAACTTTGCAGAACACTTAATAGATCTGGCTTGAAGTTTGCCAGGTTGGTGTTCTTGTTTCCCTGAGACCGTGTACTGGTGTGCTTGACTCAGGTAGCTGGAGATGGCATAGAGCCCCTTCAGTTTAGCCACCCAAAAATTAGGCATCCAGTTTCAGGGAGGTGGGTATGCTCCCCTGGCAGCTGGTGGTCAGGTTGACCTCCTCCAGTGGTTGCCTTGTTCCACCCTGCAGCAGCTAAGGTGAGGTGAGTCCCACTCTGATCTTTCCTTTCTCTAAAATGTTTGTCTCCTCCACTACTGCCCTCTGGGCTCTGCTTGTTGCTTTGGAGGTAGAAAATAGCCAAGGGCATGCTCGTGGACTAAGTGCAGGGAAAAGCTAAGCTGCAACTGAGCTGGGGAAAGAGTGTATCTAGGGAACTGGTTATTTCTTTACTTTTGTGAGTGCAGTCTTAGGCCAAAATCTAAGCTTCTATCACCTGCTAGTGTAAACCTCTGTAATCCTAAAGGGTGTTCCCATAACAGCTTCAGTTTCTCTAAATTGTTTCTGTTTTACCGCTGTCTCCTCCTCTGTCCCCATCCTTCTGCCCCTTTGCCCTGGCATTAGTGCTTGTCTTTGAACCAGCCGACCACAGGGCTAGAGCTCATCTGACTGGAAACCAGACCACCCCAAAAAGGTGCAGGGGAGAGTTGCGTGGTAGCTTCAGGAATGTTGTAGGTTTTGAGAACAGAACCCTTGTCTGCCTGACTTCAAACATGAAAAAAGCTCTGAAGGTGGATTGTTGGGATCTGCAAAGGGTTAGTTGCCAGTACAACTGCTTCTGCTGTAAGAGGCAAAAACTTGCTTGCTGCCCACCTGGACAAAGGAGTCCTTCAGGTGATACTAGCAGGTGTCACCAACAACCTGCACAGTGGTCATCAGTCACCTTGGTCTAGTACTCTGTGTTGCTCAGTTTCTGACATCAAAGTAAATGCGGAACAAAATGGCCAATGCTGACTTCCCCCCCGCCCTGTTTTCTGATGTAGAAAGTGGCGTCTACACAGGTAATGCTCATTCCCCTGCTAATTAACTGTGTTTATAGACATGTTTTTCTTTCCCTACTTGACTCTATCAGGGTGTTGGGGTGGTGCCTTCTAGTTAACGCTGAGGGGGTAAGGAGGATGAGGGACGGAGATATAATTCCTTTTTTGCATTGGTCACTTACTGCCTGGGGCATGCCTGCCCGCAGGCTTCCTTAAATGCAAACTTATTTGTGGAAGTCTGGTGGAGCCTTTTGTGGACTAATGTGACCAAGAGGTATTTTATCCCAAGGGGGGAGGGAGCAAAATGCATCTGCAAAGTCTGCAGGAACTGTTATGGAGGCCTCAGCTTCGGATCTGCCTATACCTGTCACAGGGTAAACAAAGCGCCCTGGGAGGACTCGGGGTTAGCTGAACACCTTGGTCACACACTAAGCAAACTATCCCCCAGGTGTGCTTGCAGAACAGACTCTCCATCAGCGTCCTGTCATGCACAAAATGTTTATCCAATTTGTCAAGATAATCTTTCTTCAAATAAGCTCAGGTCCTAGGCCTCAGAACAGCCCAATTTCAAGCAGTATAAAGTAACTCTCTTTATTTTTTTTTTCCCCTCCTTTTCTCGCCCTCCCCCCCTCCTTTTAATCACTGTGTCAACTTTTCCTTGGCGTTAAGCAAACTGAAAGTAATTATATCATTCTCAAGTGAGTTATCTTTTGACGGAGTTAGCTGATTTGTAAGTTACTTCAAAATGCTCCCAAGTTGTGGTATCCCTTTCCAAACACAAGTTCTCAGATGCTTCATGAAGTTGAGCTCATCAATGACCCAACAATTTGTTTATACAGGCATATATAATAGCTAACTAATGACAACTAATTTAGACCACTTGTAAAGAAACAGAATTTAGATTTTTTTTTTTTTTTTTAGCTTAATGGTAGCTTTACCTATAGTTCTGGATTTCCCTTAGGAATTTAAAAGAGTCTGTACATTGTCATTTTCTGCTTGAAGCTGTCAATACATTTTAAGTCTATTCTGAAGTATGGATTAATAATAGATCAGGTGTTACTGCCTAAGACAATGCTCACTCTTATTTTTGACAGACAACAGTTTCTTAGTTGTATTGCATACAGAATATTACTTCTGTGATCACTCACAACTGTCAGATTGAAAGTAATTTGTGTGTTTTTTTCCCCCAGCTCCCCCAAAGAACTGAGTGTATATCCAAAACCAGAAAGATAAATAATCTTTTTTTTTTTCTCCCCCCCGCCATGTGTTTCATTCATTGATTTCCCTCCCACCCCATGTAGCACTACAGAATCTGTCATTTCCTTTTCACTTAAATTAAGGTGGAACCAAACTTTATGTATTCACTTACAGTTCTTTGCAGCTAGAATCCTTAATGCAAAAGGACTGCTGTGTGGGCTGTTTAAAAATTGAACTTGGTGGGTAAAATCCTGCTCAGTTGGAGACAATGGATATGTTCCTATAGGACTGTATGGGGCAGAAGTGGTCAGTGGGTTAACGAGGAAACTTGCAGAAGAAATTGAGTAGGAGCTGGTGTAAGTGCTCACATCACCTCCATCTGTACAATGGCCAGGTCATGCATAATGGCTATTTTTGCGTTTTGTATTAGAAGGCCTGTGTTTAAAACCTGATTTTTAAAGGCCATGAAGCAGCACCAATCCTTACGTTCATGATGCTTATTGTTTTGGGAAGAATTGCTACGTTTAAACAGACTGGTGATATCCTTTTTATTGTTTGTGAGTGGGAAATAGTAAAATTTGCCTCTGCAGCAGATTATGAATTGGAAGAGAACAAAAAAATCATTCTTAAAAACAACTATGTCCGTTTGTTTTCTTTGCGTAGATTCCAGCTGGGTTTAATTGACCAAACTTCCATAAGTGATAATCTCCCCTACATACCTTTGGCAGAGCAAAGGGGCTACAATGGGTGAAAAGAGGTGGAGTTTTGATACAACGTACTCTTCCTCCACCATCAGTCAGTTCTAGATATTTGTAAAAATAAATCTTTGGACTACAGTGTGGCAAAAAAAAAGGATTAAAAAAATATCTAGAGCTGCTATGAAGATAATAATTGCTATATTTACATAAGTAAGGGATGTGATAGCTAATAAATAGAACTTAATTAATAAAGATTGCCATTATGCAGCTGAGGACCTTGAAGCGCTTAACAATTAATTAAGCCTCCCAACCCTTCTGTGTTATCAATAAGTGTTGTTATGATTATATACCTATTCTACAATAGGTAAATGGAGACCCTGTGCACTTAAGTGAATCATTTTCCTCAAGGTCACATAATGACGTGGAGATAGAATTCAAGAATCTTCACATCACCACCTGAGACTGGTCCTTAGACAATATGGTTTTGGCATAGAGAGGGGGAAAGCATATTCATGCTGGTGTCTGAGGAACCATTGTCTTTTGGTTCATGTGGAGTACGTGTTATACATGTTGTCAGGGTTTTTTTTGAATGGTAAATTTATCTTTTCTATTGCATTGCCAGTCAACTAATTGCTGTCTGTGCAGCCTCACAACTGTTCTAAGTTCGTTCTGTATAATTTTATTTCTGTTCATGCTCTCTTATGCTTTTGTTTGTATAACTCAGTTTGCATATTATACAGTGCTTGTCTGACTCATTTGCAAGGAAATAACTGAAGAATTGTGCTGCATAATATTTTGAGTGAGAAGAAGTCAGTCTTCGTCTGGTTGATTTGATACTCCCAGGAATCACTTTGCTAGTTGCCGAAGAGTGAAATACTGCCTGTAAAAGGGTGTGAACAGGCACACACTCAATTGTGAAAGGGAAATTGAAACAGCAGCATGTCAAGACTAAATTTGGCTTTTGCTGAGGTAACTTACATATTGCCTGACTCATCAAAGGTAGCAGGAACGTATTGCTTTCGGGTAGAGCAGAGGCAGTATCTTCCTTCACAGGTACCTCTAAAGTTATATATAAAAGGCTTTCCTTTCTGGGTGGTGGTATGGCAAGATTCTTGTTACTCTTGGACAGATTCCTTTGCTGGCCTCATGCAAAGAATCTGTCCCAGTGCCCTGTGAAAATAATGATCAAGTACTTCCTGGCTAATGATTTCCGGGAGTATTTCTGGCAAAAGAGAAGTGTTCTCTGAGCCTATGCTTAGGCAGAAAAATAGTGAAATGCATACGGCCAACCCCAAATGTGTACTATTCAATGAGCCAGAACTTTCAAAACAATGAAAATGAATTAAAAACGTTACTTTGCCCACACCAGTGAGAGCTGGAACTAAAACACTTGTAAATAAAGTAGATTCTTAAATAATGATGAGATTCTAGGAACTGGGGTGTTTACAAAAACCTTGCTCTTTTCGATCAGGCTATGACAAATCTTGTAATAAAATGTTAACTTTTGGCAACGGTAATGTTGCTTTGTGACTGTTTAAGAAAAAATACCCAGACTGACAGTCTCTTAAATTTGTAGTTTTTTTGAAGCAAAACTTTATTGTTGTGTTTCCTTCTTTTGCAGCAGACCAAATTATGCTGTTTTGCCATGTGGAAAAAATAGTGGTGCTTTTTTTTCCCCAGATATTTTCACGTTATGATTATTGGAAAGGTGTGCTTTTAATTTTGCGTAGTTTTGGAATCTCAAGGATACTTTCATTTCATTTTTCATAAGTTTTTTTGCCATTGTGGGCATAATGTGCTCCTATTGACCTGTAATAATTTAAGGCTTCATGTCCAGTATGAACACTCACCATTTTAGCATCATGGCAAAAACAAAGCTCGTATCTGCTGTATCCAAGCAGGCCCTACGCTTGCCAATTATGCTAAGGACCTGTTATGCTCTGTGACCTGTTGGCTCCATGAGGGGATCAACAATTATGAGTTAGTCTTAGTCTCACGGTATATGGTCACGTTGCTAGTGCTCATGGGACAGCTCGGGACACAACACTGAGGTAAAAAACATGGAGCTTTGATTCTCAGACCCACGCATATGTGTAAAACTAAACTAAAGAAGCTATGGCTTCTATGAAGCATTATGGCAGGAAAGTGGCCAGACTTTCTGCTTGCATATTTGTTTTCTAGGGGTGGTAAACTTCTGTCATTTAAGTCTAAACTGTGCTGAAACTGAAGGTAGTCATAAATATGTTGCTGTTAGAATATAGGAAAATGCACATGCTTCTCAATCTCGCTTTCTCTTTCTCCTGATTTATTAGTTAAATGTGGTTTTCTTACTAGTATCTTGTCATATTTTGGGAAAATTAATATTTCAGAGGGTTCTTTTTTCTTTTACTGAGAATGTGTCACATGAGGAACGTAATCAGACAGTGGTGGTTCTTGGGGAAAAGCTCAACCTCATTTTGCAGACTCAAGAAGTTCAAATAATTCTGACAGCATACAAATGTTGGTGCTTAACCAGGGATTGTCTCTCAACCTTTATGTTCGTTGCTGCTTCTTGATTGAGTATTCATGTTGTTGTATGGAAGAATAAAAGGTTGCGAGATAATTCCTTACCATTCTGGTAAGCTGTGATCTGGGGTGTGCAAGGAATCATCTCTCATTTTGTCAGTGTTACTCCTTTGAACTCCTGGCTAAAAAGCTGTAATAAAGATCTGTCTCAAAAGAAAGGTCATCAGGCAAGTGCTGAGACTTCAGGAAGTCTTAAGCAAACCTACAGAGCCTTTTTGCCATTGGATTTCTCCATCTTGAGCCAGGCCTTTCCTTACTGGTGTGTACTGTAATGAAAATGCCAGTGCTGCTCTAACTCCTGCTGCTCTAATGTGCTTCTCCCCAGCCCTCGCACTGAATGCTGATTATTCCCTCAGTGGTGGTGCCCTATGTATGCAGTATGTTGCGGAGAGTCCTAGAGAAGCAGTGGATAGTCATGAAGTCTGAAAGAAAACACGTCTGAGTCTAATCATAGAGGCAATCGGATTCTGGATGGTAAATACTGTGTTGGGGAAGATGAAAATGTAGGGGGAGGGAACAGCAGCTAAGTTTAGCTGCATTCTTGAAAACCAGATGTTTGACAGCTTTTGGTATGAACATTTCCCACTTGTAAAATACCGTATTCTGATACTTCCAATTTATTTACCTAGCTGTTGCTGTTGGGAGCCTGTTGCGAGGACTGTGGGGCACAAGCGTAGCACTGTGGTACTGTACCCTGCGATAGAGGGTACATGACAATGTCTGATGTAGAAAGAGGGAGAGCATGCACAGGAGTTTAAGTAAAAGTGTTCCTAGAAGTCCTGTTCTCATGAATTGCCCCAAGGGCTCCAGCTGCTTGAAAGACATGTCCCAAGGGCAAACTGATTCTCTAAGAAGACAACACAGACATCAGATCTTGGCAGACTACTGCACAAGCTCTTTAATAGCTGCATTAACTCTTTAGCTGCTAAGCTATTTTTTTTTTTAAATGTTGTTAATGTCTTTGGAAGAAGTTGTCCTAGAAATTGAAATTGATCAGGGAGTTTGGTTGTGAAGCTCAGCGGTGCCCCAGGTGAAATCTTAGAATTGATTGTATAAGGCTAAAGCATATTCCTTTTAGGTGAGAGAGTTTTGGTTCTTATGTTCTCCAGGCAGTGCAAACACACAAAGTATAAAAGTTGTTTGCAAGTTCTTTTCTTTCATATGTTTTTTTTGTAAGTTTCCCATTGGCTTAATGGTTTTCCAGGAAGTCTTTTTATTTTTCCTGTTCTTTTCATGAATTGTTGGACAGGATCTGTGCTCCAAAGTCAGCAAGAGCGTAGACTTTAATTTAGAATATTCAGATTTTATTTTTCCCTCCCCTGTACCATTACAGTCTTTAGGAGCTATCCAGCTTTCTCAGAGATGCTCAAAGCTCAACGTTCACCATCCTATGATCAGATTCTCAAAGGTCTGTGGTGGTGTTGTTTTTGGTGTTTAGTGTTTTTTTTGTGGTGTGTGTGGGTTTGTGTGTGTGTTTTTTTTTTTTTGGGGGGGGAGGGTCTATTATGTAAATCAAACACCCACAATTATCACGGATGACAATAGGACCCCATAATTGTTATAGGGGGTTATTACCTCTTAAGAAGTGATACTCAAATGACCTAAGAAAAGTAATTTGGAGTAATAACTGTTTCCATTTCACGGATAGAAAAGTTTTAGTCTTGCAAAAGAAGAAACAGATGTCTAGTTTGGCATCAGTACGTACAGTTCTGCCCGTAGAGGAAGCCGTAATGTGGCCTCAACAAGAAAAGAAACCATGCAGTTTTAAGAAGATTAGATAATTGAGATTAGCCCTCTGTGATCTTGCTGTGTTTTCATTTATTTCAAAACAGTTTAACATAGAGCATGTTGAGCAATCAGTTGAAAATCACGTGCAAACACTGCCTAAGTACCGATAAGAATCGTGGAGGTAAACAATGAATTCCTACTAATGGCTAAGTCACCAAGGTAAGATCAAGTCTAAATACACACCCTTAGTTAAATATAATTTCATTAACTCAGGTTACGTGGCTTTGGTAAAGGTGGTTTGTTGTTTTTTTTTTTTGGTTCCCCCCATCCTCCCCGGTCTCCACTTTCTGATGCTCGTCAAATGAATTGCACACAACTAATCCATCATTTTCAACTTTGTCTGTACCAGAGATGTGTTTTGAGCTGAGCAATAATGCAGCATAGTTCTGTAAATCTAACAGCAGGTCAACACTAGACGCATGTGGTAATGCTGCTTAGCAAAGTGTGATTTCAGTGCATTTTGCATGACAATTCTATATCTGAATTCTACTAAAAGTTTAGCTTATCCTAATAAAATAAAATACCATAGCCTGTTATAAATACCCAAATATCGCATACTTTCAATTTAGAAGACACATGCAGGTTTTGCTGGCATGTTTTTATTGCAGAGGCTAAAGGATTTCTAATCCTCTGTTAACATTATGCATTGTGCACTAGGCACGTGATGTCATTCGCTCATCCCTTTTCATCCTCTCCCATTCCAGAATTCTACATAGATGTGGTGTGTTCTTTTTTTCTATATTCAACAAGCAAGTTCAGGTATTATAAGTATAAAGAGTTTATCACTGGTTTAACATTTTTGTGGAAATCCTAACAAGTATCTGACTGATATTTACATCTCAGAATTTACCTCTCTTTAAGACTTGCTTTTCCTTTTTGTGACATCTCGTGTCCTTTGCTTTTTTCTGCCCATGCGGCCATTTGTTTGGATCAGTTGTCTTTCCTTGGTCTTCTGGCCAACCATCCCTTCTAAAACATCCAGATTCCCTTTTTCTAATTATTCTGCAGTAAAGCTTCTAATCAGCAATGCAGCAGATGAAAACAATGGGCAAACAATGTGAGGGGTCCCTTTTCCATAGGGAGTTCTTGTTCCCACGGAAAATCTTGCTACTTTAATATTCCTCTCATCCTCCCTATTAAGTTCTACAGGACCAGTTTTCTTTTTTTAATGTAACAGAAGACTCTTCACCCTGCTCAGTACTGCCAACTGGTCCAGTCCCAAGGAGATAGTTAACATATAACAGATGACAATAAATAATAGCAATAATTAAAGCATCCATGGCAGTGGATTTAGAGTTTATTGGCTCATTTATCAGCCTGCATAGAAAAACAGATTTCCTTGCTGCCATAGTCAGTAGTCTGACAAGGGCAGTAACAGATTCTTCAGGAGGGAATACAATAAAACCCATAGTGGGAACATATGGGCTCTCCTGACTCAAAAAACAAAGGAGGAAAAAAAAAAAAGTCCAGCTTATATGCTGATGCATGATTTGTCCTATTACCTGAAACTATGAAAGTTCTTTATACCAATGGTATCTTGCGATGATGAATATTGTAGGTGCTCATTATTTGTGCTCTTTGTGTTAAGCAAACAGAACAAAAAGTTAATTGGTGCCTCAAAGAGCTTACAATCTTGGAGAAAAAATAGAGATGGCTAGAAAGAGGTGGAAGAGCGTTATGAGACTTTATTGACCAAGATGAAAAGCAGTGGCCACAGAATATGAGTTGTCAAAAGCATCACCTGTGATTTTTGGTGAGGTTGTTGGGAGAGGACGTGAATTGAGCTAATAGTCTTGCAGATGCTTGCAAGGAACTCCTACTGCACACAGAAGTAGTGTGGTGGAAATCATGAAGGTGTCTTTCTGTAAATGTAACAAATGTGTTTTGGACTGGTATATTGGGATGATGATGCAGAAGATGGGGTTAGGGATAAGCTGTGAAAGACCTTGCCAAAGAAGATAAACTTCTGTTTGATGTAATGGAAAAGGTGAACCAGCTGAGAAATGAAACATGTCGTCAAAGAGGAGCTGAGAAATGTTCTGTCCCCCATGATGAGATAGGAGCAAAACCTTATGGTGTGTAATTGTGGCCAGAGGATAGTGGCAGGAACTGATATGAGATGACTTATCTAAGAGTTGGCTCAGGTGCCTGATGTTATGCAGAAAAACTGTGGAAATTGTCTATATAGGACTCTAGAGGAAGCTCTGAATCTAAGGTGACTTTTTGATACTGCCAAGATCTCCATGCTTAGGATGATGGAATGGACATGAGTGATGGGGAAGATGGTGGTATGCTCAAGAGTGACAAAAGGACAAAACTGGGAAAAGAGAGAATTTAATACATCTGCTCTGGATGTTGTCCGATTTTATTTTTTTAAATCCCTATCCCTCATTAATATCCTAGCAATAGGAAAAAGAACCAGTTTGGAAAAGCAGGGAGATCTGGAGTAGAGATGTGGCTTTTTAGAGCCACTAAGATATGGTGAATTTGTGAATAAGATCATCTGTGTAAAAGGGGTACAGGGAGATAAGACAGGGGATGAAACCTCCCCCACTCCCAATGTTTCCACTGTGAAAGACAAGAGAAAGCAAGGACAGATTTTTCCATGGGATGCAATAAATTACACATTTAAACGTGTTCTGTTAAGGTATGTTGCCTTTTAGCTTCACTGAACGTCTCCCTGTTCTTGTATTGCAGCAGAAGCTTTATGAAGTACCCATTTTAATCCTTTACAGTTCATTATTTCTTAGATTTTTATTTGCTTTTACTCTAATCTAAAGAGCAATCATCTCAAGATGGCAAAGTAAGAAAAGTAATTGTGAACACTGTGGCACATAAGTAGTGCATAGGAAGGAGTTGAAGTCATCCATTATTACTATTAGTCTGATTTGCCTCTTTAATCTCTTTCATCTCTATGCACTCAATGCCCTCTTCTTGCTTGGGAAGCTGATAGTTTATCTTTGTTCCTAGATTTATGCAATTACAGATACAGATATCTGCTGTATGGTTTTTGTGTTCAGAATTCTGGCATGCAATATCAAGAAAACTTCCAGGTGTGTTGCTATTAGTGTCTAGGGAATGATCTAAATTTCCAGTAATTCTTACCTTTCTGCAAAGTGTAGTTGGAGAACACAGCTTATTTATTGCCTGGATTTTTGTTTGCGATCTTTAGTTACTAAATCATATAGTTTGTGTTTGAAATTGGGGTGTTTGGATCTGACACCTGTGGTGGTGGTGTGTGTAATATGTTTTGGTTTTGTGGTTGTGTGTGGGGTTTTTTTTGTTTGTTTGTTTTTTTAAAAAAAAGGCCTCCCAGCTGGAATAGGGAAATGTCCTTTCTACTTCTCCACTGTGATAGTTAAGGGTGTCTTTCTGAAGACTGCTGGGGATGGATCTCCTTTGGGATCTGGCACAGCTTCTCCAGCAAGCAGAGTCTCAGGTGTGTGCTGACCTGCTCTGCAGAATAACAGTGGTTAAAGAAATGCATGGAAAGTTAGCAGAGATCTGTCTCACTGTGGCAGAAATGATGTAACAGTCCCCTGTGCTTTGCCCTGGGCTGTGTTACTCCACCTTCAAAAACAGCAGAGCAATACAAATAAACCACTCGCCTGCTTTAAGGCATCTCAGTTTACTTAGGGGCTAACTCAGCAGAGAAGCAACTATCTGGATTGGGATCCAAGTCTGCTATTCCAGGACTTACTGTTTCTTTGTGCTAAGCTTGCCTGCAGTTTTGGGAAAGCAAACAAAATGTTGAGTATGAGAAGTTTCCTAGGAAAACAAAAAAAACCATTTAACATCTCCTTGTTTTCTGTTGAAATTAAATCTGTTCTGTGTGTATCTAAATAGGAGGAAAATATCTCTTATTAAATTATGTCCAGGAATCCAAATGTGGTTGTGTGAATCCCAGCTGTTGGCTCCACAGCTTATCATTTAGGAGGCTCAAGAGGAGGCAGTGTGGAATAGGAAGATTCTGACTGACAGGACAAAAATATGTCTAGGGAGGGAAGGAGCTACATATTGCCAAGTGTCGGCTCTCTAATGTCATGCAGGAAAATATCAGTCAGCAGTGTGTACTAAAAGCAATGTGAGGGCCATGTGATGTTTTATTAAGTGCATTTTTGGGATATAAGTCAAGGAACAGGTTTGTTGTACCAACAAGCTTGTTGTACTCCAAGCCAGACAGGTGGTAGCTATGGCTAGTTCAGCGGGTAGATGATGCTCTGGCCTCAACACAAGGTTGAGGCTGGTGTGGGATTTGGGTCTGAGTTGGGAGGCAGCAATGTGGTGCCCTATGAAGTTTGGCCTCCTGGTTTTCTTTGGTTTAGACGGTGTTGCCGATCTTACATCATGGATTGCAAGGAAAGACTTTTTTTTTTTTTAGTGGCATTTTTAGAACCTTTGGCTGGAATTGGAAAAGGGTCCTTTTGCAACTAAATCCGACCTACCAGCACAACCCAAAGATCTGAGGTTGTATTTCAGTGGTTAATCCCATCTCTGATGTCAGATTGCCTAATCCTCTTTATAAATTCCACCTGCTCAACAGCCCACAGTTGCACATTGCCCAAACCTTGACACCTGAGGACACTGGGGAAGGAGGACAAGTTAAATAATCAGAAATTTTGGATCTGTCCAGAATGACCTGGTAAATGAGATGGAAAATCATGGTATTTTGTGGCAACTCAAAATTTGCCAATTGAATAATCATAACCAAGTCAGTTATCAAATTTGAACCATTGGCCAAGTAAGATTATTATTGTATCCATGAGAAACACTGCAGATATGCCCAAGCCTTGTGAACCTGAGACTGTAGGAGCCGGAATGGAAAGTTAAACACCAAACAGCAGCCAGGTGCTGTTGTTAGCAAATGTTTCCCCAATAATTAGATCACCCTGTGGTAGGGACAGCGGAGCCAGATGGTGCAGGAGAGTTCATGTTGTTAAAAACCAAGAGAGACAATGCACTTTTAGAATAAATTTCACTTTCCATGTCTCTTAACTACCAGATTCTCCCCTTCCTCCCCCCTTCTATGTTATCTTCTTGCAATGCTGACAGTTTTCTCCTATTCTTTTGGAAGTATTTTCAACATTGCACCGCTGTTTACTTAATATGTCTCTAGTGCCTCAGCAGATAATAGCAAGTCAGGGTGAATATTTACCTTATTTCTGAAGCGCTATTCCATTCGGCACTTCTAGCACTCTGGCAGTTTCAAGTGAGCAGCGTAGCATTTTAGTTTTTCTTTACTTTGGGCATTCAGTCACTCTAGAACAAGACTATTGCTCATGTTCTTTCTCCCATTATCTTTTCTTTCTCATCAAATTGTAAATAACTTCATCAGTTCTTTTCCCTGGCAGACTTTCAAATTTTTATTTGACAGGTTTGAATGACCCATAGAAAACAGCAGTTCCCTTCACCCTCCCCAGAAGGCTGCAGAGTGCTCAGGAAAGTACCTTGGGGTGTTGTTATGACACTCCCCATCCCGCTAGCAGTAGTAACAATCAGCTGAAAAGTGGACAGCAAAGTCTGTTAACATAGAGAGAAAGAAACCCCAAATACTACTTCCCCACTGTGAGAAAACTAAGCTGTGTTTATTCCGCCACTCATCGTAGTGTTGGTTTAGGGGTGCATCCCTGAAACTTCTTAGCACCGCTTGTGCTGAAGTCATAAATCTGTAATAAACTTCTAGTGAGCGCTAAGAACCAAAATCCTGAAAACCCTGTCCCCAACAGGCACCTATGGAGGGAGTGGAGGAGACTATTCGCTGCTTATCTTGTACTTGTGCAAACTAAGTCACTCTGAAGAGATTAAGAAATATTTTCCTTACTTTTCAGAAATAAGTTACACACAGCTGAAGCTGGGCATAACATGATTCTTTTTCACTGCAGTATGCCACAACATAGTGCTTCACGCTGAATGCACGATCATAGGAATCTATTCTGGTCGGAACAAGATAGTTTTATATTGTATTTAAGCATCCCTTCATTTGAACCAGATCAGGAATTCACTGTATCTTGGAGAACAGGTAGTAAGGGAAATGTTCTTCCGATGGCAAGGGTTATTTTTGTATTTAGCTTTGATAGTGCGCATTACATCAGCCAGACCACTTCTGTAAAGGTCTGCCAAGTCCTAAATTTTCAATAATCCCACTTCCTTCTCTTAAAATTGAAAAGGTAGTGACTCCCCTGGGAATGCATGTCACTTCAGCATTCCCGTTGACTGTGTATTCTGAAATGCTGCAGTCTGTTTGCTTAGTAATCCCCTTGTCTGTGTAAGTTGTTAGGGGTAACCAAAGGCAGCTGATTACTTAATTGTATAAGGCAGGAAATCGGGTTCTTTCATTAGTTCCCATAATGTTCTTGAGAGCAACCAGTATTCTGCCTGACTGAGTTTTCGATCCTTTAATTCAAAAGATATACTTTCCCTTGGCATACTCAGTGACCCTTTATCCTGATAGGCTATTTACTGAATAAACTGAACATTTTAGATTTAAAAAACCCTAAGATTCCTAAATAAAATAAAACATTATCTCTTATAAGACAAAACATGTTGTGACCAGAGGAGAAATATGACATGCGAGGTCTTCATGACACTTTGCACTTTTGTAAGATCATTGATTTTTTTTTTTTTTTTGGTGTTTTGCTTGAACTGATGGGTCGAACTAGGCAAAGAAATATTGCTCGCAACTTGTCACAGCCTTAGAGATCTGATTTTGTTCAGTGTCTCATGCTTAGGGAGCCCTTTTCCATACTGATGATTGGTTTTCTTTTGCTGAAACTAAGAGAGCTTGGGGCCAAATTGTACTGTTTCTGGGTCCATTGGCAAATAGTTGTCAGAGAAGGAGACGGTCAGAAAGTTCATGCTTTGCCATACAATTAGGGGTATGTACACTGGGCAGTGCTGGTGGGGGCTCTGGCTTGGGTATGTTCCCCCTCCAAGCTTTTGCTCACCAGTGGAGTGAATTTGTAAAACAGCCTTCTAGAAATAGTGAGGACAGAAACCTAGAGCAGTGTCAAAATTAAAAGCTTTCTAAACTCTTATAAACCCCAGCTGAGTTTACAATGACCTGTGGGAATGTGTATGTGAATGCTCTTCAGGCTTGTCTTTGTTTTTTAATCCTTGTAACTACTATGCACCATTATGGGAGGGAGCAGAGACTGGGAGGACGTCATCTGTTCAGGCTGGTGGAGTGCCGGCTCCACTCTGAACTTGAGAGTTCCCCACAGTCACACACATATATTGGTGATTTTTTAGCCTTTAAATAAAAATGTGGTAATTGTGGAATGGAAGCTATTATTGCTTTGGATGAGAAAAAAGGCACAGTCCTATTTTCGCTATTAGCTTTCCCAAAATTTTCAGTGGTCTTTTTCCTGCGTCTTGTTGCAACCCCTTTCTTTTCAGTACAACTGTATGTTTTGTGTTTGATGTCAGTGGGGAAGAAAAGCAGCAACCGTCCTCTGATACCCTTTTCCAGGTGTTACGCTGTATGTCTTGCTGGTTCAAGTAGAAAAGCAAGGTGGAAATTTGTGAGCTACCCATGTGGCCACAGATAATTTCAATACTAGGTGGCCTGTTCATACTCTTCCTCAGCAGTGAGTGGTTTCAAAAAAACTACAAACCTCTTCTGTCCCAGATCACCTCTCCACCTCTTCTCCGTTCCCTGCAGATAAAGCTGGGGCTTGTCCAAACTAGACTCAGGTGTCCTGTGTGCCTGCACTGGTGCTTGATGTGATCTAATACACTTCAGGCATAGCTTCAGGAGGGAGCAATGTTTCCTCCTAACTGTCACATATCACTTGTGTTACCTGTTCCAGTCGCTAAAGGAAAACATTGCATTCACACAGCTTGTAGATCTTTAAAGCATAAAACCCAAACAAACATAACTTACTAAATTTTCCATTGATCCATGTAGGCAAAAATATCCCTTGCAAGATATTTTCTAATGTTCTAGACAGTTGGACTGCTACATGAAAACCATGCAGGTGGGTGAGTTTTGCAGGGTTATTTCAGATAAAGATGAATATAGTTTGAGAAGAGGAACCTTAATCACTGAGCAAAGGTGTTCACCTAGTTTGGACTGATCTAGCAACAAGCACGTCTGTATGCTGTGTGTCTTAGTGGATCTGGAAAAGGTGAAATGAACCATGAAAATGTTTGCGAAACACGCATAATTTCAGTGGACTGTGGTGCTAATGCCTTTCTATTGAGTTTGTGTGTTACCTTCCCTGGATTTGTAAGAGAACACCTTCACTGGTCATTGGCACATATTGACATAATGCAGAAGAGAGATCTATAAGGAGCTGTTTACTTTGGATCTGATTTAACATTCATGGCAGCTGATGAAAAATCATAAGATGATTTAAACACCCTTTACATAAATAGAACAGTCATTTCTTTTTCTTATGGAAAATGTAGGGCTGCCTAAAGGATTAGAAACTACAGAACCATGTGAACACATTTAATTTGAGTCTAATAATTTCAAACAAATATGTGACTCAAATTAATTGGCGGTTTCTGCTTCTAACTATAACATTTCTTATCATGTAAAGCATTAAGGCTGCATACATATACAAGACAAATATTAAACAGAGGTATTATGGATGGGAAATTCCTAATCTAGCTCACTATGTTGGTACAGTGGAAGTTTCTTAATCCAATATCTGATGAAGGAACAAGGAGAGAATTAATTTACTGCACACTAATTACTGAGGAGTATGCACTGTATATACAGTGAAAGGCGCTGAAATGAATACTTGATAAACAATATCTGGCAAATTAAAAATCTGAAATGTTAAATGAAATGCAAATTAAAAATCTGGACCGTTAAATTAATTGAATGCAAAAAACCACTGACATTAACTATCATCAAGGGTCGAAGTTATATCAGCAAAAGCAAAGCTATTCAGAGTTAAATCCTGCTTCTCTCTCTGTGATTTACTTGTTGTGAATGGGTGGGTACTAGAGGAGTCTCAAAGATACGGATGAATTTGCATACATGAGGAGCCGTCCTTTCTGCCTGCTGTGCAAAACGAAGTCCTAGGAACTGAATGGAGATGGTTTACACCTAAAAGAAGGTCTACTGAAATGAATGGCTACAGGAAAAACGCAAGACCCGTGTTGTGTCTGTACCGACTTCAGCTAAGTTAACGGTTTACAAATTTTAATCTAGAAAGGAGTTGATTTTGTCTTTTGCACTGTATTTTAAGTCTAGTTTTCTCTGTCTCTCTCATCTTTTGGTGGAATGGAAACTGGAAAAGACTACACTGTCAGGATGTAAGATGTTTCGAAGAATAAATTTACGAAAAGTTAATTAAGGCTTAATATATACTCACATGTGCATATTAAAGAAGGTTTTCCCCCCAAATATGCCCATTAAGGATCTAATGCTACAAATATGTATGTAAACTTCTAATCCAATTTAAGCAAATGGAAATATGTATGAGGTACATATTTCTATGTATATTACTATGTACAGGTACGAGGCCCTGGGCATGGTAGAACAGCCAAAGGACAACAAGGCTGGCAGTCCTAATACATCACAGGAGACGCCAGGACTGGAAAGGCCCACTCACAACATTAAGAACACTGCTACAAGGAAGAAAAGGAGGGCTATATTCGTGGGTGACTCAGCACTGAGGGGGACTGAGGGCCCAATATGTAGGGCAGACCCCGCTTCAGGGAAGTCTGCTGCCTCCTGGGGGCACAGGTTAGGGACATCACTAAGAGACTCCCTAGCCTGGTGCAGCCCTTGGACTACTATCCACTGCTCCTGTTCCATGTGGGGGGCGATGAATGTGCAGATCAGAGTGCAAGGATGATTAAAAGGGATATCAGGGCCTTGGGTCAGTCACTACGGGGATCTGGAGCACAGGTGATTTTTTTTCATCCCTACTTCCTGTTGCGGGCAATGACATTGAAAGGAACAGATGAGCTCAATCTGTTAATACATGGCTCCGTGGCTGGTGTCAACGCCACAACTTTGGGTTTTTTAACAATGGAATGACCTATGCGGCATCAGGCCTGCTGGCATCAGATGGGGGCTGGCTCACTCAAAGAGGGAGAAGGGTTTGTTGCCCAAAAATTGGCAGGGCTCGTTAACAGGGCTTTAAACTAGATTTGAGGGGGGAAGGGGATATTATGAGGGTTGCCCATGACCAGCCAAGGGATGTTACATCAAGGAAAGGGGAACAGTGTGCTGGTGAGGGCCTGCAGCCTTTAGCTCCAAGATGTGCCGGCTACGCTGCAGTATGCTCAAACCCTTGCGTAGATGAGCTAGGAGCTCCTGGACCAACGGCAACCAATGAGGAGGCACTGTTAATACATGCCAAAGGAATGCTGCCTGGAGAGCAGCACAAAGTAATTACAGCTGCACCAACCAAATCGGCCGCAACGAAGACATGGCTGGAGTGCCTCTACACAAATGCGTGAAGCATGGGGAACAAACAGGAGGAATTAGAGATGCATACATGCCTCCAAGGCTACGATCTCATCGGCATCGTAGAAACTTGGTGGGACGACTCCTATGACTGGAGCATCGGCATGAAAGGGTACAGGCTCTTCAGGAGAGACAGGCAAGGGAAACGAGGAGGCGGTGTTGCCTTATATGTTGATGAGCAGCTGGAATGCATGGAGCTCAACCTGGGGGAGGATACAGAGCCAACTGAGAGCCTATGGGTCAAGATTACAGGGAAATCGGGAGCAGGGGACATTACAGTGGGGGTATGCTACAGGCCACCTGACCAAGAAGACCAAGTGGATGAAGCCCTCTATAGACAGATAAGGGCGGCATCACGTTCACAGACCTTGGTTCTCATGGGTGACTTCAACCACCCTGACATCAGCTGGAAGGATAACACAGCCAGGCACAGGCAATCCAGGAGGTTCCTGGACTGCATTGAGGACAACTTCCTTCTCCAAGTGGTTGAAGAGCTGACGAGGAGAGGAGCCGTGCTGGACCTTGTTCTTACCAACAAGGAAGGGCTGGTTGACAGTGTCAAACTCAAGGGTAGCCTGGGCTGTAGTGACCATGAAATGGTTGAGTTTGAAATCCTCAAGGCAACGAGGAAGGTGCGCAGCAGGCTAACGACCCTGGACTTCAGGAGAGACGACTTTGGCCTCTTGAAGAATCTGCTTGGTATGGTGCTGTGGGATGAAGCGCTGGAAGGAAGAGGGGTCCAAGAAAGTTGGTTAATATTCAAGGACCACCTCCTCCAAGCACAGCAGCAATGCATCCCTACAAAGAGGAAGGCAGGCAGAAAAGCCAGGAGGCCTGCGTGGATGAATAAGGAGCTCCTGGCAGTGACCAAAAGGAAAAAGGAGGACTATAGGGAGTGGAGACAGGGGCGGGTAGCCTGGGAGGATTACAGAAGAATCGTTCGAGCAGCCAGAGAGCGGGTTAGACAAGCTAAAGCGCAGTTAGAACTAAATCTGGCCAGGGACACTAAGACAAACAAAAAATCCTTCTATAGGTATATCAGCGAGAAAAGAAAGACTAGGGAAAATGTAGGCCCTCTCCGGAAGGATACGCAAGAACTGGTTACGCGGGACAGCGACAGAGCTGAGGTACTCAATGACTTTTTTGCCTCAGTCTTCGCGGACAAGGACAGCAGCCGCACTGCCCAAGATGCAGATTGCAAAGGAAAGGATTGGGAAAACGGAGCACCGCTTACTGTAGATGAAGATCAAGTGAGAGACCACCTGAGGAACCTGAAGGTGCACAAGTCCATGGGACCTGATGAGATACATCCGCAGGTCCTGAGGGAACTGGCAGATCAAGTCGCGAAGCCACTAGCCATCATATTTGAGAAGTTGTGGCAGTCTGGCGAGGTTCCTGCCGACTGGAAAAGGGGAAACATAACCCCTATTTTCAAAAAGGGAAACAAGGAAGACCCGGGGAACTACAGGCCAGTCAGTCTCACCTCTGTGCCTGGCAAGATCATGGAGCAGATCCTCCTGGAAACTCTGCTGAGGCACATAGAAAACAAGGAGGTGATTGGTGAGAGCCAGCATGGCTTCACCAAGGGCAAGTCATGCCTGACAAATTTGGTGGCCTTCTACAAAGGGGTTACAGCGGCAGTGGACAAGGGAAGATCAACTGATGTCTGGACAGTCTGGACAACTACCTGGACTTGTGCAAAGCGTTTGACACTGTCCCACACGATATCCAGGTCTCTAAATTGAAGAGACATGGATTCGATAAATGGACCACTCGGTGGGTAAAGAACTGGCTGGATGGTCGCACTCAAAGAGTTGCGGTCAACGGCTCGGTGTCCAAGTGGAGAGCAGTGACGAGTGGTTTTCCTCAGGGGTAGGTACTGGGACCCGTACTGTTCAACATCTTTGTTAGCGACATGGACAGTAGGGTAGAGTGCACCCTCAGCAAGTTTGCTGATGATACCAAGCTGTTTGGCGAGGCAGACGCTCTGGAGGGGAGGGGTGCCATCCAGAGGGACCTGGACAGGCTGGAGAGGTGGGCCCAAGCCAACCTCATGCAGTTCAACAAGGTCAAGTGCAAGGTCCTGCATCTGGGTCAGGGTAATCCCAAGCACAAATACAGGCTCGGCGGGGAATGGCTGGAGAGCAGCCCTGTGGAGAAGGACCTGGGGGTGCTGAGTGAAGAGAAGCTCGACATGAGCCAGCAATGTGCGATCACAGCCCAGAAGGCCAACTGTAATCTGGGCTGCATCAAAAGAGGTGTGGCCAGCAGGTCAAGGGAGGTGATTCTGCCCCTCTACTCCGCTCTCGTGAGACCCCACCTGGAGCACTACATCCAGCTCTGGAGTCCCCAACATAAGAAGGACATGGACCTGCTGGAGCGTGTCCAGAGGAGAGCCACAAGGATGATCCGAGGGCTGGAGCACCTCTCCTATGAGGAGAGGCTGAAAGAGTTGGGGCTGTTCAGCCTGGAGAAGAGAAGGCTCCGGGGAGATCTTATTGCGGCCTTCCAGTACCTAAAGGGGGCCTACAGGAGAGCTGGGGAAGGACTTTTTACTAGTGTAATGATAGGACGAGGGGGAATGGCTTTAAGCTGGAAGAGGGCAGGTTTAGATTAATCATTAGGAAGAAGTTTTTCACTTTAAGGGTGGTAAGGCACTGGAACAGGTTGCCCAGAGAGGCTGTTGAAGCCCCGTCCGTGGAGGTGTTCAAGGCCAGGCTGGACGTGGCCTTGGGCAGCCTGGTCTAGTGGGAGGTGTCCCTGCCTATGGCAGGGGGGTTGGAACTCGATGATCTTCAAGGTCCCTTCCAACCTAAACCATTCTATGTTTTGAGGATCATACTGCTCATGTCAAGTTGGTCGAGAGACTGAAAAGATAAGGAAAATTTAGTATTTATCTCAAAATTCTGGGGCATACCACAAACGGTGCAATAGCATGGGGTTTTTAATTAACAAATTTAAACTTTCACTTGTTTTTCTCCATTTTTATGCTCATTATTTGTGTAGGGTATGATGTTATATAAAGCACTGAATATGAGCATTGTTCCAGATGAAAACTGCACAGCCACCATGCTGGGGTGCGCTGAGGGGAGAATCTGGAAGCCTTGCAAAAGGTATGTTGTAGGCCATCCTTAAGAAAGTTAAACCTTCCCAAACACACACATGCACACACATATGCCTACGTGCACACTAGCCCTTATAAAATGTAAGGGAGATAAGAAAACCCACTATTTTAAGCATGTACATGGCCCTGTAGAAGTCAAGTGCCGAGTAGCAGGATCTGATGACTTAGGTTCTCTTTTGGGGGGCAAGAGCCAGTTCTAACAGCTCTGAGACAAATTGGTTAGGCCACAGTTAAAGCGTGAGGTTCTTTGCAAGTGCTTGCTTGTATCATCTGCTTGTGAAGTGAGACGTGTTAGACCTGAGCTGACTTGAGTGCGTATCCAGAGAAGTGGGCAGCAGTGTGTGTTCTGCGTCTTTACACCAGTTTCTTCAAGTGCTGTGTGTTCTTCCAACTGAAGAGCCTGCAGTGATGAGGGGGACCGATTTCACTGTTTGAAGATAAGGCCCTCAGAATGGTGGGTTTCATTGATTAAACGAGGGCACTTTTCAGAGGGAAAGTGATTGCAGTAAATTCCAGGTGACACTGATATTAATATTTGAATTATAGGCAAGTGTCATAATGACTAAGCATAAGGAATTTATATTAAGATAAGATCGATCTGGGAGAGAATACTGCTAGTAAAAAAAGATGATCTAGATATTACTGTTGTAATGTAAAATCATCACCCAATTCCAGCGTGTTACCACTTAAAGACTGGAAAGAATGCAATGCAATTAGTTTAACATTTAACAAATCTGAACTATAGCCTAGCACTATATTTCTATTAATCTTGGTTTGTTCCAATGTGCTTTAATAGGTTTAGACATACAGTGGCAGATCTATTGCAATTAAAAATAAAAGTTCTCTAGGTACTAGTAGTGTTTCCCTGGAGGTCTAGTCAGTCTCCCACAATAATGAAGATATAATTATACTGATGTAAATCACAGCACCATAACTAGGAGGGATTGGCCTTTCCCCTCCTTTAATTCATTGAAAGATTTTATCTTTGACAGGTACTGTCAAATAGGGTGATGGGCTGGAAGGCAGGATGTTTTTTCTGGTAACTAATTTGCTTGGGGAGTTTTTGTTCTTTTTTAAAAAAGACAGATTGAATTCTGAGATGATTCTCAGGTCCTGCTTCTCCCATTCCTGTAGCAGCAGTGCTACAGCTTCTGTTCCTGTAGGCTTCCTAATGAAGCATGGTTAAGATCAGACTTTCTGCTCTGACTGTGCTGTTCTCAGCCTGAGGATAGGAAAATTTGTCTGAAGGTAGCTTGAGGTCACCTTTTGGGTTCTAGCGTAGTCAGCTCTGCAAAGAGCCTACGTAACTCCTGCTGTAAATACGGAAAAAATGGCCTTAGGGCTGACATACATTTTACTCAACTGTGATAGTCCCAGACGTCCATTCTTTGTTGTGAGAATAGCAGAGCACAGCATGCTCAAACCATAACCTTTTCTCCCTTGGTAGGCTTCCAGATATACTTCCTACCTGTCAGATGAAGAAAAAGGCTACTTTGACAGCTTTAGTGCTACCTGAAAAAATCCGTTGAGTTAGGATGTTTTCTGCATGTTTGCTTCTACTTTGCTGCTATCTGAGTACTGTAAATGAGCCACAACAGAGGGAGACTCCTGCCTGTTGGTTTATTTTTCTTGGCCATCAAATATGATTCGTCCCACTGAGCTGTCAGCTTCTTAGGAAAAGACTAAAGTTTAAAAATAATTATCTTGCAGCGAAATAACAAACTTATTGTTGCCAGCTCGTATATTGTGTGCTGGTTTTGTGTGTGTGTATATATATATATATAAATCCTAAACCAAAACCGACATCAGAAAGTGGTGATGTGTTAGGAAAACACTTTAAAAACAAGTTTACTTTTAAAAACAGGTTCAGAAAACACTTTAAAACAAGTTTAACTTATCAAGGTTTTTTTTTTTTTTCCCTGTTGCACTGCTGGACTGAAACAGCATTTTCTCCCTAGTCCCTTATCTAGCAAACACCTAATTTTCTTTCCCTCAAAAATCTCCTCTCCTCAAATCTGTGCATGTGTTCTGACATATTTTGCGTATACTGTTAAATCCCACAAACAATATACCAAATTAAGCTCAACCAGAAGGCTGACTCCTTATTTTATTGCGTGGCTAGTACGTGATATCTGAGAAGGGAGATGTCATCACTGCAATAAGAGAAAGGGCTTCCTGCAGAACAGTCTGAGTGGTTGTGTGTTTCAAACACTGTCTCAGTGGTCTGATAGCAAGGCAGGATGTTTCCACAGAAATGTGTTAGTTGTACCAAAAATCTGGAGGGCCACCAGAGAGGTGGTCCAACATGTGTCATCACAATCCTCCTTCCAGCCAGCTGATGGTTATGATATGTTCCTCATCAGATTGGTTACCAAAGATTTTGTAGGTGCATGTCAAGACTCCACTAACTTCTGACTTTCTGGGCCATGCAGGTGTCGAAGATGTTTGAGGCAAAATGTCCGTAACATCTCTCCAAGGAGAAATTCTCACAAGTTCTCACAAGACAGATTCCCTCCCCTCCCACCTCCATCAATGATGACAGTCAGATTTTGGACTAAGACAGCAGTGAAGGACGTTACCATTATATTGCTGGGAAAAGACTGATACTTTTTTTTTTTTCTTTCTATCACTTTTCTTGGGTAAATAATCTGAGAATTTGCGCATCTGTGGTTGTGATCTCTGGCAGTAAGCAGTTGACACCTTTCTGTGGTAATGAAAATAGGGCTTAGGAACATGGCAGAAGCCACAGACTGCCTAGGCCTGGGGGTGACTTGCTGCTGACCCATGGGGACTCCTTCCAGGAGCAGGCATAGCTCTGGTGGCCATGGCACCACTGTCAAAGTTGCATGTGCTCTTGGGACAGAGCTTCATCCTTCAGCATTGAGAGTCTAGTGCCTTTCCCAATTGCTGAAATTCACTAAGGAGAAGATACAAAAATAAAACAAATGTCTTGGTTTTATTTTCCATTGAACTGATGTTTCTTTAGAATTGGTTTTTCCACATAGTACTCACCTTTCTGGCAAAAGCATCAGTGATCAATGAGGACAAAGTGATTCTGACTGTCAGCTTGCCACATACATCCAGAGAAAACGAACACATCAGAAGCTGATTTTGTGCAAGGCCTGCTTTTGATTTGTGCATTTTTCTGGCAGACTTGGGCTATGCCCTATTACTTTCTTACAATAAAAGGGAACATTTCTTCTACTGGAGCTTGCGGTATGCAGCTGCAATAATCATAGGGGAGCCCCAGGTGGTCTGATTTATGGTGTTTAATGTGAACCCCTGAGGTTCTGTGGGGAGAGATTATATAAAGTATAAAACATTTTGCAGAATTGTTTTGCCACACTTCATTTCTAACTTGCAGTGGGCCTCCTTCATTTATCTCTCTGTCTCAAGATAGCTTATCTAAATGCATGTTTATTAAAGAGCTCCTAAACTATGTTAAAGTTGCTTCTGAAAATATTCTGACTAATGGTGATGTTGACAAGGGTGAATCATCACTGGGAACATCGTGCTCATCAGGACAGTTTCTTAGCTGATGGGATTTGGCAGAATGCCATGGAAGTTCATGGCACTTTTCTGTGGATTGATAGTGGGCAAGGATTGATATGCTGGGCAGGCCTTGGCTGACTGAAGCTCTGATGGAGCTCTGTGGATTTGTACTGGCCGAGAGCCTATAGTTTATAAAAGGAAACTCTGAACTTAAATCAAATACTTTTATTGTACAATCTTTATACAGGGAATATTATTTACTAAATGTTAGTGTGTTTCTGTGAGGATGTATTAGCGAATTAGGCAAGGAGCAAGAAGCTATTTGTTTAACTTTGCTACCATTATTAAGGTACTGGCTACAGGTTTCACTGCTGTCCTTCTCAGGAACAAGTCAGAGCAAGCTTGGTTAGTGCTACCCCCCACGCTGGAAGTCTGCAGTGGGAGCGGTAGAGGAGGTGCACTGGCTGCACCCATCCATGCAACTGCATTGGCACCAGAGGCAGGGAGTGACTGGCTTAGCAAGCTGAAGGGATGTGCCTGGGGCTTTGGCTGAGTCTGTTCAAACAATAGTTTGTCCAGGCAAGGAGACGGATTTCCACCCCTGGTACAGCCCATGACTCAGAGTCCGTGCTGGAGCCCTTCTCCTCAGTGTGCTTTCCGTGAGCAGGGTTGCAAAATACCATGACAGATCCAGATCTCATCTTTCTTCGCTACCAAGGGGAGCTTAGACTCAAGGTTTAAACCTAGGTTCTTCTGTAACTAGAAATGATGTAGTTGCATAGTATTACAAGTACAAGATAGTCCTGAAGATGGAATTCATGTCCTGAAGTGTTTAGTGAAACAAAATAAGACAACAGTAGCTGAGAAAAGAAGGTACTTGCTATAAGTTGATGCTTGCTTGATGAGGAAGTGAAGGAATGAAATTGGAGTAAGCTCAGTGATTAAACTTGTACTGGATCAACTGTAGGGGTTTGGTTCTGTTTGTTAACCCTGTCCATTCCTATGCTACCTACAACTGAAACTTCTTGATTTTTTATTTTTTTTGGCAGAGATCAGATGATGTTTGTCATAGCACTTAGTTTCAGCTAATGACAAGAAGACACAATCTGTAATCTTGTCTATTACCTGTCCTGTATTACACCCTTTCATTTACTACATTAAAGTAGCAGTAAAAAGCATTCCAAGAGACACAATGGAGTAACACAGCAGCCCCAACACAGTTTAAGGCTGTGTATTATATTACAAAACGACTTTTTTGGGGGAGGAAAGGGGGGAGATATTGTGCCAGTTTACAGGAAGGTTGGGCAAAAGGTCAGGGAAAGTGCGTAATTATTATCGGCTCTGCTGAGGCCACACCTGTATGAAATGTTTAATGCTGACACAAGAATGAACTTGAAGCATGTTTGGAACGTACAAGCAGCAAAGATAATCAGAGAACTTAAACTAGAATTTAAACTGCATTGAAAAAAATAACAAAATTAATAAAATCCCCTATAGGATGGAGAGCTCAAAAGCAGCTGACAGAGATCTAAGTGTCATCAAGGCCACCCTCATCCTATTTACAACATGGAGTGCATGGAGGTTACAGAGCTTGGCATGAAATTGGTCCATCAAGAGTAGTCTTGGCAGATGGAGGAAGAGGGCTTAATTTTAGTTTAAAGTGAACGTACTTTCTTTGTAAGTGGGACAGACTGTTACCGTGGTGTGACTGCTGGATTTGGAACCTGTAAACTATATGACTGACTGACTTTCATTGTTGCATACCTACTGTAACAGGAGGCAGGAGCTGGTTTCTGCATTGTTGCAAATCTGCTTAACTTTGCTAGCATCAGTCAGTTTGTGACTGTCTATACCAGTTCAGACTTAATGCCAGTTGCAACTTGCTCACCACTGCTGGCTGGAGTAGAACCCAAACCTGGCTCCTGTACTTATGATTTACCATAACATCCTTCTTCGTCTCCTCCTCTGAAAATCTTACACTATAGATATTGAACCCTAAAGGAGAAGTGACTCTCAGCAGACATAATTTTGTATGAGTAATTCACTTTTAAAGCTTGGATATATTCCATCTTCCTTGTGACTAATGGTACCCGAAGAGAACATAATTGTATAATCATTTTCCAATTGCTTAATAACTCATTTTCCTTGTTTGTAAGATGCTGTTTTTCAGCATTTCAGAGATATATGAGGACCTCTGCACAGTAATGAGTGAATTGTTTATTTCTCAGCAATAATGCCATTAAAGAAAACTTCTTTATGCTTAATGCCCTGACAGCTGGCCGGATCCTGACATTCTTACTCATCTCTCAAGCCAGTGAAAGGCCTCCTGGCAGGCAATTAGTCCACAGTTTCACATCATGTTGTCTTTGGCGGCAACGCTTGCTTGAGGAGTTCTGACCCCACCACTTGTGCCTACTCGCCAACACCTAAAAGCCAGCACATCACAACTGCTCGGGGCTGTGCTGTAGGCACAAACACTGCAGCTCTACAAATATTTCTGCTGGTGTAGCTGGTGGAAAGGGGAGGAGAGGACAGGTGGGAGCTGAAACCAGCTCTCAAGCTGGCTTTTCTGTTGGAGGGGGAGGAACTTCCTTAAATGTGGAAAGCTTGGGCAGGAGGGAATGATCCTGCACTCACAGTGTATAATGTTGTTTCCAACTGCTGGACCAGCTGAGTTGAGGAAAGTTATTCAGGGAGGAAAGGGCAGACAGAGGAGAAGCAAAGAGGTGACTGTGGAAAGGCGTGTATATCTCTGATAGGGCAGAAGACAAGTGCATAAAGACCAGAAATTTCCCAGAGGCTTTGATCTAGCTGCAGAAAATGCTTTTGAAGAGAGGGGACCAGGTGCAGGAAAACAACGTAAGACATCTATGCAACTTATTTTAAACAGAGCTGTGTCTATGTGTGACTTCACTGTGTTGTATTCTTAAGTAGATGAACAAAGAGTATTCTTTTTTTGGGGGGAGAATGCATGCCTGAGCCTCAGGAGTTGGTGCTGATGTTTAGGGGTAGAAAGCGAAGCCTTTTGCAGGTGGGCAATAAACTTTCATTCTTTCAAAGAGGCCACAGGCAATCTGTGCCCAAGATATCTTGCCAGGAACAGCAAGTGCCACAACCTACTGAAATAAAAAGAAACTTAAAGCACGCAGGTCCAGATGGAAAGGGACTGAAATACAAAGCCCAGTGAATGTCCAGTTCTAGCAGGGTTGTGTGATCCCAGCTAGGACCAAGAAATTAATTTTACATTGCAGTTACAGACACAAGCACCAAAACCTCTGTTGCATTTGGTAGTCCAGTATCAAGTTTTGATTTGACTTATGTGAATTGATGTTTTACTCTTGGTGAGTTTGCTCTGTAGAGTCTCATCCTAGATTTCTAGAAGATTAATGAAGGGAATTTGCTTTAGGGTCTTTTGAGATCTAGCGAACCTGAAAACAAAGCTCAGAGCTGGGTGATGTTCATGGGAATTGTGATAGAGGAGAGAAAGCTATACATGTATCTGAATATTTAAAAAAAAAAAAAGGTTCTGTTCTTGCAAAGAAATCCCACCAACTTCTTCAGAGTTGCACAAAATGTACATTTAGAAGTAGAAAAATGTGTTGCAGAAAATAGGGATTGGAGTTTTCAGGGAGTGAAATACAGCTTTAATTGAGAAGCATGCTTAAAACTGTATTGCGTCTGTCAGTGGACACCTGGAGGTTGCCTTAGCTGATGTAGTTGGTGGCACTGCAAACAAAGTGAGAGGATAACAGGACCATTTGAAAAATCAATATTCAATCTTGCCTACCAGAATGAGTTTTTCTGTTCTGGCATTTAGACCTGCCTTCAGGGATGCCCAACGTGTCTGCTTCCCATCCTCCAGATAGCTGCCAAGACGAGGAAGGAACTAGTTCAGCCATCCGAATCTGTTTTCCCTCTGACAGAGCAGAGTAGTTGTGTTCAAACTGGGACTTCTTTAGAGGAAGAATCCGTTTGGCTTTTTTTCTCCACCCCCCCCCCCCCTTTGTTTTTTTCCTGGTGTTAAAATATATGGATTGTGTATTAGGAACCTCTGTTTTCGTGCACGAGAGCTTTTGCAGATTGTCCTTATACACAGGAGCATTGCATTGTTTGTTTTGTTTCTCCTTGGTATGAATTTTTTAGATTTCTTTTTTCTGATATTGCCAAAACATGCTATAGCAGGCTATTTTCTCTTCCAACCCATTCCATGTTGAAATGTAAACCCATTGCAACATAGCCCATCTGGCATATGTTGTCATAGCTTTTAAAAAGTTGCCCTGCTTTTCTGTTGGCGTTGAGAATTTTATTAAATAAGAGTATTTATTTTTCCAAATTCCCCATGGGTAAAAGCAGGTAGAAAACAGATACCTATGTCTAATTATAACCTTATATTTCACATTAATCTCTCTTAATTTTCTTTCATCCCACCTCCAGCGTGCATTCACTCGTTCATAATTGCCACTGGATAATTTGAAGTCATTTGCTTACTCAGGGCTTTATGCCATACACTCATGGATTGTGGCAGATGAATCCTTCACAAAAAATAAAATAAGAAGCTCGTTCTTGCTGTATAGGTAGCTCACTCCCTCCCCGTCCCAAAGTTACTGAGCAAATTGTTGCTGTTAATTTTTAAATTCGTGTACTTGTTGCTCAGGGAAAGGCTAAGTGTTCAGAGGAATTTTGCAATAGACTCCAGACTGACTTTGCCTCATCAGGAGACATGTTCCATGCTATGTGTTGGTTGCCAAAATACCTGCTGTGTGGTTACTCCTTGGTTGTTGTGGGAATTTCATTGTTACCAAGGAACTTATTTGTTGAAGGAGAAAGGATTGCTCAGCTAGCTCAGTCTTGGTCCATGAGGGATTTTAGACTTGTGGCACTGTTGACTCCCATAAGGATGCTGTAGCTGATCTTAGTGACAAGCACAAGGATGTTGCTTTTTAATTGTTCCTCCCTCTCTAATTAGTGTTGTTTTGGTCTGTGCTTTGTTTTGTGCTACTTAATATTACCAGAATTTTGGGCTTTTTTGCTGTGTTTGGAAATATTACTGCCTCTTGATCCACAGAAGAAAAAAAAAAAAAAACCAAAAAACCTCCGAAACCAGAAACTCTGGGAACATTCAGACTGAACAAAAAAAAAACACAACAAATTTTCAGGGCTCCCTGACATGTAAATATGCTCCAACTTCTACTACATGAATATGTGGCTTGAACATGGTGAGATTATTAGTGGCAGTTATCCTAAAAGGAGGTATAATTCCTCTTCCAGCTCACTTGAAGCCTTCTCTCTTTTTACAGAGTTTAGTCACAGAAATCCTTTAGTTCATTACATATGGGCAAACAAAAGGGGAAATACACTTTCAGTTCTTAAACTAGCTATGTCTTGGGAAAGGCCTGCCCCAGTTTCCAAACAGACCGAAGTCCTTGTGTAGTTTTCTTTCCTTTTGGTTTTCTTTGGCCCCACAGCCCTCTGAGTTGGGCAGAGAATTGCCCTTACTGTCAAAGAAATGTGTCTAAACAAAAGCAAGTCCTAGCAAGGCCTCTTGTGCCTCAAGAGGGAATATTCCCATTGCCTTCTCTCTTGCAGTTTGGTCACCAGTGGCTCAACCTCAGTTTCCCTTTCCTTGCATTAGGGAACAATATGCACGGAGTTTTACTTATCCCTAAGCACTTAAGCCCCAGTTATGAAACATATTTCGGTGACCAACTCTCCTTTTGGTTTCAGTGACAATTAAGACCCTTACTACCACAGGGGCAACAGTCCTACCCAGCACCATAGTCTGATTCGGATGTTGTATTGTGTATTTTCTGTGAGGCAAATGTCATCCCACTGGGTTAACCTGTCGCACACACATTGATCTCTTATTTTATATTTCCTTCCTTTGGTCAAGGAGTGTGCAAAACCTTGGTCTGCTACACTGGTTAATGTTTTCTGCTATTCACATTTCTTTCAATCTATTTTATGCAGCTCTATTTTTTTTTGGTCAAAGTCTTTCATATTCCAAGTCATTTATCTTATGAAACAGCTACTTAGTTGCAACTTCAGTGTTAAGAATTTACAGTGGGATAGAGCTGGGAAGGGGGTAGCTGAAAATCAAACACTATCAAGCAAAAGCACATGCCACTTCTTGTGTATCTTATTCTGCAATTCTTTGAAGTTTAATCTTTTCAAAAGAAAAGCCTTTCAGCTACTTTGTGGCAACAACTCGGGCTTGTAACTTTTGACTGCACAGTGTTCCTAGTTCATAAACTGATCTCATCCTTTTCTGACAATTAATACTAAAGCGAATTTAAATTGGATCTCCTACTGCCACCGCATCAGCTGTCTGGAACAGTTTGCCTACCTTGGTCTCCCACTAATTCTCTCTGTACCTTTTCAAAATGCTGCTAAAAATCCTGACCTCCTTTAGGGCTGTACCAGCCAGCAAGCTATCAACCAGTTTCCCTTCGTGTGTGGATTTGGTTGCACATCGGCTTTGCAGGGCTGTAGAGGACTACAGAAGAGAAAGGGTAACTGAGGGCTGGGGCCCCACACATCGAGATCAGGATATCCGCTTAAGCAGTGCTATAGGCCTTTGAAGCCACCCTTCACCTTATGCTTCAGCTGCATTAAGATGCAGCCCAGAGCAGGGGGCAGTGCAGCTCACTCATACCCTGGGTGAAGCTTGGCATGGTCTTGTCCTTCCTTCTGCTTTCTATCTAGTGCTCTGCAGAGCTGCAATCCCATCGCTTCATCCCTCTCTTGTGCAGTTGTGTGGACTGTGTACATCCACAAACAAGCATACGGAGATGCCCTTGGAGCTGCAATGAGGGCGATAAAACAAGGAATTCTCCTTGCATGATTTTGTGTTCATGAAAGGAAGAAGCATCCACAGGTTGGCTCTCAAGGCTTCTGTTTATCTGAAAAGCACTATCTTGATTACTGGGTTAAAAGTGGAAATATTTTTATACCATAAGAATATTATTTCTTTTGTCTAAATGTGGGCTGGTAAACAGGGAGTATAATATCACATTGTCTTGTGGTTTGTTCTGCAGTCAAAGGAATAATTATAGGAATGTCATCTCCCCTCCCACCCCCCCTTTCCTTTAGCTCCTGTTGTATAGTAATTCTCCTAGCAGTGAATTATGAGAGAACTGTATTTATACCAAAACCTCTGAAACAGTCTGTGTACAGAAACTCCGAGTTGTGACCAAGACCTTATTGTGCCTGACAAGATTTCCTATAGCAGGTTATACATTTTAGAGCATTCTGCATCCTATTTTTAAAGGCTCAGTGCTCACAGCTGGGGCCAAATTTTCTAAAGGGAAACATTTTGATGTAGACCCTGAAATAAGGGGCCACGATGAAAATGCGGTCATTACCTATCACTCTGGAAAACCTGTGAACTTATTTTTATTGCCTTAGCAGTACCTTTGCTTAAACACCTATATTATATATTGCTCTTTGTGAACTGACTGTAAATGTTTCCTGAGGACATTACTAAACTCATACATGTCAGTGGCATAATTGTTTCCATGGAAATTAACATACTTTAAAAGGAAAATAATAAAAAACCTAACAGAGGACATATGAGAACATAAAAATGGCCATAGGTTAGAGCAAAGGTCTATTGAGATGTGTGTCCTGTATCCAGCAGTGGTCAACGGAATGTGCTTGGGGAAGTGCGTCATGACAACGCAAGCATGTGGCAATGCTGCTCCAGAAATTCTTTCAGCTTTAGCAGTTTTGGACTCAAATACCTCCTGAGCCAAAGGTGGCAGCCTTACAAGCTACATGAAATTTTTTTTGCTACTGTGAAAAGCCTCATACAGCACAATGACATAGCTTTGCAATCAGGCTCTTGCAACAATATAATTCCACAGAGAACATAGGGGCACTTTGACCGTCTTTAGTTGTTAATTCAGTCCTTCCTCAAGAAAAATGCCTGCTAGCTTTGCTTCCTTAAATGTTTCAAGATTAACTGTCTAGAATTCATCATGGAGATGCTTTAGGGAAAGAACTGGGGTCATAGGGTTTCACTTAGAATGACAGTTGGAAGAGAGCAATCCTCTGTATATTATTATACTCTTTTATCCTAGGAGCTAATCATTTGTCCAATTTTTTTTTAATATCACATGTCTAACATAACCTTGTTCACTTCACTTGCCCTTTGTCCCTGCCCCTGTCCATCTCAGGACACTCCTTTTTAAAACACGTGGTTAAAATGATGTGCTTCCTGTTGTTTTTAAGGAGGATTGCACACCTTCATGTAAGTTTGAAGCCAGACTTAAATATGGTTTCCAGTTGTGCAAGTGGGTAAATTTTTTTTTCTATATGCATTTCTCAGTGCTGAAACTTGGAGTGCCATCTCTGTGCATGCTAAATTGTATCAGTGAAAAGTCTTAATTGTAGTCAGGGAGAAAACAAGAGATGTACCCATGTGCTCATGTGCAAGCTGCTTGACCCCAGCTGACATGCATAATCCTAATATTCCACAAGTCTGATGAGTTGGTCATGGTTTGACCATGCTCTACTGCAGATCTTCAGATGTCCAGAGCATGTACTGTGTGTTTGCCTATGTGGGCTAGTGAAATATTATGCTGGGGAAAGTCCCTGATCTATTAAGCTTTAAACAAAAAGTGCACCTTGGGTGTTAATTGGAATCTAGATTCAGGTGTTAACCTCTTTGATTGAAAATACATGCTGAGTAATTACAGGAAAGAGGCCAATTTCAGGCACAGCAGTAATTACTGAATTAGTAGAAAAGTTCAAGAAGAGCTTCAAATTTCATATCATTGCTAAGGTTTCTGAGGAACAGCTAATCCTGAAGTGACTGGGCTCCTCACACCTGTATATGTTTTTGGAAACTTCACTTAAATTTCAAAGAAACCTCTGCATGAATAATTCCAAAACCAGATGTCAATATTTCTTAAACTGTTGCTTTGTTTTCAAATGCAGAAAACTGCTTAGCAGCCTGAAATTTCAGTGATGATGAAATCGGGGAGAAAAAAGTTTTTTCTGTTAGGTAGTATTTCTTTTTCTTGTTGTTGAACTTTGTGCTTTCTTGCTTGATTTATTTAAGTGGAATCCTCTGGTATGACCTGTATGGCCTGTAGTGGTGTGCCTCATGTCTACTGCTTTTCCAATTTTCCTTTCCTAAAGAAAGTCTTCACGTTATTTACTTGATCACAGCAGTTGCTGCTAAAACAACGTAAGGAAATCCATATCCTCACCTTCAGTGCCAGTGTCACAGTTAACTCACCAAAACAAATCTTAAACGCTACCACTTGAATGTCAGGTCTCAGGCCATGATAATATTTTGCTCTGGACAATAGCTGTGCCTATTTTACAAGTTAAAACCTCTTCTTGCCTTGAGAAGAACTGTTCAGTTGTCATCAGATATTGTGATGTAGCAAAAAACGATGACAGATACCACAAGTATTTCAGTTATACTAATGAGAGCTTAGGAATGTGTCCTGGTTCCGGCAGGGATGGGGTTAATTTCCCCAAGGATGGGAGGGGACACAGGTATTCCACACCATGTGAGCCACGCCCGGATGGTGGGGGGGGGAGCTGCCGGGGGAGGGGGCAGGAAGTCGCGGCTCAGCGCGGGCTGCGGCGGCGCGGGTCCGGGTCCGGTCGGTGAGCGGCGGTGCCCTGATCGCGTTTGTATATTCCTTTATCCGTGTTATTGTTACTGTTTTCTCTTCCCTTTGCTGTTCTGTTAAACTGCCTTTATCTCAACCCACGAGTTTTGCCTTTTTCTTCCTATTTCCCCCCCCCACAGCTGTGGGGGGTTGGACGAGCGGCCGCGTGGTTTGTTGCTGCTGGCTCAGGCCAAACCACGACAGTCCTTTTTGGCGCCCAACGTGGGGCTCGAGAGGGTTGAGATAATGACAGATCCGACCCGAGATTGTTAACACGAGTTTGTTATATATATTTCTTATATTAGGTAGATAATAGCTGGTTACAATGTTGCTTCGTTTGTTTGCTTGGCTGTGTTATGTAAATTCCTATGTGCTCTATGTACTCCCCGTGATGGTGTTTGTTACCTCAGGGAGAGGGATCAGGATTATCATTTTGCTGTCCTGTGCGATATCAGCGTATGATATGATAACATCACTGCTCAGGTCGCTGTGTTGGGGTATTTATGCGGTATTGCTGTCCTGCCCATACCTTGGTCGCCGTCTCTCAGAATTTATTAATAATTGCACCCAATCTATGGGAGAAACAGGGGGGGATATTTTCCCCGGCTCTTTCGCCCCCCTTTTCTCCTTCGGGACAGGTTTTGAGAATTTCGAATATCCTCTGGATGCTCAAACCAGTCTGGTCCTATTGCTATGTCTCCTGAATGTGTTTCAGGTCTTGTTCAGGGTTAAACAACTGTTTAAGACCACCACCCAGAGATCTGCCCCGAGGCTGTATAGTCAGGGGTGGCATGGCATGTGGGAGAACATGGGCAGGTATCTAGAGAATTTCTCGCCTCCAATGTTTTGGGACTTCACCCCCGAACAACTACAGGACCCTGATAAAGTGGTAGAATTTTTAAAAGGAAAATGCCGTGGCTATTCCAGAGATGCACAACTCATTGCACTGTGCTGGGCCCTGGCCAGTATCTACCAAACACTGCTCGGTATTATGCAGCACCCTCAGGGGAAAGAGGGGGAGACCAAACCAGTAGGCACTGCAGCTGTCCCAACCCCTGCGACAGACAATGCAGCTACTCCCACCCCGGTGGCAGGCCCTGTGGCCACTCAAGACCCTGCGGCTGACACTGCAGCTATTCCAACCTCTGTAGCAGACAATGCAGCCGCTCCAACCCCAGTGGCGGACACTGCAGCTGAACCGGACAACCAACCCGTGCCCGTATCAGTTGCTCCTGTACAGAAGAAGAAATACACCAAGAAATCAGTTCGCTTAGTTAGGGATGATGATGAACCAGGGCCATCAAAGGAAAGGGAGGAAGAGATGGAACCAGAGATAATCACCCGATCTCTATCCCTGAGTGAGCTGAGAGATATGCGAAAAGATTTCAGTCGACTTCCGGGCGAGCACATTGTCACCTGGCTGCTCCGATGCTGGGATAATGGGGCCAGTAGCTTGGAATTAGAGGGCAGGGAAGCCAGGCAACTGGGATCCCTGTCTAGGGAAGGGGGCATTGACAAGGCGATTGGAAAGAAGACACAAGCCCTTAGCCTCTGGAGGCGACTCCTGTCAGGTGTGAGGGAAAGGTACCCCTTCAGTGAAGATGTTGTATGCCGTCCGAGCAAGTGGACCACCATGGAAAAAGGTATCCAGTACCTCGGGGAATTAGCTGTGCGGGAGATAATTTACTATGACCCAGATAACGCGCAGTTACCCACAGACCCTGATGAAGTCCAATGCAGCACAAGGCCCATATGGCGGAAGTTCGTACGGAGTGCACCATCATCGTATGCCAACTCCTTGGAGTTGGAATGTATGTGATGGAATGGAAAGGTGAAGAGGGACCAACGGTGGATGAGGTGGCTGGCCGACTCCGGCAATATGAAGAAAGTCTCTCTTCCCCCCTTGTCTCAGCTGTGGAGAAACTGTCTCAGAAGGTCCAACAACTTGAAGAGAATATGTCCTACTCCCCACCTGTACAGGCCAGCATCTCAGCTATTAGGAGCAAGCGCTTCCCTACTCAAGAGGGAGAGTATAGAGGGTACACACCACGAGGCACCCTGTGGTTTTACTTGCGCGACCACGGTGAGGACATGAGGAGGTGGGATGGACAACCTACCTCGACCCTACGGGCACGGGTACGTGAGTTGCCAGGAAGAACAATCACAAAAGGGGATCCCTCCAGGAAAAGTGCTGCTCCCGTTGCCAGCAGGCAGCCCCCCAGACAGAGTAGAAGGCCTGATCTTACCTCTGATCCTCTTGAAGGGACCTCCAAGTCATTTCTGCAACAAGTGAGTAATGGATACTATGATCAGGATTAGAGGGGCCCTGCCTCCAGCCAGGTGGGGGAAAGGGACAACCGGGTTTATTGGAACGTGTGGATTCGATGGCCTGGCACATCAGAGCCACAGGAGTATAGGGCTCTAGTGGACACTGGAGCTCAATGTACCTTAATACCATCAAGTTACAGAGGGGCAGAACCCATTTGTATTTCTGGAGTGACAGGGGGATCCCAAGAGTTGACTGTATTGGAAGCTGAAGTGAGCCTAACTGGAAATGAGTGGCAAAAGCATCCCATTGTGACTGGCCCAGAGGCTCCATGCATCCTTGGCATAGACTATCTCAGGAGAGGATACTTCAAGCACCCGAAAGGATACCGGTGGGCTTTTGGCATAGCTGCTTTGGAGACAGAGGAAATTAAACAGCTGTCTACATTGCCTGGTCTCTCGGAGGACCCTTCTGTGGTAGGTTTGTTGAGGGTCAAAGAACAACAGGTGCCGATTGCTACCACGACAGTGCATCGGCGGCAATATCGCACTAACCGAGATTCTCTGATCCCCATCCATATGCTGATTCGTCAACTAGAGACTCAAGGAGTGATCAGCAAGACCCGCTCACCCTTTAATAGTCCCATATGGCCAGTGCGAAAATCTAATGGAGAATGGAGGTTAACGGTGGACTATCGTGGTCTGAATGAAGTGACACCACCGCTGAGTGCTGCCGTGCCAGACATGCTAGAACTTCAATACGAACTGGAGTCAAAGGCAGCCAAGTGGTATGCAACAATTGATATCGCCAATGCATTCTTCTCAATCCCTTTGGCAGCAGAGTGCAGACCACAGTTTGCTTTCACTTGGAGGGGTGTCCAGTACACCTGGAATCGACTGCCCCAGGGGTGGAAACACAGCCCCACCATTTGCCATGGACTAATCCAGACCACACTAGAACAGGGTGAAGCTCCGGAACATCTGCAGTACATTGACGACATCATCGTATGGGGCAACACAGCAGAAGAAGTTTTTGAGAAAGGGAATAGAATAGTTGAAATCCTTCTGAAAGCTGGTTTTGCAATAAAACGAAGTAAGGTCAAGGGACCCGCACAGGAGATCCAGTTTTTAGGAATAAAATGGCAAGATGGATGCCATCAGATCCCGATGGATGTGATCAACAAAATAGCAGCTATGTCTCCACCAACCAGTAAATAGGAAACGCAAGCTTTCTTAGGTGTTGTGGGTTTTTGGAGGATGCATATTCCAAATTACAGTCTGATTGTGAGCCCTCTATATCAAGTGACCCGGAAAAAGAATGACTTTAATTGGGGCCCTGACCAATGACAAGCCTTCGAACAAATTAAGCAGGAAATAGTTCATGCAGTAGCCCTGGGGCCAGTCCGGGCAGGACAAGATGTCAAAAATGTGCTTTACACCGCAGCCGGGGAGAACGGCCCTACCTGGAGCCTCTGGCAGAAAGCACCAGGGGAGACTCGAGGTCGACCCCTGGGGTTTTGGAGTTGGGGATACAGAGGATCTGAAGCCCGCTATACCCCAACCGAAAAAGAGATATTGGCAGCATATGAGGGGGTTCGAGCTGCTTCGGAAGTGGTTGGTACTGAGGCACAGCTCCTCTTGGCACCTCAACTGCCGGTGCTGGGCTGGATGTTCAAAGAAAGGGTCCCTGCCACACACCATGCGACTGATGCCACATGGAGTAAGTGGATTGCACTGATCACACAGCGGACTCGAATGGGAAACCCCAATCGCCCAGGAATACTTGAAGTGATCATGGACTGGCCAGAAGGCAAAGATTTTGGAATATCACCAGAGGAGGAGGTGACGCGTGCAGAAGAGGCTCCACCATATAACAAACTACCAGAAAATGAGAGGAAACATGCCTTGTTTACTGATGGGTCCTGCCGGATTGTGGGGAAGCATCGGAAGTGGAAGGCTGCTGTGTGGAGCCCCACACGACGAGTTGCAGAAGCCACTGAAGGACAAGGCGAATCGAGCCAGTTTGCAGAGGTGAAAGCCATCCAGCTAGCTTTAGACATTGCTGAACGAGAGAAATGGCCAGTACTTTACCTCTATACTGATTCATGGATGGTGGCAAATGCTCTGTGGGGGTGGTTACAGCAGTGGAAAGAAAACAACTGGCAGCGCAGAGGTAAACCCATCTGGGCGGCTGAACTGTGGCAAGATATTGCTGCCCGGATAGAGAATCTGGTTGTGAAAGTACGTCATGTAGATGCCCACGTACCCAGGAGTCGCACCACTGAGGAACATCAAAACAACCATCAGGTAGATCAGGCCGCTAAGATTGAAGTGGCTCAGGTGGAGCTGGACTGGCAACACAAGGGTGAATTATTCATGGCTCGGTGGGCTCATGATGCCTCAGGCCATCAGGGAAGAGATACAACCTATAGATGGGCTCGAGACCGAGGGGTGGACTTGACAATGGACACTATTGCACAGGTCATCCACGAATGTGAAACATGTGCTGCAATTAAGCAAGCCAAGCGGTTAAAGCCCCTTTGGTATGGAGGACGATGGCTAAAATACAAATATGGGGAGGCCTGGCAGATTGATTATATTACACTCCCACAAACCCGCCAAGGCAAGCGCCATGTGCTCACAATGGTGGAAGCAACCACCGGGTGGCTGGAAACATACCCTGTGCCCCATGCCACCGCCCGGAACACTATCCTCGGCCTTGAAAAACAAGTCTTATGGCGACATGGCACCCCAGAGAGGATTGAGTCAGACAACGGGACTCATTTCCGAAACAGCCTCATAGACACCTGGGCCAAAGAGCATGGCATTGAGTGGGTGTATCACATCCCCTATCACGCACCGGCCTCAGGGAAGATAGAACGATACAACGGACTGTTAAAGACTACCCTGAGAGCCATGGGTGGTGGAACTTTCAAACACTGGGATACGCATTTAGCAAAGGCCACCTGGCTAGTCAACACCAGGGGATCTGCCAACCGAGCTGGCCCTGCCCAATCAAAACTTCCACATACAGTAGAAGGGGATAAAGTCCCTGTAGTGCACATGAAGAATATGTTAGGGAAGACAGTCTGGGTTAGCCCTGCCTCAGGCAAAGGCAAACCCATCTGTGGGATTGCTTTTGCACAAGGACCTGGGTGCACGTGGTGGGTGATGCGGGAGGATGGGGAGGTCCGATGTGTACCTCATGGGGATTTGATTCTAGGTGAGAATAGTCAATGAATCAAATCTTATGATGGTATGTGCTAAATAACCCTGTCACTGTGTGTCATCATTACTATAACTGCTATCAAGGGTACTACAGTGAGAATCTCCCAAACCAATGACAGATGGACTTTGATAAAGCGGAGTAAAGTGCAGCGGTGAGGTAATAAAAACTGACCTCATCAGCTGGCGCCCAGCAACTTCCTTGAGATCAACGTCTTCAACCTGCGAACTGCGGGCATGGGCCACACCGGGTACACCAGCCGCGAGCTCCAAAATGCAGCATGCACCAGTCCAGCACCACACACCATCTCGCCTGTCCTGAGAGACTGCTTTCACAGATGCGGCCCACAGTGATGGACTAAATTAACTCAATGAACATTTTAGAGGGATCGCCCATGGACGGTGGGGATTAAATCTGTATGTATATAGATGTACATATGTATATATGTATATATAAAGACAGGGGAAAGTGGTGGTAAATGATTGGGAACTGTAGGATCTGGACATGGTGCAGATGGTATGGAATAAGGGGTGGATAATGTCCTGGTTCCGGCAGGGATGGGGTTAATTTCCCCAAGGATGGGAGGGGACACAGGTATTCCACACCATGTGAGCCATGCCCAGACGGTGGGGGGGGGAACTGCCAGGGGAGGGGGCAGGAAGTCGCGGCTCAGCGCGGGCTGCGGCGGCGTGGGTCCGGGTCCGGTCGGTGAGCAGCGGTGCCCTGATCGCGTTTGTATATTCCTTTATCCGTGTTATTGTTACTGTTTTCTCTTCCCTTTGCTGTTCTGTTAAACTGCCTTTATCTCAACCCACGAGTTTTGCCTTTTTCTTCCTATTTCCCCCCCACAGCTGTGGGGGGTTGGACGAGCGGCCGCGTGGTTTGTTGCTGCCGGCTCAGGCTAAACCACGACAGAATGGATATGTGGGATGAAGCCTTGACATTATTGAAGTACAGTGCAGGAGCCTTTTGGGTTTTATTGATGGTTTTGGTATAGTTGCGTGATAAAGGATTAGATACAGTATATGGTCAGAGGTGCTGTTCTGAAAGTGCAGAATCTGTCCTGCAAGTGCTTGATAACATGACTGTGGACTCACAAGGATTTGCATCAGATTCATCTTAAATATAGAGGCTTCCTATTTAATTCTCAATAGGTACTAGACAGTTATTCAATAAATCTTTCCATTAATGCTTTTTTGACAACTTTCCTTTGAGAAAAATCCATTTACAGCCAAACAATTCAGATCCTTGAAACAAACTGGTCGTATATTGATATCAATTAACTAGAGAGTAAGCTACTCCCAGCTACAAAGAACTTCTTTGTTTATTGAAAAGACAGATCATGATTGCTTCGAGAGTATTTAAGGCCACCTTGATAGGGCAAATCCAACCAGTAACTCAGAGCACTTTTGAACTGTTGCATCTAATTTATCATATCTAAATGGCATGCTGTGCTGTTAGAAGGAAAATTATGAGATACACAAATTCTTTGATTCTGTCTATCATGAAAAAGCCTTGGTCAGTTGATTTGTCTTTTCTGCATCCAATATCTTTGACTAAGACTGAATGTCACTGTATAATACATATTTTGAGTGTGATGTGTATATTGATGGATGTACAAGAACAATATAGATGTGAAATTCACTGGGATTCTATTTTATAATAAAAATACTAAATTATATAAAATGTTTCTGTGTGCTGCAATCAGGCAAACCCACTGTGAGACTTATCAGAAAGTAATCCCAAATTGTGAAGTCATTCTCACTCATTAATATTTCCAGGAATTTGAATTGAACCGTGGAACAATTCACACTTGGGTTTGGGGTTTTTTTTAATTGTCTCCAATAAGTAAATCCAAGTCCTGCAGGATATTTATTTTGCACATATCTGTCATGCATTAGTCAATAATAAAGAGAAAGTTGTACAGTGATTAAAGGCTCTGCTTGGAACGAATGATCCAAACATTACATTGAATTGTTTTTGAATGGATTTATTAAAGTTTCAGGTGCAGCTATCCAACTTATTTGTACATCCAGCATTTGCAACAGTGGTGATAGGAGATGACAGCTTTGAGATTTATTTAGCAATTAACATATTCAGTATTTTTCAACTGTCACTATATTCTCCTTATTCTGTATACTATATTAGGCATTGAAATGAAATAATGGAATGGAACTGAGGAGAAAAAAGAATAGGGAGGTGACAAGATAGTGCTTGTGTACAATACCAACAGATGTCTTCCTGAGAAGTCCAGAAAGAAAAAGCAGGCTCTGGTACTTACTGCGCAGAACGGTGAATTTTGTTGAAATTAAATATTCCTGTTGTCTAGGAGCAGGAATACCCTTGATGATTTTTGCCTGTATGTTGGGAGACCTGGCTGATGCTCTCAGAATCATTATGGGCACTATTCAGGCTCCATAGGGCCTGCTGTGGAGATGGTACTGTAGTCTGTGCGATTCAGGGATGGCTGGACCATGGCTCCATAAATAACTAATGTAGGGAGATGATAGTAATGTCTGCACAAGGCAGTCTGCTTAAGTTAGGCTCTGAAAGGATTTCTTTTCATGGACTCTCCAGGGAGCCAGGGACTGCTCTAGCTTGCACTGGTGATGTCTACAGACATTTGTGATGGGTGGTCTCTATGCAAGCCCCAGTTGGCTCTGATGTGAGGCATGCTGTGATGATTTTGTCCAACTGCACTGACTTTCCCCATGATCCTAGACTTACTGATAGTTCATGTTTTTCTGGTTCTGTGCTTTTTTTTTTTTTTTTAAAAAAGCCACAGGGGATGGAAAAGGGGAAAATCCATAGGATAATTAAGGACAATAACTCTATACCTGTTTATTTTATCCCATCTTAAACCTTTCTGACATGTACTGATGTCTGTAACATAAGTGCCCTAAAGGTGTGTGGGCCATCATATTCTTTAGTGGTGTTTGCTTTAGGAACTTAGCTGTCTGAAAGCTTTGATATCTAAGAGGAGCTCCATGTTCTGGCATGATGCAGCTTGCAGGCTTCAGGGAGAAAAACAAGCCCAGCAATGCACGCACTCGTCCCCTTTTAAGCCGCTGGAGGTAAAAGCATAGAAGTTCAGGCACTTAGATGTCCAGACTGAATGTAAAGAGATAAGTGATTATATTTGTAATACCTTCGTGTGCTGGCTGATTCATTCAACCAATTAATAAACCCCTCCCCTGAGCATAAAGAAAAGCCTGTTTGGAAAGGTTAATGTCAGGCTCTCAGACAGCTCAGTTAAAGTTACCTTTTTGCACTCCACAGGAGCTCCCTGAGAATCTTGTCATAAAGTCTGCTTAGTGAAGCAGAGCAAAATAATGCAGTAAATAACACTTGGTATCTCCTATAAAGCCATTGGAGGATCTCCAAGCGCTTTGGACAAATCAGTAAAGCCACCTCAGCTCTCTCCTTTGCCAGGTAGAGCAGGGCTATGTTCTTTAGCAAGAGGAAGGATTTTTTCTTCCCCTCCCCCAGGCTTTTTCCTGTTTTAAGGACTACTTTTCTCCTTTAAAAAAAAAAAGATAATCTTTGAACATATTCATGTTCTGCATGGTCTCAAAGTGAAAAATTCTCAGGAGGCCGCAGCAGGGAAAACAGCAATGAAAGAGCAGGAACCTGTTCTGAGGTGCGCAGGAATTGAAGACAAAAGTGCTATTGGCTGAGTAGGATCTAGATTGTACTTCTCATTTAGCTGAGGCTAAAGAAGTTTCGCAGGATCAAGTCCCACCCCAGCTGGTGGCACTTGAAATTCCTCCATTTATTTCAATGGAGGCAATATTGCCACCCGTAGAGGTTTTACTCAGAACAGAACTAGCTCTTGAGGGTGGGGAAGATCCACAGAGGGGTTACTTCTGTCTGCATGTTCTGTTTTTCATGAACTTTCCTAACTTACTCCCTCCCGCCCCTTTTCTAAAGATGATTTTTATTTTTCTCTTCAACAGAACGTGTTTCAAAATCTTCCACAGTTCTAAGCAGAGGTTTGTGTCTTGTGAACAATAAATACTCTTGTTGTGAAAGTAATTAATTCTTTTTTTTGATCTGACATGATCAAGCTAAGGTTAAAAGAATAATAAGTAGTCAAGGAAACTTACTCCCACATCTTTACCCTTATGATATTTGTTTTCAGAAGGCTTGAAATGGAATGAACCCTGTTCTTCCATACCTCATAATAACTTTAATTTGTTTAACAGTTGGATAAAAAGCAAATTAATCACACAAGTACCTTCAAAGGGAGAATTTGGACGTAGTAAATATTCAGCTGTGAAACAGACATCTGCCATCACACGCAGTTTAAGCAGCTAGTACACCTGAGCAGAGATGTAGCTGTGTATTTGAGCATCCTTAATCCTTTTCAGTGCAAAGTAAAAAGGACTTGTCTGTGGCATTGTGTTTCAAATGATTTACTGCTAGTAAATTGTAACTGTGGTAGCTACTTGACTATTAAGCGTGCATCTATATATTATATATGAAAAAGTGTCTTGCTTAGTACATGGCCAGAGTGAGATCCAACTTCTGGAAGCGGTAGTCAGTAAACAACAAATTCTCTCCAAATTGAGGACTAGTAAAGGTAATTAACCAAAAGGAATAGCTTACCAAGGAGGAAGGACAACTTTACTGCATGCCTTGTCCAACTCGAAATCCATTTAAAATCAAGGTAAACACTGTAATATGTAGGAGCTGTTGAATTTGTGACTCCTTCTATAAAAATTGTCTGCCTTGTTTTAATATTATCTCTTATTTGATGAGGGAAACTTTTCAAACTGTGTTTTTCTGAAATGGTTAACTATGGGTTGTAAAGCTAGAGAACTGGTCCAGCTCTTCAGCTGCTGGTACCAGACTGATTTATACCGGCGACGATGCAGCTGTCTGACCTTACTGTAGGAATCCCAAGAGCAGAAAGCTTTCAGTACAAGCGATACTTTGCACTGAGTCCTGGACCCAGCTTACCTCTGCTGTGATTCCGTATCCCTAAGGACATAAGAGAAAAGGTGAACATTAAGTGTCTCCAGATTGAGAATAAGAGGTCTATTTTGCCCGTAACAACAAATACATGGAAAAAGATCACAGAATTCTCTTTCTGCCTATAAATCTGGCCCTGAGGCTCGAGGCTCACAGGTTTCACTCATTCTTTATGGTCTGAAACAGATCCAATGTCAATCAAGGCTAGGAAGGGGGGAAACCCTACTCTGAGGAAATGACTGAACAAGAGCCCCTGTGAAGCTCTGTTGCTTAACTAACAAGCTGAAGTAAATCCAGTTTTGTGACAATGCTGTGAGGAAGAAGAGAAAGGGCTGGGAAGGCACCTGTGGGGCTGGGCCTGGCGGGAAGGGGCAGCCCTGGGCGCTGCTGCAGGGTGGCCCTGAGCTAGAATCAGCCCTCAGCTCCCTACTCTGACTCCACACAGCCCTTCTCTCTGACAGGAAACTTTCAGGTTTTGGGTCAATCCTGAATAGTTTTGCAGTAAGGGGTTATTGTGAGAAAGCTTCCTCAGGACCAGGGCAGAAATCTTCCCTGAAGGAAGGGAGAGGCCAGCCCTGAGCTGGGCTACCTCACTGTCCCACTGCACCCCCCTGCAGGCCATGGTTTGGGGCCTGCCCTGCCTCGAGCCTTCAAGTCTGGTTCAGAGGCCTCAGTCCCTGCTTAATCCTCAGAATGATGAAACAAAATCCCCAAACCTCACAGTCTGCTGTGGATTTCTTGCTGGCTGGTCTAGGTAGTTGTTATTCCCATATGTTTCTGCTTCTGATACGGCTAACCTGCTGTGGCATGGTACTGATATGTCTGGTCACTTCGAAGAAGTTTGTTTTCGTTGTGCTTGTCCTTACAGGATTTATATGAGGTATGAGTTTTATTAATAGCCTTCATCTTTTCAGCATAGGATACGTTTAAAAACATCTGGTCCTAAATGCTGGGTGTCTTTATCCATAAATTAAATGACAGGGTTAGGAACCTCCTTTCAGCCCTGAAGCAAGCAACAAAAACACCAAACCCCATGGTGCCCTCCATTCAAAAGTGCTGCTCCTTATTGTGCCTGAAGAATTATCTTCTCCTGGGTATGCAGCTGTTTCCCAAAGCTGACAGTGGCAAGTGTCCCAGTACACTCTGTTTCTGACCAAAGCTTGATGGCACCTCCTGAACCTGAGGCCCTAAAAGGTAGCTGGATGTAAACAAAGACCTGTGCCTTCTCCGGCCTGCTAGCAACCTCAAACAAGTATAATGATGGCTAAAAAACAAACACCTCCAGCCACAAAACTACCCCACATTCCTCCTCTGAGAGGTGTATTTGTGCGTCCTAACTCGTGGCTCATACCAGGCGGGGAGACCTGGTTGCACGTGGTTTTCTTTTTAAAAAAGTAGTCTCATCTGAGGTATGAGGATGTCCTGCTGAATAAGGTCCAAAAGTTAAGTATCTAATACTGCTGAGAGCTAAGTTAGAAGATTGTTTGAAAACAAGACATTTAAACACATGTTAATGCGGGCATTAGGTGTTTAATAGTCTGTGTAGATGAGCAGATGTTTGTTAAGGACCATTTTGCTGATGCATCAGTCAAGAAATAAAAAAGTGAAAAGGTAGTTGTGATCCCATGTGAATGAAAGAAAATGTGCTTGAATTTATTGCTGGTTTGAATTGCTTCCCACTTCAGTTACTGAATCCTTTGTTTTGTTTTGTTTTCATGTGATTGGATTGAATGTTTTCGGGTTTAAAAAAATTATACTTAGAAACTTTATCAAGGTTTCGTAATACTTTAGGACTTCAGGTTTCATGCAGACGCTCATACTGTTTGAATCCAAAGGAATTTAAATTACAGGAGCTGATGGTTAATTTTACCTATGATATTGTTTATGCTGCACGCAACACTGTGTGCGTGTGTTTGGGAGCGATCTTGTAACTGCTCCTGAAAATTATAGTAAATGTTTCACTACATAAAGATTTTTGAATTGAGCATGGATGTTTTAGCTAAGTTGTTGGGCTGTAGTGTAGGACGTGTTCAGCTATATGATACTGGGCTGGAATTGGAAGGAAGCATTATAGATGTCACAACATAATCTTCTGTCTTTGAAACTACTGAGACTGTAGTCACTTTCCTTCTCATAAAGACTTCTCTCATCTCCCAAAAAGCATTACTTCAGAGTTCAGATGCAGAGGCCCGGATAACTTTCTGTGGGAGAACTACTGGAAGGCACCCTGGATATGGACTGAAATGGCTTAAAATTTCTCTTCATATTCATTAAGGTGTTTTCTTCTTTTCAGTGAGCTTGATTTTTGCACAGAAGAGGGAGTATGTGTAGATGTATCTGAGATCTTCTAAGATTCACCTGTGGCTGGAGTGATCTCTGTGGAGAACATATGTGTGTTGGATTCTGCTTCAGCTCCTAAGTAACGCAGTTTGTGTGTGGCTGCATAATCTGTGGCTATTGACCTATATGCTACCCCACACAGAGTGTCAAAATTCATCTCCTACGAAAGGTCAGCCTGTGGTACAGAGTAATGTAGAATGGCAGCCAGAGAGAGATTCTGCAACTTTCTTCCTTTATGTGAATTACCTCTTTAGGATATTTTTTACTGTCTTGGTGACTTTAAAAAATAAATAAATCTGTCTGAATTTGCTCTTCATTTTTTCACTCCCTTCATCTCCAGTCTCTGACAGTAAAATGTCAACAAAAATTATATGAGTGCAGGTGTGGTCGAGTGGATTTGGAGCACACAAATAAGATCACCCAGGCCTGGACATTGACACTGTCCAAACTCTCTTATCTGTCTGCGTTATAGGGATTTACTTTTACCTACTTTTGTGATTGATGTCTCTGGAGCAAATGGAGCCTCTGACTCAGATAACCACTACTGTATCAAGTTCATGTAATGTAGCCTATTAAAATAACATTAAATAGTTAGATGGGATGGTCGTTTTACAATCTTCTTAACAAGGAAGAAACTGATGCCTAAGGCACTGAGCACTGCCTGCGAGATAGAGAGTCCTAAATCATTGCTTTCGATGTGTATTTAGGCTGCTAACTTCTGTGCAGCTCAATGTCTTGCAAAGATGGGCCCCTAACAGAGCTGTTAAATGGGCTCAGCTACAAGAGTTGTTGCAAGTGTGCACCTGTCTAGTGACAGCAAGTTAAAAGATAAGTGCTTGAATAAATCAGTCGACAGTTTTTATGAAAGACTTGGGAGGAAAGAGAGGACAGTAGAAAGTAGCTGTTTGTAATGCTAATAAAAAATGAAACATGTTCTAAAAGCATGTGAGAACAGGCGAATATTAGCAGGTGTTGTAAATGTCCAGGCTTACAACAGAGTTTGAGCCACACTGGGTAGACTACTTTCTCATGGGTTAAACTGCACTGAAGATGCTAGTTCAGCCACATAGTCTCAGTGAAGGAAATTGTAATTTAGGGATGATAGACATATTTTAGGCTCTGAAGTCTCTCTCGACTTCTCTAATATAGATTCTTCTTTCCGGGTCTACCCTGGGCTCCCTAAACTACTTATACTACATAATGCACTTGAGCCTGCCTTCTTCAGACAGTTAATTTTTGGGGCAAAATCCTGGTCTTTCACCACCTTTCCCAGCACTTCCACAAATCTAAGTTTTCTCAGTGACTGTTTCCATTGTATTTCAGACCATCAGGAGCAGTTTCCAAGGATACTACCTCCTTGTGGGTTGAATCTTCAGCAGGTGCATATTAGCTCATTTCCAGTGAAGTCTGCAGGGTGAGTTGTTCCAGTTTATTTATGGTATTAAGTTCACTAATCAAACTGTTAGCTGTATCACAAATGAAAAAAACATGGTTTAATCTCCTTTGACTATTCTTGAGGGCAACACTGATGATCAGTCTGTGGTTTCAAAATAAATAAACTCATTCTGGCTACAAAATGTAAAGCCTGTTTGTGGAGCATGCATCCTGTTCCACCACGGGCTTGAGATTTTTAAGGAAACAGCAAGTTCTGGAAAGCAATATGTTTGCATGTGATTTCTGTAAGTCTTAATTTTCAAAGCATTAGGAGACCAGCCTGCAGCTCTTCTGGTTGCTTTGTGTAAAATCAGGAACATCAGGATTCTGATTGAAATTTTGCGGCGCTTTTTCCTCCTTTGGCACTTCTCTCTCTGTGATGGCGATACAGGTGGCAATTGTGAAGTAAAGTGTGCTTAATTTTTCCACTGAAAGCCCAAAGTTAGCATGTGCTACAGATCATTGCTGTGTCTCCCTCAGCAGGTCCCATCCTGGAACTAATTGACTTCCTGTTTGGTGTGTGTGTTCTTGGGGGAGGCGTACGCAGTTTTTACTTTAATTATCGGTACACTAGGCTAGACTTGCCTGTGTATAACATTAGAAATAGAAGAAATGCTGTAGGCAGTTTATGTCACATTAATTTATAGCTTGGATAGGATTTGGATAACCATATGAATTACTTTACCAGTGGACTTGACCTTTACATGTGGTGGTAAATTTTGCAAAAGAGAGAACAGCAACAATATATTTAAGGAGAGGTGGAATTTGAATCTGAATGGTCTTGATTTTGTAATAAATCAGCCACAGAATAAACATGTCTCTTTTCTCATCCCCCCCACATATGGAACAATGATTAGAACCAGGACATCAAAAAGGTTGCAGGAGTAAACAAATCTATTTATGACACTTTTTTTTTTAATTTATGAGCATGTTTAAACTGCTAACTTTGTAATCTCTTTTAATGCACATAAATCAAGTATATGTTTTAATGGTAAAAATATGGGTATGTTCCAGCCTTACCCTTCATAAATATATTTTGGGCTATTTCTTAAGTAGCTGTGGCCCTTAATGAAAGGTGTAGCATTGCATATGCCTCTTAGTGTTGTATTTCTAAGGATAGCGGGGGTGTGTGTGTGTTTCTATCTGGGGAGATTTCCTAGACCAGACCCTCTCTTCTGACGGTTGCATCCAGCAATATGGTAGTGTTACAAATTATATTATTATTGCAATATTATTATTATAATGCAAGGAGTTAGCTCTGCCCTTTCTGTGCCCCTCAGTCTTCTCTTAAAACTTCTTGACTCATGAGGACTTTGGCATAACATGCAGCTTCATTGGCTTGGGCTTGAAAAGCAGCTTTGCAACTAACTCAAACATGTCACTGCCATTGTTTTCACATGCATCTTATTGCAGCATCAAATTTGCCAAGAAAACTATAGAAGGAAAGCTGCTTTAAAAAAAAAAGGAAAGAAAGTGAAAACCTAGATCTAGAACTAAGTTATTAAATTTGGTTTTTGTAGGTTAACAGATGAAATCTCACCGAGGTTTGAATTTTGGGCTGAATTGATACAAAGGCATCTATGGTATGGTGAGTTGCTTGTGTAAATTTCTAGTTCAGACTAAACTCATGGGAGCAGGTCCAATAACATTCAGAATATGTTGCTGGATGGAATAAGTGAGCTAAGAAACAATGTGAATCATCTTCTAATTACTATTTTAAATATAGACTAGCATCTCAGAAGGATGAGTGTTTCTCATTAGAAGTCTGACCGTACAGCGCTAGAGACAAATGTCCTGATTTTTGTTCAAACCAGCACCAAAATCATAAAGGTTGGACTGGATCCTCTGAAATTTTTAAAGCAAATTTGGCTTTAACTCATGTGTAATTAAAATTTTTCAAGCATCTAACCCACTCAGTACTCTGATTCAATTGGACTTGGTATGGAACTGTATGTGTATCTGGATTCTTGTCTATTAGCATGGCTTTGCCCCACCCCCATGCTATTAACTAATTGTTGAGCATCACTGCAAATACATATTATGGTGTGACAATTTCCTACTGTATTTGGGTAAATGTTGTAGAAAACAATGCTGTAACTCTGTTTAGTCAGGCTTTGTACAGATGTAAGGTTAGTCATGGATCAGACTTCGTTTTCATCTCTCCTTCTGCTTCATTGCCCACATATGGGGTTTTGAGTATGAATTATTAATAATTGAATCATTTTAAATGCTGGAGATGCACCAATTGTCAGATTTTAAATTTGTTCCTTTTAATTACATAGTTACCATTTAATGCACAACATGGATCTAAGGAGTTCTAATTGTTAAAGAACATTTTTCACCTCTCCTGATTGGTATGAGGTAGATTAAGGGTATAGAAAAAGCTCTTCATCAAACCCACTGAATTTTCTTGTCAGTGCTAAATTAAGGCAACATGCATGTAAGAAATGACCATGAATAAACATTTTAAAGGATGTATGCTTTTTAATCTGTGCATTCCTGTACTGTTAATAATACTGGGGGGGTAAAGCTTCCAATTGTTTTACCTGGTAACTGTATATAGTATAGGAAAGATAATAACACAGATCACACGCACAAAGTGAGGATTAATTACTTCATATGGATGAAAATCTGAAGTCACCCTGGAGATGCTATTGCATCTGTTATTGTTTTGCTTTCAGCGGTTGGTGCTGATGGCAATGTTTCATCAAGGGCCCTGGAAAAATTTACATGCTAAATACTTGAGGCTTGGCTTAATAAAATGGATTTTTGGAATATGCTAATCATGCTTATTTTGATCTTGAAGTACCTGGCAGTTGATTGAGCCCATTTGCCACCTAGATCTTGGATCAAGGAGGTTCAGTTTGGAGACCATTCCCCAGAGATTATCCACTAGAACTTCATATGCAATTGATCAAGGATTTAAGGTCATCTGTAGAGAAAGGTAGTTACAAAGTGAATTTCAAATTTCAGCAGAAACAAGTACCTATAGTTTTGTTTTGGTCCTCCTGTCGCACCCCAAACCACCAACCCCCCCCCAAAAAAACCCCAAACCCCCCAAATCCCAAATACGGAAACATGGAGAAGATTTCTTCTGTTGCTTTTCCCCAACGACATTTGGAATCTTATTTTTCTGATCAATCTGTGGGTACTTGCATGGAACAGCCTGAAGAGAAATGAAAATGAGTGGGCTTTGCACAACTTTCTTAAAACCAAAATCTAGGTCTGTAATGAGCATTGCTGTAAACAACTAGGGAGTTTTCTTTTTTTCTAGATTCATCCACAGTGGGAAATGTCCTCCTTGTTCCTCTCTGTACCCCTCAGCCAGTTTCTATTTGAGGCTACAAATAAATAAATGGAGGAAACCCAGAACCTGGAAAATCCAGTAAGTTTAATTTGTAAGGGACAGCTTTCTGTTGAGAAGTAGGTATGTGAAAAAGTGATGGACTTGGTTTGGATTCACCCAAGGGTAAATATGGAATTATGGGTGGGGAATGAAAATTTAGAAATTGCATTTTGTCATCACAGCCTTTTAAAGTCAGATCCATCTAATTTTCTCCAAGGGGAAATTGCTGATATATCTGTAGCCATAGGGAAGTGTTTCTGTTTAGGTAACAGAACTTTTGCAGAAAGTCCCGTGCTGTGGCAGAGAGAAAATTAGGTGTTTCCTGTTAGTGAATACATGCTTGATCCTACAAGTGCAAATCCAGTCTTTAGAGCCAGAAATTGTGTAAGAACCACCACCATTTTCCAAATGGGTGTACCTTTCTAGAACACCAATAGTCCGAGCTTTCTTACCTAGTTAGTGTCTCTGATAGCTCTTAGAAGTCCATTTGAGGAAGGAGATACAATCTGAATAGGGTGTTTACCAGTCAAGGCAAAAATAAATAAATCAATCCCAAACTCAATATCATACTCCTCTAAAATGCTTCTAGCTAGCAAACCATTAATAAAACCATTAATAACTGCTGATAGAACTGCATAGTACTTGGTACAACCCGCTAGGTTTGAAGCATTGACTGTGAAATCTGTTTTCATTGAGTTCAAATGAAAGGGGCTGCACAGGGAAATGCCTCGTATACTTCTGCCATTACCATATAACTTTGGGCCTGGAAGACAATGCATGATGGTAGTGAGGTTAAATGATTGGACTGGCTTATCTGTGATTAGACTTGGTACTCTTCTCTCCCAGCATGTTATAACACTACAGATACTTTAAAAAGAGAACCAAAATATTTTAGTCCTCTGTGGTAGAGAGAGTGTGATAACAGAGGACACTACAGATTTACTGCTATAAACAGGGAATTCTCTAAAATTTTTAGTTTCTAAAAAAAGGAGGCAGACCATTGGATTTATCTTAGACTTGTGACTACAGAGATATCTAAACAGAATCCAGTTTGGAAGAAAAAAAAAAATCTTAAGGTGAGAAATCTGTGTGCTTACAGAGGAGCACTTAGAGCAATGTCCTTTGGTATGAACAGCCCTGCTCCAGTGCACTGTGGCAGGCTCCACACAATTACATCAGTTTTTGCTCTCAGAACCAAGCTGATGATACCTTGTAGAAATTTTTATCTCTTCCTCCTCCTTTTTTTCTATTTTTTTCCTAATGATTTGTTGAAACTGGAGGAGTCATTTTAGCTTTACATAGTATGAATTCCAAATCTGTTTTACTGGGACTTCTCGTGGGCATAAGAGAATAATTAAACTATTTCAATACTGCAAATGATCTCACTTTTCTTTCACCTTTCCCCAGTATAATATTAACAAATCATCATTTACATAGCTAAAATAAGTTTCTGAATACCAAAGAAGTCGGAGAGTGTATCATGAAATCTTAGTTTCTCTTACATTTTCTTCTGGAGTTGGTTCTCAAAAGTTGTACGTAATCATCTAGCATTTTAATTTTATAATGCCACTTAAATATGAAAGTAATATCTAAATTCATGCTAGTATAAGATAAGAATCTAGTCCTATAATTTCAGTTGTAAGCTTAGCACCATTGAAGTTAGTAAGATTCTCTGGAGTTATAGGATATGGTTGGGATTGGGCCCTCTGGAATTAACACAACTGTCCACACATAAAAAGACTGTTTGAGTAGGTAAGGATTTGCAGGCCTGGTTGTATAATCTGTCGAGTCTTCCTGTCATAACTTATCTGGAATTTCAGTAAGAAAACAGTTTTCACAACTTTTGATGCTTAACTGATTTAAACTTTCAGTTTGAGACCTGATAAACTTTGCAACCTGTTACAGCTTTGAGATTTTATTGCTTCTTGCTGCTTTCATTCACCATATGGTCTGCTATTCACAAACTCTGCCCTAATGAGAATTACTCTTGCAGGTAATTTTCTAATGATTGTCTTGGGATAAACAAATTTTTCATACTTGTTTTGCTAATGTATTCAAGTAGGTTCACAGGGGAAAAGATTAATCATCTAAAAAGCAAGCCGGTGTCTTTCATTATGCTAAAGGATCCAAAGATGATCAGAGCAAAGCTACTCGTTGCTATGACAGCAGATACCTTTTTCTCCCTTTGTGAGGTAAATGGCAGCTCCCAAGCTGATTGGCTAAAATGAGCTTATCCTGGTGACCAACCATAGGGAGTTAATTTCATCAGAAAAAGAAAATGGTGGGAAATCCTGCCGTGATTGTACAAAGGAATTTTCATTAGAAGCCAACAGAGTCAGGGGTTCTCTTTCATTATAATTAATATGTTCCATCTAATAAAATAATTTAGGAGAGGCAGACAATAGAATTAGCCTATCTATTATTTTGTATATCCACATAAGCTTTAATCTGTTTTCTACTAAGACCTACACTCAAAGTAAAGCAACCCTTATTTTCCCCATAATACCTCTATTAGCAAAGACTGTCATCATGTACCTGTTTATATAATTGGAGATAAGCTAACTGCAGGCAATACAAAAGGGCTGGCATTCTTACAGGTATTTGCTGGAAACACTCATGCTCTAGGGAAATAATGGACGCAATAAACTTTAAATAGGAACATTTCCCTTTGGTTTATGGTGGTAATTCACATCTTATTTCTCACTTTCTCAGTGGAAGAGATTTTTATTTGGGTCAGATTCAAGGACAGAGGTTCCATATCAGTTCACAAGTGAAAGGAAGGAATTGTGATGAGGCATTAGGGTTTACAGTTTGGTAACAAGGAAAGGACCTATACCAGCTCGCATGAGTTCTCGCCTCCTGTGAGCTTTCAGCTGTGGCCATGTCATCCAGTCTTTCAGGTAGGATTTACCTTGAAGAGGTTGGACTCAGTCCCTTCTGTCCAGTTTGCAGTGCATAATACATCACAGGTCAAAAAAGAGGTAGTAAGAGTCGTAAGAGCTGTAAATTGCATACTAATGATTGTGTATAAGTCACTGTAGAACAGGATGTAAGTTGAGCTGTTTTACCTGCTGTAGGTCTGTTTTTCCTTTCTACGCTGACTGCTTTTAAGTGACATTGGTCAAGAGAGGTTAAGTTTAACTATGAGACTTTGTTTTGCAAAAGCCAAAGAAAGCACATCATATCTCCAGAGAAAACTTCCACTGTCTGAACCTGGGCTTCTGTTTATGGTTGCTTTACAGCTTATTTTTAAGGTCATTTGGGGGGTTTAATCATAAAAGCATTTATACCTGTTGCTTTATTTGATTCATATGTTCATGTTTTAGGAAAAATGATGTAAAATGATGAAGTAATTCAGGTCACTGGGTATGTAGTAGATTACAATCCCTTTCTTGGTTGTTACTAGATGCTTAAAAATATGTGCTGCCACGGGAGACGCCAAAATTTCTATCATATCAAACTACTGTAACAGGAAAACTGTGCCCTAAGACTAACTTTTAGTATGAAGCATGATCTTAAAGTCACTGAAATTGCTGATTGCAGTTGTTTTTGTACAGTGCCTACACTGAAGATTTCATAAATCTGTAGTGTCCTCTGCAATTGTTTTTGTGTATCTGTGGGATGAGAGAAGAAATCTAGAATTAAGTAATGTAATAAAGTTACTGTTCTTGATGCTTTAAAATGCAAAGGTCAGGCAGTAAAGTATTAGCTCTTATACATCTGCTTTATTTACCCTTCTTATACATCAAGGGGAAAATACTGGGCTGTATCTAACATAAGGAGAAAACCAAGACAGTGGAAAGTTTAATTACTTGCCTAAAACCACAGTGATTCAGTTGCACAGATGAGATTACAACTCAGGAGCTTCTGGCCCTTTGCCCAGTTTCTCTCAGTATCACGAAGCTCTTAGTTTATGTGTTATACTACCAGAACGCTTCCAAGACCTGATTTTCTGCACTGTGTATGTGTACACATGCAAAAACACTTATGGGCAAAACTTACATGTGTCTTTCTATTTAACTCTGCTAATTACATATGCAAATCCACAGCTGACAGACTGTTTGCTTTTGTCATGTGCAGTTGTGACAACTAGGCATGCAAACTGGCCACACAACTGTAACCTACCTTTTTGCATCTGCAAACTCCCAGGAATCCTACTCTTCATTTTGCTTCTCAGATTGGTGTAGTGGAGCTAGTTCATCCAATTTGTAAGCAGTGATGTGCTTTGGCAGCTTTGGAATTGAACCTGGTGAGGGATGTCAAGACCAATAGGAAGGGTTTCTTTAAGTATATAGGAGATAAAAGGAAAACCAGGGAAAACGTGGGCCCGTTCTTGAACGAGACGGGTGCTGTGGTGACGGATGATGCAGAGAAGGCAGAGTTGCTGAATGCCTTCTTTGCTTCCGTCTTCACTGCTCGGGCCAGCTCTCGGGAGTCCCAGACTTTGCAAGTAACAGAGAAAGTCTGGAGGAAGCAAAACTTTCCCTTGGTTGAAGAGGAACAAGTTAGAGAACAACTAAGTAAACTGGATACCCACAAGTCCATGGGGCCTGATGGGATGCACCCACGAGTGCTGAGGGAGCTTGCTGAAGTCATTGCTGAGCCACTCTCCATCATCTTTGAAAGGTCCTGGAGAACAGGTGAGGTGCATGAGGACTGGAGGAAAGCCAATGTTACTCCAGTCTTCAAAAAGGGCAAGAAGGATGACCCAGGAAACTACAGGCCGGTCAGCCTCACCTCCATCCCTGGAAAGATGATGGAACAGCTTGTTCTGGGTGTCATCTCCAAGCATCTGGAGGAAAAGAAGGTTATCAGAAGTAGTCAACATGGATTCACCAAGGGGAAGTCATGTCTGATTAATCTGATAGCCTTCTATGATGGCGTGACTGGATGGGTGGATGAAGGGAGGACAGTGGATGTTGTCTACCTTGACTTCAGCAAGGCTTTCGACACTGTCTCCCACATCATCCTCACAGACAAGCTTAGGAAGTGTGGGTTAGATGAATGGACAGTGGGGTGGATTGGACAGTGGCTGACAGATAGAGCTCAGAGGGTTGTGGTTAGTGGTGCAGAGTCCAGTTGGAGGCCAGTAACTAGTGGTGTTCCTCAGGGGTCAGTACTGGGTCCAGTCCTGTTCAATATATTCATCAATGACCTGGATGAAGGGATAGAGTGTACCATCGGCAAGTTTGCTGATGATACAAAACTGGAAGGGGTGGCTGACACACTGGAAGGCTGTGCCGCCATACAATGTGACCTGGACAGGCTGGAGAGTTGGGCAGAAAAAAACCTGATGAAGTTCAACAAAGGCAAGTGTAGGGTACTGCATCTGGGGAGGAATAACCCCATGTATCAGTACAGGTTGGGGGCTGACCTCCTGGAGAGCAGCTCTGTGGAAAGGGACCTGGGAGTCCTGGTGGACAACAGGATGACCATGAGCCAGCAACGTGCCCTGGTGGCCAAGAAGGCCAACGGCATCCTGGGGTGCATCAAGAAGAGTGTGGCCAGCAGGTCGAAGGAGGTCATCCTCCCCCTCTACTCTGCCCTGGTGGGGCCGCATCTGGAGTACTGTGTCCAGTTCTGGGGTCCCCGGTTCAAGAAGGACAGGGAACTGCTGGAGAGGGTCCAGCAAAGAGCTACAAAGATGATGAGGGGACTGGAGCACCTTTCTTATGAGGAAAGGCTCAGGGACTTGGGTCTTTTTAGTCTAGAAAACAGAAGACTGAAGGGGGATCTTATCAATACTTATAAATACTTAAGGGGAGGGTGCCAGGTAGATGAGAAGAATCTTTTTTCAGTTGTGCCCAGTGATAGGACTAGAGGTAACGGGCACAAACTGGAGCACAGGAAGTTCCATCTTAACATGAGGAGGAACTTCTTTCCTGTGAGGGTGGCAGAGCACTGGCACAGGCTGCCCAGAGAGATTGTGGAGTCTCCCACACTGGAGACATTCCAAACCCGCCTGGATGCCGTCCTGTGCAACGTGCTGTAGGTGTCCCTGCTGTGGCAGGGGGGTTGGACTTAGATGATCTCCAGAGGTCCCTTCCAAACCTGATGATACTGTGATACTGTGATGTGGTATCTGAAGTAAGACCAGCTCTTCTAGCAGTTGAACTGTCCTGTACTGTGTATGTTTAGCTGTTAATAGGACAACAAGCTTCAGCCTCAACATTTAAGTCTTCATTTGAGATATTGAATCTTCATTGAAAATTCATGAGAGGCACATAAGCAACTGCTTGGGTGCCCTGACATGGCCACAATTAACTACTTGAAAAGGGAATCATAAAAAGCATGTACATCCTTTCCTAGATTAAGCACTGTTCCTTTGGGAGGTAAGTCTTTACGTCTGTAATCCCAATATTGCTCTGCCTTGAATTGAGTGTGGGACTATATGGTGATGTAAAGATATCAAAGATGTCTCTCAAGGAGTTAATGCAGCTATATATTTCTAATGACCATTTTTAAGGCTAATGTGAGAATATCTGCTCAGTGGTATCCTGGAACACAAACATGTATTTTTATATGCCCGTGCCGTTGGTTTCTAAGGGCTTGAATTTTAGGGCGTCCTAAAATAAAAGCTAGGTAAGTAAGGTCCCTTGCAAGCAGTTTTGTGAATCCAGCTCTGCCTCTACACAGACTTCAATGCAGTTAACCTTGCAAAGGGGGCTGTTATGTCAAAGCCAACCGCTTCTTCAAAATTGGCTTGGTTTCTTGTTTTCTTCTGTAAAAGGTGGTGTTCTCAGGTGTGCTAAACCTTGCTGAAAATGGCAAATTTAACCACTGCCCTTAACTTCCATTAGCAGTAAGAGAGTTAATCACTTGTTTCCCCTCTAAACAAAAGTGAAGGCTAAGGAATTCCAGCTCTTTCCCAAAGAGGCCCCAGTGGGGTGTCGCTTTAGGAAGGATTGGTGTACAGAATGGGAGAAAGGCTGAAACAGCTCCCAGATACGTGATACAGGTTTTGGTGGGGAAATCAGATTAAATTTCCACCCGCTATGCTGCTGTGTAACACAGCAAACAAGGTGGCAAACTGTGGCACAGAGGCAGGAGTGAGAATGGGTGGGGAAATAGAGGGGAGGGGGGTTCCTTTCTCAAACTTTCTGGGGCTGTGGCCACACATTTATGTGCTACTTCTCCTGCTTCCAGCAGGAAGCTGACTTGGAGACACCTGCTTAGAAAACCTTAGAGTTTAGATATCTGTTCAAATTTAAAAGAGTAAAAACTTTTATCTAAAACCAGTATCTTATAAAATTGGAGTGAAACGAAAAGAAAAAAGTTGGTTGTCTCTCTGGCAATTCCCACATAAATTTTATTGTAAATGGTTTCAGAATTTTACACTCCTTTGGGATTGAGGTTTTGGTTCGGTCCATAAGTATCTAAAGACAAAGCATAGATCAGAAACTTGGATTAAAATTTCTACAAAGGTAATAAATATTTTATACATTTGGTTTAGGGTCTGCCTTGACCCCGTGCAGGTAGAAATTTATTTACTAAAATAGCTGTATAACTTACATACCTCTGATTAGTATCTTCAGAAGCTTCAGTAAAAAAATGGACCTTAAAGCTAGGTGTACTTTTCCAAGGTGATATTGTGTTTTAATTCCATTTTCTTTGACAAAGGAAATAGGATTTTTTTTTTTTGACAATAACAAAAACAGAGCAGAAAGGTTTTTGATTTAAACAAATTTTTACACTAGCCTATTCTCTGATTTTTCAGCTGGAATTTAAAGTAATTTTTCCTTAAAAAGCAGATGAACAGAATTATCTAACAATGGTAGAGTAATTATTTCAGAATGAGTGTTTTTCTACCTGAAAAATTGAAACCACAGTTTCTGAGGTCAGCAGCTACTTGTAATGTGTTCATTGATTACAGAATTTTATATGTTTGAACTCTCAAGAAATATGATCTTCTATGCAAATTCCAGGTGGAAAAGGTATTTAAACATACACCTGTAAATGAGCTGGCTTTGAATGTTTTCTCATAAGATGCATTAATATGATGCAAAGGCTGCAATGGAGCTGATATTGTTCTGCTGTTTGCAATGGTCCTAATTAACTACTGCATGATTAAAATGATAGGACTTGGCTTAAAAATTCCAGCACCAGTCTCAAGACTGTGCTTTTCAATGCTTTTGAATTAGGTCAGAACGTGAAGATAAAATGTACTACTGTGGAAACAGAATCCATTTACAGCCTGTGCTGTCAAAACCTGAGTGATGACTCCCCTCCTAAGAATGGTGTTGATGATGTATTTTCTGACACCAAACAATTTCTATTTTTGACTCTTTAATTCTATCGTTGCATTTCTGTTCGGTGCCCTTCGATTTGTATTCAATCTCACTGTACTTTGGCAGCTGTAATTCTGTCACAAGGTACACTTGGAGCTTTCTTGCAACTGTTCTGACATACTCGTAACAGCTACAGTTTTTCTTTGACAGTGCAGTATCTGTTTTTATCAGCATGTGGGCTGCTGCCAGTGATTTACAATCAAATGTTAATAAAATTTGTCTGTTCCTTGTACTGTGTTTGTTTAAGTAGCTACTCCGAATCTTCTCATGAGTTGCTCCAAATAAGATCAAAGGGTTGAGAAAAATGTTTGTCAACCTGAAAAGTTACAGTGGTGGTGTTCTTGTAAACTCAGAATCCTAAAAATTCATAGCTAGTAAAGTGCTCTCCACACATGATTAAAGACTTAATGGTAGATGACAAGATAGAATACTTTTTGTAAAGTTTCACTTTAAAAACAAAGCGTAATCTGTTCCAAGCCTAGAGAGGGGCGGGGGCAGGGAGAGACAGTGTCAGGCTAGATTTCCCCTATAGATACCACTAGAGCTTCTGTCCCTGCCATTGAACACAACAGCTGGTAAGCAGCAAGCAACTGGAGAAAAAGACCTGCCTTTAATCCAGCACAATGTTTTCTTGTGCCCATTTTACTGTAAGTCTCAGTGGCAAGGGGACAAAGGCTGTTGACTGATCTATGCAATTACCTCCTTTAATATTGCTTTCAACTGTCTGCCCAGAGTGGTGGATGAGGTTTAGTTAAAGTCTGGGGAAAAAATGCCCTTTTAATAAATAAATAAATAAAGGTCCCTCTCTGTTGTCAAACTGCTCTTTTAGACCTTTGAATCTGTTTTGGAAGAGTGCAGGTGATGTGATTGAAACTCAAATACCAGCAATGCAATCAATGTTTTTTTTTATTGAAATATCCTTAGCTCTGTGTGCAGTTTGCACTGGGAAAGAAAAGCTGTCCTGTTTTTCTTCCATTTTTTCTTTTTTTTTTCCTTTTCTGATGTGTGTTCGTGTGGGGTGGCGTCTCTCTTACGCAGTGTGACTCAGAGGCAAATGTATTTAAAAATAATTGTCCAGTGCACTCTTCATTTGGAGGCTTTATCTATCCTCGATGACAAAAATGTGATCCTTTAAAAATAAAAAAAGATAATCCAAGCTGCTATTGTTTTCTAATGTGGAAGATGCAACGATAAAATTGTGTTTAATGAACTGTAGATGGAAGCCTTTTCCTTTTATCTGAGGAGATAGCACGAGGAGGCACTGCACATACCTAATACTCTGAGTCAGTGCAATGGATCTGAAGCCTAATACTGAGGCCATTTCTATGATGCAGGTGATTGTAACAACTGGTATCAGAGTCCCTATTTTGCTAGTTGTTTGTGCAAAAGGAGACAAGTGAACAGGAGTATGTGCTGTATACAACGGCTTGATGTGTGCTATGGGTTATGAAGTCATAGTGATGAATGGACCCTTGACTGACAAATAAGCAGCATTTCAATAAGTACAGATGTTCAGATATCGCGGTGATGAACGTGGAACAGGCACACAGAAATGAGTGTTGCAAAGCCTGTGTGGTGCATGGCAGAGGATATCCTTATTTGTTGTGTGTGTGTCTTGGCCAGATGCTTTCATAGATCTGACAGTTTGGGCTAAGGAGAGCTGGAATCGGTGGCTTTAACCAAAATCACAAGAGAAGGTGACTGTGCTAGGCAGCTTTCTGTTCTTTTCATAACTCTAGTGTCCCTATTCAGCCTGTTCCTCGCTACCTCACTCTTTCCCTTTGATGAATCCAGGGATTTCAGGGGAAAAGAAAAATCCCATCTGAATAGATGCAGAATTGAGCTGGATGGGGCTCCTTTTGCTCTTACTGTGAAGACGCAGTCCAAATGGAAGGCAGTAGATTTCACTCTGTGTTACTGCAGAGCATTGATTACCTGCTTGCAAATTTTCATACCTAATGGTACTGCAAATTCTTCTCATTTTAAGTTATTTTTATCATCAGGCCCGAGGCCATCAGGTGTCTTAACACTCAGTTGTCTTCTCAAATGCCTGAGGGGAAAGGCCAGTGAGAAGTTAATTTAGATTTCATTGTATGGCATTTCTGATTATAGCAGCAGAGTAGGAATTGGGAATAAAGTACCAAATCCTTTCACATATGGCATCAAATATCCTCTCTGTTCAGTCCATACCAGCATCCGTTGAATAATGCTCGTATACTATGTGGCGAACGTATTCATTCACTAATATTTAAGCTCCTGTTCAGTACATTCCAACCATGGCTGACCCACTTACATTCACTTTGTGTAAGCCTATGTATGCATTATTTGTCTATTAACAAGAATTAACAATAGATTTAATGGTAGTGGCTGTCAAAAGAGGTAAATTCCACCCCCAGTCTGCATATTTTCCACTTAAGTAAAAAAAAAAAAAACTAAAAAACCCCACTAAAAAACTAAGCAATATTATATTTTGTTTAAATCTACTCTCCTGCTTCTGCAAGAACTCTGAGATCTTTAAGTGGGAATTGCTAAATGAAAGCCTACATTTTGTTATGGTGGCTTCATACGTCACTTCAAATTGTCAGCAACTATCTATCTGAGCACGATCTGGAAAGATGGCCTTGATATACGAGTTTTGCTATGCTGTCACATCTGACCCTGCATGGGAAATATACTGTATTTGTACCACCTAGTGAATGTTGCACAGTCAAGGTTTGCAGAAGGTATTGTACTACTCTTGTGTCCTGCATTGAACAGAAAGCCATGCTTAATGTCCATCCCTATTGCAAAACCTCTGAATCCAAATTTATTAATCACTGTTGCTTTGGTATCTTTCTAATTCTGTCAGGTGCATTGTTGACTATTGCAGTGTCTGGGAGCCTCAAGGACATAGCTTGCCCGGCTCAACCCACGCTACGGTATTTGTACCAGTTGAAATGACTGCAGAACACTGATATTATAACTCTGGACTGTAAGACACTTGTGTAGAGCAGTGGGAACAAAGAGAACCTACTTGTGATGACTTCATATTCGTTTATCTCTCCAGCCTATTTTTTGTGTAAAACCATAAAAGTAGAAGCCAGCACTACTACTTCCTACCTTTTTTTATATGTAGCTATAACTTGATGCTAATTGTAAAACTTGACTAAAAGAAACCTTCAAATCTTTCTGTTTAAAAATAGGAAAGGGAGCAGCATTTATGTATTTGTTCTCATTTTGTGTTTCCTTAACAGTGATTCAAGAGAATTAACCTGTGTGGAAATAAAATAAGTAGTTAATTCAGAAAATTACCCGAGATGTTTACTGCTGCCTTTATTTTGACATAGTCTGTGTAATTTACCAGATTAGGGTAGTTTTGGAATTTATTTGCCCCAGAAACTTATTTGAGTTTCATTTGCATGTGCAAAATGTGGCAATGGCTTGCTTTATGCTCTCAGTGTGAAGAGGTTCCAAGTAATGGCGGTACTGTTCATTTTAGCATTGCACTAGATCATCAAGTCTGTTGTTGCTGTCTCGAGCAGTATTTGGATATAAATTCCATTTGTAAGTCTATCTGATTCCATCTTTCAGTCAGTTTGGGTTTTGCCTTCTGCTGTTCCTATTGGAAGACTGTCCCAAAGCTTCTCTAATACTGACCTTTGAGTGCCCAAATGCCCTCTTTCTTTGCCTCGTGTTACACAGCTGTGTTCTGATGCCAGTTCTGGTCTGTTTACTTGCATGTTTTTTTTCCTCTTCAGAGCTGTATCTTGCTGGGCTAGAAAGGAGTTATCAGGCTTCTATGTGTTTTTTCTCTCTGGATTGTGGAAAAACTATTTTGTGTGAATTTCTGTGATTTATGGAGTAGGTGAAAGTACGATTCCCAAAACACACCCTGCTCTTCCTTCTCTGATCAATCATGTTCCAGTTGTGGTTGTTCTGGAAACGCTTTCTCTAAAAATAAGATGGCTGAATCACAAGTCTGAATAGTGTATTCCAAGAGGGGAATTCCTAGGGTGTGGTGAATTTTTACAAGACACAGACTTTTAACAGAAGAGGGAGGCATTCCTTTGAAGTGCTGGCTGAGGAGAGGAGGAGCCAGAAATCTCAGAAGGCCCAACTCAACCAGTGCATACAATTTGGCTTAAAAGGTTTGTTATTTGTGGAATGCTAATGAATTTTTATTCTAGAAAGTTATCAGAAGGTGGCTAGTGTTATCTTTTACATTCTCACCATTCCCTACTCTGTGCAAAATCAATAAAAAAATAATAAAAAAGCAAATGTACATTAGTGTGGTCTAAAACTAACACACAGGTGGGGTCTGCTAATGCTTCAGTACTTTCTCATATCTGATCTTTTCTGAGAAAAGGAGTATCTTTGCTGTCACTGCTTAAGCACCTTATGTGGCATAGGTGTGGTGTAATTAAGCCTCTTAATATTTTTTTCTTCTCTGTTCTTTTTTTATAAATATTTGGTGGTTATTGTAAATTTCTATTAAAATTGGACAAAGCATTCCTATAAAATGTATTGTCAGATTCAGAGAGAGGATGGCAAACAGCTGCATTAAAAGGGAGGATATAGGTTAAAGAAAAATAAAAGCTCTAAGTACAGTGCAGTCTTTTTTAGGGCTACAGATACAGTTGTATATAATGGTTTCAAAAACAACATACCCATGCCTGAATTTCCTTCCCAATTCAACATTTCCCTGTTACTGGATTAAAAGGAAGTTAGCTGCTTTGCTTTTCGTTATTACTACTCAGGACATCCTTGATTACAGGTGAAGTTGATCTTACTTGTAACACCTTTGGGTCATTTCAAAGACTGGGAATTGTGAAAGGAGATTCACTCGTGATGTTTTGTATTCCGCTGATTTGGAAAACGAAACAGTGCCAATAGATCAGAAAAGACTTTTCAAAATTTGGCAGCACTAAATAGACCAAAATGCAATTGCGGGATGTTTACAGCTATTTCATTATTCACAAAGGAATATTCAATATAAGAAAACTAAGTTGAAAACCAAGTAAAATCCCTGAGTCTCCAGTGAGAGGTTATATGAAGCTGTACGGACTAGTGCTTCTGCAGAAGTTTTAGATGAAATGTTATATACGTGGTTATTGCAATTGCCATGGGCCTGTCCTTCCAGTCACCTAAAAACCTTTTATGTCAATTTTCCACTTTTGTGAATGGGCTTAATACTCGTAAGGCAGAAGAGCATAGAAACCTATTGCTTTTGGTCCTTTTTTCCTTTAAAATATCATGTTTCCCAATTAAAAGGCAATGCTTATCAGGAGAGGCTATGTGCCCAATAGAAACGATCTTTCAAAGGCACAAGCCTTTTCTGGGCGTCTAATGAAAGTCTTCATGTCCATTATTTATTCCTGGCTCTCAAACTAGAGAAATAACTGGAAATTTACATTCTACATTAATAGTTTGTAAGTGAATGTTGACTGTTGACTTGCTTTAAGAGTAAATAAGGGAGATTTTGTTGGTGTGTTTTTTCTTTTTTTTTTTTTTTTTTTAAAAAAAAAGGACCTGTCGGGCCTGTTTGACCTTGATGTATCAGCTCCATTCATTATTCTTCTGCAAGGTGTTGGTTCATTTCCTATATCACAGTGATAAGTAGAAAGGGACTAGATAGCAGAGAGCTACTGCTCGCTTCCTGTTAGCTGAAGTCAGATGTCAGGCTAAGCTTTCTGTTCTCTGGTTTGATTGATAAGCTTGAAGGAGTCCATGGCAGGTATGCAGGTCAGGGGGATAACAGCTGGAAAATATGCACCCAGCAGAGAGACCACACAGAGAGAGACCAAATTCTTTCTCACTTATTGCTGCACAATTTCAGGATAGCTTGGTGGTTAACACAACATGATTTGACATTTGACGCAGTGTATAATCTCTGCATATAGTCATATAATTATGCTCTGCATTCTGCTCGACTGATAAAATACTCCATTACAAAGTGGGATGATGCTAATTGTTTCTTACTTTAATTTTAGCTGCAAAGTAAGATCTAAGACTCGGCAACAACTGTCAATATGTTGTTGGGTATTCAGAGATTTTTACATGTAATTGTGGACCAACTACATCCAAAGGGTTTGAAGATTCCTGCTCCTCACTGGTCATAGAAATAAAAGTTGCTAAGCACAGGAGGAGTCAGGAGGAACTTTCTCCCAGCTCAGAGGCAAAGAAGTGTCAACAAGTCTGTACTTGGATGGGACCCCTGCCAATCCGGCATCACTGGTAATGTGATGGTCTGGATAAGAGGGGAAGGAGACCTTGGCAAGTTATTGAGGGTTATGCAATGCATGCTGTCCAAAGGAACCATGGTGTTCAGTTATATTTGACCTCCTTAGTTATTGCTGTTTTACCTCACGTGGGTACCCTACCCAAACTGTGGGAGGACTTGGGTGGGCACTGAATGCTCATAGACCTGGCCCGGTGCCTCTTCATTCCCACTGTATGCATCCTCACCTCTATACATCCTGTCTGTCTCTCTGGTAGATAAACATTGAGGTTGTTCTAGCAAAGATTTTGGGTGCTCTGGCCATGTTGATATTGCTACAAGGGTAAATGCTCTGCCTAGCACAAAATAAGGCTGCTTATTCATGAAGTGCAGATCCCCATAAAGGACTGTGCCCATGATGTGCCCCACAGTAGCTGTTCTTCGTGGCCTGCCCCTTTACCAAGTGAGATGATGTCTTCTCTTCCCTGGATCAACATTAGGTTTCTACGCTCTCTGCAGTAGTTAAAAACAAGCAGTGACTTTAGAGAAGAATTGATCTCAGGGCTCAGTGTTGCCTGAAGCAGCTGTGCTTCAGATGGTTATTGCCATCTCCTCTGTAAGAGCTGCCTTTAAACCTCAGTTAGAACTAAAACTGATTCAAGGTCACATCCTTAGCTTTGATGAATGGATGGCCCAGAACTAAATAACATCAGCTGAGGTCTGGACTTTGTTGGTTTCCAGAACAAGATTTAAAATAATATTAATAATGAGATCTGAGCCCCTTCCTCCAGCGAATTAATCTGAAATGAATTTTAAGACAGGAAATAGACAGGGGCAAACAGCTGCTTCTGACAAAGGCATTCTCCTCCATGTGTGTTTTATACAGCTTTTTTCTGTCTTAAATGATGAATAGGTGATGGGCCCTGTGCAGTGACACTTGTGTAAGAGTTGTGAATACCCTCTCAGGAACACTGCTGTTACACACATGTATAGCTAAAAACATCAATAATCATGCACAATTTGGGGTTTGTGTGCTCTTTTGTTAACAGTAACGACTGAAGCATAAATACACCCTAATGATCATAGAATCATAGAATTGCTGAGGTTGGAAGGGACCTTTAAGATCATCAAGTCCAACCATTAACCTACCCTGACAAAACCCACTTCTAAACCATGTGCTTAGGTACCACATCTACCCTTTTTTTAAACACCTCCAGAGATGGTGAATCCACCACCTCCCTGGGCAGCCTATTTATATTTATTTATATAATTTTTTATAAATTTTATTTATTTTATTTATATCCTGAGTTATGGATATATTAGGGTGCTCTCCATGTTCAGTAATAGGCAGTTATCTGGCAGATGCATAAACTAGCCATAATAGAACAAGTGTTTCATGTTCTGATTTCATAGACATAATTGAAACAAAGGAAAAATCAATTGGCTTAATTTACTCAGGGTGTATTTATGAAAAAGCAGTAGTGTGGTATTTCGGCAGTTTCTCTCTGTATTTTGGTAATGGAGACTTGGTGGCAAATTAGATTTAGATTCCCTAAGCAGTAGCTATTAAGAGCTCTGATCTCTTGTTTTGAAACCAGTAGATTGATTTTGACCAATGGGCCCCACTCCATGGGATGTTAAACAGGCAAACAACTTAACTGGGAGTTTTATTGGAGTACTCTTTTCACAGTCAGGTGTTTGTAATGTACCTGTGGGTAGCAGGTAGTACTCCTCCTCCTCAAAATATCAACCTCGTCTTTTAATTGTGTAATTCCACCTCTTCCCTTCCTCACTCTCCCCTCTCCTTCCTACTCCAGCCTCTTCGCAGGTGTCTGGTCTGACCTGTCAGTTGGGTCTCTGTTTGCTTGTCAGCTTGGGAGCTGATGGCCTTACTGAGGTACGGCTGATTGCACAAAGCGGAACAGGGTTTGTCTGAATTGCAGGTGTGAGCAATCGGCAGAGATCTCTGCTAATCCTGGGGATAGTGGAGCATGCTGGGCTGAAGCAGGCGTAGTCAGAAAGGGCTAAATGAGGTGCAAAAGTGAAAGAAAGACAAAGTTAAATGCTGTGGTTTCCTTCTCCCAGGTGACTTGAGTTATTTAGGGCTTGTAAAGTGTTTTTTGGCAGCCCATGATGATGGGGTCTTGGAACATGGCTGGGAATTTGTTTATGTACATATATATCTGTATGTATTTACATAAATATATTTATTGGAAAGTCATTTTCCAAGGACTTTATGTTAATGGAAAATTCTGCCCACTTTAAGAATTTTGGGTTTGAAGCAAAAATTAAGCTCATCTATGCTTTGTCTTCCTTTGCATCTGTGGAGACCAGGTAGCTGGAGGCATGACCGAGTTTTGGGCTTTATCATGTATGGTGCACAAGAGCTCTGCTGGGTGCTAAATGCATTTGACAGTCTTGGGAGCAAAGGGGAATGGATCCTCTGAGAGATTGTCTGCTTTGGGCATCTAAAGCATTGTGCAGGCCAAATGTAGAGGGAAACGCTGGTGAATAGTTGGGTGTACTGAAGAGAGCATTACAGTAGGCAGGGGACATGAAACAGATGTAGTAAATTGTAATAGGGTGAAAAGGGAGGTGTTGCTAAAGAACAAAAAATGGGGTTAGTGGAGCGAGGAGAGAGAGGGCAGTAGAAAAACGTAGAGGCGATATATGCTATGTGAACTGGATGCCTTTGATCTACTGAGTAAATATTTAGTTGCTTTATGAGTTTTTAAGTTCCACTCAGGCTTTATCTTCAGGGCTCTCCTGAAATCTTGTGAGTTACAAGTTCATATTTTTTAATTTGTATGTTAAACTTTCTGTATAATCACAAGATTCCAGATGCTGAGATTTGGAAAAAAAACCCCTATTAATACATCTAGACTTTAATATCACAATAGTATATATCCATAAAATTAATTTGCTGACCTTTAATATTAATGACCGGTAAATCTAACATTTTGCTAAAATCACTGAAGGTTAAGCTTTCTTAGAACAGGGGCAAATTTAAGCTGCAATGTATCATTTCTACACTAAGGTCCAAATTCTACCATTCAGGGAAAGGACTGCAGATTATAGCCCTCTATTTGCAAACAGGGAAGGGCACTTGCACTAAGCAAAGTGTGCCTTAAAAAACTAACAAGAAATTGGAGAGGTACAGAGAAGATTAAAGTATTCCTCAGCAAAGGAGGTTAATCCAATTTCTTGGCACCAATTTTTCTGCACTTAAGAGAAGATTGTATTTTGCATTCCTGATCCATCAGGTATGACCTAGTTTAATGCAACAATCACCTGTGTTTGCTTGATATTTATTTATCTCTAAGCGTATATTTTACAGATGGTAGTGTGATACAGTGGTATGATTTCTGTTCTTCCCTTCCTTCTCCACACACAAAGTCAAACTGACTTTATAGTTTGTCTTCTCTGAGACCCAAGAGACCCCTCTTCAACTTTTATTCCCCTCCTTGCTGGCCTGGTATAATGTCACTTTGTCACACTTAGTCTGCTTGTAGTATAACCTCTCCTTTGCATTGTGGAAACACTCCAAAAACACAGGAGATGCTTGCATAGGTCCCTACCTCTACGAGTGTAAACTGAGAGGACAAAAACAGACCCAGAATAAAAGAAAGACCTGTAACATGTGAGTAAAGTGACCAGAACAATGGCTGGATTGTAGCTTATTGTTTGGTTTTTGACTTAAAATCCCCAAGAAAATCCCTCCTGTCAATTAAACTGAAAGGGGCGTGGGGCTGGGGGCCTCTCACTTTCCTCCTGCTCACAGCTTCCTCCCTCCAGTCTTGATGCACAGCCTGCATAGGAGATGGTGTTGAAGTCAACAGAAACCTGTGACTTGGCCCCAGGATGGCTGGGTTGGACCTGTTAGTGCTGGTTTCTAGAGGGGTTTGCTGAAGTAGGTCTTTGGGACAGGTGAAGTGCTTTGAGGATAGAGTCAGCCAAAGAACAGCATTAATGCTCAGCTATCTTTAAAAGAGATTTTTTTTTCCCCCTCTTGCCCTTTATCTAATTCCTCAATGTGAAATGGATGCAGATGTGTGGAATGAGTTCATCCAGGATTTAGAAACACTGTTTTGTATGTGTACCCACCCACATAATTGCCTTCCTTTCACATACTGTGCTCCTGTGCGCACCTGTGGGATGTTGGCAAGACCTCCTGGATATTAGATCTACTGAACATATGACCCACGTAGCTTTCACAGTGTGGTAAAGTTACAGAATTACACCTGGGTAGCCTGGATCAGCAATCCTATTACATTCCTGGTTTCAACTTCTGTATCCTTTTGCTTGTGGTAGAGCTGTGGGATCAGAATCGGGACTAGTGTATCCCTTGTGATTTACAATTTTGTATTTTTCTTTATTCATACTTTAAGCTTCATGATTAATCACAATATTCCAGTTGCTGGGAATCACTTATTTCTACAGGGAAGTCTAGGATGTTACTTATTCTGTCACTAAGTGTACCTATAAATAAAGTAGGAATAATGCTCATCTCCTTGCTGATTTTTCCTGTGAAGATCAAGTACTGTTGAGGGGCTCTAGGATAGGGTCAGCAGGCCTTATGCAGGACATTGCAGAGAATTCCATCTTTCTGGAGCAGGTGGAGGCCAGGCAGGATAGCACAAGGCATCTCAGGCTACATGCTGTGGCCTGGCTTTAGGCAATGGAACCAAGCTTTGAATAAAGGGAGATTATAGCTGTCTTCTAGTTTTATGTTTTCAGCTTTCTAAACTGTATTATCCTACTTTCATGCTTTTGACCACTTCTTAGATACGCTTCCAAGTAGCTGTGTTTCTTCCTCCCAAGTAGCATATCCTTTGGTTGTACTGCAGCCCTTAAATGATTAGCAGGTATAGCGCTTTTGTGGTCTCTTGCCTCCTCTGTTTCTGTTCAAGGGTAGAAACTCTGGCAAACTTTGGGCAGCCTGGATCATGCAAAAGATGTTAAATAAGTACAATTTGGAAAGATCCCATAGAGAAATATGGATTAGGAGGTAGATGACAAACTTTAGTAGTCAGTCTTTGTGTAGTCTAATAATGGTCTTGTGTCTGTGTGAGAAGCAAGTATCTAGTTTTTAAAGATGCATAGCTACCAAAAGATGTGGCCGAGTGGTGCGGGGATTTACAGAACTCCTGAAAGTTGGGTGCCAACTAAATTGAATGACTCAGCCTGTATGCAGGAGTCCTAAAACTTTCATTTGCCATTACCGCTTTTCATATATGGACTCTTCATGGATTAAACTTAGTTCAACTATTGTGTTTAATGTTCTACAAAGACTCATGGCATGGTGGGACAGTACGGGGGATGTCAGAGTGGTGCAGGTAAGCATCCCTTGCCTTGAATGAATCCTGGAAGTATCTGCAAGTACAAGGTCACTCCAGTGGCATGCCATTGTAGGATGCTTGTTTTGGCTTTGAATTTACCATGCAGGCCTGCCTCTCTGTGCAATGATCAGTCTGGTTAAGGCCTCGTGTGGTTAAATAAAACATGGAAATCATGCTTCAATTGGTAAACATAATTAATTTTTACTAAAAATATACTTTCTTGACACATACAGGTATTATGAACCCTTACCTATTGATCAAAGCTGTTGCTTTTTAAATTGCTGTTGCTTTTAGGATAAATTAACAGTGGAGCAAAATGACCTAATGTTGTTGAGAGGTAAAAATTGAAACTCTGTGGATTGTAGCTTTGAATCTTTTTGTGCATGTGTTCATGAAACATATTCTACTAGAATAGCACCATGCAGATAAAATGTCCTAGATAATAAGTTGGCCAGGAAGAATAATATAATATCTTACTGTCCTTGTTTCAGTCAATTTTACTTATTTGAATGTTTAATCATAAATTAATGTACAATTCTTTAGTTTTCAACGTGAGTTTCTGAAAGGATTTGTCCCTGCTTCTCTAAGAAGTGGCACAAGTACTGCAGTAGGCTTTATACTATTTTTGCTCTTTCAGACTGTTTTGGAAAAGTTGGTGACATCAGTGATAAGAACAGGAGTTACAATCATTCAAAAACAAAGAATGGAGAGGAGGGAGTTCCTGAACTATTATGGCTTAACCAAAAATTTAGGACAGAAGGGAAATGGGAGTGATGTACATAGCTGAAATTACAGGTGAATTAAATTACCCTGGGTGAAACTTATGCTGGACACAACAGATGACAATATTGACTTGAAGCAGTTTTCAATGCAGCCTTTTTCTACATCATCCCCAACTAACAACTCCTCCTCAATGTTACCTTGTAGGTATGAGTGTTGCTCACCTGTTTCTGATTCTCAGAGGAAGAAGTCTAGTCCAGAGAAAAGGGTACTATAGGATCTTTTAGAGACTACCAAGTATGTAGGACCTAGAACCTGTGAATTGTTGTTTATAAGAACGGCGGGTCTACAGAATGACACTGTGGTACTGTTGGGGAGAGGTTGCCCTGTTCCTGACTTACAGGAAGAAGGTCACTTACTGATTTATTAGCATAATTTCTTAAAGTACTTAAGATTTTCCTTGGAAAGGCCTTCATCCAAATTCTGATAACTTCTAACCTTGCTTAGTTTGCATGGACCTAGTGGAATCACAGTCCAAAGTGTGTTTTGGCTGCATATTATCAAAATGCTGTACAGTTAAGTTGCACAAAAAATAATTTCCCATTTGTGTGGTGTGGTTTTTTTTTATTTTAATTGCAGGTTACTTTTCTTCATTTTAACTTCCCTAAATATTCCTTTCAAGGAAGGAAGCAGTCTTTAACATGTGTAGGTTTTAGACATTTGGGATATTGGAAATATCAATCAAAATAGATAGTGAATTGCACAGTAGTGGGAAATTAGCAGTCTGGAAAGCACTTTCACATCAATCTGCAAGGCTGGAAAGTGGTACTAACCCCATAGCATGGGGTTCCTGAGACATGGGCTGCAAAGCTAACTATTTTTCTTCTGGTTCTCTCTCAATTTGGGAGCATGGAGCTTGAGTCTTCTTCCCAAAGTCAATGACCATATATTAAAAAAAAAAAAAAAATGCTTCCTCAGGGAGCATGTGGAAGGAAATAAAACAATTTGCTTGCAAATGGGAGGTAATTGGTATGTTAATTAAAGTCGACTTTACCTCTCTTAATGTTAACCTCCTGATTTTCTCCAGTGTTTCAGGTAGGGGAAAAGAATTTATTCTTTAGTGTTCTCAAGAATGAGATTGGATAATAGACACAAATGAAGTCCAAACCTCGTACAAAAAACATGAGAAGATATGTCTCCCGGCTGCTTTCCTAATACAGCATAAGGAGGACGAGATAGTTATCTGAGCAGTCACTCCACAGCTCAGACTTCAAATTATAGTAATTATGACAATTTGTGCCAATAGCCATGAGGTGGGTTTTTTTGATGTGGTTAAAAATAACATCTGTAAAAATCCAATAAAAAAAATTACATTTTGCTAATTTTCTGATAAGATAATATTTAACTGTACTGTGTGCCTTCTACTGCCGTTTTCAATTAGAGTATTTCCTTCTGGGCTTTTACCATCTCGTCTCATGGATCCGATTCCATCCTGAGCAGTTCATTTGTTTTAACTTTCTTAATTAATTGTTTTGTGTAGGTTTTGCCTTTCAAACTGATATAAATCTTCCAGACTTATTAACGTGCTGATTGCTAATGCGTGATACAAAGCACAACTCAGTTAAATTGTTCTTTCTGTCATATTAAACAGAGCTCCCATATTAGCCTGCTAAACAAAATAATTGTAGATAATTTAGAGGGTAACAAATGACAAGAGTCCTGTACCTGGGAGAGCAGAAAAAAGTTCTGTTTGCAGCTTTTCTGCGCTGGCTTTGGGTACAATTCTGAGCCCACAGGCAGAGTAAGACAAAATAATTAGCTGCCAAGAAATTGTAGGAGAGCTGGCGAGAAAAATTGCTTTTCCCACATGGTGAAGTTTCTTACCTTGTCTGAGGAATATGGGGGGCAAGGGGAAGTAGGGTATCAGGCATAGTTGATAGCTTCCCTCCTGTACTTTCAGGGAATTTTCTGTTTTGTGTGAATTTGTTCAGTTTTGTATTCCTGACTTAAACAAGGCAGATGCAATTTTGGGGAAGTGTGGCATTATGTCCTTTACATCATCCTCATGTACATCTGCTCCATGCAGCTTGACTGAAGGGACACATCATTTGGAGTCATGATTGTAAATTCTAACGTAGTGCTATCCTTGAAGCTATCACGTAGATGACCTGGTACAAATTCAGTGTGTGGCAATGCAGAATTGTTTCTCACTAATCCCTAGACTATTTTAATTCACTTGAGATTATGACCAGAGCCCACATAGCTGGGAATTTGTTGTTCATGCTATAGTATCACTGCTCTGCATGACCAAGCTGAGATCTTGTTATGCTATATATTGCACAAATGATTTCAGAACATGCTCAGTGATCACATAACTGCTCCTGGGGATTTTACCTCTGGTGTTGGTGAGAGCAGACAGATGCTTGACTCCTGTTGACAATGTCCCTTTCATAAACATCACAGTAAGTGATAGCATAAAGAATAAGAGAGAAATGTAACTTCAGGTATGTTCTCTTAAGTCTTTAAAAGACAGGTAAGGGCTAGGAGGATTCTTCTAGCAATTACAGTCTTCAAGATGCACTTTAGATAGGAGACTCTGAAATGCATATTTCAGAATTTATTGAGTAAATTTGTGTCAGTTCATAGGGGAAATAAGATAGTTTACACAATAAGTTCAGCACACTTATCAAAATTGAGATTTACCCAGGATTTGAAGACACGTTTTGGTTTAAATTTATGTGGTACCAATCTCAATGCCTAATAAAACTTGGGTGTTGTGAAATTGTAAATTCTGAAATAAATGAAAAGATTTTTGCCTGTTTTCCTTGTTAGAGTGCTACAGAAGAGATTTGCCACTCTGCAATGTATTCTTCTGTATTCATTGATTATTTTTTTTTCCAAATGCTTCTGATGTGTTCCTGATTTCTCCTTCAGTCCCTGCAGAACTTTGCCTGCATCTGGTTTTCTGCCTTTTTTTAACTAGGGAAACTCAACCTGCTCTTCTGTTTGTAGCCTCCCCTCCTCACATCTATGTGTTTTTCTTTTTTTTCTCTAGATTGTTATGGTATATGCTTATGTGCATGTCACTGTTCTTGAAGTGGGACACCTTTATGCCAGTATTGCTTTAAAAGAATCACCTTTTAACTCATAATCCTAGCACGTATACTGGAAGATATTGTGACAGACCCAAGACAATATGTATTCTTCTGCAGTTTTTGTCTGCTAGAGCTGGTACAACCCCTGCCAGCCACTTCAACACAGCGGTTGTATTGAGCACTGTTCTATAGGATGGTGATAGAGGTGGGTGCTGTCTTCATTTGATGCAAACCTGGCCAACTCTCCAGCACACGCAACATCCAAGCTGCACCAGGCCTTGGTGCTTAGGCTGCTGAATGGACTTCACAAGATGGCACATTATGCCAATTTGACTACAGGCTGATGCAGAGCAGCTGCAAAATCTGCAGTGGCTGTGACTCGAGTAGCAAAGATTTTCCTGCCTTAAGGTATCTCTCTCCCATTCCTTGCAGTAAGGGTTTCCTCTGTGTTTGAAGCCATGCAAAAGCTGTAGACTGGCCCTGCTGAAAACTATATAGAGCAATTTCCTCTTTTTCTCCTTGCAACAGAAGTCCCTGTGCAGTTTCCCTAGCACTGTAGGCCTCTCCTGTTTGAAGAGGGGTCAGATTTGCAAAGTAGGAAGAAGCATCTTGGAGCTGAATCTACATTATGCACAGACAAAGGTTTGCCATTGTCATCCTAGAGCTTCTTGGAGATTCCTGGCTGTTTATACACAAGCCCACATATGCTGACACAGATTTCTTAGCTCTGGTACTAAGTTGCTCACAGAATAAGAATAATAGAAAAATGCTAAGCATTTTGCTTGATTTAAATTTTGCGGAAAGCCAAAGCAGAATGAACTTTGGCTCCTGTTCAGCTGCAATCTAGACATGAATTAACAGGCGCTTCAAACTTAAATTAGACGAGTCAACCATTGAATGCAGTTCAGCAGCACACCAAAATAAATCCAGATGACATTTGTGACATATTTCATTGTTTCTATAATCTAAGTAACACAAAAGGCGTAAGTCACAGCACAATACTTTATTGTATTTCTTTTTGAAACACTGTCCATGAATAAATTTAGACTGGAAATGGGAAGATTTGTTACTATCAAAGTGAGAAAAGTATGTTGCTGTGATGGCACTGGACTGCAGCTGCCCATGCTAAACTGGAGCTCATGATCCAATTCCACTGCAGGCTAATGTTTCTTGGTACACAAGGCTGGGTTATTTAAAACAAATGTCAACACCAAATGTTTTTTGGCTTCCTCATGTATCACTTTTCTTTTAGAATAATCAAAGTGCATAAAAAAGAAAGTAGAAACTTTAAAGTATTTAAAACCTAATTTTTAAAATTTGATTTGTGGCCTAAGAAAATGTGAATGCTGGTGATACTCCTTTATTTGAACCTCCCTTCTGTGTCAAGTATATTTAAAACCCCAGACACACCTTCCTCAAAAAGAAAAAAAGAAACTTTTATATATATATATATATATATATGAAGGAATGGAGGAATTGGGATATTCCCCAGTGCAGCCATCTAGCTGAAAGACATGAGATATGTGACGCACTTACTAATTAGACTGCAAATTTTCTCTGCCCTCTCAACTGAAAGAAAACATAATGTATTAATTCATGTAGTGCCTATGGCAGATCTAGCAAAATATCCGTGGCATGCTGTCAATGGACTAACTGCTTTCTAATGCTGCTGTTCTCTTCAGTTTAGTGCTGTTTGAGAACTGAGATGTTAAGTGGATAGGATACTTAATGGCGAACAGGATTGGGCCATAATCTGCCCTTACAGGCAGACTGCCTCTGTTCCTCGTGGAAAGGTCTCTCAGTTGATACTCTCAAGATAACAGTAGTTCTAAATATATGCAATATCACTGGCCCAGCAGTACCAGTAAAGGGAGGAAAATGTCAGTGAGTCATCCGGATCAAAAGCATGAAAACAAGCTAAAAACACAAGAAAAATAAGTGTATTTAAATGTGGTGGACTACGAGAAACATGCAGCAGAAAAATCTAAGATCTCAATGACTGATGGTTTTACAGCATAATTTTAAGGATGAACTGTTCCTAAACAATTTTTCCAGTGTATTAAGCACTAACAGCATCAGGCATGCATGTCTTGTTCCACTCTTTCTTTTTTTTTTTTCTTGAACAAACAAGTTGAATGTGGCCAATACAAGAAAAGAGCCCACTCTCCACTTATGTGTGCACGCTCCTTTGTCCTCTTTCCAATATACCCCAGTAATGACGGAGTGCAGGATCGTGTTCTGCTCTAATGTCTTTCTTGTAAGATTCGGAGGGTAGTGTCGTTGTGACCTTCGGGAGCAGTTTTTTCCATTTGGAAGGAGGTGGGGGAGAGAGCATTGAATTTGAGATTGATTTTCCTCCTTTTAGTATGTGGAAATTCAAAGCAAGTTCCTTGATTCATCAACAATGACTGCATCTCCAGCCTTAGAGAATGCAAAGGCAGCAGGAGGAACAGACTGATGAAGTTAATACCCTCACACTGCATTGTGAATGTGATCAGAGTCCAGTATGCTGTATGCTATTGAAAAATGCTGATGATATTCCTTGCAGTGACTGGTGACAGTTTTAACCAGGGAATTTTTATCTGAGGATTGAAGAACTGGGGAGTTCCAGCAGTTTGAGACATGACAGTATGTCCACAGTTTCTTGTTGGGGCACTTAGAGGCTCTGCATATGTGATGTGTGTTTTTGGAGGCTTCCAAGGAATGCATCCAGCTAAAAAGCCAAAATGTAGATTCAAAGTATCTATGGAGATTTTAAAGATTATAGTTTTTCCTGTTTCGCTTCCCTGCAAAGGGCTGGTCTATTCAATTGAAGTTCTGGGAGGTGTTGAGGTGTATTGGAGGTTCTGGGAGGTGTTGGAGGTGTACTTTATTTTCAGTAAAGAGCAGATTCAGTATTTGAGTAGGAAGTCTTTTGAAGAGCTTCAGTTCTTCAGCAGGAAGCCCTGGGAAACCACACTGGATCCAGGACATAGGGTCCTTTGAATCCTTGGATGTTCCTTACTTGCCATCTTTGAATTTGAGCTGAGTCTGGGCTTCAAATTTAGCCCTGCTGATCCAGGGGAAAAGAATTGCACAAATAAAATTTCAGCAAGAATTGACAATGCCTGGCTTTCTTCAGGTTTTGGAGAAGCAACAAATAAGCGCACCACTTATTTCTCAGAGGTGGTATTTCTGCATCAAGGTGGAGTTGCGTGCCACTGTCAAGGGAGGAAGAGGTGATGTTCCTGAACATGCTTCCCCTTGATAAAAGGGTGCCAGCTTTCACCATTTAATTTTTGTAAAGGGGAAGTTTTCTCACCTGCTACAAACTGAACTGTTGGCTCTGCAGGAGCATGTAAACTCTGTGGTAAACCACCAGCAGGCGATTAAGTCTGATGAAGGTATATGTTTATTGTGAAACAGGGATCCACAAGTGAAGAGGTACTTTATTGCATTGTGAAATGTTTTGGCCATTGAGACCATCAAATGCTGCAGTTTGTACTTGGGAATAAATATACAGCCAGATTGCCAGGCGTGTTTTCTCTTGTGAGACTGCTGTACTGTATATATAAATCATTGATAACTTCCAGTTGTTCTTCCCATTACTTTTGTGCTGTTGTTGGCTGGGTGGAGCTAGTTGTTTGAACTGTAGCAACAAACTTGTATACGTATACACCTCGTATACCTGTGAGGACACAGGTAGATAGTACTTTGAGCCAGTGGGCATTTGAAGGTTTTAATTTAATTCCTCTAATAGTCTTTATGAACTTTAGGAAAATAAACATGTGCTAGGGGACATAAGGTAGGGAAATGTCAGGTTTAAGTGTGGGTTGTTTTTTTTTTTTGTTTTTATTTTAGATGACCATGTCTTTACCTGCCTAGTTATGATGTCATATTTTTGCACAATGTAGTGAAGGTTCATCTTTCAGTGCATGCTAGAGTTTCACAGTAACAAATACATGCATTTGGTCATCATGCAAAGATGGATTTGTGTACATTTTAGTTCTGAAAGAGAAAAGTACAAAACTGACAGAGGAAAATATATGGGGTCCTGTTAATATTTGTATTAGAAAGGTTTTAATTTAGGTGAATTTAAGAATCAATAAATGAAGCTGGCCCTATTCTGATCAGTGGTTTGAGAACAGTCATAAGAATCTGTAGATGTTTTTGTGTATTAGAATAGCATGTAGCTGGAAAACATCTACAACTGGGCGAGTGTGACTTAATGGTGTAGTGGAATTCAGATTGCTGGTAAAAGGGATTATTTTATCAATAAGATCAAGCTTCATTACAGTTGCTGCTGATATAACTCAAAAGGCAATTTAGCACCCCATGTTGCTGTATTCTAGTACAAAATTATTTGCCCTTGCTGTCAGTGAGTTACAACTATTTGAGTTTAGCCCCAGAACACCTCTATTGTGCCTCTTATTGCTTATGAAATCTCTTTAAACTGTGTTGTTTAGTTGTTGGACATGGGATCTGAACCTATCCTAAGTTATTTTAACCTAAAGAACAGATCAGTTACTTGTATACCTCCCTTATGCCTATCCATCTGCAATGGGAAAGAAATCTATTTTGCTGTGTGTTTGTGTATAAATGTATGAAAAATTCTATTCAAGAATATATTAATCCAATTTATACCTCTTTATGGCTTATTTTTGATCCTGGAGTGAAGTTCTAAGCTGGAAATGGAGCATGTCCCAGTATTGCTGAGCATGTTTTTGCAGTCATCTCCTGTTGTCCAGTTAATATTGTATGCACAACATGAAAATAAAAGGTTTGCAGAAGACTCTCCAGAGGCTTTGGGCTGTCATCATAAAAAGTAGATCCTGAGCTTCTTGATGAGTTCAAGATATTTGTAACTTAAATTGAAATGACTGCTTTGCTTAGCAATTAGTAATAGGAGAATGTTTAACAAGACTCAGGTGATAATACTTAGATATACAGTCAGCACAAAGCTGCTGCGTTATCTGTTTTTATTTCCATTGAGTTTTAGGCCATGTAAGTGTTATTTCTTTCAGCCAAGAATGTCACGTGTATCTGTTATACATGAAACTTCTGGGGTTCGGAATTATCCTTCATATGGATAATCTTCTGGAATGATGATAATTTAATAAGTAGTTCATATGTAAAATAACTGGCCTTACCTCAAAACACTGAGCATGGCCAGTTAAACTGGAAACAATTCAAACTATACAGTGATGCAGTGTTTTTCACATTTTTGAGTCTGCATTTGAGAATATGCAGAATTATGCGCCTAGGAATAAAGGACAGTGCAAGCACCTTACAGGGTTTTGTATTAGGAGACACTTACTGGCATTGTGATCTTCATCTTTAACCTGTGTTGAAAACTCTTTTGTAGTGTAACAGCCTGTATTGCTTTCTGGATGTTGAAAGAGAATGTGTTTTTAGAATGTTTGAGAACTTTGAAAAAATATTAGTATGCTTTTCAAATTCCTTCACCTGTGGAGTCATGTGCCTTGCTTGCTATAGCCTAAGTGAGAAAGTCTCAGGGTCTGTTTGTTTAAACTGTCTGTAAGCAGCTTAGAATAGCTATTGTAGAGGTGAAAATATCAGATATAAATTTTAGCATCCCACATTCTGCTAGGTCTAGAAGCCAAGTCTGTGGTCCCACTATAAAAAGGAACCTCCCATTCCTGGTAGAATATAGTTCAAATTTCTTGCCTTTCAGTGATATTCCTGTAAATGAAGAAATTGTTTCTGACATGGGGACTAAGGATTGCTAGGAAAGATGCTATAGGCAAGTTTAATTCTTGTAGAAAATGTGATGTTTGGAAGGAACCCCCCTCTCCCACCACCACCATTTCTGAAGCAATTTTTTTTGCTTTTCAACATCACTCTGTTGAGGAAGATGTTCAGGAACTTGACATGCTAATAGTAGTCTTAAGGGATATAAATGAGTGAACAGAGGGCAGATAAGACAGAGAGGTATCATAATGGTTCCACAAAGTGTCATATACATCTGCAGCTTAACTGAGATGTATGATCTTATTTGCACCAGGTATTTACAGTATCTAATATACTAATTCGGTGCTGGTGTATAGTTGATTCCTTCTGTTAAGGTTATTTATTCTCCTTGTTATGCTTATTGCACTTAATGCCGCATGCTAGATAATACACATCTTAAAATCAGATGCCAAGTCATTGCGTGCAAATCACCTAGGAAGGTGTCTGTATTCTGGGCAACATAAGAATGAAGTCTTCATGAGCTCAGACTCTTATCCACAAACACGTATGATCCGTGTTCTCCCTTAATGCATTGAGATTGGACTAACTGCTCCTATGTTGATTTTTTTCTTTGAAAATTCAAAATTTTGGAAAATAGATTTGTTTGGTCCAGGTGTCCAAGCTCAAAGACTAAAGGGTCATGAATCTTCTGACTCATATGAAAATGTAGATCTTGACTGTGGTGATCTTATTTTCTCTTTATTTAGAAATATATTTCTTTACTGGGTGAAGAATTATTCAGTGTGATTTTTTTAAAAACTCTAGATAAGGTTAAGCTACTCGTTTTATTTTCAAATGTGAGCTTTACCAAAATTAAGTGATATGATTGTTATAAAAAACAAAATTATTTGGTCTTTTAGTCATCTGTGTCCAAGCTGTGATGCCCCAGTGTGGTCAGCATTAGCCAAATTCTGTTCTAATTGAACTCAGTGATTGCTTTCTTTGGGTGAAATATTAGGCCAATGCTAGGTGTTTTTAAAAATCTTATCCTTTAATCTTGTTCTTTCCTTAGCTTTTAATATATGCTTTTGGCTCTCATAAAGGCTTGTTTCTAAGGGCAAATGTCAGGTAGCATGAGGCTTACCTTGTTTTCCTTTGCTGGAATGTACTTGGAAAGCTAGAGTTATCAGATTAGTGATTGTTGCTGCAATTAATACTGTGTAGTGCATCTATCATCAACCTGTAGAAAGCCTGATGCTGTGACCAGAGATCCTTTTCCAGGGCTGGCCCTGTGAAGAAAAGAGCTTTTCATCTGCAACTGCTCCTCCCTCTGGCAGAAGTCGTGGGGTGATTCTGTACATCATCCCTAAGACGTTTCCTCCAGACTGAGCTGGGTTAGTGGAGACAGGTCCAGCAGACCTCTGATTGTCTGAAGATTGCCCTGAGTGAAAGTGCTCCTGTGTGCAGCACTGGTTGGTCTGCAGGAATGGCAGCCCTAGCAGGGGTGATGACACAGACCTGGAGGCAAACTGGTCGCAGAAAATCTTCTCCATAGTTACTGCTGTTTGCAGAGCTCTTGGCTGCCTGTACCCAGAGATGTTTTCTTCCCACAGAGTCTGATGAAAAATTAACATTGGTATGTCTGAAGTATACCGAAAATATTCACTGGAGAGCTAGGAATATGTCCATTTATCACCAGAACTGAATTTACTTTCTTAGCACTATCTATAATCATGTTGGCCTGCTTCACCTTGAAGAAAAACAAAATGTTCCTCTATGGAACTATTTCCTCCTCCTCTTTCATCCCTAGTCTTTTCCATGTAGCACAAAAAGCAAATCATCAGGCCCCAACAGCAGCAGTTACCGCAAAACTGGTATGGTTGTGTCACGCAAAGACTGAAGAGGTATGGAACTAAATCAACAAATTCTGATTTGTTGGTTCAACTGAGTACAAATTAGCTAAGGAAAAACCAAGTTGGAAATGGAGAGCAAATATATGTGAGAGGCAAGCCACAGCTTGCAGTAAAGAAAATGTTTGCAGAAAACGCCAGCATTACAGGTTTATCTAAGGTGTGGTCTAGCTTAAGCTGCAGTAATTACCCAAGGTACCATAGCTGTGGCTGGAAAATGAAGTGCTTTATAAACTTAACCCGTTCATGTCTCCTGAGACCAACCACAGTGTTATACCTAGGCCAAGCCATGGCTTTTGTAGTGCAATTGAAATTTCCCAAGTAAGATTGCATCCTCCTTCATTTACCTGGAAAGAGATCTTTGAGGCTTTGCATTCTCATGTCAGTTCACAGCATTACAAACTAGCAAACAGAACAGCCAGTAAGCAGTTTTCTTTTACTATTTATAGGTGTTAGTGATTCCATCAACTGTAGGCAAAGCAGTAAAATGAGAGGAAGCCTTTGAAAATACAGAAGACCTGTGGGGAAAAGCATTTACTAGATAGTTATGTATGGGGTTGGGAATACCTACAAAGAAATAATACTGGGTGAGTAAGGGAGACAAATGTAAACTTGTGAAATGTTGGGTGAAAGTGCCTGTCGAATTATCAATAGGTAGAAACACTGCTGTCTTCAAGACATCTGCAGAGAACTTGCCTGGTTTATTCTATTCTGAAGAAACAGAAAGACTATCCAGGAGGATGGCAAAATATTTAAGTAAATTTGGAGCAATGCCTCAAAAGATGGCCAGGATCTGAAGGGGTTTGCTTATGAGGAAAGAACTCAGAAACTCTGAGTAGGTGAAATTTGGCCAAAGAGGACTTTTAAGCATTTGAGGAATTAAACTGTAAGTGAGTATAATAGATTGTCTATTATGGATGAATTCCCAGGCACTGGCTGAAAAGGAGGACACTAAAATTTATGGTCCAAAGTCTTTCATTCACAGATGTACAGAGAAATGGCTTTCAAAGAAGAGATCAAGAGTTCACCTAATTTAATATTCTCTATGAATGTTTGCAAAGGATCTGATTTGGGACCAATAACTTGTGTTTTAGTCAAAACGTTGCATAATGTTTTGACCTGTAAAATCAGAGCTGAGTCTACTGCTTCCCATACTTCCCATGCCAATGTTTAATCTTCTTGAATAGCTCTTGTGGTTGGCTACTCTGACCATGGTTAATCATCTTCCCTGGCTAGAACTGGTATCTTTAGTCTAATTCAGATTTGTTTGGTTTTGACTTCCAGGGAATTAATCAGGAGCTATTGGTTGGGGTTGGGGTTGGGGGGTGTGTGTGTGTGTGTGTGCATTTTTTTCTTGGCTCGCCAAACACTGTAATTTTTAGTAAGTTTTCTGGTTTGCCAGAATGAAGCCCAACTACCCACCAGCCCTTGCATCTTCTGTTCTTGGAGAATCTTTGTTGAGAAGGAGGCAGTTCTGGCATGTTTTCATGTGTGCTACATTTATTTTTAAAATGTTTTCCAAAGAGGCTTGGCAACAAGAGCTGAGACTGTCATTACTGTGAAGAACTTGAAAATAAAAGAACAGCTGGTGTGTTTGGTGTCCTGGGAGCTGTCACTCTTAGGATTCCCCCTCCAAAAGTAAAATCAAACTATGTATTTGTTTGTCTTTCATCATCTATGATAAATTATAAGAAGTTGAGAAAAAAGCCATGCCAAATCCTGCAAAAAATCAGTTGCAAGTTGACCAATGCCTGCTGGCTAAGTACATTCCTGGCATATGGGAAAGGAAAGAAAGTGGTAGGGCAATCTTCATTAAGTTTATTACCCTACATTACGTAGGGCTTTGTCCTTAGCTTGCAGAGGAAGTTCTTCGCGCCCTCACTGAGAGGTGCACAACAACCAGTCAGGAGCATAAGAGCAAGCTGTGTGGCATGCAGCAGTATAAAAAACAAGTGTTAAAGCTATAGGCATTGGAAGCTGGCCAGGCACTCCAGCTGCGCTAACTGGTCCTGAGAAGAAGAAGAGTACAAGGATCTGGACTAAACTTCATGTGTTGCCTTGCGTAATGGACTTACCTTCTCTCCCCTGTCAGTGGGAGGGCACAGTCTTATCTGGCTTTCCTGGTTTACTCCCCTAGGCTGTCACTTGTTCCTCGTAGACTTTTCTCTGAATGCTATTCATTTATCTATTTATTTACTTTAAGAATCTGCTCTATATTTGTTCATTTCATTTTTTATCTTGATTAAGTATCTTTCTAGGTTTGGTTTTTACAGCCCCATGTTTTCCTATGTAGAAAGCTATGGAGGGAGAGGTTTGCGTAAGAAAGGACTGTAGAACCACAGTGTTTGCACAAAGCCTGGTCAGCATACATCTGTCCCTGACATCGCTATATTTGACATCAGACTTATATATCTTATTTTCCCAGTATTCCCTGCACAGAACCGTGACCTCTGCTTCCTTTGCGTCCTCTTTCTAGCTGATAATATCCCTATCATCCCTGGTGGCATTTCATAGAGAAAACATTTGTTGTAGCGTTTGTAAAAGTTACTTGCAAGTATTTCCTTGTGCTGATTTATTTGTTTTGACTTATTGCAAAGAATATGTGAGGGCAATTTGAAAAACCTAGATTTAAGAGAAATACATTACGAACTAGTATTTTGGGGGAATGACCAGTTCTCACTTTGCTGACCAAAATGTTGGCGTGGCTTTTCTTGGTGGAGTTTTCCATGTAGAAAAAAAATCCACTTGCACTCATTTCTCTTGTCTTTCTGTGCATCTCACTGCCTCCATGTCTGTCTTAAACTTTCTTTTCTTAGGCGTTTTCATTTGTTGTTCAAATATTTGCAGTTCTTAAAAGAGCAGAAAAACTTGAAGCATTTTGAAAACACACAAGGGCTCCTTAAACTCAATGAAAATTACAGAGATATTGCTTTAAAGTGCCCTGCTTAAATAAATTAGAGAGTTCTACAACTCTTAAATGCCCAATAGAGATGCAAGAGGCACCTAGAATAATAGACTAGGTCACACTTAAATGAATCTCTCTTGAAGAACATAACAGTACTAAGATAAACTGACTCTGCTCTAAACCACAAAAGCACAGATAATAATACAACACAGCTCCCCTAGATGAATCTCTCTTAGGGGAAGTGACCAGGTGACAAACCAGAGCATGAAAAGGGAAAAAAAATTAGAATTATTTAACTTGTTGAAAGAATCAATTTTTCTGAGTATCAGAGCAAAACGTTACCAGCCTTACAGATAGCTCTTCAGAAGCAGAAAGGCTTTTTAAAGCATTTCCTTTCGTACAGAAGCAATTCGTTGACTAGATATACCCAGTAATATGAATTTAGTTACTGCAGATAGGAACTAATAAAACTCTGTTTAGAGTGCTGGGCTTTTCTTTCCAGGATTTAAACCCAGAGAGCATCAGAATATTGTCGCGATTGGATTTTTGTCAACAGGCCCTGTGCAAATTGAGTTTGGTGGGTTCGTCAAGGTTATGTAACAGCAAACATTTGGAAAAATTGGGCACAATTGTCAGCCTTTGCTCTGAAAGGGCACAGGATTAAATGAGCATAAAAATTTAATTGTCCTCTCACCCTGAATAAGGCTGGGGCTTTCCATATTAGGGTCGGGCTGGCTAGTTGAGCAGCAATTTTTATCTGGCCCCTGGATAAATAGATGCATTCAGCCTTCTCGGGCCTTCAACCTTCATTAACACAGAAATTAATCACATAAATTAAACATATATATTTTGCTGGAAAAAGTCTTAACAAGCTGCATCCTCTACTGGATGAGAGAAAAGAATCAGGCATGTGTACATATTCAGCCTGACAATGCCAAGATTTCCAGAATATGTTTAGGTTTCTGTCCTTAATTTTCATGGACCAGATTGGCAGCTGGTGTAAATTGTCTACACTAATCACAGTGGAGTTAGGCCAATATATACCATGCAGGATTTGATTTGCAGTTTGCTTGAGGCTTTCAAATTCCCATTCTCAACATGTTTTCTTTTTTAAACTTCATTGGTACTTTGCTGTAATTCAGTTGCTTTCAGTGGAAGTATATGGGTGTGTAACTGCAATAACCAAGCAAAGAACTGGTTCTTTTGATCTTATTGAAGACAAGTGTATTCCTGTGCTTCAGTAGTGAAATGTAATGCACGTAAGATACCAAATTTGTGATACATAATGACATTTTACATTTATATGGTCTCTCTCATTCCACGTAATCCTACGGAGATTTACAAGTAGCTTAATGGCAGCAAACTGTGTCTGATTTTTTGAAATGAATTATTTCTGCTATTGGAGCAGTTGGTCAGTAACATAAGTGATGTTAAATAGCAGAATAATCACTGATAACCTGGGTGCTTACTGGAGTTACAGGGGCAGTTGTTCTTCTCAGCCTCCCACTGTAAATGGCAGTATGTTATGTGATAATGTTAACATAAGCCATTAATATAAGGCAAGATTTGGTTAAAAGCAAATTCTTTGTATTTACTTTTTATTTTTCCTCATGTTTAAAGTATGAAATTACAAAGTAAAAGGAAGTGGTAAAATCTCCATCACTCAAAGCCATGGGAATGTATCCGCTTGTTCACACATGCTCCATAGTTATTGAAATTGTGATTCTCATTTTACCAACTAATCCAACACTTGGATATATTTAGAGGACAGCTTAGTCCTAGCCCAACGTTTTGATTTCCAAGTAATTATAACGAAGAATGTACTGCATTATACCTATCTTTTATTTGTGTGTCAGTGATGAATAAAATATTCAAAGTGTAATTACAGATAGGCCAAGTTGTGTGTGAAACACAGAGCTCCTTTAGATGACTTAAGTGCCTGTTGTGAAAGATGTGTATGGAATTTGGTGGGTCTGTATTATACACCTAGGTCCACCAAGACGCACTGATGTGTACAAGATAACATTAGTCAGTAAAAGTTAATTGTTTCATTATATGGCTACCAGATCCTACCAGCTCTTCCTTGGCTGGCTCCTCGCTCCCATCCTTCTTGTTTGCTCTGTGATGCACAGCCTGATGCCAGCTGCTGATGAGATGGGGAGCAAAGAGGATTCGAGGATCTCTGGTGCTGTGGGTCTCCCACTGGTTTACAGAGCAGGAGATGCTGAACAGGCCTCTGAAATGCCTCCAGCATTGGGGTGAATTTCACATGCATTTCCTAAATCTGGCGTTCAGTTTCAGAAGAGCTGGCAGCTTTCTGCCTTAAACTGGCTGGGAATTAGATGTCTTTTCCTATGAAAAATAGTCAAGGTTTTAAAATAGCTTAGATGATGAATCAGGATGAAATGTTGCAGGGGGGGAAGCTTTAACATGTGTACTTGTGTATGTGAGCGAGTGGCTGGAAGTTTCTTGGAGAATCCACCTTTAAGGGAAGCAAACATAAGAGCATGTTTCTGGCATCTTAGCTGGCTTTCTGGAAGCCCCTGTCCCATTTTGGATTTTGTAAAGCCAGAGAGGAGAGAGAGGCAAGGAAGCTGAAAGATAAGGGGCACTGGAAACCCAGGGAACTTGTTTCTGGCACACTGCTCTTCCCCATGCTTCTTCCTGTTTCTCCTCTCTTCTGGAAGGCTTCTGTCATTTTAATAAGGAGGGAGATTACAGAAGCATTGTATCTAGGGAAATAATTTTGGGTTTTCTCTGTTAAATTTAAACGTTTCCCACAGAATTTTTCAATTGTGCAAGCACAGCACTTCTAATCAGAAAATTATCACAGGAGACGATTTCTGAGCTCTGTTTTGACTATCCACCAGTGAATTCAGTGTAGACCACGATGCTTTATTATGGTCACTTTTAATAGGATTGAGTCTTTTTCTCTGAGGTACTTTGGCTAAAACGTAAGGGGTTTTAGCAGTAGAAAAGTATGTTCAGGTAGCTAGAGTTATTGCACCAAATACGCCTTCATTTCCACTGGAAAGCTTATTTCTCCATGACTAGTCCTCCAAAACACATGCCCCGCATTCTCAAAAGCATTCCCATTTCTCTTGTTTCATGAGCTTCATTATTGTATGGTCAGTCTGTGCCATTCCAGGTCTCATCTTTAATGACATGCTGCAGCTGCAGTGCAGTGTGATTCCAGTGCACTAAAGGATCCAAAATAAAGGACCACAGATTTAAGGCACCTCTTAAAAAAAAGAAGAAAAAAAGTAGAGTTTCTGAACATTATAAAATACTATGGGATAAAAATACGCATTCTAAGAAATACTAGTACTGCTTTACAAGTTAGAGTGAAAATACACAGAGGCACTTCATTGCTCCTGTGTTAGAAATGGGAAAAAATTCAGACCTCTGAAAGAGTTTGAGGAAGTAATTTTGAAATTCACATGCTGCTCTTTGGTATTATTATTTTCAGGCTGATTTATCACATCTAAGAGATTATTAGGTATTATCACAGTAGATTATACTTCATTACCTCAGAATGCTAATCATAGCATTAGCACTTTCTTGTTGTTAATATGAGTTTTGTTACTAGAATATTAAATATGAGCAGAGAATTTAAACTGTGAAAATTGGTATTAGAAAATGTTTGATAAAAGATTTAATTAGCAGAATTAGACTTTTTAAAAGAAAATATTTAATATTTGTTACTACTGTACTGGTATCTCCATTTACCTTTTTGTTTAAGCTTAATAGTGATGGGACACATCATTCACATTTAACTGTAAGAGTCTTAAACAGTGACTACTTTTATTGAAGCTAAAGTAATTTTGGTAAGTGTGAATTTTGCTTCTTTGTATGTTTGGCTTGCCAAAATCCAGTTGCAAGTGAGTTGGTTTAGAAGGCTTTTTGTCTCTCTTGAGAATGGCAGGATGAAGGGAGTGTTATCAGTGCAGCAATATATTGTGGCTCAGAAGTGTAAGTTGGGAAAGTGAAGGTTGCCATCTCTCAGACCTAAAGGATTTCAAAGGCTGCAAGCTTAACAGAAACTCTTTAATTTCATACCACCCATCTTGTTTTCATGGTGACCCATGAAAATTGACACAAGACAGTGGCATGCCAGCGTTTCTTAAAGGAAAATCAGTTTATTACTAGAGCTTTGAGAATTTTGAAAAAAGCCATGGGAACAAGCTTTATTTCTCCCTTTCAGCCAGCAGAAAGTTTCCCAGGTTTGTGATCTAGTCTGAAGTGGAGGAAGATCTGTGCAGTGCAGAATGCACTGAAAGCTGACTGGACCCAAGGCATTCACCAGCCTGGTTTGGGCTAGGTCATGCTCTACCCATGCTCAGTACTGGTAGAAATATGTTGCATTTGTATTATCTGAGCTTTTTCCCTGCCTGCTGTAGTCCCTCCTTTAGGTTTACCTACTCAGAGTAAAACAAGCAGTATGTGATGGTGGGTTGGCAGTATTGTGGAGCTGGGCTGTTTTTTGGTAGCTTACTAATGTTTAAGTATACAGGTGAGACCATACAAACCAGCCCAGTACTAGAGTTGTTTGAAACCAAACAGCCTCACCCCTCTTCCTTCCCATGCCAGCTCTGGGTCAGTGCCTTGTGCTGTGCCCTCTCCATGTCAGACTGCCTTTATTTCACCGAAGTCTTTTTTTTTTTTTTTTTTTGGGTGGGGGGTGTGTTGGAGTGGGGAAGGAGAAAGTCTAACCTTTTGGCTAACGGGAAACAGGGATACATGGTAGAAAACAGTAATGGTTTTCCTTCACACCCATACAGCATCCTTCACTTTTGGTTTTTTTTTTTTGGCTCTCACCTTGCCTATCCAGGTTGTTTCTTGTATATGTTACTGCAAAGACATCAAGGCAGACCCTCAAACTAGATGTGCCGTTGAGACTTAAGTGCTGGCTAGGGTGCAGCTCATCCTGGATGGAAAACAACATGGGCTGCGCTTTTGTCAGCACATGGCTGTGCAAATATATACTAAAGTTTTGCTAGACTGGTGTTGCTAGCCAAGTATAGAAATCTCCAATGGAAACAAGTTCATGGGTCTCTATCCTGGAGACGGTGGGCACTCAGAACTGAGGGACAGATTTTGCTGTGTGTGGAATGCAAGGCTCTTCTAGCAGCCTACAACGTTGCAAGGTGATGAGCAGTCCTCAGCACTGAATGCCCCCACTTCCTCCATCCCATCTGCAGTAATAGAGGGTGCTTAGGAGCACTCTGCACTGCAAAGGATCAAGTCTGTCATCTCTTCTGGTGTTTTCAGAAAGAAAACATCACCATTGAGAGTCTCTGAAAGCCTCTAGTTTTTAATGATCCATCTGTACCTTTCCATTGTGTTGTGCTGGAAAAGACATTTAATTTATTTTAAAAGATCCAGGGTGTTCAGTGAGCCCAGTTTGCAGGTTTCTTATGCCATATCCAGCATTCTCAGCAAGGGCAACTTCTTAGCATGGCAGGCTACATAACAATGCAGCTTTTTTTCTTTGCCCCTCTTTCTCCCAAGGAATACAAGTCTTCCAGAGAAGAGAGCATCTCTCATTATATAAAAAATGTGTGTGCCTGGTTATGTGTATCATATAGGTGGGAAATATGAACTTTAATAAAAATGAGGCATTCTAGACCAGGGTGCTGTAAGTCTGATGACAAAATTGATTGTCCTCATAGCTGAAAATGCATGGAGGAAACAAGCGTTTTAAGAGGAAAATGACAGTGTTCAATTTAATCTGTAGAGAAATTGCAGCTTTAACTCTTTAGGGGCAGGAGATGGCTTGTTGTGTGGTGTGTGAACCATGCTTTTATGCAGTGGAGCCCTACTCCCCGGCACAAGCTTGTTAGTGCTGCTGCAATAGAAGTAATAACAAAATCCTCTTTGTCTCAAGTTGGTATCTACAAATTCTCACAGGGAGAAACAAAACAAAACAACACAAAAACCTCAACAGTCCAACATGTCAAACCCTTGCTATTTTCACATGTGAAAATCCCCTGAGAGAAATATTGTGTATCGCTACTGTAGATAGAGTACATGTACTCAAGAACAAAGAGGGCTTAAGAAGAAGACATGGTGAATATATAATAACTCTGAATAAATACGGTAAGTCCTCTCTTGTTTCTTTGCAAGTGCTTTTCAAGAAGTGAATAATGTAAAGCTCTCCAAGTCACTTAGGGTCTGAGCCTGCAAATATCTACTCATATGAGTACTTCTTACTCATGTAAGTAGTCCCATTGAAGTCTGTAAACCTGCTCATGTGAGTAAGGCTAAACAAGTTCAGGGTCTAAAACACTATGGGAGAGACAAAAGCATATACAAGTACAGCCCTAAGACTCTTCAGACACGGAGCAGCAAAAGATTTATCTGAGGCTTCCAATGTAAAGCCTTGTAAATTAGTAGGAAGATCTAAAAAATCAGGCCGACGCTGCATTGGGAAGCAATGGAGCTCTCTTAATATGGGGATATAGGGGTAATGTGATGGAAAGACTTAGATGCAGCATGTAGTCTAGCAGTTGTATTCTGTACTCCTCACAATCAGAGCAGTAGCTGGAAGTCTAGTGAGCAAATAATTATAGTAATCAAGTCACGATGAAACAAAGGAGAGGCTATTATTCCAGCAACTGGCCAAGGGAACACAAGTTTGGCTGGCTGGATTCCTGAAGGAGAGCAGGATTTACTACGTAATGTGGGATATAAACTTTGATGCATTTAAATTGTTTTACAGATTTGTTTGCTTTTACTTTTTAAATAACCTTTGACCAAAAACGAACTAATAGTTGACTATCAATTTAACTGATTAAATTTTGGACAGCAATAAATGGAAATCTGCTAAAAGTCAGGGCTTGCTTGTCTTCTATACTTGCCAATATAAAAATGATCTTTGATGAAATCCTTTTGCCCTGTGTTCAGTCTGATGAAGCAAGGAACACAGTTCTTCCCATTCTAAAACTAGAACTGTAGAAGTGGCAAAATCTCATCTCATGGGCTTTTTGGGGAGGCACAACTCTGGCTCTGTCTTTGTGGTCTAGAGCAAGGTGAAGTGTGACTGTGCACATTGCAGCCAGGTGGACTGCAGTCCCTTGCAATCAGTGAGAGTTTAACCTTCAATAAAATAATTTGGCCAGTGATTTATGCTGAATATGTGATGTAGCCTCAAGATATTTTGGGATAAGTACAGGAATCTGCCTGTCTGGCTACCTTGTCCGCTTTGCACCTAGGGTAGGTTTGAACAAGTGAATATAGGAAGGGCAAGGGGGTGGTCTAAGGGTCAGTTTTCATTCAGTTGATAAACCTGTGTCGTGATGTCCATTTTGCAGTAGGGGAAAATGAGGCTGAGAGAAATTAAGGCTAATGTTGTGAAAATCAATGGAAAATCAATGGAAGATGGTATTTTGGGGGATCTGCTCCCAGGGATTTCCTCAGGGTGAAACATGAAGTTTCTGTGGAAGGAGGAAGCTCGTGAGACATCCTGATGGAGATCCAGGCCTTGCCTTGTGTTTTACTTATGGTATCACCTATCTTTTAGGTGGACTTGCCTCCTGCTTACTGGGCTACTCTTGAACAAAGGTCTCTTAATGTTTGAACACAGGTGGAAACGTTGGGAAATATTATTGGTCCATTGCCATCAGTACTATGTTCTTTTGTAACTTGTAAAATTTTTAGGAAAGGCTGAGAGAACTTCACCCTTTTGTTGAAAGTGCCAGACTACTGCCTTGTTGCTTCCATCGCTGTTGTGCTGGCTGTGCTTGAGGTCGCTTTTTCCTGGTAAATCACATTGTCCTGAATTTTCTCTTCCCAAAGGCAGATTTGTACTGAATAACCTGGATGCTTCTGTGAATTGTGACTGGATTTAAAGTTCATTGATTCATTGGTATCAAATCCTGTGCCTCAAACACTGAGGAAGCCAGCTAGTGGAGACAATTCTTGCAAGAAGTAGGGGTGATAAAAATGACTGTATCCACACTGTTCCCAGGATCCCAAAGAAGTTTGCCTGCCCGATTTGCAGTGCTGTAGATTGGACCATTTGGACTTTAATTTTGCCATTTTAAAGCCAGTGGTATTCATATGAAGTTAATGGAATTTCTACCAGTGGAAAATCTGTCCTCTACTCTTTCAACTTTTCAGAGAGATTTAATCTTTGTGCTTTTTTTATTTTTATTTTTTTTCCCCCAAGGACAAAACATTTAAACGGGGGAAAATAGAGATAAGAAAGCCCGTGAAGAAATACTATTTCTAAGTAATGTACTTTTTTCAATGACAGCTTAGTATTTTTGTTAAACGGCACCACTTTCAGCTTTCAAAAAGGTTTAGCCAACAGTGCTCACACTGTTTTCGACAAGGTAAACCTTGCCCACCCGTTATAACCTTTAGGTCATTCCAATCATGTTATTTCTCCCATAATGCCAGAAGTAATGGAGTAGGCAGGAAGTGAAAGTAGAAGTTATACAGCACTGCTCTCCTGCCTTTTGTTTGCTTGTCTATAACTACCTTAAACTACTTCCTTCTCATCATTATAACAATGGGATGAAATGGTTCTTTATAAATGGCCATGAAGTAAAGGCAGGCTGCAAAGGCTTCTGTAACCTATTATTATGACCTTTCTCTCATCAGTAATTGTTTAGCAATTTGTACCTGAAAAATCCAAGCTGTCTGTAATGTGCCACACAAGGTGTGGTGAAAGGGCTTTGGAGACAGCTAGAACAATTATTAAATACCAATGTGGTATAAGGCAGCAAGTCTAAGCAGCATGAAAAGGCATCAGAAGATTGAATAATGAACTCATCTTCAAATGTGTTAGGCCGTGGCTTGTTTTGGTGAAATAAATGCACATGATTTAACACACAGACTGCTGATGCTGTGCCTAGATTCACTTCATTAAGAAAAAAACAACCCATATCTGGTGTAATTCTGCCATAAGTATTTGTAGGCAGAAACCAGACTCCATAAAAATCTTGGTGTCTCACAGAAGAAGCAGGAGGCTAGAGGCCTGAAATACCCTCATACTTTACTCATAAGCTACGCAGTCTGTTGTAAGCACCATTTCAGTGTCAGAGCCCACCTATTTGTTTAGATTAAAGCTGTAAGCAGCCTGACCTTTTCTAATCTCCTTCAATTGATGTCTGGGGGAAGAAGCTTTATAGGTATTTTTTCACTAACTTTTGAACATGGCAACTAATAGAGTTGTCCTGTGACTAGTGATGACTCAGAGCCAGGCACAGTAGGCATGGATAAGTGTAATGCAAGATGAATGTCAGTAAGTGTCTGTGGGCTGTGAACACTGCTGTGTCTCCTGTAGCGTAGTGACTGCAGTAAGGTCTTTTGCTATGTTTTGGAATTGAAAAGTAAAACTTTAAGTGTCCAGTGTTTGCCTTGAGCTGGATCATTTGAGGTATTTTGTCCAAATATTCCTTGTCCTAAGTCTGGCCACCCACTATTTTGTGTAGTTTGTCTTTTGCTGGCCCTTTTCCCGTACCCGTTAGTGTTTGCCCGGCAAGTGCCAGAGCTTCATTCTTCTTTCCCTGAATGGCTCCAAATTTGCATCTCATGCAAACAGCCCAGCTGCTAGAGTCACACTCACAGTAAATGGCTGACACACTATTTATACACACTTCTTCTTTGGTAGCAACTTGTTCCTTGGCTATGTGGAGAAAATAATATTGCTTGACTTTATTTTTCACACTCTTTTTAAAAAATTCTTCCTCTTAAAATATTTTGACAGATTTTTCTAGTTTTGTGGTTTTGGCAACAGCCAATATTGGCTTATCTCTTTAGTTAGACTTTTTTCGTTATTATTTTGAACACAGTCTGGATGGTTAACAAGGGACATCAGTGCAAAGAAACAGCCATGAAAATGGGAAGAGCAAGTGACTGCAAAGAAGACAGTCTTGCAGTGAACTGACTTGTATGCCCTCTCCTGGCTGGAAGCAGCCTGCTCAGGCCGGCACGCCATGCTCCCTGTGCTGCTGGCTGCTCTAGCAGGTCAAGTAGCAAGAGGTAATATGGGGATTTATGCAGCAAACAAGACTAGGCTCTTCCTCCGTAACCTCAGCTATTGTCACTGCATGTTCCTCAGTAACGCTCCAGACTTCCTGCCCTCCAGGCACGTCTTTTCCAACCTGCTTCCTTCAACTGTGGCCCTCTAAGTTTGGCAGGAAGGTGCCAGGGCAGCTAATGGGGTGGACTGGTCCTCTTCAGCATTGGGCTGTTGGTTAATGAGATCATGCCTCCATGTGGGTGCTGACATCCTCCCTTCAGAGCAGAGCTGCACCATTGCTGTTGGCTGTGAAGATCTGGGAAAGGAGGGTTCTGGGATCCAGCTTGTCCCTCCCTTGTCTGTTTTACCTCAAACCAGAACGTGAGGTCACTGCAGTTTGCTAAATTGTGGACTTGCCAGCTGCCCCACAAGCGTCGTTCCCAGGGGCTTTGCAGAAGGACTTCATCTGAATCCTCATGTGGCTTTTCCAGCTTGCTTCCTCTTCTTCCTTCTCCGGGATGAAAAGTCTTTCAGGCCTTGTTGAAATCCTGGCTACGGTGTGGTCACATGCATCAGCAAAAGGGCTGTCACCCTGTTTCATTATTTGTATTATGGTGACTGTCAGTTCTCAGGGTTCTGGGTATAGTAGAAACACTGAACAAGAAGGGTGGTCCTTGCCTTGAAGCTCAATTCTGTCATACCTGGCTGGACAGGTTTGACGCTTGCCCTGCAGTTAGCTTGCCTTAATACATGACTGCAGAGCATCAAGGAATCAGCTCCTGTGTTTTGCTGTATCCTAAGGAAGGAGGGGTGCTTCATGATTGCACTTGTTTGTCATTATCAGGTCTCAAGGATGGTAATCAAATCTAGTAGTGTGCCAGCTTGGTCCTTCTGCCATGCAGAGCTGATGTGAAGTGCGCACTGGAGTTTACTGTGCTCTGGGCCTTGAGATAAGATGCCTGACCTGCTGCTGCTTGGTGGCCTTAATGCTCTAGAGATGGCTGCATTTTACTATCATGGTTGCTGTGATGTTTGTCTAGTGTTTCTTTAATTCTTTGGAAAAAAAAAAATGCTGTATCTTTGTGAACTTAGTATGTTGTGTACTGTTATTTAACCTAGTCTGCCCAATGTTGCATTACATTTGGCAAGGTAGATAAATGCGTGATGAGCAGATAGATGTGTAAGTAGAACAAAGGAAAAGTCAATTTTTCTCTTTTCCCCCAGTACTTTATTTATCAACCTTTTACACTGATTTCTACTTTCAATTTCAAAAGGAGTGATCATGGAGAAGGATTTTCTTATCTGCTGCTAAAGAGAAACTGAGGCCCTAATCCTGCAAATATTTATTCCTGGGTTTAACTTTAAAATTAAGAACGTTTATTAAACTTGGCAAGATCAGAGTACAATTTACCTTTTAGATGAGTTCGCCAAACAACTTTTCAATAAGATAGCACTCTTCTTTCCTGCACAGCTGCAGTAAGTACTGTCCATTTAACATGGCTGTTGTTTGACCTGTTTTAGTTTGTTTCCAATTCATAGGAAAGCAGTTAGAAAAGGTCTCTCCATTAAGTTTTAAATTTGTGTAGGAATTTTGGTGAATTCCTTGAAATTCAGCAGAAAGCTTAGTTTTTAAGTTAGGCATTATGAGTATCAAATTAAGCTGTCAGCATGTGAAGTGATACAGAGGAATATGTGTACAAGTACAAGCGCACTCACACGAACACACACACACATCTCTTTCCTCTCTGACTGGTAAGTCTTAACAGCAGAACTAGAGGCTGGGAATTACATTTTAGTAATTCTTTTCTAGTTATGTCAGATTTCTAGCATGCTATTAGAGACATATGTGTCATCCTCACCATCACCCAACATATCATTGCTGTTTCAAACTGTTACCAGAGCTGTTGACACAGAATATTGTGTCTGTCGACAGCTCCAATTAGTTGGCGTGTCTGACTACTGACAGCACAGTCTACTTTTGTTTATGAAGACGGTGTGAGCTGTATCTCACTCTCACAACCTCCAGTGGCAGACAGATGGATAGAACTATATAATCATCAACGGAAGCGGGTGATATTCTGTCTTCACAAATCATCATGTGGAGCAGAACCAACGGCCTTTTGTCTGCTTTCAGAAATGACTGCAAGATTCCTCCCATCTGTCAAGTTATGAGGATGAATATGTATAAAATACATCAGATATATATGTGGGATTTTGTATTGTGGTGTTTTTTTTGTTGTTTGATTGGGGGGTGAGGGGGAAGGGGGGAAAACTGCTTAATTTTCACCAGATGTTAGCTATGAGACATGGAACAGTAGAGGGAGAAGCACAATCATTTTCTCTCAAATGGAACTTTCTTGAGGTTTTTTTTGTTTGTGGGTTGTTTTTTTTTAAGGAATGGACCCAACCCCTCATCATTTGCAAATGTGGAACCCCATTGATTTCCTGAGGTCGTACAATTGCAACTGAGGACAGAATTTAGTCTAATGCACTCTTTACATGTATTTAATCCTCTCTATTGTGTGATTATAAAATCTTAGCAGCTGCCCAACCAGCGATGTTCTGCTTTTCATTTAATAGCAGTTACAGATACAAACAATTTTCAAATATACAGTTCCAAGTTGCCAAGTGGTTCCTCAAGCGCAGTGTACGCTGAGTTCAGGGAGTGTTCTGAGAACAGACACCCCCCCAAGTAGGTAAGTAGTATATATTTGACTCATTCATTCAAGAAACATACTGTTTAGTATACCTTAAAAGACCTAAAATTTAACTGTGACATTTGTTTTCTTAAGAACAGTAAGATTAATTGATATACACAGATTATTTTTTTTAAGAAATAAAGCTTTCTTTTCCTTAACATATCAAAATATCAAGGTTTTCAAAAGAACTTTTGTTATAGCAGCAAATTCTTATAACGCAAACAAATGTCCACTTGAAAGTGAAGGGCGAGATCAGAATAGGAATTGTATTTCTGCTATTTCTCTGCCTAGTTTTCGTGCTTTGTACTGCATAGTATTTTTCAGCTTTCCTCTGCTGTAACATGTGCTATAACATTTAAGTGCTGATCCTGACTGCTAAAAGTTAATTAGCGTTTATTACCGACTGAAGTGGGAGCCGGATTTGAGTTTTATCCAAGAAGTAAAGAATATAGGTTCACTTATTATTTGCTGTATTTCATATAGCAAATGAATAACTGCCACTTACTTACCCTTGTGAGAAATGAACCTTGAAAAAATGTCCTAACTTTCCCTGTAAAGTCAGCAGGATCCAGTGTATGAAATGCAAGCATGTACTTAACGTATCAGAGAAGAGCCCTGATTGATAATGTTTTTTGGTTTTGTATTTTAGTTCAGGATCAGACTCCTACTAAGGCAATTGGAACAAAACCAGTGATATCCAGGGTAGTGGTATCCCCTTCCCCCCCTTATTTTCTTTCCTTTTTTTTTTTTTTTTTTTTACTGCTCTGTATCTTCTGTAAAACTGGTAAACCAATAAGTAAAATTTAGTGGGAAGGGTTCAGCTGCCTATTAGATTCTGTGGATCTTTGAGTAATCTCTGCAGGAGTTTGAAGAAAAAACTAAAAGTTTCATCCTGACTGATTTCACACCCCTTTTAATTCCATAGGGATATTCTCCATTAGTGAAAAGAACCTAAAACTGGGGAGGAATATTACTGCTCTTGATATAGGCCAGTTCCCAGTGCGTTCAATGCAATAATTATAGCAGGTAAATCAGTAATATAAAAGTACTGTATTTTATTCAGAATTTAGCAATTTTCCAATGGTGCGTGTTTTTGATTTTTGCACATCCTCAAGTGATTGGACTGCATCGGGTAAGATGCTTTTGACTTTTTTTTCTTTTTAAACATTACCTGATTTTGTAGTTGCAGTCTAGTGTTTTTTCAGTTGTAGATGAGCTATGGTATAATGAGATCGTGCTGAACACTCTGAAACTGAGCTGAAATTTTGAAAATTCCTGAGTAGGCCACATAATAAACATATTAAAAGACTTTTGCTGAACATTCATGAAGTACAAGAAAATTCATTGTGACCTCCTGGCTAATATAAGAACACAGGAGCAGCTAAGTTAAGTAAATAATTAATTTTTTATTATTCACTCAACTGGACTAATTACTGTGACCCAGTTCTTAATCAGTCAGAGATCCCAGTGAAATACTTTATCGAAGCCAAGCATTTGTTCAAATAAGAAGTCCCATATTTAGATCATAGAAAGCATATGGGTCAGAGTGAGAGAAACAGAGGCTGTTGACTGACCTCTTGAGTTGCTGAGCGTGTGTGATTATGAGAGCAGCTACTGTGGATCCCAGGTTGTGAAGTGTCACAGTAAGCAGAGAACTTGTACCAGCTCTTCTGCCATGGGTCATTGGGCCTTTTTGTTTCAAGGCCATAAGACGGGCAGAATTATTAGGAGCAACAATGGGCTGGAGTAGCATCAAGTGTGTAGCCACTAGCTCTGTGACTTTGTGGACACCGAGGGCTGCTGCAGAGCAGAAGTGGTTTAATGGCAAAGTTCTTCACTACTGCCAGCACCTGCAAGCTTTCCCCTCCTTCCCTGACTTGCATAGCAGCAATAAGGCACATCTGACTTCAGAGAGAGCCCCTTCTTGGGATTCAGATGTTGGAGAGGTCAATGGGTGGCCTTAGACAGGTCCAAAAGGTGACTTTTCTTTCAAATGTCACGTTCACAAGAACATCTCTAGGAGAGCTGGTCAGTTTTCTGTGATACTCTTCTCACATCCAAACACAACTCACAACTCCTTTTCCTGTCATTTTTCTATCTTCTTGCCCTCATGCCATATTATGCAGGCCGTGGGATTGCCAGTGCCGATATTTGTTTCAGTATGTTATTTTTTCATTTATTTTAAGATTTTTTTTTTTTTTTAAATAGTGCCATGTTAGGCTCTGAGAAACCAGTGATGTCTCTGTTTACTGAAATAGGAATAGTTTTACTTAAATAGTGATTATTATTTGTGCCCTTGAACTGAGCAGGGGTTTGACCGGTAGGTGAGGACCCCATCACCACCCAGGCAGCCATTGCACAGAGAAGAAATACAGTCAGATATAGCCCCTGCTGCTAAAGAGAATAGGCAAACCAGACAAAAGAATGGTTTTTATCCCTGTTCTGCATACAGGAACTGAGGAACTCAGAGTCTGGGTTACTTATGCAAGTCTATGGTATGAAATAAGTTCGTATCTCTTGTGTTCCTGTATGTGCTGTAACCACAAATCATCCTTCAGGCAAATTTACCTGTCATTCTGGTAGTTAAATGAGATTTACTCCTGTGGTAACTTCTGCAAGTTTAAACTTGTTCTGAGCACATTTCAGAAAGGACAAGTCATTGCAGATCCATACTTAAAGCAGGGGGTACACAGGACCACCAGCTCCTGGAGTATTTTTCATCAAGAAAGCATGAGTGTTTCCCTTATTTAGACCAATGTGATTGCACTGGAAATAGTTATTATAGAAGCAAATTTTGTATCCTCTGAACTTTTTTATCCTGTGAACTGTTGATGTTAAGAAAATGCTTTGGTTTGAATAGAGTTTGAATTCAAAACAGAATTTTACTTCAACTTTTTTAAAATGTGGAATCAAATCCTGGCAGCTGTAGTTGTCTTGAAAACAGTGGAGTTTCACCAAGGAAGAGTTATTGCTCATCTCTAATGGAGAAACCCCCCTAGTAGTTAGGTAACTGAAAAGGAATATCCCCATTTTTAGGAGGAAAGAGATATATGTTCTTTTAAATGCTGCACCCAAGACTCTGCAGGTTCAGAAGTCTAAGCTCAGTTTTAAGTGACTTAAAAGTCAGTTCTGTGCTGAGACCACTGGGCTGTGGCACTGTTTATTGGTAGTGCTCTATCAGCAAGTGGATTTTTTTGTCTTATTTTGCCTGGCTTGCTGTGTTGCCAGGTGCTAATCCTGTGACCTACCCTAATTCTCAGAGTTCTTTTCCTATTTTTCATTGCAGGATAACAAGTATCTTGACTGTAATCTATTAATTGAATTGAATAAACTTGTTTCCCTAGCAGTGAGAGCATATTGTTTGCACACAGTGTCATCCCAGGCCCTCCAGCTATCGAAAGATTGCCAGATATGTTTATTAAACCCCCTGAGCTTGGAAAGAACACAGAAAACTGTCATCTAGAGCAATACGAAAGTGCCTATCTCAGCTGGGGATCTGGCTGTTATGAATAAAGGAAGAGTTTGTGGTAGAGTTTTGAGATGTAAAGAGAAAAGGCTTCCCTATGGTGCAAATGTGTTGGAACCCTCAGGCGAGAAAAAAAAATATTGAATTGTTGCTGGCAGTACAATGTAATTATTGAGTTAGCTACAGCAAGGTCTGGGAGCTTCCAGGGTAAAGGCCTGGTGACTTCATTTTTTTCTCCCCCCCCCCCCCCCGATAATTAAAATTTTGAATTGTAACTTTTTTTTTCCCCCTTCTTATTAGTAGTAATTGAACCACAAATATCTACCAAATTTCCAATGGTCTTGTGGAACGATAGGTTTCAAAGTTCCCGTTTGGTGTCTGCTTCTTTTCCCTTTACGGTTGCAAGTGAAATGCAAACTAGCCAATAATGAAAGAAAAGATGGAAGGAACAGTAAAACCTCATTCCAGATATAAACTATTCTTTGCTGCAGCTGCAGTCTCAGACCTGGAGATTCTGGTTTGTTGTACTACGTCCTGGCTTTATTGAGCTTTTCCCTATTGACGTCAGGATTTCACCTACATGTAACAGAACCAGAGCTGAGGAATCTAGATGAGAATTGTCTCCATGAAGGACATTGGTTTCTATTGAACTGAAATCTCAAATATCTGAAGGTGTATGAGATTAAAATGTGTCTACATCAGCAATTGCTAAACTCTTTCTTGATTGTCATCCCACTTAGAGGCTGATAATTTCCTGCAAACTAGCAATACAAGCTCAAATCACATTATTAAAAAGGGAGAGAATTAATTTCTATTGGTCTCATGGCTCCATTTGAAGTTGGGATGTTTCTTTGGGAGCTGCTGGTCTACATGCTGCAAGGTACCAGAGTGTTTCTTTTCCCCAGTCCCCTCCATTAATCATTAGAAAGTTCTTGCTGGCCATCTTGGAAAAGAGACTTCTGCTTCATATTAAACTTATACCCTTTGTTGTTCATATGTGCTATGGTCTTATTTTAGTACTAAAATAATATTTTTATTGAATATTATCTTTATTGACTTTGAATAAAACAGAAGTCTTATAGGTGCTGATTTTGGCAGCCTATGCTGCACAGAGAACATATTAGAGTATACACTCTTAATATTTAATGGTGAGAAGACATGGAAAATGTGTAGTAAATAACAAGTGGTGAGGTAGAGCTCAAACAAGGGCTGATACTTATCTCTGGTTCCCATAAATTGCTTAAGACAATGGGGTTCTTTCCATTGACTTCGGTGAGCTGTGGCCTGGGTCCCATGTGTCTATATCCAAAATATATTGTTGTCATTGATTATTTATGTTATCATCATGCCTCAAGGCTCCAGTCCAGATCACTGGATCATTACTGGAGCACGCACCTAGTGCTGCTCTTAAAGCTCCTGCAATCTAAGCAGAATAGCTGTTTAATAAAACGGTCCTTTTCTATAAACAGTAATTTGATTCATATGACGACACACAGGAGTGTCTTGCTTCTGGTTTTGGCTGCTGTGGTTCTGTGTTACAATCCCTGCTGCTGTTGCCAGTATGCCAAAACTAGATATAGCTGCGTTTTTTTATTCCTCAAGCTTAAAGAAGTACTTTATGTTTACAGGCACTCCTTTACTTTCTGTTGCAGTATAGTCAGGTTTTCCTTGCTTTTCCAAGGGGAATGCAATTCATGTGAAATTGCAGTTGTATTTGCCCTGATCTGTGAGGTTTCTATATAATATTTTTAGTTTTACTTAACCATTTTCCAAGGAGGTGTATTAAAATGTTCCTGTGGTCTGTTACCTTCCTTGCATCTCTTAGCAGAGGTGAGCTTATTTCTGCAGATCACAAATTGATAACCCAAAGAGTAGTGAACTTTTAAGATTCAGGTTTCCACTGCTAATCTTGTAGATGGAAGGAGAGAAGAGATTCTGAAGTGTTTAGTTTGACTCTGGGCTGAGGACCACAGGTTTAGTTACCTCTGGTCATGCAGAACTCAAAGAGGGATTACACTGACTAGCAAGGCAAGAAGTTCAGTTGCATGATCCTTGCATGCGTGCAGGTCTCGCATACAGAAGGGAATATATCCATCACTCACTATTAACTGATGCAAAATCCTTATGTAGGAGGAAAACTACTGAAAACTCTTGTATGCGCAGTGTTCCTCACCTTTGCTCTATTTGTGGTTGTTTCCTGAACGTGGGTTCTGGGGCAGCCACAGTGCTGGCTACCAGGAGACTTAAATGGGAACAAAACTTCATTCCCGTGGGAAACATAGGCTAATTAACTGTTTGATGGTATTGTTTGCTAGAGGGGAGCTGTGGAGAGGTGTTCTCACTCTGAAGTGATGAAGTTCACCTACTTGCAACCTAACCTATACCTCTTGTTCACTGTTGCCAAAGTTACCTTTTTATCCATGATGTCTCATGAGATTCTTTGCTGATATTGAAGCCTCATGGAAAGAATTAGGCAGGTGATTTTCTTCAGTATGGTCTCAGAAGGGAGGTATGAGTTTGGTTTCAGCCAAACCTCAGAACAGTACCTATTTGTCCACCAGTCAGTGTTTAACCTCACTCAAAGGCCTTGCAGTGCTCTTTGTAAAATAGTGCTGGATTTTGTGGGTTTTCTGTAAACTGCATAGACTTTCTCTTGAGCCCACTAACAAAGGGGAGCATGCAGGGCCTTATTGTGCTTTTCAAATGATACCACTACGAATGGAGCTACAGCTGATTAGCTCCACTTGTGATCTGTTTGCTGGAGTTTCCCCAGTTTGGAAAATCCCATCAGCCTGCTCTTTTTCTGCTAGTAAGTACCTGCATTGTCATAATTAAGATGATACAATCTGTAACTATTTGTCTGTACTCTCCACCAAGGAAGTGGATACTCAGCTAGGAGATTCAGATTTTGTTCTCAGCTGGACTGCTGACCTGATGTTAAATGCTAAGCAAATGCTGACAACTTTGTACATCATTGTTTTTTTTCCCCTGTGTCTTCTGTGACCTGTGCTTAGACTTGTGTCTTACGTAGAACTGTCTCTTATTAAATGTCAGCTTTACAGAACAATATGCATTTTCTCTAAGCACTTGCTCACCTGCCTCCTTTCATAGTTTACTTCAGATATGTGATTCGGGATTGTCATTTAATAAACATTGTGTTCTGAAATAGTGTTTCAAATTAAGCAGTAGATTACCAAAGATGCTTTAATTAAGTTGACACAGTAGAGTGAGCTCTAAAAATGCTAGAAGACAGCTTTTACTAGGAAAGATAGTAGTCCTTGTAGTTCTTGGTCAATATCTGAGAAGGATTTATTTTTATTTATTTATTCTATACCAGGAAACTGGGGAGAAATTCTGCATCACCATCTGTAGCTCAGGGTTTTGCCTAAAAATTCAGATGTCTATTACAGTGTAAAACAGTTTTCAGTTTAAATTGGCACCATTCTGAGTGTTTTAAATGATCTTTAGTCGTTATGTATATAAAAAGATTATATACATATATGTACAAATGCAGGCTGGATAGAGAATGGATTGAGAGCAGCCCTGAGGAGAAGGGCTGTAATAATAATGAAGTTGCTGTGAAATTGATGCAATTTTTTTAGGTATTCTTGTAGAATGAAGATGTAGGTCTGTCAAAATATTTGTTACCAGCTCTAGATTTCATTCTAGAAATTACATTAGTTTTGCTTCACAAGGTTTTTCAGTTTTACTTTCAGATCTTGGAAAATGAAAAATACCATAATATATCTTTGTTAGTGTAAAGATACCTGCAAAATATTGAAATATTTTAGGTTACAGAAAGCTAAATGATTGCATGCATTTCTTTAAAATCCTCAGTTTTCCTTCCAAAAATCCCTACACTATTTAAGTGGTTTTTTAAAAAAAATTATTATTTTTATTATGATGTACTTATCTTGCAGGGAGAGAAGGAGGAAAGGGGAAGCAACCCCAGATTTTATTTGCAGCAGGGAGATAAGTATAAAACAAATGAGCTTGGATGACTTTACTATAAAGTCATTTTTTCACAGGTCTTTTACCCAGAATGACAGTCTGTGTTCCCTATTACCCCTTTACACAATATTCAGTTGTTATGATATTGTATATATGCATTAACAAATAAAGGAATGCATCCACAACAATTATGTTCCTCTTCTGCTTGATTTAGTTGTCAGCATGCATTCACGACTCTGTAAAGTATCTCCTTCACAGCCTTGTCAGGCATACCTTTTTCTCTCCATAATGTCAACTTAGTACAGCAGGCAGGCCAGGTGAGCTTGGCTCACTTTCAGGTTTTGTCTGTCTCTTTATCTGAAATTTTTAAAGGGGGACGTCAGAAGAGGTAATTGCCATAAATTACACACTGTCTGTTGTAAATTGTGATGAGAACATAATTGAAAATTGAGCTGAGAGGCACTTCCTGGATTCAAGCCGTACGAGAGCCAGAGGACAGCCTTGGCAATTTGCGGTGGGCCTGCAAAGTCATTTTTTCCACCCCTCTCTCCAAAAGTGTAATTGATTCCAGCGCTGTACGATTACACTCCTGTGTCAAGGGTTGGCCTGAGGGTCCTGGAGAGGGTTATGGAGATGATTCTGTGGGGCTTACACAAATAATTGACTTGTTTCATGTGAGTACTGTGTGAGGGGAATATCAGCTTTTTCCGACAGGAGAAGTGGAGCTTGACTGCTTGTGCAGATATGTCACTGTTCAGAAAGGGACATTGTTCAAGGTTCCCAGGCATTGTGTGTGTTTGTGTGAGCCCTAGTATATTTGTGCCTCTCTCAGGCATTGCTGGGGGTGGAGAATAAATATTAGGGTTGGGGAGGGGGAAGAGTTAGTTTAACTCTCTCTTCTACCCACTTTTTCCTCCTCTTTGCCTCTCAGCTAAATAAAAATGTGAAATGCTAATGGACATCTCAACTTAAGTAGGTATTATTATTCATAGCAGAGAGTCATACCCAGAAGAGTAAAGTGACTGAAATGGTAGGTACAGGAATCCCTACCAGGAGACAACTAAGAGTAGAAATTTTCTTTGGCTAACCCTGCTGATGCTGACCCAGTTCAGCATTGTTTCCATGCAGTCCAGGGTCACACCAGCTGGCAAGAGAAGAGCTTGTGGATCTGAAGGCTGTGTTAAGAAAGAGTCAGTGTAGCAACCTTGGTAGAACACTGACCCATCCAGAATTCACTAGAAAACACAACTGCTTTGTCAGAGTTTTCTGAACAAATCCCAACCCAGGTCCAAGCAATGAATTTGAAAATTTGGCCACATCTCATGGCAACACTTTAGTCTTATATACATTTAGACTTTTAAGTCCATTTGCATTCTTTTAGATCACCCCAGAACAACTAAATCTGTGAAAAACAAAACACCCTCCCATGAGGGAACATTAATTGTCATGTTGCATAAAAGACCTGTGATAAAATTGATTTACTACACTCTCTCAACAGTTGGAATTCAAAGATGAGAGTACTTCTTTCATGCTCATGGATCATGTGAAAATAAATGCGTGTGTATGTGTGTGCACATACACATGCATATTCGCTTATAGCCAGTGGCTTTCCAGCCTCTAGCTCTAAGGAGATTTAAATAAACATTTTTATTGCCACAGGGAAATAGCGTTTAAGCCTCTGAATTCAGTACTTCTCACCCCATTGTAACATTTATACTGCTACACCAGCCTTTTGTAGGTATAATTCTTTGATGGTATTTCCCAAGAGGGATGACCTTTTTGCAAAAGCCTTGGTAACTCCTGGATAGAGAATAAGCAGTAGCAAAGCCAGCAGTGACCTGTGTCTGGCATTCTTGGCCCCACACCCCTGGCATGGTCTTTATCTTACGGAATTCCCCTGGAAGCTGACTTGGGAGAAGACTGAAGCTAGGAGGCAAGGCTCAGCATGAGGGCATACCGTTTTGGACCTGTACATTTCTACTCCTTTCTCCCTTTTCCTGCAGAACTAGAATTTGAGACACATTGTCTCACAAGCAATCAGGAACACCACGAAATTTGTGTATTAGGCCTGTATGTAAATCATGTAGTGAGCTACTTTGCATATTTAGAAACAGATAGTTTATTTAAAACATTCCATTAAATGGCAAAGTTCAGTTTCTGATGGAAAAAGGCCAGCCCTACTCAGGCTTCTTTCTCAAACTAAGGCATCGGGGCTCTGCTGGGCTAGCCTGGGAGTGGGTACCCTGAATTAGTGAAAACGAAGGGATTTTAGGTAGCTGCAGTTCCTGGTCGTTCTCAAGCTCTTTGTTGGCTGCTGTAAGAATGTAAGAAGTGGTGCTGGTGGGTTACATCGCAGACCTGATAAAATTATTGTCTTGGCTTAATAGCGCTAGGTGTGTATTTATGGGAGAGCTGGGGAACTGAATGTGTAAAAAAAAGAAAAAAAAAAAAAAGCAATTTTCATGACAAGTCTATTTTTTTTTTTTTTTAAAGCTGGACATTTTTTCAATTCTGATCTTTACATCCATCTCTAAAATTAACAAAAAGTACCTGGCACATACTTGGGTGGCTTTATATGTGGGCTGTCGCAAAGAGGGCATAGCCTTGGCCAGCAATGATACGAGTGGAGTTCCATGCTTGTCAGACCTGAGAATACCAGGATTTATTCATCCTGTCTATTTGACGGTTGTTTGCAGTTGTTGGATTTTGTCACGAATTAAAATACAGCCCTCCAGGACGAGTACTGACATGTTAGCACAGGGCTGAGTCCTTGGACAATTGTTGAGGTACCAGTGAGGCAAGTCTTTGGGTCTCCAATTGCATCATGGGGTTCCTGGTTCCTTTTCTTTAGGCATTTTGATGGAGGACACAATTTTTTGTTATGATTTTCAAACATGGGCCATAATACCACTGTTTTAAGTTTTGTAGAAACAACTAACACAAGTATGGCACATCTTCAATTCTGGATCGGAGACTGGAAATAGCAGGTGAATAATTATGATACTGAAGTGCTAACAGGAAAGCAGCACTGCGTGTATTATCCTCAGAACATGAAATTCTTGGGGAAAGAGTTGCATTGATGGGTGAGTTGATGACCTAATTTTGAGTCAAAGCCTTAACAAAGGGGATTTTATGGTTAAAGTACTGGTCAGCATGGTATCTTTTCTGCTAAGTGTCTCTGGGGTTGAGCACTGGTGACATAAATGACTTGTTCTATATTTTATATCACAGCAGGTCTGACTAGTTGTTTCATTTAATTTGATTGGACTCATATAGTTTAACAGACAAAGGAGGAGTTAAACTGCCGTACTGGAAAATGTGGAAATTACAGTCTTTTGTTTCAGTAACCCAATTGGTTTTCTGAACAGGCAATCCCAGTCGTCATGTCTTGAAAACAATACAAAGCAGATTGGATTCTGAAGAAACCTTCATGTCAAATAGCCTGCAAAGAAAAAAAAAAATCTTCCAAGGGCAACTAGAAAATACTCAGGATGTTACTTTACTTTAAATGAGAGTCAACAAAGAGGTGTGGAGAAAAAAAAGGTTATTTAAATATGGGGTTTTTTGAATGCATATTCATGGATTTCAAGCATATTTGAACAAAAATCTTCTAAGAAGCTGAGGTTGATGGCGGGGGGATACAGAAGGTATCTCTATTCACAAATGAAAAGAACTTTTGCTGATTTTGGAATGCCAAGTAACTTAATCTTTTCAATAGAGAGGTTTCAAAACAAACAAAACAGATACAAAGCTTAAAAAAAAAAAAGTGGAACTAAACGGGGGCATGCAGTTCCTCCTAATCAGTTATGAATAAAGTGATAAAACTGTTTTGCAGAGACAGGCTCAGAAAGTAATATCATAAACCACAATATGGAAGATGAATCACCAGACTAGCTGAGAAATATGTTACAACACGTGGTGTTGGGGAGATACTGTAATATGTAAAAACACCTGTTTTAGTGTCTGGGTTCTTGAAAATTGAGGATAGAGCAGAAAAAAAGCTATGAAAAATGTCCCAGGCCTCAGGATACAGTCTATTTAGTTTATTAGAAGATGATCAAGATGCAATTGGATGTGTAGTCCCCTTTTTAGAGGGAGAACACAGGGTATTGGAGCTAGGCTGAAAGAATCTCTCTGCCAAACCCCAATTGCAGTGCAACAGTTTATGAGACTTGACAAGGTGCAGACCACACAAAAAGTGCCTCAAGATAGCTAAGGGCAGCAGACACTTGTTTGTGCTACAGGTGTAGTGGTTAATGTTCTGGGAATGCTTCAGGTTTGGCCTATTTAGCAAGGAAAGTTGTTACAAGAAGCAACAGCGAGAAGTGGTAGTGGGAGAAATATATATGTCAGAAACGAGGTTTGTGTTTTTAGTTGCATGGACACTTAACCATTGGCATAAGCTCACAAGAGACAGTCTGGATTTTCCATTTGGGGAAGATACGTGATCCAGATAATATTTGTTGGCTTCACTGTAGGACTAACTGGATAATATTCTATACGCTCTATTGTACAACTTTATCCCACAAAATGGTATCTTTTTGCCTTCAAAGATTTTATTTTTCTCAAAACTGAACTTAAAAAATAAGGTAGCATGATAGATACTCTATATTGTTATCAATTGTCCTAGCTGTAACAACAAAAGCAAGTTATAAAAACAGCTGTGGGAAGAAATGGTCTGTCTCACCCTTCTCTTAACAGGTTAGTTTTACTGATGGCTTAGGTACCATTTTGTCTTTCAGATCACCTTTTTAACTGGGATTGATAGTCCCGACTGTAACAAAAGTATCACCAGACCATATAGTACGTGTCTTTTTTTTTTTGCACAGTTTTTTCAGAGCAATTTGTAGATCCTTTTGCTCCAAAAGCAAGAGGCTTAACTTGCCTTCTTGAGCTAGAACAGAAACACTGTTAACTATTGATAGCCCTGAGTTAAGTGGTCCTCATTTTTGACAGAGGACAGTGGTTACATGTCACTTGGATCAGTCTGTGTTGCCATTCTCTAGGATCACTGCTTCACGGTGCATTTTCCTGTAATGCTCTTCGAAAACCTTTTTAGTATTTGGCTATGCTTGTGGCATACAGTGTTCACCTTATTGTCTAATTCAGGGCACGGAAATTGTTCTGATTTATTCAGGGAGTTTTCCTCTTTAATGATGGGAAAAGTAGTAATGGGTTACAGGTGAAAATAAGCACACAATTAACGCAGTCAGACTCATGGGGTTTGTTGGTGCTTACTACTCCTTAATCAGTTGCAATTAACACTAGATGAGTGTTTACTCTCAGTTCTCTTAATACTCAAGTAATTGACCACAATAACAAATTTACATCTATGTGTACGCTGAGTTTTTTTGCTATCCAGAAGTGCACTGAGACTTATAAAACGTTTTGTGTGTTGTGCAGATATTTCAAATAAGAAAGCATGAAATAAAATGCAATAACTTCAGCATAGGAAGAACATAGGCATTTAAAAATTAAGGCATTTGGTGTGTAAACAGCTTGAGGGCTGTGGCAGAAATTAAGCATGAAAACTACAAATTACATAGAATAGAATGGTTGTTAATTGCAGATATTTGGACTGAATTCCTGCTTTGTCACCAAATGTATGAACTTTGGTCAAGTGAATTTGTCTTTGTGTCTGTTTCCTTTCTGTTTAAAAAAAAAGTTGGGGGAATAGTGTACTATCCTGTTTCACATCAAAAGAGATTTATACTAAATACAGCAGAAAGTTGAGAGTCTGTCGTGATGGGGCCACAGTAGTAATGAAAACAGTAGTATAACGTAAAACGATGGATTAAAGACATAGATGTGGCATTCAGACCCCTCCCACCCCAGTTTAAATGTAGTGGGTTACTTCCAATGTTCCTATTTGAGTTAACTAATTAAAAAAACTTATGTTCTGTAGGTATGATTGTAAAGAGAGAATTTGGAAAGATTAAGAAGTTAAAAAAATTCATGGTTTGCTTCATAACCATGAGCGAGCCTTCAGCTTGTTTGCTGCCTTTCCTCCCTATATGTTAAGGGGCAATAGTAGCTCATTACTTTTTAGGGGATTCACTGGTACCTGGGGAGCACGTTTGTGACTGTGAAATCTAGATGCTGTATGGTATATCTGCCATAGCAATATAAGGGTGGTTGGTGCTGGGGACCTGACATCCATACGGTGTATTTTGGGTAGTCTTAGTTCGAAACTGCCTCTAGCCTGGCCCCGTGGACCTAAATGCCCATGAACAGTGTGATAAATTAGCATAAGAAATTAGAAGTGGAATTAGGTGTGATCATGGGCAACCTCTTCCAGTTCAGTTTCATGTGAAATAAATCCAGTTTGTGTGCTCTAAGATCAAGGTGTTGGGAACTAAACCACAGTAAATGAGGACATCAGGAGCTTTGCTTCAAAAGCACACTCTTGACCTTAAATGCTAATGTAGACATTGCCACAGAAGTATTTAAGCTGGAAAGAAGCGGTAATACACTCACAAACAAGGTACTCCTGCAACTTTTTTTTCAAGATAAACATTGAAAATAGTATATTTGATTATGTTCCAACAGCACCAAGAAGTGCCTAAGAAATATCAGGCCACTTTGCTGGACACTAAAAATGTAGCTAGAGAGTGCCTGCCCCAAAGGCTTTCCAGTTCAAGTTGAAGAGGCTGGTTTAATGGAACAATGTAAGGATTTACAATTCCTAGCCTTGAAGATTACCTTCCCTGCAGCTTTGGTACTTTTAGTTCAGATCAGTGCTGGTGAGTTTAAATGAAACAAATAAAAGTTCAGCAGTAGAGCTCTACCCTCAAGTCTCTCAGCTTCTAGTCTTGTGAACAAGCTACAACACTGCAGTGAACAAATTTACTTGTGTTTCTGTCTTTGTGTTCTATACTTTCTTAGTTCCTGGCTTTTTATTTTATACCTATAAATACATGCTTAAAAAATCGTGTGCATCAATGCTTTTAACACTTCGCATGATCATTAGCAAGTAATGGATGTATTTTGAATCTTGTCACTTTGTGTGTGTGTAAACGCCTACATCACCATCTGCGTGCACTACAACAGCATTAGAAAAAGGCTTCAGCAAAGCAAATAGCAGCAGTTCAGAGAGGAAGTAGCAAACAAATGCTACCCCTAAGAATTGCCAAGTGTAATGCTGTTAGTTTAAGTGCTGCATGGGAGGCCCAAGGGTCAGAAGCCAGCTCCTTTTTGTGTGTAGTATTCGCAGAGGTGACCAGCGACTGCCGAGGTTCAGGTGGAAGTTGCAAATTTTGTTATCTGAAGAGGGAGCTTCAAGCTTTTCTTGATCCTCCCGTGCAAAAGTTCTGCTTGGTAATTTAAAAAGGGACCTTTTCTCAATTCTGCAAAGATGTCCTGTGTCCTTAAAACGCAAGCGAGAGCCTGGAAGTTCACTTCAACAGAAAGTCAGACCTTGTGTCCTCCAGAAACAGCTGGTTTAAAAGGACTGGAGTGTCTATGCAGAGAAAGGGAATGGTCACAGTGTACTTGGAGGGGAAAAATGGCTCTTTAAATGGCGATGATTAGACTGCAGTTTTTTATATCAGGTTTTTCTTCTCTGTGCACACTGAAGAACTCTAACCCAAATAATCCTGCTGTCATTACTCAGAGACTGCTGCTATCCTAGTTGGGTTATTGAATTTTGGCTATTTGCTACCACCAACAGCATTGCTGTTGTGTGGGTATTGATAGGCATAGTCCTCCAGAACAGCTGTAGTACAGGGCTGTTGTTCTGGCTCTGCATAAGGTAGCAGATTTTTCCATTTACTTTTAAAATTATTTTAAATTTATTTATAACCAAATGCATAAGCAGATTCACAACATTCCCTAATTACCCCTCTCTTTGAAGTCAACAGTGTAATGAAAACAGCAGAAGCTGTTTTACCTTCCATACCAAAACATAAACCAAATATGGATCTATTTTACAAATTAGTTAAATGTTGAGTTTTAATAGGCCATTTGGTACCTCTTCATGAAAGGCGCTTGCTCCGTGCAGCCTGGAGTGTATTCTGTGGTGCTCTGTAATTTGTGAAAGTATACATTAGTGGAAAATAATAGCGAAAGGCTGCCAGAAGACCTTTTGTCTGTACATATTGCCTTGTTTCTCATAAGAAGGGTTCCCCACACACTTATTTTTTAAATGCACCCTTTGTATTTATAATGGGAATGCATTCTTGTTTTGTTTGGTTTAAGAAATTAAATAGTATCAATTGTTTTTGGTTACATATGTTTGCTTGACCTAAAAAGTGCTTCAGGATCTACTACAAACTGTTAGGAAAACACTGAAGTTAAAATGAGGGGGGAAAAGAGGGAGTTTAGTCTTCCAGGTAACTTGCATGATTGATTTTTTTAATTTACATGTTCTGTGTTATCCCTCTGAACATTCAGTCCTGATCCTTCCAGTATGTGCATCCAGCTTTGCCTGTGCAGAAGTCTGTTGGGGCTCTGGGACGGTAGGAAATCAGTGGAGATTTCTTTCAGCACATGGCTTAGGGACAGTAGTTGGCTGCTGTGTGTGCCTACCCCGTAATCAGGAATCACCCCGGTCATGCATCCTCGCTGCAAGTCATATTTGCCTTTGGGACTGCCAAGTCCAAGTGCTAAAATATCCTTCAGTGGGACTCTGTATCTCTATGATGGCTTATAGTTTAAGTTTAGGGTCTTTTTATTTCTACTCTGATTATAGTCTGTCGGATCCTCTGGCTTTTTAAGATTTTCCTGCAAAACTGGGTAGCTAGACCTTTTAAAATTAAGGTTGAAATTCTTGTTTTCAGTAGTTGTGGCTATAGGAGAACATCAACCATTCAGAAACTGCAGTAAAACCAAATGGCTACTGAAACTTGGCAGCTTAGATCAGGGTTTCTCGTAAACAAATTTTTATTTGTCAGCTCATGGGTGCATCAGAATGGCCATGCTGTACCAAACCAAAGATTCGTCTAAGTCGGTACATCTTGTTTGCCATCTCAAAACGCTAAGAGACCAGATATGAGAAATCAGATCATATTGAGGATCCTTCCCTGGTACGGTGTCCCATTGTGTGTCAATCAGCAGTAGATGAATTTCCTCAGACATGGAAGACATCCTAGAATTATGAAATAATACAAATTGTTTATGTTACTGTAGCACCTAGAAATCCTAGTTGTGAACCAGAACACTATTGTGCCAAGTACTGTGTAATCGTGAAACAAAGAGGCTGTCCTCATTGCTATTTTAAATCTGTTGAGTTCATCATGAAATATAATTTGCATAGTCTGATAGAAGCAGATACACAACTAGATTGTGATTTTGCAAGCCATGACCTGTACATTTAACTGTCTGCAAGGGCTTAGCCCTGCAACTTTCATGGTTGCTCTCAGACGGCTGCACTCAGGAGAAGTGATGTCCACGGAATCGGGTGCAGAAGGGATGTGGGTTCATCCAGTGGCCGGATTCTGCAGCAGGGGCGTGGGGACCATTGGCAGTCTGCCCCTTTGGCTTCACTAATTCTAAATCTAAACCTAGTAGCTTGATAAGGGTACACATTTGTAGCATGGGAAGCAAAGTCACTTGAAAACTTCTGGGCATACTTGAAAAAGCAGATAAGGAGAAGACATGTTCCAGTATTTTTCTGTAGAGGCACTAGGGTCTACATTTCAAAATGCACTTATATTATTTATGAAAATTTAAAAAAATTTCCATTTTAGAAATGTATCTTTTCAACTGTTATAAAAAAAATAATCAGTGAAACAATGAACAAATATTTTTTTCCAGTATTTCTGTCACTTGATAACATTAAAAAGCAGTAATTAGAAATAGTTGTAAATATTTCCATAATAGCAATATTTTCTTGTATGGATGCTTCCTTGCACTTGAACTGTGTTGGTTTAACTTTTTTCTCCCCTGTTTCCCACGCCCCCTCTCCTGCTCTCTCCCTCATGTTTTTTGTTTTTCGTATTTTCTTTTTTTTTTCTCCCTCCCCTCCCCCCTTCAGTAGAAAGACAACTTAAGAGACCTCTCTTGCCACCTGCTTCCTGATTTATTCTTTCTTGGATGCAATTTCACTACAGGAAAAAGCTAGGAAATATTTTTTTAAGCAGCAGGTAGCCATTGTAAAATGTCACAAAAATAAAATGGAAATTCGATGTGATTTTTGAATTAATAATTCCAAAGTAAAAAAGTTTGACTATTTTACTTCCTCTTTTTTTTTTTTTTTTTTTGCCTTTAAATGGGGGGAGCTACCATGAATCACACTCTTTAAAATACGTTGTTTCTGCTGTGGAGAAACTATACTATGTTAAATGCTTATTTTTATATTGAGTAAGGGAAAGGGAGTCAAATAAGAAAATCTTTGCTATTACACACCTAGCAATCATTTAAATAGAAGTTATATCATTCTTACAACACATACGGGCTGTAGTAGCAAAGGTAATAATACAAGGTTTACACAATGCTGAAAATTATTAAAGTGCATGAGTATCTATTAAAAATCACCTGCACGATTTTCAGTGAATGAGGCCTTTTGTAAGAGATGAGGACAGGAGCATTTACACTGTGATGTGACTATTCAGACTACCATGACCATAAGGCTATGGAGATGGCAGTGCCCTTTTAACCCTGATAAAATCAATAATGGTCCTCCTTCTTAGCTTCAAATCATCTGTTTTTATTTAGTTTGTATGTGTTAGAATACAATGTGCAGAATAAGTCTACAAAAATTCTGTAGGTTTTTTATCAAAATGCATTTTGAGTGTTGATTAACATCTGTCTGTATGTTTGCAATCTAAGAATGGAGCATATTATGCTGAAGAGATGTAGGCCTGTGCTTTGCAGTGTTTCTTCTTTAAAATCTAAACCCAACTGCCTCTAATGGAGGTGTTTGAATTTCTTCAAAAGGTTCCTAGTTCTCCATGCTTCACTTCATTTTTCTCCCATTTCCTTTATCTTACTTTTGTTTTTACAATGTTTTCTTATGTGTAGAGGCTTTGCAAATAAATCCAAAATCCGTACAGGGAATCAAAATCAGTTTTGCCCTGGAAAATACTTCTTTTTCTTTAAAGCAAAATATACTTTTGATCATTTGAATCATAACTGCTTCTTTTTCTGTAACCTTGTGAAACTTATGTGATTGCTTAATTTCATTCATGTGTTCAGCCCATGGGGGAGTCCTTATGACTACTGACGTGGAGACTGGGAAACTGGCTAACAGGAGAGAGGTTATGTGATTTAAGATTAGGGTGTGGATGCTGGGTTTTGATATCAGATGGCTTTGTCTGTTATGTTGTCAGTTGTGTCTGTGTGGCACTTGGGCAGTTTAGCAGTGATGAAAGTCTGTGGAATGAATAGGAAACAGCTGAGAATTAATTTATATATTGTGACTTCTGAACATTTCTCCCTTTCTCACTTTTATAATCTGGGTTCACAGCTGACCAGGATGACATAATAGAGGAAATTCAGATATTTTGTTTAAAGGAAAAAAAAAAAAAGAAAGGAAAAACAGCAATAAAGCACTGAGAGGAGAGAAAATGTCTCTATGAATGCAATAGACATAAAAGAAAGTGAAGGGAAGTTAAAAATTACCATAGGGCAGGCAGGACACCTGCTAAAGAACCTTCTGCTGCCTCTCACAGCTGGAAAGAAAAATGAAAGAGATGCAAACAACTGTTCTGGAAGCATGAAATCAGCCTTTTGTCTTTTCACCCCTCCCTTTCTGAACAGTTACAGTATGCAAAATTTAGGGGAATCGCAAAGTATGCAGAGGAAAAAAAATTCAGCAGGCTCTGCATATAAAAAGCTGAGCCATGGAAGTGTGCTTCTTTGAAAACAGGAGCATGTTTGGGAGCTTCCCGGTGCATTGAAGAAAGTGGTAATTAATGCATAGTGAATGACTTCGAATGAAGGTTGAATAGGGGCATAACAATGGGAAGTTGTGGTTTTTTAGGTTAAAGTGTTGAAAAAGGAAAGCTGTTAAAAGATGGCTACTGTGAAGCTACAACTTCAATCCTTGTCTTCTCTGACTTTCCTTTATAGACTGTGGTGGGTTTTGTTTTGTACGGGTCTCCAAATACAATGAAGTTAATTTGCACCAATTTCATTTTGTGTATGCTTTGGGATTTTTTGAGTTTTTTTTTTTTTTTTTTCTTTTTTGGCAGGGCTTGGTTCTTTGATGGTGCTTTTGAGCAAATGGTTTGCCCAAAGTTCAGATGATGTTAGCTCCATCCTCTTTTTCATTTACAACATCAAGGGGATTACAGAGAATAACTTTGTTGCCCAACATCAAGGCTATATCTTCAGGCTACTAGAAAGGTAGTTCTCAGAAAGTGTGTCTTCTAATATTTTAGAACCTCCACAGGCTTCAGATAAAACAAGTATTAAATACAAAAAGCTCACAAGGATCCCAAGGAAGGTTAAACTCACACAACCTCCTTCATGTTGAACACCTGAAATGTATTTTTTTTAGACTGTTGGAGTGTTATCATAGTGAAGACAGCAGTGAAGTCTTATATAACTGAAGACAGAATAAAAAACAGCACCTTGTTTAAAGACAGGCAATTTTTAATGAAACATGAGCTAAATATAATCTGCTCTTGCCATTGAAAAGGGAATTTGGAGAGTGAGCAAGTCATTTTGGAGGGGTCTTGGGGGTTGATTATTTTATTGGATCATAAGCTGGTAGATCTGCAGTTCTGCTGTGCTTGGTCCAAGGCGGGAATTTATGAGGCTTGAGGACAGAAGAATTGAGATGTTTTGGAGAAACTAAATAGGGAATCTACCATGGTCAAAATATTTTCAAATATGTTTCTGTTGTTAGTAGTTCTTCTTAACAGGAGTTCTGGCCTGGACTACATTAAACTTGGCACCTCAGTCCTTTATCACATAAATCTTAATTATTTCTAAGGAAAGTATGAAATTAAAAACACCCTACACAACTCCCAAAGTATGTTTTGTTTTCCATTTTTCCAGAGGTAGGCAGAGAAAATGTATTCACTGCATATAGTCTAGCAGAGCGCATGCCCTTTCTTCCCAAAACATCCCATTAGTACAGTTTTGAAAGGGAGGCGGGTTGTGCTGGTAAGCGTATGAGAATTTGACTGAAAAGTTATCTGCTTTTGCTGCTTCCATAGAGCTGTTGTCTCTCCTGGTCAAGGTGCATATCCTCTCCCAGTACTTAACTCCAGCAGGTGTGTTATTGCCCTCCACTCCATAATGTTTGTAAATGGACTACGAATTCTTAGACTCTGGGAACAGTGCTCTAAAATGACTGTTGTCAATATTATGATAAGAATGATATTGATTTAGCTGCATTTTTGTACTGTTTTCCTTACGTATACATGTAAACTGGAGTTTCTGACATCCAAAAGATACCACTCCTGCTACTTGTGCTAAATTGAAAATGTTAATATTGAGTTAATTATCTATAGGCAACTAGATGCATCTTCTGAACTGTGTGGAACTCACTGTCTGCATTTCAATGTAACTTTTGCTGTGTTAAAATGTATGCATGTGTGATACGGACAACTTTCTTGGGGAAAAAAAAAATCCCCAACTTTAAGTGCGTCCATTTTTCACAACAGGTGTTTGAGATTCATTGAGGATAAAGTTACCAAGCTAAACTAGAGCCATTTACCTTTTACTTCATCTGTGAAATTCCTGTTCAATTTAGGCCAAGTTCCTGACTTCTGAACATCCCTGCTTGCCTTTTCTGGCCTGTTCTCTCAGCAAGCCCTTAGCAGCCTGCCAGAGCAATGCATAAATGCTAATGGTCCAAAAAGCCATTGCCATCAGTCCCAGGGCAGGGCAAGGTCTACAGGGGTCTGCGTGACCTGCAGGGGGAACACTGGAACTTGACCCCTCTTCCCCATCATATCTGAGACTTAACGTGTCGCAGGCATCTGGTCCCTCAGAGAGATCAACAGTAGCACTGTGCAGTGTGCAGCCGGGGTTGGACTCTTCATCTCTCCTGTGCCTTTTTGGTAGATAGTCTTGTTGAAATAGGGGTAAAACAAGATAGATTTGTTGGTAGAGGAACAGGTGGAAGGAGCCTGAGGAGATTGCTCTGTGTTACGTGATGAAGGGGTGATTGTGCTCATGCATGTATCATCCCACCCAGTGTCATGATGGCTTTTAGTCCTAGTAATCAGCTGTGAGATTTGGACTTTGAGCAATGATGATGGGTTTGGGTGTGTTATACACGAAGCATGGGATGCTTGTTATTTTTAAGTGTCTCTTATTTACAAAGCTGTGAGCTGATGTCATTCAAAATAAGATAATAAGATGAAGTTATTTAGGTTGCTAAATCCAACAGTCAGGAGGTGAGGGGTAGAGGATACTTGTCTGCTGAGCACTTTTGAATTGGTCCCCTTGTGAGTCTTGAGCAGACTAAATTTGTTTTTCCTCTCCCTTATTGGGTGCTCATGATGGATGTAGTAAGAGCAACATGAGTCATGAACAGGTACCTGTAAACTTGGTACTTTCTAAGTTGAAAAGGAAATAATGTTGGCCTGCTTTTCTAGGCGTGTGTGTGTGTATGCTACTCTTCTATAGGGAGGAAAAAATCAGTGTCAGAAAATGTCAGGAAAAGATGTAATGTAAGCACTCCCTCTGCTGCAAAAACTCCCAGCATATAAAATGTGCTGTAACGCTAGCCATTGTGACCCAGAAATAAAATGTTTCCTGTGAATTAGAAGGTTACAGAGTTGGATTAACTGGATGACATTTCCCCATCTGTTTTTTATTTATTGTTGCCCTTTTCCATTCACTGTAATTAGTGCATAGAAGTGACAATAGGCATATACTGCACTCTGAGCTACAAGGATGTACCAACATTTTGAGCACTTTCCATTATTTTTTTTTCCAGTGACACTTCTAAAACTCCTAGCATCTTAACTCTGCTGAAACCTATTATTTCTGTGAACTGAAGAGGCAATTTAAGGCACCTTTTCTGTTTGCAAACAATTTTCAAATATAACCTTACGCTTTCTGAACTTTTCCCAAGGGCCTCATAAAATCGATAATTGTCCATTTTCCTCTAAGTGACTTGAAAAATTGAAGGTCTTAGGATTTGAAATTTAGATCTGGATTTCAGGGTGCTCCCCATCATGACTGCTGCTCAAAGGTGCTCAAAACCGGAACCTGTCCTCTCACAGAGAGAGGAGCTGTTTGGAAACGTAACCCATCCTGAGCTCCAGAGAACCCTTTGGACTTTTCTCTAGCTTGAATATAGAGACACTGTTGCTGGATATCTCATAAATACTAAAGGTGCAGAAAGAGTCTACTCTTTATCAGTAATTCAAGCTTGGCATTAGCATAACTTAGTTTTATTTTAAAGGTGGGACACTGACAGGATATTGCCATATATAAATGTGCTTACAGACAGTCCTGCGTTAGTCTGATCTTCAGTAATCAGCAGGATTTTGTGACAGCTTGGCAGTAAATCAGATAGTCCAGATAGTAGAAGGGTGAAGCAGACACTCAACTGGTGGCCCTGCTAGCACTGGAGGGAAGGCAGCAGTAACTAGTGGTATTAGTCAGGTTGTTCTGAGGACATAAAAAAATATCTCCAGAACAACAACTCCAAGGCTGAAGCTATTTATCCATAAGAAAGGATGCTGTAAGGAAAACCACTAAAACCTGGAACAAACTTTTTGTAAAGCAAAAAAGGGAAGAATGTGATGATATCTCCATAAAGATGTAAGAGCATGAGAAGTGTGGCTAAAAATTGAAGGTTCTTATAAAGTAAAGGTACATTAGATAGTCCAAAATCCATGACTCTACAGCCAAGAAAAAAGCCTAAAAGGCTTTTCTGGCTCAACATTGATGTGAAAGCAGAGATTAGAAATAAAAGAGCAATTTATAATGAATAGGAAAAGGGACAATAACAGCAATTGATATAGTTCAGAAGTTATGAAGTGTAGAAAGTTGATAATAGCCTCTAAAGCATCCAGGATAAAGGCATGCACAAGGACAATAAGAAAGTTTAAAATGTTGGGGTTGTTTTTTTTTTTTTTAATGAAGAGCAACACAGTGACATAGTTCTGTTTCTTCACAGAGAGGAAGAAAACATCTGTTGTTTGGTACACACAAAAGCAATAAATTTGTGTCCTTTGTTCAGCTGAAAAAAGACCCCCAAAATGGGATGCGCTTATATACTGGAATACTGACAGAGTTCTGGAAGTCAGGAGGAGTGTTAATGTTTTGCCAGTGCTCAGGATTACAGTGATAAAAACAAGTTGATGCATCCATTATCCATTCTGGGCAAAATAATGGAAGCATGGTAATATAACTAATAGGTTGTATTGTTTTATTCGTTTCTGAAGACAGAGCAAAAATGATTAGGTATCACTTCTGATGTTTCTTCATCATTAAAACTGTTCTTCTATTCCCTCCTAGCTGTGAATCTTACACCGCAGTCAGAGAGCATGAGCAATTAAGTATGTGTTCCAATGCAATGTGGTAGAAAGGGGAATGTTTAATTTATAAAAAGGCGTATAATGAATACAAATTTATTTTGCTCTAGGTACTGAATGTTGGTTGGGCTGATGATAGATTGGTACTTACAGTTCAGGGTTCTACATCCCCAAAAGATATTGAAAACTGAATGAAGAATCTGTGGTATTTAAGGCTGAATAAAGTGCTATGCTGTGACTACCTTAAAGACCTCAATTGGTAAAGTAAAAGGAGAACCAATTAGATTTTAAAAAAAGGATAATTTGGTTTTATTTCTGGTTGATATGTCCAGTTCTATGGTGACTGTATAAAATATAATGTCACGTGGTAATTGGGAAGCTATTCTTGGAGGCTATTCCCATGCTATTATTTGAGTACTAGTATGTGATCTTCTATACTATGTTAAAATAACATGCCTCTGGCTCGTGACAAATAGCACTTACCCAAGTGGTTCCCAGTCATAGGTCTGGAGGTGGGAACCATTTTCAATAAGCAGTTTGGACATGGCCCTCCTGTTTTAGAGGGTAAGATAATTAATAGCGTAGATGTGGGCTGCTCTTTCTCGGCCTCGGTGTTAAAGAATTTACTAACTCAGACATAGCCACTGGTCTAAGGTTCCCTTTAAGCCTCAAGCTTTAGGAAATAGAAGAGATCAAATGACGTGTGCCGGTTGGTGTGCTCTGATCCTACCAGCTGTGCTCCTCTGAAAAAAGGGGATGAAATGATTAAGATCTGATTTATGCTCTGTCATAGTACTGCTCTAGCTGTCGGACTAACTGCGCCAAGGCAGTAGGGTTTGTCCGCAAGTGAACTGGAGTTCTAAGTGTTCTACAGCTCAAGGTGTATTTGTCTGATTTCTTTACTGTCTCTTCAAAATAGGACTGTTCTACATTTTGGTTTTGACTTTATCTTTACGTAGGAGGCGTAACACATTGAAATGTACTGCCACGAGGCCAATCCAGTAGGCCGTATGCAGATATATCTAGAACAAGCAGATTAGACAAAGATTACACGAAGAAATATAGAGGAAAGTTGTGATGTGGCCAAAGACGGATAAATGCCTCTACCTAGGCTCTGGTACTCCCACTCACTTGCCATGTTACAGGAATCTTATGATACTTTACAGTGATGAAGATACTACAGGTGTGATGAAAACCCCACAAGAGTCTGGGAAGTAGCTTTCAAGTACTTTTGCAATTTATACAATCTATAGCTGAGGAAGAGTACTATATGCCTTTTAGATCTCATTTTCCAATAGAAGGAAGATGATGGCTAGAAAAAGATTGAGGACGTCTGGATGTTGTACGATGAGTATAACTCTGACTGCAACCACATCTCAATGTGGGGGACATTGCATTAGCAGGGATCTGTAAGAATAGTTTGAGCAAATCAACATAATTTTGACTATATATAACATGTAGGCAGCAGTCCCAGAATGACTGGTATATGCATCCAAGTAATCCAAGAACAAGTTCTTCCCCATCTTATTTTTCATAATATTCTTGTTAGTGTTCAAAAGCTTATAAGAAAGCTTGAAGTTTCGGGGAGACAGAGGAAAGACGGCGCAAGGAAATTTCCACAACAAGCCCAAGACTTCTTGTCAGCTCTACAAGCAGCACTTTCAGTAAGCAGAATGTCTCATTAGGTTTCGGTGGGGAGTTGTGATATTTTTCTCAGCTGGGTTGGAGCTTATACACAGGGATGCTTGTCCAAGTTTCTTTAGTATGAAATTTCTGAACTGTGAATCTCCGAAAACTGTTTTTCTGCCTTTGTGAGATTTCAAGCAGTATCACTTCTGATCCCACCCACAACTGTCCATGATACCAAGCTAGGATTTGGCATTTCCAGGCCGGAACGGAAATTCAAGTGGAATGAAAGGAACTAGTCAAGTCCAAATATTTAATGTTAAGAAGTACAGATACGCTGTTTGTTCTAGGTACATGTGAAAGTGAGAGACCATCTCTACAGTAAATAAACCATACTTTGCTCATCCCTTTTGGCAATAGGATGAAATGCAGACTGATTGTCAGCAGGAATGCCTTTCAGGACATACAATAGGTCATTGGATACCTACTGAGTACTTTAACAAGTGTGTCAACTGGCATCAAGTGGTCAACTGTAAGACCATATACTGGGATGCAGTGATTTGTTTGGTGTGGTGCTGATACTATAGAGGTTGGAATTTGTGACAGAAATAAGCAGTCCCCCAAAGTATCTTTCATATATTTGCCAAGAAATTAACCATCCAAAGACATTGAATGCCAGCTGGGACAAATTAGGAAAATAACCCATCTAGAAGTGATGTTTTATCCACTAGAAGTGAGTGGAGCCACAGTTAGGGCAGCCAACTGGTTTAATATTTCCTTTTTGTTTGTTTAGCTGATTTTCTTGAAAGTTTGTCCTTCAATCTTTGCTCAAACAGTTCTGTTGAGCCACTGCCTTATTATACTTGTTTCTTGCCCTATGTTAAAATTAGCATTTTGACTAATTAAACAACAGCTTTTGAACATCCAGACAAAAAAAAAGGCAAGCCTTTATCAGTTATTTTTGTTCCATCATAGTGACCTTGTGTTGTCCTTGTTTTTCAGTCTCTTTTACTACCTTTGAAAGTCTTAGCCAAAGATTTGGAGCTAAATTCAGCCCTGATGTAAAACAGCACAGTTTTTCTAAAGCTTTTACTAGGTTCTGCTTTGATCCTGGAAGACTCACTTTTGAAAGGTGGGTATGACACAGTTTCTCCTCTGTAAGAAGCCGATTTTTTTCTCTCTTGATGCTTATCATAGCAGCAAGGCAAGCACAAAATTGCCCTGGGAAGACATTTCAATAATCAAAAATCTTTCTTTTGTAAAATTATCACAACTAATATTTTACTTGACTTTAGCTTCCAGAAAAGTCAGTAGGAGGAAACTTGCTTTGTAGTTTGGACCATTCTCTCAGAATATGGAGGAATTCTAGTATTAAACACACTGGACTGATAATAAACTCATGCAAGACAGCTGCATAATATCCTCAACTCTTCAAGAGACGAAGTAGTAATATTTGGAAAAGTGGCAGAAATTTGCTCAGACTGGTATTTCAGAACTGACCACCCCAACAGAAAGAACAAAAAAATTCAGTTCCACTGACTTAAGCTGGCCCTTTCTTGTTACTGTAACTTGTTAAACTGGTGCTACATCCTAAGGCAGATGAGGATAGTATCTCTGTTTTCCATACAAAGTTTTGACCTGAGTATAGATGCAAAAAGTCCTGTTGAGTTCCCAGAGGGACCACATGAGAAACAGTGACTGGCTACAACTCACATTTTTTAAGATGCTGGAAGAGACTTGGTGGTGGAAGAGGCTGCCTGAATGTAAGAATTGTTAATATACTGTTTAGATCTCATGTCACTGGAAAACGTTTAACCCTTTGTCTCAGAAAGTTAGCATGAAGATAGTTTATGATATTAATTGCTCCACTTGTTAATTGGGTTATCTCAATATCTACATGTTATTCAGCAAAGATGACCAGAAGTGGAATGACAAACCAATTTATGAGCAGAAAGGTATTTGGCAGGACTGCTTTCAGTCAAAATATCCCTTTAATGAAATGCCATGGGGAGTAGTTGGTTAAGAGAACAAAGTCAGGTTTGTGGCAGGGCTGTCAGTAACTTGAGAGGCTGCGCATCTCTGGAGCAGAATCTTGTAGAAAGGGTAATTGCAGCAAGCGTCAATCTTAAATATCAAAAAAAGACATTGTGACCAAATGCCAGTATCATGTTCTGTGAGGTATCACAGTTCAAGAAATAGCCCTGAAGCATTATGGTGTGTCAGTTATCTGGACTCTTTGATTGGGAAGTGCTAAAATTCCCAAGAGATCCAAAAGATGTTGCCAAGAGTTCAACTTGTAATACTATTTGATAAAGATCTAGCAAAGATGGGGACCTTCCCAAACCAAAGACTGTTGGTATTTCTCCTGTATGGATTATATTGCTGGTATTATATTGCTGGAAATAGTGAGGTTGTAAAGGAGTACAGCAAAAATCTGAGAGCTTGAATTAGTAATTTTTTTTTTCTGTCTAATGTCATGAAATTCCACGTTACTAAACAAAGTGGGGTACATAGCATAAGTTAATGGTGTGTTATGGCAATTGGCTTCTGCTGCTGACAGTGATTAATGGAAACTTTTAACTCTGCTTGTGTGAAATATTTTCAGGCTTATAGAGTGAGCAATACAACTAACTCACACTAATGGGCTTCAGTATTCTTTGCACCCTACAATGGCTGTTCTTTATCACAGTGATCTTTCAGCATTTCTGGGATCATCTGGTTTTAGCTGTACCAAATTTTGGGGTACTTTAAAGCATGGAAAAAATAGGGGGAAAGAATCAAATGGCTGGAAAATATTTGTAATATCCACACGCTTATTGATACTAAATTTTATTTTCTATTTTAAAGTGAGAAATGTACCACAAATAATTTAGTTAGCATACAGAAAATACTGATGGTATGTTTATGGAATAAGTATAAATTCTTAACCTCTGAATAATGACAAATATGCCTAGAGTTGAAAATGAAGCTGCATTACATATTCAAATATTAAGTGTACTTTTTTGCCTGTTGACGTATCTTCAGAGTAGGAAGAAAGTGCTGAAAATAGAAAGTATTAATATTGTTGACAAGTAAACAAAAAGGAAGATTATACCCACACAGCTCAGAAAACAGTAGTGAATGCAACCCTGAAGTTACAGTGCAGATACAGTAGAAATGCATGTTTTCGGCATGGAAAGCTTAGAAAATGAGCATGACCTTTTAATGTGCACCGTGATTTTAAAAGTGCCACAGTATTAAGGTCCACTATTAAATTTCTTATACAGGGTGAAGGTTCATCATACATAGGAATTCCTCTTGTCTGATACCGTAAGTGTTGAAATAAACATTTCTGTCAAAGGAACTTAATCAGTCACAGAGTATTTTAAAAAGGAAATGTAGCAGAAGTAATACAATTTTGAATATTTCTCTAAACATTCTTTCAGTATTCATTCTGAGAGAAAATGTTTTAATAAAGTGTTTAATTTCTTTTTTGCCCCAGGTTTTTTCATGGACTTTGGGGAAGAATGGAGGATTATTTTTGGATTTGTTTCTTAGGTTTCTGGGGTTTTTATAGATCACTACATCTGTAGACTGGTTACAGAAAAGTGATGACAATTATTCAGTGGATTTTTACAGACAAAACTACACTGTACTGAAGAAAAAAAAAGTCCCAATCCCTTCCAACTATGTTTTATTTTGCAAAAGGCAAGTTGAAATATTACTCCTATGCTTAGATAATGTTAATTCTGAGTCCAGACAACAGGCACTGTCTATATGGAGATCAAAGGAAGTGTTTACTTAAATTGGAAATTAATTTGCAGTTTTATTCTACGAGGGGGTGATTTTAATAATAGATAGATATTGAAATAAATATTTCATTTATAAGAATTCTGTTGACCTGTGAATTATTCTAGCTACATGGACTGATACAAAGGGGAAGATAGTGCTGTCCTGTGTCTTTGACGTTATCAAGACAGACAATTCTGGAATCTGTAAATATTCAAAAATTTGTTCTTCTGTAGCCAAAATCTCATCAATTCCACTACATAAAAAGGGTATTAAATATCTTTTTTTTTTCTAAAGGATGAATATTTACAGAAAAAATATTTTAGCACCTACATATTAATTGAATTTTCAACTACAAATTGGATAAAACAAACCACATCTCCAGTAGATTGAATTCCTTATGTTTACATGTGCTGTCATCTCCAGCTCATTGGTGGAGGAGAAAAATTCCTTGGAATTTATTTGGAAGCAAAACCATTATGTTTTATATTCACTTATGGGGGGAGTTGAATTGATAAAGAGAAACCTTATTCCCAGATGCCAAATGGCATTTTTCTGCTAAAAAAAAGCCAAAACAAAAGGCTCCCAGCCAAAACCTTCTATTAAAAATCAATTCCCCACCCGGTCCATCTCTTCAGAAAAAAAGTCCCACAATCTGTTCTTACCCTGGTGCCACTGAAGAAGCAGCACGATTGCTAAATTCTGTTACCAACCTTTAAAAAAATCTTTGTAGATACATGAGAGATCTGACAGAACTGGGGAATATGACAAAAGTTTAAATAGACTCTAAAGGCCTTAGAAGAACTTTTTGGATTCTACCATCATGAGATTAGGATTTTCTTGGTGAAAATGTTTAATTTTATCAGGCTTCTGTCAGACTCTATTGTTAAAAAAAAAACCCAAACACCACACAACTTGAAAATGAGAATATGGAGGTTTTGGCCCTATGGATTATGCTGGATGGTCGCATCCAGAGGGTAGTGGTGAATGGCTTATTGACCAGATGGAGATGGGTGACAAGTGGTGTCCCTCAGGGATCTGTATCAGGACCAATACTGTTCAATATCTTCATCAGTGACATAGACAGTGGGATTGAGTGCACTTTCAGCAAGTTTGCAGATGACACCAAGCTGAGTGGTGCAGTTGACACCTCTGTGAGGGATGGGATACCATTTAGAAGGACCTGGACAAGCTTGAGAAGTGGGCCTGTGTGAATCTCATGAGGTTCAACAAGGCCAAGTGCGAGGTCCTGTATCAATACAGAGTGAGGGATGAAACGATTGAGAGCAGCCTTACTGAGAAAGACTTTGGGGGTACTGGTGGATGAAAAGCTGGACATGTGCTCTCGTAGTGCAGGTGGCTAACTGTTTCCTGGACTGCATCAAAAGAACCATAGCCAGCAGGTCAAGGGAGATGATTCTGCCCCTCTACTTTGTTGTTGTGAGACCCCACCTGGAGTACTGTGTCCAGCTCTGGAGCCCTCAGCACAGGAAAGACATGGACCTGTTGGAGCAGATCCAGAGGAGGACCACAAAAATTATCAGATGGATGGATCACTTCTTCTATGAGGACAGGCTGAGAGGGTTCGGGTTATTGAGCGTGGAGAAGAAAAGGGTCCAGGAAGACCTTTTTGCAGCCTTTCAGAATTTAAAGGGGGCCTACAGGAAACATGGGGACAAACTTTTTTAGCAGGGCCTATTGCGATAGGACAAGAGTTAATGGCTTTAAACTAAAAAAGGGGAGATTTAGACAAGATATAAGGAAGACATTTTTTTACAATGAGGGTGGAGAAACACTGGCACAGGTTGCCCAGAGAGGTGGTGGTTGCCCCCTCCTGGAAACATTCAAGGTGAGGTTGGACAGGACTCTGAGCAACCTGGTCTGGTTGAAGATGTCCCTGCTCATTGCTCGGGGGTTGGACTAGATGACCTTTAAAGGTCTTTTCCAACCCAAACTATTCTACGATTCTCTGGGGATTATGGTACACAGGCAGTTTCCAGACTTTCATACTTTTGATGCCATTTTAGACTTTTACCCTATTTTTTCTTCTTTCTTTTCCAATTACATTTTCATCCTGTGTGTTACCCCATTTGTAAATTCCGTGGCCTGTTTTGCTTTGTCATGCCTAATTTCAGAATTACTGTACTGGATATTTGAATTTTTTTTAATGTTGCCACACCTGAGCAAACAACAAATGTTTAAAAAGCAGATTGAGTAATTAAAGCCCAACTTATTGGATGTTTAGGAAATTGTTATCATTTGTAGATAGTACCAGGTGAGGGGGAAAAAGCAAATTATTGGGCAAGAAATGGCTTGTCAGAGAGAGTAATGAGTCAGGACACAAGATGAGTGATGAAAACAGTGACTGGTAAGATTCTTGGCAAGAAATAAGCAATGCATCGCAGAAGATGTTTCACACAATGGGATGGACCGATTGCTCAACTTTCTATGACTGTGACCTGTCATCCTGGGTATCCTTCAAAACCAGGAAGGCCGCAGAAAATAGTGAGAATAAAGAATTTTTTGTTTGTTTCATGTGCTTTTTAAAAGGATCAGACTTTTTAAAAGATAATATTTAAATATTAAATAAATGTTATTTGATAATCATCTGTCACTTCATCTGAAGAATTAAAAATGTTTCATGCTTGAGCTGTTGGTGTGTCATCACTTTTTCAAATGATATCAAGTATAAATAAATTATATTACTTACAATAAGATGCAGTTTTTGTTTTGCTGCAAAAGATTAAAATGAAAATTAAAGTGATGTTGCCTGAAGACTAAAAATGTGGGGTGCATCTTATTCTAGGGCAGGCACTAGAGACTTTAACACAGAAAGTGATAGTGAGGCAGAGCGATGGATGTCAATGCTCCCTTATGTCTGTCTGAGAGAGCTCTAATATAAAAGCACCTCCCCTTTTTTTCTAATTCGAAAGTTTGTCATTTAAATATCGCATAATAAGCACCAGCTTTGCAATATCCCTCATTGTACTTAACTAGCACACAGCTGTTTTGAAAATCTGTCTGTAAGAGTCATAGTAAAAGACCTGGAAACCTGAGCCTTGTTGTAGAGGCAGCGTGGTAAAGAAATTCAATATTTACGTGGTATAAAAATATATGCTATAATTTTTTTCTTTATTTTGAGGGCAATATTGTTTAATTCAAGACATATTCTTAACTTTGGGGTAATATTTTCCTGGTAGTGGTATACTTTAGCTCATCATTTTGACTTATTAAAGCTGGAGCAGTGGTTGTATTGTGAGGAGGAGCAACTTCTTTGCAGATTGATTTTTTTTTTTTTTTTTCATTCATTGGTCTCCACCTCAACTTTCTGAACTCGGATTATTTGTACTGTCAGTTTTGTGCCTTTAAAACATCAATCAGGTTGAAGCTGACTCTGAATCTCACTATCTTCTTGTTGATTTAAGAGAAATTACATCATCTATTGTCTGGTAAATGATTGAGCTGCAATTGTTCTCAAGGAGGCAAAATAATCCAAGGGATTGATTGTTGTATAGAAATCATAGTCACAGCATACTGGCAAATATCTTTCTCCTGGAATAAGTTATTTTAAAAAAGTATCTTGCTGACATCAAAACATTCAAAGCAATTAGAAGTTTTGTATCTTGCTTTCCCTGAGACCCAGGTGCTTCTAATAGGTTAAATTTCTTCAGGTTAACAGTGTTTCTTTGTGAGCCTGGTGAGTCATGGATATGGTACTTGTTAGTAGATGGTCTGGGGGTAAACAAAAGAAGTGAGTGAATGGAAAGCAAGCAAGGAGGTGAAGTTAAGATGTGATGATTCTATGTAGTAGCATTACTGTGTTGAAGACATCTGGTCTGTCCATCAGCCTCAAAGGAGACAACTGTATTTATGTCATTCCTGGCTACTTATCTGGACTCTCCTTAAAGCCCTGTTGTAGTGGAGCTCTGCAATGCCCAGGCAATCTGGATTAGTACTTTGCTGGTCTCAACAGCAGAGTTTGTTCCCTAAGGTTTAACCTCACTCTTTCCTTACTGCAGCTGCTGCCATTACTACCTGGTCTGTCTGCCCTGGCATGGAGAACAGACTGTCCTTTCCTGGTCTGCAGTGACTTCAAATGCATTTGAAGGTGATCTTCTGTACCTATGCCTTTCTTGAAAAGCAACCTCAGTTCTACTTTTCCACATGTTTTCCAGACCTCTGGTCATATTATATGACTCTGAAATCAATAATCATTACCTTGTATTCATGTATTGAATTTCAGGGCTAAGGAAAATGACACGCTCATTTTTGCTTTCTTGTCCAGGGTGATGCAGTCTCCTGGAATGTTGTTTTTGGAAACCATAGCTACTGCAGAGCTGTGTAATAAAGCTGAGTGACAAATGATCTGTGGGGAAAAGCAATGGAAGAATGTTCTATTGGTGCATCGCTGAGAAAATCCCCTTTTATGCATGGGCAGCTGCAGTGTCTTCCCTCCTGCTTCTAGGTTTGTAAGCAGCAGAGTGATGGAAGTCTGTCGGTGGCTCTAAGCACAGTAGCTCAGATAACTTAACCAAGGCAGATACATGCTTATAAAAGTAACAGCTACATCTTTAGCATTAAAATCCTGGTGACATCAACAGGAGGTGACTTCAATGGCAGCAAAGTAGAGGGATGAGGCCCTAATGCTGCAGTTACAATTACAGAGCTGTTGTATTGTAGCTGCAGTGGGGCACTCCAGCTGAGCCCTCTCCAGGCCTGTGCAAGCACAGGATGGTGAACAGCCTGCCCTGAAGGACTTATGGTCTAAAAAGTATGTGATAGACTACAGTGTAGAGGAGAAAGGGAAGAAGAGTGAGGCTGAAGTTAAGTGCTGTGTCCTGATTGTTGAAGAAGCAGACAAAAAAATTACTGCTCTTTGCAACCCCTTAGCTACACCAGCATCCCTATGTGTGTGATTGCTCTCAGGTCTACTTCTGCCTATATGAAACTAGTTAATAAAAATGTTTTTAGTTAATAGCTTTGTCTAAGCCAGACTCTTTCACCAAAGACAGGCACAGAGGAACTGTGAGAGAGGAGCAGAATGCTGGTTCCCAGGGCTGCAGGCTGGCCACAGCACCAAAACGGCTCTTCTGAATAAGCTAATCTGACCCACTGAAGGGGAGAGCAAAGCCCAGCTTGCCTGTCCCATTGCTCTTTTACTGATTGCTATTATATTAATGTGAGGGCAGAACTCTCCTGTACATTAAAAAAAAAAACAACTTCCCCCTACATGCCTGTCTCCTATTTAATTTCTTTCTACAAAAACCTCTGCAGTGAAATGAATGTGGCAGATGTCTACTCTTCTGCAAAAAGATTATGCTTTGAAGCCACACAGTAGCCTCACTTTTTATGGCATTAATGATGTGGACTAAGCTTTGGGAACTGTATTTAAAAAATACTCCAAATAGCAGAGGGCTATTCAACTGCTAAGCACACCCATATTTTTGATAGCTAATGTGTGTGTGTACATGCATAGAGAGTGAGTGCTTCTCCAATTCTTTTTTCTGGGGGTAAGCTCAGGCTGGTTTGTGTGTGTGTCTGTTTTCTTCTAGTTTGAAATAACCAGAACAAGATTTTCTTCTTTGATACAAGCAAGCAGTTTTCAGTGGTGTGGTTCCCTGGTTGCTCACTGCAGGGATCGCGCCGCAGTAGGAAGTGCGTGGCTTTTGCTGGGAGTTGAGCTGTGGGCCAAGCAGCTGTGGTTGCTTGGTGCAGTCTCTCATTAGGAACGCGGTGTTATGAGTGGTAGTGCAGTGCCATCAACATTATCTTCATAAATCCTGCATGTTTGTAGACTTTTTTCCAACTAATTGTTTTTAGAGGATTTCAGCCTTAGATGGTAAAAACCTGATGTTCTCAAGCAGCATTTGGAAAGCAAACACTTTCCAAGCAAATGATAGTGATGGATCAGCATCTTGAATTGAAAAATCTTCCCAATGCTTGGACTCAACTTGCAGTATTTCTCTAACTTCTGCTTCTCTGTATTTGACAAGTGTGTTTTCTTACTGTGATCCTGAGAGTCCCATGCAGTGGTTAATTTCGCTTTTATAAAAATTGGTGTTTTTTCACACTGTTGAGATAGTGAGCTTTAGAGGTAGATAGTTATCTCTTAAGTCAGCTACCGTATCCTTTCTGAAGGCACTTTAGGGTCCCTGAGGTTGGAAGCAGCCCAGGAGAGCTGGATAACCAGGGTCTGCTAAAGTGAACTGCAAGAACTTTTTTGACCTATATTTGGAGAAAGAAAAAACAAAACACAAATTCTAAATTGAAAAAATTGCAGTTGAAAAGGAAACTTAAAACTTTGGTTTCCAGTGGGGTAAAATGCAAAAACCTGTGAGATTCTTCTCTTAGATGAGAATCCAATTACATATACCTGTGTGCTTCAGGAGTGATGGTTTGCCTGTGCTTGTCCTGGCTAAGAGCCAGAGGAGAGAGATTCAGTCAGTTCATAACTGTTTGATGCAAACGTCCTATGTAAGAGAAAAATAAATGTAATAAACTCAGACAATGCAATTTACCTTCAAATCAGTCTATTTATATGAAATGGAGGAAAGCCAAATTTTTTCATGCAGTAGCGTCTTTGTAATTCTGTAGCAATTTAGCTACTTTTCATATGAAATAGATGAAATAAAAATTAAATCCAAATAGTTCTCTTATGTATTGATTTTGTTTCTGTTTCTGAGGTAATGTTTTAATGCCCAATAAAAGTTTTGCCTGAGTGCCAACTTAGAATTTGCAGGTGCTCTGGTGGTTTGGGTTTGTTTGGTTTGTTTTTTTCCCCTCGTGTTGATAATGCCTCTGTAGAAAAATTTCTGCCTTTTATTGTTTGCATTTTTTTTTTAAACCTGACTTAGGCAGGAGTCTAGATGGCCCTAAAATGTGAATCCTAAACTGTGAAGCTTTAATGTATTAGAGATAGATTGCACCATCTCATGAAAAAAAAAAAAAAGAAAATTATTCTTTCTTCTAAACTAAAAAAATCCACCAAGCTGAGGACATTTGAAAGCTTTGGAGACATGATAGTTATATATTTACATTTTTTCCATTTGATGATCTATGGTACTGTCCTGCTATGAACAGCTAATGGAATTATATTGTTTATTATGTTTTATTTTTAGAGGCAATAAAATCATCAAAGTAACCACACTTGTTTAACGTAGACTGAAATTAATCCAGGAAGACACTAATCAATAATATCACCGAATAATAGTACCAATGAATGCTTTAAACCACTTGTGGTAATTTTGTATTTTGTAGAATCCAGTGCTCTGTAAGTATTCAATATTATGTTCATGTGAGGTTGTAGAATGTAGTCCCACATGGCAATGTATCTAGCTAAAACCATACAGCAGTGCTATATTCCACAAGTGGAAGATAGAATTAATAGTTCCATAGGTTTTTCAATAAAATTCTGTAATTTTTCATGAAATGTATGTTGCATAAACTTTCAGTACTGTTTTTCCCTGCAGTGAACGTTTCTGGAGAGACCAAAGAAATCTGAAAAGTAACTGAAGCGCTAATTTTTAAATAAAGATTATTACATCTGATTGATTAACTGTGTGGGTTAAATGACCCATACAGTGGCTGAGTTTTCTGTTTTATCAGAATTCTTACATACTGGGTTGTTTATCCATAGAAAGCTGGCTGCATCACTGCTGGTTCTGCTGGTAAGTCCATTTTAACAGCAGAGGACTAAAGGGCGACCTGATAGTTTTTTAGAAACGTCTATTTATGCGAGTCATCATTTTACCTCTACAAAGCCAAATAATCTGGAGCGCTTTTATGATGCAAAGTTTGGGCTCAGAGTTATTATAGGCAGTCAGAAGCTCCATTTGGAGAAACTGTTTTCAGTGGGCTCTAAAAACTTTGATAGGAAGCAGTTAGCATTTGCATGCAATGTATTATTGCCTCCATTTGAAAGAGATGAACTTGTTTATAAGGGAGCTGCTGCACTCGGTTCTGCTGAGCTGAGTTCTAGGTAACCCAGGGAGACTTCCCAGAAAGTTGAGAGTGTGTTTCTTTGTTCTAGGGTATTACGAAAGGGAATCAGCAAGGGCCTCTGGCTGAAAAGTGTAAGCTGACCTGCAGTATGCAAGTGCAGGAGGTCAGCCATTTGATGTGGGATATATCTTCGGGCCATTCGAATAGCTTCATAGCTGGGTCTCAAAATGTGACTTCCTGCAGTTGTGACCCATGGACCTTTCAAGTACAGTGGAAGTCTTGATAGATCAGTCATGCAGTTTCCAGGACACTCAAACATCATTTGCTTCTCAGCTGGTTTTCTGGTGGTTGAAACGTTAAGACAATCATTTAACATTTTTCTTCTCTTGTGCAGTAAAGTGCACTTTATTAAAATATATATTTTGTGAAAATTTAATAAAGCAGCTCAAACTTTTTCAAGGCTAGACAATACTTTGAAAACTGGTTCCAAATCTCTGGCCTCAATATATGAATACTAATTGTATCTTATCTACTGTCGGTTATTGAAATCCCAACCAGTAGGAAAGCTAATCTGACATCTCCATTCACACACACCTTCTTTTGAGCCTCTTTACAATTCAGTCAGTGTTATCAATGATTAAATATCCCAGTCCCTACAGTTTTAACCTTTTTTTTTTTATCCCTTAACTTTTCTTTTTGGTTGTTACTTTCAGTTAGTGAACAGCTCATTTTTGAGTAAAGACATTGTGAAATTCACTTAAAATGGCTGTTTGAAGATTTTATTAAAAAAAAAAAGTCTCTATGGACAGACTCTGTCCTTCATTACAACAATAGAAATCGTCATTGTCTTCAGCAGTATCATTCCAAATCTGCAGAAAGGTTAGAATCTGAACTAAAAGATGTAAAATACATTTGAATGTGTGAGCCATCAATTGAGAACAGCACAGGTGTTTGTTTTCACTGCGACTCATTTTGTTCACAGGTAACATATAATTATTGAGACCATTCTTAGGCAGATGTATTCAACCCTTGGAGAGATTAAAGCAGATGGACCCAGGTCATTGAAATTAGAATTTGACCCTATTAGTACAATAATGGTTAAAACTGTATGTAGTTTGTTAGCATTTTCCAGAGCTTGCATTTCAATGGTTTTGTGCAAGTTATTTCTAAATTGAATAGTTCTTCTCTAATTTCACTTTTCGTGTTCAGCTTTAACTAAACATTAAAGCGTAAAGTGTAAAGTGTAAAGTAAAATTATCCAAAGCACTCTCCATTTTATATTGAAATCACAGATCCAGGCATAGGACAATATCAAAGTACATGCTAGCATGGTTGAAAAAATTACTACAGTCCTTGGACCTTTGACCAAGTGGTATTGACTTTGCAATGAAAAATGCAACAAGCTATATATTTTTTGTTTATGTGACTTTTGTTGACTTTTTGTGCAACCTCGATTTATTTACTTATTTCAAGCATCCCTGTTTTTATAACATGGTAGTAAAGAGGAGAATTAAGTTAAACAGAGACCTTTTTTGCTGAGACTTTACAAAGGAGCAGATACTCGACTCCTGCATAGGAAAGCAAGTTTTTTCTGTTTCTTTATGGTGACTCACTATGTGTCAGATAATGGAATCCTATTAGCGCCACCACAAGAGTATTAAGAAGGTTTGGGTGTTTTAGTGGAGAGAGGAAAAAATGAGGGGAAAGATAATTTTTATTTTTAAAGAAAAATCTGCTTTTGAGAAATGCTAGATGATGCCTTTGTTTCGTTAATTAAAGTTAACAGTGAAGATGAAGGCTGGCAAACGATCAAATTTGGACTCTGTCCACTGTGTGTGTACAGTCTGCTTGGAACATGGAAGAACCCCATTGCTTACAAGCAATTTGAAATGGGTTAACTTACAGCAGTCCTGCTAATCTATAGAGGGTTTGTTTGTTTGTTTGTTTGAGTATTTTCACTTCTTTACCAGGAAGCATCAAAGTCTGGGCTTCAGCCCAGTATTTTAGGAACCAAGCTGAAAGAGTTTGCTTTGCCTTTCATCAGATACAACTCTGCTCTGTTTCCACAAGATTTCGCTCATGTGTCTGCATGAGACTTGAGTCAGATTTTTGCCTGTAAGAGGCTTGCAGTGATTGCATAGTTGGTATCATCAGCTGTGGGTACTTTTCTCTCTGAGTTTAAGGAAATACTTAGCGTTTCTCGTCAAGTCATAACTTCTGGAGTCATGTGTTAACATGGCAGTCTGCGTTTTCGTTTAATGAAAGTGGTGGATTTGTCACCTTTGTAGTTTCCAAGTGGGCATTAAGCTTAAAAAATGAGTCATGAAGACCCCACAGGACTTCTTGTTTTCTAGATCTTCTGAGTAGTAAGAAAATTTTCTGACTTTTGATTAGCCTAGGTCATTATATTTAAATATCAAGGCAAGTGGTTCTGTATAAAACAAACTAGTCACCCAGAGTCAAAAGTCTGGTTTAAAGTGTTGTAGGTCCATGTAGCCGTGGCAGTTGGGTGAATAGGATCCAAATTTAGGATACCAAGAACAGGGTCCAGATTTGCATTTTGGTATCTGGTATGTGTGTATGCTTTTAAACTGCAGTGTGCCATATATATTTGCATTTTACATCTCTAAGTAGTACACCTAAGGACAAGCTTCAGCAGCCAGACCTGAACTCAGACTTCCTACAGTTGGAGAGGAGACAAATGCACAATGCTGTCTCTTATCTTTTTTTTTTCCCCTGCTTTTTCCGCTTCATCTGTGACTGTATGTTTTGCTCTTTGTTTAAATATAATGATCACTGCCACAGATTACAGGGCCAGGGCTCAGGGAAATGTTTTTAAGCACCCCAAGATAATAAGGAAAAAATACATTTCTTTTAGAACAAGTAACAATTTACAATGTTTTGCGGAAACTGGTGATTTAAAAATGGCTGATCACTGCAAAATATGAAAATTAAGATTAGTGGGTTTTTTTTCCCCAAATGTATAGGAATTTTGCATTTAGTGGTGACTTGACACATGTTCAGAAGTGTGCAATTCAGACACTGGCTCGAGACATCACTGGAAGCAGATCTGGGTTGTCATGTTTCATTATAGCTATTGAACTATTGCAAGCATGCTATTATGCTGTAATGAAAGGGGTCTTCTCCTTCTCTTTTCAACTTGCAGATCTAGGAAAGATACCCTATGTCATTAGTCCCTGGCACAGATTCTGGGGAAAGGAGTTCTCCAAAGTGCTAAAATATATGTGAGGCCTTTTCCCTTGAAAAAGACGAAGGAAATACATTTTTGTCCAGCTGAATCTTAATCTTTTACTAAAGTATATAATGGTTACAGATAACTTAAAATATACTTTCAATCACAATGCACTTTTTGGAGGATGATCCAGGTTAAGTTTGTGTTGACCCATGAGGATACCATTTGGCCCTATGGGATCTGTGGAAACAGTAATGCAAATGTCACCAGCACCCTGTGAGTGTAGTGTTCCCTGGTGAGCCCTCTAGGCCAGGGGTGCCTAACTGTGGGGAATACTTGGACAGGATCGTAGGCAGAAATTAGGATCTCTGGATATGGGGCTCTGCTCGTGCTTCACTCATCATTGTTGTATGTGGAAAAAAGCTGTACTTGTGAAAGTAACATGTGAATCACAGTGGTGGTGTATTGGGTGTCTGAGACTGACATCTGAACTGTCCACCTTCCTTTAGCCTTGTTGGCATTTCCACACTTGCTTCAACTTGTGAGGGTAATGTCTTCAGTAATGTATGTGAATCAAGCATTAAAATCTCTGATCTTCTTCTTGAGAAATTGTTCAAACAGCTGGATATTGCAAGGTTGTTTTAAAAAGATTAATATGGCATTTATTTTATTGGTAAAATATGCATGAAATAGATCAAAAGTCCTGACATTCAGTACACAGAACTTTGAAAAAAGCAGGTGTCTTATCAAGGATATGGATGCATTTGTCCCTTCCCTTTTCTATTCAGTTCTCTGCTGCAAAATTGACTTCTGCAGGAAATACATCCCTAGGCTATCTTTTTCCCTATGATATAGCAATATTTTCCTACTGATAAGGATCTATGTTAATCTGTATTCAAGATTCTGGGTGAAGGTGGCAGTATCTTTCGAGTCCTTTGGTGCTTCCTCTCACCTGCAGATGCCTGCAAAATACCTACCTACCTACCTACAGAATAAGTAACATCTGCAAATGCATTGGGTAGATTCAGTTAAGAGGGGATGCATCCTGAAGAAACATTGCATGGTTTCAGTCATTTGAAACCCAGCCAATCCAGATGGAACTTGGAAAAGTACCATAAAAAACTGCATTGAAATCTTAAGTGATAATGAGATAATGAGAGATGATTTTGTGGCCATGGCCAATGAAATTTTGTGTTGAGCTTGCTAGAAATACTGCTTTTATTGCTGATGGGATGCAGTTTCAGAAATGGGCAAATGCTGAGTTCTTCATGCAGGCTCTCTAGTAAAAGAAAAAAAGAAGCTTTTGCAGGTTTACAACCTTTTTGGATTTTAGTTTTGGAAACCTTTTTGGTTTCTTGCTTTTTGGATTGTGATTGCCTTTTTTTTTGGGGGGGGAGGCAGGGGTTGTATTTTTGTTTGTTTTTTAAACTAAGAGTAAAGCCCCTATAGGGAGCAGCAGGGTGCTGAGTGCTCACTATAAGCCTGTTTTTGAGTCCTTTGGAATCAGTAGAAGAGTTCCCGTTAGTGTTAGTGGATCAGACCCTTGATAAAAAAACAGGCCTTCTGAGCCAGACAAAAAGCCCATCTTCCCTGATAGTGCTTTCCATGAGGATGGCCAGTAGTGGATTCTTAGGGAAGCCACATTCTGGAAGCCAAGGATTTAAAGAATTCCTGAGATGCAATTTGCCACTGACCCAGCATGTCATTAATACTTGGTAGACCTTTCTTCACATTAATTTGTTTAATCGCTGTTAGACCCAACTTATGTTTTGGCTTCAGGAGCCTAGTATAACACTGCCTTGCACAACTGAGTTCTGCTTATCGATGCATTGTACGTATGGACCTTCCTTTCAGAGGTCTCTATGCACTCCAAAATCATAGGAAAAGATAAGGGCAGTTCGCGGGCCAGATGCAGAAATGTGGATGGAATTAATTTAAATAAGAGGAATGAACACTGAAAGAATGGTGAATTTTTTATGGTCTGGATCATCTATCATCATCTGAAAGAATGTTAAGGAGTGAGTTAAAGTATTTGCAAGGCAAAGACAGAATTCATTATTTTGTAGTGATAGCCCAGGATGTGTACAGGACCACAGTACATCCTCATATTTCTTTAGGGATTGGCTACGTTGAATGTTAGTTTAAAAACAAAAAAAAAAAAAAAAGGAAAGAAGGGAAAAGGAAGAGAGTTGATAGTAACGCTTTTGGTTAACAGTGTGTCATTTAGGTGTCTTTTCTGATATTCGTTTTCAGAAACATTGGAGAATTCAGCACTATAGTACTATATCATGGGGATATGTTTGACTCGTGTTAGGATAAGAGGGAGTGCCTCTATTTGTATTAGCTGGAGGAGGATTGCAAACTATTATCTTACCTTGTTATCTGAGCTAGGAGTGTACAAGGAAGTTTCTTCTACTAATGGTTGAGCCGCTCTTCAGATAAAGCCCTCCACAGGATCCCTGTAGCCCTAATTAATCAGCTGTTAAAACAGTAGTTGATAGACAGGCTTACTTTAAGTTCGAATTGCCTGCAATCAGAGATAACAGGTGAGTCCCATTTGGCAACAAGATATGAAAATAGAAGAGTGATCTGTTATCAAAATGAATATGGCACTCAAATCAAAATTGAGGTTTGCAGAACGAACCAGCAAAGTAAAACAAAAGGGAATCTTTTTTACTTTGAGTGATCAAAATACCTTCACTTTGGTGATTGTTTTAGACAGGTCTGAATCCATTTTGTAAAACTTAGTATTAAAAGCATGCATTATCAAGGTAAATTTAGGCTTCTGGAGAAGGCTTGCTACTCCGGTAATATTGCTAAAATCATTGTTGGGTAACACTGATAAGGTGCTACAGCAATTACTGCTCCCGCAGGACAGGCTGGCGGCTAGCACCCCAGCCAGCATGCAGGAGCTGCAGGTTAAATGGCTGTGTCAGGAATTTAACATGTGTCTTTCTGTGTCACTGCCCTAATCGTCAAGGTGTAGAGTAACTTCTTTCCTTACTCAGTTCATATTTAATAAATTATGCAGAATAGTACAGCACCAGTGGTGCAGGGGAATATTATATCCCAGTAGCTGGGTCACTTACCTGGGTGTTGCGGCAGGTCTAGCCTTGAGTCCCTCTCTGCTGGGTTTAGAGTCACAAAAAATGACCTTTCCTTTCCTCACATTCAGCATTAAAAGGCAGACAGATTAGAGGAATAATGGCAAACTTTTTGGGCAGTACGTACCTGATTTACTTTAAAATGTTATTTCATTATTGACTCGTTTGTATCACATCAAGCATCAGATGCATCCCTCAGGACTGATGCCACTGCTAGTTGCTGCACAAATAGTGATAAAAATATTCTCTCAGTCTAGATTGAATTTACATTTTAAATTTTCTGGATGTAACAAGAGGTACCTGCTTCAGAGGCATGCAGAGAGCCTGAAAGAGAGATGGACCTCTGTAAACGACCAAACACCTTTCATGTCTTTCAGCCTGGGCATTGTTTTATAGTCCCATGTTCACAAGTGGGACAGAAGTCCCTCTAAAAGAGATACTATTTCTTTTCTTCGACTTCTCTGTATGCAGGTGAATATTCTTCTGTTGACCCCATTGTTTAGTCTCAAGACTGATGCTTATCAGTGCTTCAGGAATTAGATTACCACTGGCTTCATACAGATGAAAGCAAGTTGGTCACTGATCCCATAAGTCACAAACAGGACGGTAGCATGGCCAATAACCTTTTCTTGAGATCACATACCCTAGTATTTTTTTGTTGTTTTTAAATGTGCTACAGACCTCAGTAGATCTCTTAGTTCTCATCAGAAGTCTCTGTAACCGTAACCAGTGCATGTACATGTACTTCTTCTTCCTGGGATGCCTCTGTCATTGGAACAGGGAGTTCTGCTTTCCCCATTCACCATGGACAGACATTCTTTCTGTTGCTTTCCATATTCTGCGCCTTAGGTCATGGACCCTGTATTTCCTGGTCCTTACCTCTGCTAGAAACTATGTCCTCCTTACACTCTAGTACTTGTTATTGCTTTGCATTTTTGGGGGCCTGTTCAGCTGCCCTTATTATCTGGAGGCTTGTTTCTCTAGGCTAGCACTTCTTTCCCCTGTGAATCTTTCTTGTAAGCTCAAAAGACATATCCTGCTCTTAAACCACTCACTATCTAGAAGATCCTATAGGTCTCCAAGATTACATGTGCACGCCACTGCTTTCAGCTCTGAGTGCAAAATTTGTGTTCTCTTTTTTTTCATGGGTAAGCCCTATCACCTCTGCATAGTCTCATTCTGTTTTGGCTGATGCTTCTCATCAAATGTCTGCTGTTCTAGTGTTTTAGATGTTATTTTTGACACCTGAGTTTTACTTGCTCCTAATTCTTTTTCACTGATGAAATGAGAAGGAAAAAAAAAGTTTTAACTTTGTTTTCCTTTTCATCCCTCAATGTTCAGCTCTCTGTACTGATTCAAGTCTCAGTTCTGCTGTGCCCTCAGGTTTACTTCTGAACATCCAGCATCCTGGTGGTCACTCCTTTTGATGCAGTCTGTTTGCTCTGTTTCAAGGTGCTGCTTGGCCCCTCAGATAATCATGCTTCTTTTCTTGTGGTGTCTCTTTTAGGTCAGCTGCTTCCTGCATGTATCGCCTACCACCTGGTGGGTAATAATATGAGAGTACTTCATGTTTCTAAAATTAAATTCTCTCTTTTATTCAGGAAACTCTTTACAAAGCCATTGCAATTCATTTACTGCTGCTATAGTAGCCATGTGCACATATACTAGCTCTCCAGTGTACCGGCCAAGCTTTCTCCCAGTAACAATCCAAGTTCCACACAGATCGCTACCTAAGGAGCCCACGGCTGCTCAGCACCAGATCAGCAAGGCATACAGCCATTTAGCAGATTTTCTCACCAGTTCAATATCCATTGCTCCCAGGTACCGTTGACCAGATTTTCAATAGCCCTCCTTTGCCAGGGATCCTGTTGGAAGTAGAGCAGTGACTGTACAAATGTCACCCTGCCTTAAGACACGGTAAAGGGCATAAGGGATGCAGACCTTACTGCTGTGAGCCTACAAGCATGCAACTGATGTGGTGTCCTCATTCCTGCCAAACCTTCAGAGCAAATTTACCCACTGCTGTCAAAAAATCACTCTTTCAGGACCCATATTTTATTTCCATCTTAGTGGTATATCATGGAATGAAACAGTAACACTTGGAAGTGTTATGTTCCTATTTATACTTTTAACCATTAACTAGACAAGCAAGTGTGTGTGCACACACACAGAGGCTATATTAAAGACACATTAGAAGAAACATTTCCAGCACAGGGATTTAGCTGTGTGAATCCCATTAACATTAATGGGAGTTGCTCCCCTAAATCCTCATGTATCTCGTTAAAATATACCTATTAGTGACAGGCTGAAGCCTACAAAAACCATCAGTTTCCAAGTTAAAACTGAAACTTCATCATTAACATCCTATTGTGCCTAGGTAATGCAACACCCTTTAACTTCTCAAATTCAAAGGTGTCTTTTCTCCACTGAACTTAAAACAAATCTTGTCTTGTTAATACAATAGGTTCTGCTGTAGTTAGCCCACTCTGTAACTCTTGATCATTTTGAAAATGTTTTCTTTCTCAACTAATACCATATATGAAGGGACAGTGTTACCAAAATATCTTTGAAGCTCTTATAAGAAATAGCATATAAAATGTAAATGGACTAATGCATTCTCTAATAGTAAATCATAACATTGAGGTATGACAGTGATAAAGTGTCAGGTACTGGATTATTTCCTTGGGTTTTTTTTTTAAATAAAGACTGAGAGCTTGATGTGTGGCACCCGAGTCACTCTAGAGAAATGAATTCCTGCAGAAACCAGATACATGAAGGAAACTTCGTTTACAGTAAACTTATTTAACAACGTCATTATGACAGAAAGAGACCTTAAAATGGGCATCCAAAATTTTCACTAGCATAGTTATATGCTTTCTAAACACGATGAGGTTGTATTTATGTGTGATGATAAAGGTCTGTATTGTAGATGGTGTAGTGCAGCACAGAGATGATGAAGCTGGGTAAATGAGCTGGCTCGACTGTCGGCTGTAGAGTTGCTATTCCTGAATTACTGGAGAGGGTGAATTTAAGGATAGATTAGCATGTGCAGAGGTCTGTACTAATGCTGTTGTATTGTTTTTGATACATGAGGTAGCTCATTTGCTGTTGGGTCAGGTAACTCTGCACTGTAGATATAATGAAAAACCATGTTTTATAGCTTTGATAATGGTGTAAATTTTTCAGCTTTTGATAGGAAGCTGAAATAAGGGGTGCCAGCAAAAGCAGGATCCACAGTGATGTACTGGTAAAATAATTGGAACACAGACCTGCATCAAATATAATTTCCTCCCAGTTTAACAGCAGAGATAAAAGGGTTACAGTGAAAGTGGATATCAGATCCAGTAAGTCCTGCTCTTTTTGAGTAGACTACAGCACAAAAATAGACATCTATGCAACCCCACTGCTGTTGCTTTCATTTTCACTGCAGTGGAAACAGCCCTTCACCTTTGGGCTGGAACCAGTGGGTGAAAATATCCTCCCATGCAAGAAGAAATGACTGTAATTACATTGCATGTCTGTGTTTGTTTCCCCCTTCCCTCCCCCAGAGTAGACCTCTGTTTTAATATATCGTAAATAATTTTTCTGGCTATAGGTCCCTAAATGGTCCTTGTTAACCTGTGACCAGTACTCCTGCTTGCAAGAAAATGCGCTCCCTGCTAGACCTAGCACATGAGTTTGTTCGGTCAGGAGGAGCTCTGGTAGGGCTTCTTCCAGTAGCTTAACCATTAACAATAAGCAGTGAAATGAGTCATCCGTACTTTATTTTTAATTAGAGCTGCAGTGAGCTCAAGCTTGAGATTTTTTTTTGCCTGCAGAGCTCAGGAGCTGAAACCAGCAGCACTCTTGTGGTACTGGCTGTGCACGGATTTCTGTAAAGCAACATCGTTAGGTTGTTGTGGATACAAACAGTGGAGCAAAACCAATGCAAGGTACAGATTCATAGCGGCAAGTTAGCATAATTCCTGTTGGCTTAGTCTGGCTGGAGATGTTCTGCTTGCTCTATTTCTGGTTTCCCTCTCACACCCCTAGCGACCCCCGCCTCCAAAACAGAAGCCCAAATAATGAGCAAGACAGCATTGGATAAAGGGGAAATTAATATTTAGATATGAGGGTTGTTTTTTTAAAATGTATTTAATTGATTATATTTTAGATATGCTTAACAAGCTTAATATGAAGTTTTCAAGCCTCAAACTGACTGGAAAAATATCTCCACTGATTCCTGGAATCCAATGTCACGGTTGTATTTTAAACATCTTTTGAATTCATTTCACATCCGGCCCATGAACAAGCCCAGAACTTTGCTGTACAAAACAAAGTTCTGATGAACTATGTCTGATAGTGCCTGTGACCCATTCAGAAATCGTTAATGCCTTTAAAATGGTGAGTGAATCCAGTGCTCTCCTGAGCTGCAGTGCCAGCCCTTGCCAAAATGACACTGCAGACAATCTGCTATGCTAATACAGTCTGTGGCTTTAAAGACGGATAGTTCTTGGAATGTATTGGAAAGCAGTAGGAAAATGTGCTGTTTGGCATTTTGTTATATCTTGATGAATTAAAATTCTTAATAAAGAGTTAATTCCATTTTTTTTCTTATCCGGCTTGCTATTATCTGTAGAGGAAAATCCAAATTGTTAAGCCTCTATGCTTTGTGATGTCAGTGCCAAGCAGTTTGGAGCTGGCTGCAAGAGTCCTGGACCCAGCTCTGGTGGCCTCCATCAGCTTGACCACAACAGCTCTTCGCTCTCCTTCCTTACCCATGTTTTATTTTGTCTCTTGTTTCGGAAGTTCGTTGGGGCAGAAAATGTTGTGAGATTTCTGAGACAGTATCCTTAATTTCAGCAAGCAGGACCATAGTGAAGGTTGTGCTGTTTGTTATGTATACATTATATTTATTTCTCAGGTGCTGTAACTGTTCCCTTCTATAAATGCATTAGGCAGGTAATAATTTAAGCTGCTTCTTCTGATGGGTGTGTTCGTTTTTAGCCTGGGTTGCACTGGGATCTCTTATGCATGCCTAGTTAATTGGTGGGAGGGCAGGTTGTGATGGAACAACCAGTGCGGTAATGTTGAAAGCGTAGGATGCAAACTGTGCTGGGCCAAGGACGTGGGCTCTGCAGAGTGCTTCAAAGCAGCATGCAAAATATTAATCAAACAGTCAGGTGCTTCTTTCTGCACAGCCTAAATGCAGAATTCCTTGTTCTGGGATGTAGGCAGAGTCACGCTTGTCATGAGGTTTCTGTGGGTCAGGTCTAGATGGCTATGACAGTACTTTTGTTTAGAGGGCAGAGAGAGTCTTTGGTGGGACTAGCAGCAGCGGGGAGCAGGGGGAGAGCCCCGAACGCAGGCTGTCTGCCTTGCTCCTTCTCATCGCTGCAGCTAGACTGGGTGGCCTAGGAGAGAAGCTGGGGTGGCATACAGGTTGTGTGTGGCTGGTGATGGTTGTATTCAGACAGAAGTGGTGTGCAGACCAGCAGCAGGGAAAGGCATGTGGATATAGGCATGAGCACATTTGGAAGGAGAGCTCACCTGTGTTGTACTGGGGTGGTATTGTGGCAGCCCGCTGTTGTCCAGAGTCCTCGCTGAAGTGGTGCACTGAAGCACCAATGGGGCACATGAGTACAGGGGCGTGCAGCTTCTTGTTGGACTGGACTAGTTTAGGCTGCAGGAGATTTGATGTTTCTCCTCATGAAGAATAGCCTTGATAAAAGAAGTCACTTTGTAGCATTTTTTGTGCAAAGAGACATAGTTACAGAGATAAATGCAGAGAGGAACAGGTTGGGGGGAGGGCAGATAAATTGATATGGAAACTGGAGAAGAATGAGCAGTAGGATGGATAAGGCAAGGAGTTAGAAATCAAGATATCAGACTTGGTGGACAATACTTGAAAATGAGCACCCTTATCCTGTGTAAAAGGATGAAGAGGAGGACAATACAGCGTGGGGAAAGAAGAGCAGTAGAAAAGTTCAGTGAGTTGGGTTGGTTACAAATCCAACAGCAATTTAGAGTTTTAAAGCTAAGTGACATAAGCTTATACACAAAGAGATATGTCTTTGTGTAGGAACCAGACAATATTGTGTTCTGATCTGAGATTACATCTTTCTCAGTTTGTCTCTCTCTCTGCACCTCATTGAGGTTATTACATGTTTTGGTAGTAAAATCCAGATTGCTAAATAGCAATTATATTCAAGAGTATCCATATAGTGATTGTCATTTTTGTAGAATTTTATGTCTTTATGTAGTTAATGTAACCTTTCTGGAGAGAGCTGGAAGGCAGCATTCAAAAAATCAGTTGGTTTCCTTGCTTCACCACTGGTTTGAATTGCTCTAATTGAAACCAGTGTTATTTCATTTGATCTTGTAATTAAACAATGTAATTTATATTAATCCATTAAATAATTTGGCTAATTGCTTTTACGCTGATTGTATCTTAGCCTTTTTTCTTTTAAATTATTATTGGAACCAAGCAGTTATCTACTGAAAACCAGTAAGCTACAAGTGAAGAAAAGATCTTTCTCATTTGTGGGGATTTTTTTTAATGTTCTTTGATAAAAATACTGTGTTAAAATATAATCACAGAGGCCCTGATTCAGCCAAATGTTTAAGCATATCATTCCACTGCTGGTCAGTAAACGTTTGGGCTTTTCTGAATCAGTCTTAATGATGAAAAGCCAGGCCTTTGCTGGAAATTAAAGCTTTGCATCCCAGGGAGGGAAAAGATGGTCTCATACTAGCAAAAGAAATTGGCTTTATTCCTGTTTCCATATCACTGACCTACAGAGAGTAACCTCGATGAGTTACACACATCCTAAGCCCCTTCTGCTCGCTGTGTACAGCTGGGACTGCTTGCTGCTTTCTGGGGAATGATATGAGGTAAACTGTGCTCAGCTGCATAGGGCTTAGGTGACTAATGGAATACAACCAATAATGCACAGAAAACAGTCAGATTTACAATCTTTCTTTAAGCTGAAATCTGTTTACATGCAGTCAGATAACATTAATTCATAAGAATACATTTGCAGAGATTACGTTGTGAACCATTTGAGAACCTGAAAGCTTCTCTTGTACTTTGAAAAATCCGTTCGCAGTTCACACACTCGAGTATAATGGGACTTGCTAAAGTTAAGATCATTGTGTAGGCAAGATCATTGTGTAGGCAAAAAGGGCAAGAAGGATGACCCGGGAAACTACAGGCCAGTCAGCCTCACCTCCATCCCTGGAAAGATGATGGAACAGCTTGTTCTGGGCGTCATCTCCAAGCATCTGGAGGAAAAGAAGGTTATCAGAAGTAGTCAACATGGATTCACCAAGGGGAAGTCATGTCTGACTAATCTGATAGCCTTCTACAATGGTGTGACTGGATGAAGGGAGGGCAGTGGATGTTGTCTACCTTGACTTCAGCAAGGCTTTCAACACTGTCTCCCACATCATCCTCACAGACAAGCTTAGGAAGTGTGGGTTAGATGAATGGACAGTGGGGTGGATTGAACAGTGGCTGACAGATAGAGCTCAGAGGGTTGTGGTTAGTGGTGCAGAGTCCAGTTGGAGGCCAGTAACTAGTGGTGTTCCTCAGGGGTCAGTACTGGGTCCAGTCCTGTTCAATATATTCATCAATGACCTGGATGAAGGGATAGAGTGTACCATCGGCAAGTTTGCTGATGACACAAAACTGGGAGGGGTGGCTGACACACTGGAAGGCTGTGCCGCCATACAGCGTGACCTGGACAGGCTGGAGAATTGGGCAGAAAAAAACCCTGATGAAGTTCAACAAAGGCAAGTGTAGGGTACTGCATCTGGGGAGGAATAACCCCATGTATCAGTACAGGTTGGGGGCTGATCTCCTGGAGAGCAGCTCTGTGGAAAGGGACCTGGGAGTCCTGGTGGACAACAGGATGACCATGAGCCAGCAACGTGCCCTGGTGGCCAAGAAGGCCAACGGCATCCTGGGGTGCATCAAGAAGAGTGTGGCCAGCAGGTCGAGGAAGGTCATCCTCCCCCTCTACTCTGCCCTGGTGAGGCCGCATCTGGAGTACTGTGTCCAGTTCTGGGCTCCCCGGTTCAAGAAGGACAGGGAACTGCTGGAGAGGGTCCAGCAAAGAGCTACAAAGATGATTAAGGGACTGGAGCACCTTTCTTATGAGGAAAGGCTCAGGGACTTGGGTCTTTTTAGTCTAGAAAACAGAAGACTGAGGGGGGATCTTATCAATACTTAAGGGGAGGGTGCCAGGTAGATGGGAACAGTCTTTTTTCAGTTGTGCCCAGTGATAGGACTAGAGGTAACGGGCACAAACTTGAGCACAGGAAGTTTCATCTTAACATGAGGAGGAACTTCTTTCCTGTGAGGGTGGCAGAGCACTGGAACAGGCTGCCCAGAGAGGTTGTGGAGTCTCCCACACTGGAGACATTCAAGACCCACCTGGATGCCGTCCTGTGCAACTGCTGTAGGTGTCCCTGCTGTGGCAGGGGGGTTGGACTTAAATGATCTCCAGAGGTCCCTTCCAACCCTGACGATACTGTGATACTGTAGGAATATACAGGATGCGTATGCCATAGTGAGAAATTAAAAAAGGACTGTTCACTGTTGCAGTGAATTCTTGCTTATCTACTTGCGGTGCCTAATTATTGACTTGCTGTATGCATTCAAATAGAGAACTTGTCAGACCATACAGGAAAGTGCACATATTGAAGTAAGCAATAGTGTGAGAAATCAGAATGGACAAGAATGCATACGCTAATTCTTTAGGATAAAATAATTCCTTTGTGGTCTGCCAGAGTTCAGATTTTTTAGGATGCTCACCTCTACCACTTGTTGGCAACATGCCTGTCAACTTAAAAGAGCAAAAAAGAGACAAGGCGTAGCAGGATGTTTGACAAAGGTAGGAGCAAGCATTAGGAGTCAGCAGATATGTCAGTGATGCTTTGGTACATCACGCTTATTTTACTATCTCTATGTTGTTTAATTTTGGTGTCATTTTTGGATAGTTGCAGCCATGAATGTGGTTTTTGTATACAGTTTGTGATCCTCCTCTTGGCATCTGGTTGCTGTGGTATAGTTGGACTTTGCCATGAGCAAAGTTCTGCAGCATAGTCATTATTTATGTGCTGAGCGGGTGAGATGGCTCAGTGCTGGTGGAATCAGCAATAGCTTTGCATCTGAGGGAGATCCTCCAAAATGATGTTGTTCTGCAGATGCTTAAACTTTAGCTTCTGAGCACAAAACTGATTGCTTTACATCCGTCTCACTGATTACCAGTCCTGGGTCCCTGTGGGCCTATTTAGTGCTTTGCTCTGTTATTGATCTTGTTATTACTGAGGGACATAAAGTAAGGACTGCATGAGTTAGATTAAAATTTACCATGCTTTTCATGGATGTATATTGTGGCTTTATACACTGCCCTCTGATACCTACATGTTGGTGTTACTGCAAAATTTTTGAATCACACATATTGCAGTTTTGCCCTCTATCATTTTTCTTGTTCTCAAGCATTCTTGCTCTCTTGAGTCAGCACAGACAGCCAGATTTTCCCTATCCATCCTTCTATCCATTTAAAGAATGTATTTGTGTAGTTTCAAGCCTATTTCTTACAGTATTTCTGGTGAATTGTAGTTGGATTAGACATTTCTTATGGCCTCATTTTGTCTTTTTATTTCTATATTCTTGTACTAATTACTAGTGGTGTGATTAATGTTCCACATACCTGGTAGCTTTGTTCTTTCTGGTTTTGAGATAATGTTAATTAATCCAACTTCGAAAAAATACTTGCAGTCCTGATCGTATGTCACATTTCTAATTCTTTCTGGAAACCAGAGGCTATATAAAAGCCAAGTAATTAGAGATATATTTATGCAACTATACTTGCAGAAACTTTCGGTCTAGGTGTCACTGTCAGAAGTACCGACTGCGTTTAAGGGGATGACTATAAGCAATTCCTTGTTACTTTTATTTTATATAGGATTAAAGCAAAGGCTATAAGATCATGCCAGTGTTTTTTCATAGAACTATAGTGAGGTGTTGTTCAAGTTGAAGGAAAAATGCCACACCATAAACCGCAAAAAACTCTACTCTTTAAAAATGTCTAACTCATTCAGACACATTTTTAAAATGTTTACTAAATACCTGTAGTAGTTTTGGGGTTTCCTGGATTGATAGCCCTCTGTGTATGAGTATTAAATTGCATTAAACTGCCATGATTTTGTTGACTCTAGACAGGGTGAGACCATGGCATAATAGCAGTTTGGGAGAAAATAAAGAAACAAGTATAGTAGATACAATGCATGCTAGTCACATCCCTTACTATGCTACTGGAAGGTGATCAGATACAACAAGCATAAGGGTAGTTCAGGAACGTAGAGAAGAAAGAATAGCAGTTACTTTCAGAACATTTTGGTTTATCTTGCAATGGCTGTTTTCTTTGCAAAATCACTAATGGTCACTATTATTGGAATTGTTAAAGTGACCTTTAAATTGCTTTACAAATATCGAGTTGTGGATGCAATCTACCTTTGCACAATAGTCAATTGTCCATCCCAACTTAACAAAACAAAAAAAGAGAGTGCATTTCAAAGTATTTCAAGCAAACTCCTTCAAGTATTTTTAAGAGTGTCACCTATAGTCCTTAGCTTTGCAATAATGTCACCTTTTATACAATGTTAGGAGTGATTTTTGCCCTGTAGAGCAGCTAAAATCGTAGAAGATTATAAAAACTCTTTTCCCCATTCCCTCCTAGATTTTGGTACTATATGACTGAGACAGCATGCAATTTTCATTGAACTTCGTGTGTGTATATATGCACACACCTATGTACATAAATGTATATGTATGCATACACACCTTTTGAACAGAATGTAACAAGAATTTATACAATTGAGTGCAGATCTTTTCCTCTGCATATAATTGTGGTAGGGCAGCTGTCTCCCCAGATATATGGGTATCTGCCCTCTCTCATCTCCTGAGTTGCTAAAACAATCTCTCCCCAACTCATCTACTCAGGTTAGAAAACTAGCAAATGGTAGTACTTTGGTTCCCACGTCATACAGAGACAACATTGGGAGCACTCAGCAAGCAGTACAGCTGGCAGATATGTGGGACCAGTACGTACCATATGACAGTGGGGAGAAGTCCCGTATGAAGGTGGAAACTTACAGATTCTTTACCAGAAATAAAGTGCATTATATGAGCAACTTTATACAGTTATAACTCACATTTATTGTCAGTGGCTATACCATTGTATTAGTTGAACTACTAGTTTGTGTACTACTAAAAGGTTTGTCTCTCCCTACAGAGAACTGTAGTCTTGATGCTTTCACTTTACAAACCCATATACCAAAAGCCATCACATTAAAACAAAGTGGAGTTCTGGTAAGTTCTCACCTCATTGATAGTATTTCAGAATTACTTCCTTGATTCCCACATTAGAATCTAATTAAAACTTTGCTAGTTGTGCCGTAAATTAGGGCAAGCAAATGCTTTCCCTACATTGGTGTGACACTTAAATTTTTGAGTGGAAGATCACTTTAAGAGAAAAGGTTTGGGTCTGAGTGGCCTCATACATTTCTTACCTCCTGTGCATCATTACAGTTCTGTATTTTTCTGGCACCAATATCTCGGGTAATGTGACTGATATTTCAATGATGATCTGACCCCAGCTTACAGATATTAACTCAGATGAATGATTCTGATCAATCTTTCCCCAGACTGAAGTTAGTTTCATTGTCTGCATCAACAGAGTTAATGTTAAGATACCACAGTGGATTCTCAACACCACTTACAGAATGAGTTGTTAAAGCTGATACCTACTTATTATCTTTGTTGCTGTTATTTATTATTTATACAGCGCTATTGCTGTTTTGAGGCTTTACAGAAAATGCAGATCCTTGACGCTGAGGGGCCCCCATGTTGTTGCCACAGGAGTGTAGGAGAAGTGTCAAACAAAAGCCTGAAGTGAAGGGAGGGGTGATGTTTATGGGAAGGGTAAGCATGAGCGTGGGTCAAGCACTGAGATACATTTGGTTATATAAAGTTCATTTTGATGGGCCAGATCCTCAACCCCATTCATTAAGCTGAGTGTTGGCCTGAGTGCTAAGTGAGGATTCCTCTGTACAGGAGAAACTTCTCATGATGAAAAGCAGTGTCAGCTCTGCTGATCCTTCCTTTGGGAGGGCATACAGGTGTGTTGTGAGTCCTGGCAGGTGATAGAGTGTGCTGCCACCCATCAGCCCTGCTGCTGAGATGGTCTCCTGGGACAGCAGAAGTTGCAGGGTAGCACACAAAGGTGATTGGACTGCTGGCTGGCTCAAGCACCCTCTCACGCTTTTTGGGAATACCTCAACTTTTAGGAGTCTTGTGAAGCTAGTCTAATAGGACAAAAGGCAGCTCCCAAAAAAAGTTGCCACATCTCAGAGATAGACAGCGACATTCCAGCATCCCCTGAAGGAAAAAGATAGAAACTCTTTTAATGAGTTTCTATATACCAGACAAGACTGTTGAACCGTAAGCACAGAGACTGGAAGCAGCCAGCTATGTAAGTACTTGAAAGATAATTTTCCTCCATACAGAAACTAAGACAAAAATAGACTTTTGCTGTGAATACCCAAATATCATACATAGAGGGTAATTTTCCTCATATTCTATGGCAGAGTTAAAATGCCTGGTGCAGGTAGGGACAGGACCCTGTTTACTGTGCTGGATCTTCAGTAGCGGACGCTGCTAAGGGTTCAGGTACCAAGTCAGGTTCCTGTATGTCAACATAACTGCATGCATGCCCTTTGATCTGTAGAAAATGCAAGATAATTCAACATAGCTTGGTCAAAACATAAGAATAGGGTTAGCTGCAATCTTGTATTTCGTGAATGCAAACCAATATTTAAAATGTCCTCTGTACACTGGAAAACTGAAGCATGCCTTGAGGCAAAAGGCAGAATTCAGACCTGGTATAAGTGTATTGAAGTCCATTGAAATTTCTGCCTTTATAGTTGTGTTCACTCAGATCTGATTTTGACCCTAAATTAATCATAAGGGACTAAATTTAACTTGACATAAATGTACTTGTGTATGCACGTATACACAAAAAGGCACAAAAAGGTGCAGTTAGCGTAGAAAATAAAATGCAGCTAATTATTGCAGATCTTTTCTAAGTATGTTTGCAAGTGATGTGTTTTCGAAACAAGCTAAACAATAATTCATCAGCTTGTGTACCACATGCTGGCTAATGAATAAAGTCAGGAATCAGGAAGCAAATGTAAATATGGGGTCTAATTCCCAACTGCCAAATTAGAAGTATTTTGTGCCCACTTTGCACAGGTGCAAGTGACAACATAAGTTACAAAACAGCTGGGAATCTGGTCTCACAGTCTGTTGTACTGTTCAAATAATTGAATTTAAAGTGCGGTTACTGACTAACTAAAGCCTCTCCAACTGTATTGGTCCTCATTTCCCAACCCTAGGCCTGAGAGAAGACCAGGCCATTTGAGAAGATTTTCATTCAAGCTTATCCTTTGAATCAGAATCCACAGGAAAAAAAAAAAAGCTAGTTTCTTTTATGGTGGCAGTTAATCTGTCAGGAGCAGATTCAAGTTTTGGCAAAGATCTGTGGTGAGATAAAATGAAAAAGCTGCCAAACAGCATTGTTAGCATGGGGAGGAGGAAGGGAGGGGAGCTGACACGACTTCCCCAAGTTAAATGCCAAGCACACCTACATCGTTTTCAATCAGGCCATGTGAAAACCAGGATATTTATAGCTGTAGTAAGCTTTAGTGCTCATTTACCCTGGGGGCAGTGTGTTCATTGCAGAAATGGATTCATAATAGCTAATGCTCGTTTCTACAAGGTTTTTATAGTTTACTTGAGTAAGTATAGCATAACATGCTAATAGTTTTTAAATAAAGCACATCTAAACAATTGGTTTGCAGTGCCATGTGATTTGCAGCTCAGCGCAGTGTTGTTCTCATCATTTCAACTTCACGCTTTGACTGCTTTCAAATGTATTTCTTTGCTCTCTTGCCGTTGTCGTCTGCATCTAAGACCTGGAAAGAATTTGGTGCCAATTTTAGGATGGTAACTTGATTAAGCCACTATTCTTTTCTAATGGGATTTAACAATCTGTCTTCAAGTGTGTTTTTTAGATAGTTGCTGCTGAGTGAAAATGGGTATTTATGCAGTCATTGCCTTGGTGGGATGCTGTTTTATCTGCTAAGTTAGAAATGAGATACGTTTAAGGGGAGCTGTTAATAAATAAACATGGCAGCGAGCCTGCATCATATTCAGTACCTGCCTTGCCTCACTGTCATTTTTTTTCATGGGGTCCAGATTTGAACATAAGCTGCTAAAATAATACGTAACATTAAAGACCAGGTAGATGCACACTTTCTGTGTTGCACGATGTCCTCATGCCACTATGCACCTGTAATGCAGGGTCCCTGGAGCTGCTCTCTCCTTGCGCTCTCCTTGCTGCTGGGGCAGAGGAGCTCACAGACACTTGGATTAGCTGTGACAATGCTGTTTTCTGATGAGGAGAAGAGCAGGAGGCTTTCCTTCCCTGGATTTCCCCTTGGTAACTTGAACACTACTCTCGTATTTTAGTCCAGGAAACTTTGTGCTACCCAGAGCACAATCTGGCTGGTGCTGCAGAGCCCGGTGGTGCCTGGTGAGGGGTGCTGAGCCTCCTGCTGTGAGATCCTGCCACTGGGTAGCCTCCATCTGTCTGTGCCAACTGTTGTCTCTGCTTTTGTCTGGTTACCCGGTGCTTTAGGGCACAGCTTGTTCTTTTGGGAGTGGAGGATTGGAAAGGACCATCAGGGTTACCAAGACTGCTCTGCTGTAACTGCAAGTGTCTGTGGAGTTTTTCATGTGTAGATGACACCTGGTAGGATCCTGGGCCAGAATAATCCAGCTAGTTTTATTAATAAACATTACATGGCCATTTTTGTCTTGAAATACTCTGACTCCACAGAGATTACAAGTTTGCTGGATTTAATTTGCAGTTTCAGTGTGAGCATGCAGAACAGCACGTTGGGTCACTGGGATGCTCTTAGAGCATACGTTTTAAGTATCTCTGTTTTCTCACAAGCTTCCATTTTTATCCTCCATTATTTTCAAAAGTTCATGGTTTACGTAGAAAAGGGTTCAGGAGTTAGAAGTGCATCCTTAAGGAAGCATGTTGATATAATAATGCACTGAGTGCGTAGCTGGAGTGGTACTCTGGTCTCTGGTTGGGTAGATTCTAATGAGATCTTTTGAAGATGTCAGCTGTTTGCATAAAATGTGGAGGAAATCTGGGATAAACAGAGCTTTCAGCTTTTGTGGGTCACTCAACTCCATTTTCTCTTCATAGCCTTTCAATCTTTAGCCAGTATTTTACTCCCCTGGAGCTTGTCAGGCTTGTTTGAATGAAAATTAGGTCTTAGTGGCTTTATTTCCATTGAGTATCAGATATCTTGATCAATTTTAATTACAGGAATGAGCTGACTTTGTTGTAACCCATTACTGTTTCTGTACTGGAGAGAAAAGTCTCGCCGGGATTTCCAGAACCTTTTGGGTATTGCAACTATGCAAGACACGATCTACAAGACAAAATAGTAAAAAGGTGAGAAGAGGCTTTTCTTTGGCTATGAGAAAAGCAAGTTTCTACATCTAAGACAAACAGCTCATGTAAGTGGAAACACTTGGGAGTTCATGCTGGCTGGAAGTGATTTATAGTACGGCACAGGTCAAGGATCAATCCTGGGAGGCCTGATTTTGTTCACTTTATATGTTAATAAGCTTAAAGTAGGAACATGAAGTAAAGTGATAACATTTGCCAGTGACACAATCTTGTGTGGAACAAGTTAATGTGAGGTCAAAAGACTGTAAAATTCAAAATAACTTAAATAGACTGGGAAAATGGGTAGATAAGTGGCTTATGGAATCTAGTTTAGAGACATTTAAGGTAGAGGGGCTAACACAGCTACCTGGTGTCCTGCACATAGGAATTTCCTCTTACCAATGGTAGCTGGAGCACTTGCAAACTTGAAATGTAAGGAAAAGACGTGACTACCGGAGTTTAATGCTCACAGCCACACCAGCAGCACAGCTCCCACCCCCAGGGTGGGACATGCCATCACAAATCCCAAGTGACTACTCTTACACATGGAAAGGCTTGTTGTAAAACATCTGGAGACTTCAAAGAAGCTCTTGAGGTAGTTCCTAAGTAGACACATCACCGTAAGTTTTCTTATGGCAAATGCATTTTCAGTGGATAGAGATAACCATCTGTGCAAAGTTTGGAGACCATTCCTTGTGCAGCGTGTACTGCTGTGGAAAAGGGTACAGTAAGTATACCCTTTACCCTTATGGTAAAGAGTATACCTAACACTAGATACACTTTGAAATATTTCATAATGTGTGTTTAATGACAGCTACATGTAAATCCATTCACATTCCAACATTGCTCATGTTTTCTAATTACAAATTGACGGTTGGTTTTGTGCTTTTAATTTCAAAGCTGCTATCTACTCCCATTTTTTTTTTAAACTGCCATACAGTAAGATTGAGAAATTGAGTTGGCTAGGACTGCTGAGTAACCCCATGAACTAATGAAGTAAACATTTGCAACCACTGTGACATGGAAATCATCCAGCTCTCCCTGGTGTACACCTGCAGAAACCTGTGATTCACCTCTGAGTCACTCTGCAAATGTTAGCAGGGCAAAGCTGACAGCCGTGTAGAGGGCTCACTCTGCTGCCAGTTCTCTCCTTCTCCCCTGGAATAATGACATTAATGATGCTTCCAAATGGCTCACGGGGTTGCAAAATGAGAGATCTAAAAATCCATGTGGCAGCTTGATTTCCTAATAGGATGCATTAAGTAGGACATCGCATGTTTTACAGGCTGAAGTTGATTAGACAATAAGACTTAAAATATGTAGCTAAAGTGGTTAGAAAAATAGGTTTTGGAAGCTCAGATCAAAGCTTTACAGGGGGGTGATTAGATAAATAAAAAGTTTAAGCCTTACTGAGCAAATAATTGCACATCCTCTGAAAAGAACAGTTCATAGGGATTGATCAAATGTGAGTCACCCCAGGCACAGATGTCTTTCTAAGAATATTCTATTTAATTTTCTTAATGTACACCAAAAGCAAAGAGATACTGATGCTGATCAGTGAATGCTCTTGTTTGCATAAGGAAAGGCTCTTAAAATAATGGAGAATGAAAAAAAAAAAAAAAACCGCCAACCAAGTGACCACCAAAAAATGATTCAGTTCCTGTTGTCTAACAGGGATAATTTCCTCTTTACCATGGATTTTCCCCCCTCATTACAAGATGTGGGCTTTCTGTTCTTTAATGTATACTAGAACCACATAGCACATGCTTAAAGATTGAGAGAAATGCAAGTCTCATTGCAGTCTTTGTTCTTAAGGGTCAATTTGTACTATTCTTTGGCAACGTCGGCCCTGGGAGACTTGTAAGAACCTTAGAAGCACAAAATAAACAGATCCTAAAAGTCCATGAGGTTCTCACTGTGCAGGATTATCTCCTTAGGTGAGGAATGGACTTTAAGGACAAAGTAGGAGAGATTGAGGGTGAAGGGGGTCTCTGTAGAGGGGAATCCTGTTCCCTGAGGGCAGACATTTTTGGAAGAACTTTCCCCTTCCTGCCTTTGGCATTGTTTTTTGTGAATCCACCTGCAAACCCCTGTCCTCTGAAGGGTGTGTATGTGGGGAAGCTGCAGTAACATTACAGAGAACAGCCTGACAGGGTGAAATTCTGCCCTTCAAGCTTTTGGCATGTGTTCCATTTATTGCAACAAAGCCAGAATTTCACCTTTCCTGTTTCTGAAAGAGAATGAGTAATAGCAGGGAGCTTGGCTTCTTCCAACCTGTTCCTCAGACCTCCCTCTGACACAGGGAGTGCTGATGGAGTAAAGCTGGGGGAAAAAGTAACAAGAAAAAGGTTATGCAAAAAAAATGCTGAGTTCCTTAGACATAAGCTCTGTGCAAAATCCTGAGACACGCAGCACTGTCGTATTAAAGGTGCCATACAGATGTTGAGTATCTCACTGACTGGAATATATTCCTTATTCAAACACTTATGTTTTGCTTTACTTGTTCACTCTTTGAACACCAAGCTGTTAAATAAGGGATACATAAACTCAAAGCAAATGCAATCTGCTTCTGTGTTCCCCTATATCATATCTTTTATGTCTCTGCAGATTGCAGTAGGCATCTTCTGAATGCTTTCAACAAGCTGACTGTCGTAGGACTGGTGTATCCATTGGAAGGTTAGAGTTGGTAATAAAATAATGGCTATTGAATTTCACTTTAATGAGTGACTTGGAACCATGACTAGATCCGCTTGTTCCTAATAACAGAGGTTACCTGACCTTCTGTCTTGAGCTCTTTTATTTCATGTAATACCTAATTTCTGAAGGCAGCTGATCTTTTCTCACTGCTCCCTCCCTTCTCTCTCCCTCCTCCACCTTCATGGCAGACATTCATATACTTGAATTTGGCATTCACTGAAATCTAATACAAGGGAAGCAGTTCAGAAATTGTCTTGTTGAGGTGCTGCATGGGTGTTGGTATGTCTCTTGCATCACTAGCGTGATTGCCAGCTCTAGTATAACTGGCTAGGCCATGTGAGCCATTATTTGCAAGCACCTTTCATATATGCTTCAGAGCTAACGTAGAAATATTCCTGATGTAGTACAGAATGGCTTTTGTAATTCTAAATTTGAGACCCATTTGTGATATTCAGTAGTGTGGAGAGGAGATAAATAATGAAAAAATGGGAGTGAAATTCCCACTTGGTTGGTTTCCAACCTTTGCATTCAGTTTGACTTACTTTCTTTGTAATTTGGGTTTCATGTTCATATTTAATGCCTAACTCTTTCCTCCTGTAACTTTTATTCTCTATTTAAGTTCGGTAGCAATTTTTGGCTGGAGAACCAAAGGCTCTGCAGAAACTTTGAGTCTATGTGGTGAAAACAATTTGCTCTGTGATTCAGACCAAGGGGTACATTCTCTTCTGTCAAGTGGAGAAAGTTTCCTTTATCTAACAGTAATTTGCTTTTATTGATGAATAACACTGCCACTTGTGATGTGTCCTTAAAACTGTTACCTTCCTACTCTCACCTCTTAAATCCTCTTTCATTTGGGTGATGTAAACTTTTGACATGTGTTCATATAGAAAAGGGCTTGGTCTTATGTACAGAGGGGGTTAAGGGTGTGCAGCACCTCAAGGTAGTTGCCTAGTACTTTGGAAAATCAGACACATTATGTATCAGCAATTTGTCCTTGCAGCTGGGAAATAAATTTATAGCTAAAAGAAAAAATTACTAGTTCTGATTGAAATGCTTAGCAGCATAGACAGTTAAAGTAAACATTTTTCCTGTCTCATTTTTTATAGCTGTACACTTCCTTAATTTGGTTCTGTTATATTTTGAACTTCAAGAAAATGATATTTCCAAAAAATGTGGAAGCATGAAATTTTTTCTTTTATTTATTCCAATCAGCACCTAGAAAATGTAGTCTATTCATTTTTCAAATACATTAAAATTGATAAACTGATGTTCAGGAAATAGAAAAGAGCTAAATTCAGGTCATGTAGTAAGTGTTTACATACCTTGAGACAAGGCAACTATTGGAAATGTATCAGAGGAAGATTATTGCATTGTCACTTTACCCGTGGAAAGGAATCTCCCAACGCCCCCTCTTTGGTGTAAACTTGCTTCTGTGAAAGGGAAGGGTAGTTCTGATTGCCTTGAACCTGGTATAACGCATAGGTTTATGCAAAAAGGATGAGTTCAAATGTGAATAAACCTATTTCTTTTCTCTGTCATACCTCCACTCTGTACCTTGTGTCTTACTCCATCTTGCTCTAGATTTACACCAATGCTACTGAGTTGAGGTAACAGGTAGCACATGGATTTCAAATTTACTTTACAAAGAATTCAGTGAAAGACACTATATCGAAGATCATCTTGAGGTTTGTAATTGCAGGTTGTACAGGTCGTCATTTTACTTTTTTGGGTCATATTTAGAAGTGATGATATGAGGATGGCAAATAACTCTGTGTCAAGAAGATGCAATGTATTAACATGCTGTTGTCACTTATTAATATAGTAACTTTTGTTCAGAAGAGGCTTATTTTGTTAGTACCCTTGATTACAATTTTTATTTTTCTACTATACAAGAACTATTTTTTGTGGAGAGGGTGGATAAAATGCAAAGGAAATGGGGATTTAGCAGGGTCCAATCAGGAGTTAATTAGCTATTTATGTGATAGACAGCCTCAGTGTAGACCTACTAATCCGCTCTTTTGTGACTTCAGTCTAGAGTAAGGCTCAGACCTGGGTAAAAGTCAGTAATGCTGGCAGAGTTCTGTGAAATGTACACAAAGCTGCATTTGCTAAGTATCTCTTCATGGGAATGTTCCACAAAGCTCCAAAAAGCCACATGTGTTCTTAACATCCACTGTCATTAGGTCACAGTATGTTGAAATTCCTTTCAATTTTAGAATTTAGCAACAGCACTTCCTGTTAAAATCGGAATTGGTCTTAAAAAATAAACTCACATCCATTTAGCATACTGTGAGGAAAAGAGCTGCTTGGGTTTTGTGCAAAACCAGCAATTGCCTCATGAGAAAGCGTAATCCTTGAGAGGAAAGATATCCTGTCCTCAGGACACATGCCTGGAGTCAAGAAAGGCATAGCCTTAATGATGGAACTTTGGGCAAGTGACTTATTCTCTCTGTATTTTGGTTCCCTTGTTATAAGATAGTAATTACAACATTTCCTTTCTCCGCAGGGATGTTAGGATGTGCTTAGATATTTGGCAGTGTCCGTACAAGCTAGACAAGCAGTAGTGAAGTTCCTGAAATCTGATATGGAAGTGCCCTCTTGTGCAATATTTCCTAAGCCCTCTGCTTTATGATCTCAATCAGAAGTCTAATTTGGTGACCTAAAGGCAGTTAAAAATAAGGCTGAAGCTGAGCACACTGTTTAGGAAGTCTGGTTTCGAAATTTGCTTCTGTTTCTTTCCTGTATCTTCATTCTCCTCTTAGCCAGGCAGTTCTTCATTTATTCTTCCTTCCCAGCCTCTCTTCTTCCCAGGGTGGGTGTGCAGGACTTGGGCTCTTGTAGAGGACTGTCACAGGGCATGACAACTGTAGTGTGAAACATTTTCATCCCACTGCAGGAGCAGCTCTACATTCTGGTCAGCCAAATTCAATCCTGTAATGTTTGGACTTGGTCCAGTGAACTGAAGTAAGTTGGTTTCAAGCAGCTTCATGTATTTTCCCAAAGAGTTTTCCCAAGCGTATTCTCTACTGCTGCATTGTGTTTAGTGGTTAGTCTCAAAGAAAAGGGTTACTAATGTATTCATGTCATTCTTTTCTTTACAATAAGCCTTGTGCCATTAAGGAGGTTCATATGACCTTCAAATGAGACAATAAAGACCTGAACCCAGTTACTAGCCATTACTTCAAGCACACCTGTCGTAGAATCGCTTTGGTTGGAAGAGAACTTTAAGATCAAGTCCAACCGTTAACCTAGCAGTGCCAAGTCCACTGCTAAACCATGTCCCTAAGTGCCACATCTATCTATCCTTTAAATACCTCCAGGGATGGCAACTCAACCACTTCCCTAGGCAGCCTGTTCCAATGCTTGACAACCCTTTCTGTGAAGAATTTTTTCGTCATATCTAATCTAAACCTCCGCTGGTGCAACTTGAGGCCATTTCCTCTTGTCCTATTGCCTATTATTTGGGAAAAGAGACCAACCCCCACCTTGCTACCACCTCCTTTCATGCAGCACTGCTGGCTACTCTGGGGGCCTGGGCAAAATGGTCAAGTTCTTCAGCTCTGCACTGGATATCTTGGATTATTTTTTGGGTGGACAGGGGTCCACACTGCCAAATTATCACTCAGCCAAGCACTTTATAGTTAGATGCTTTGGAAAAGGATCAAGACCTGATGGTCTTCTCACACCCAGAGCTGGCTTGGGGTGAGCCTTATTATGGGGCTTTTTTGGGCAGCACTGGAGTTATTTATTTTCTCTATAATAGCTGGAAGGCTGAGTTATGGAATTGGGGAAGTTTGGTGCTGTATAAGTACAGATCACTTTGGTTTCTTCTATTCTGTGCCTGGTTTGTTGAATTCTGCAAAACAAATACTAAAGATTGATCTGTGCAAAAAGCAGATGATAACATCCCTTTTTCCTGAAATATTTGAGAACTGAAACTTGTTGCAAGTATAATTCAGTCTTATTTTTTAAATGCTGCCCGCGCAGGAAAAAAGGGGAAAAAAAAGGTGTGAGCTTTTACAATCTTATTCATTCCGTCAATGTAAAAGCTTTTTATTTGGCTTCAAAGTCAGTCTACTGCTTCACAACAAAATTTCATTATGTCCCAGCTGAGTTCTGTTTAATGGAATTAAATTTCACCCTTTCTAATTATCTTTTGGAACAGACAATCTTTACAGAATAATTAGTAATAGAAGTACACAATGGATCATTGTCTTTATTACTTGCAAAGAAATTCTAGATGCTGTACTAAATCTTGAGGTATGATCTCACAAAATGTAAAATATCTCATGCCCATCCTCCTAAATTATATAACATTCAACACAGTCAACATAATTTAGGCACAATGGGTGGTAATTTTGCTTCTTTCAGATGACCAGCTTTAAGTTGCTTTTATAGAATAACTTTCCCAATCCTATTCTAATTAAGCAAGACTAGAGATAGGCAATCTGTCTGTCTTCAATTAATTTTCAAGATTTCTAAATGAAGGACTTAACATCCTTTTATTAAGGAGATAAAAACAACTGTATATTTCCTTATCAAGCCTCCAGTTTTCCTTCAGTGGTCATTTATATTGTGGCATCATTTTAAAATGCCTTCTTCCAATTTTGCTAAAATGAAGTTAGTAACCACACAAGTACAGGATTTAAAAAGGTAGGTATCCCTGTACTGAAGGAACACATACAATCATAAATGAAAAGAAATAATCCTAGTATAGGTGAGAGTCATTTGGAATATACGGCCTCTTCCTCTCTGCCTTTTCTAAATGTTATAAAAATTATTAAATCTTCCTGAATTATACTCCAAGATGTACTTCTGCTTGTCAAAACCAGGGAGAAATAACTTAATGAAAAGAAAATTAATTTTGTATCAAAATGGGCTGTTTCTCTAAGAATCAAGGTTGAAACTAACCTTTCATTGATTTAAAATTTGCTACAAAACTGGAAGCAAAAAAGAAATTGTGAAAAAAATGGGTAGGGTCCTCCTTGGACTGCTAGTCTTTATAATTTAATTTGTTGAGAATTTAAAATTACATTAATTGTGCTTAAATAACTGACATTATTTGACACTGCAACAACAGAGCAACGGAAATGAGTGACAAACACACAAAAGACTTTTGTTATCTTTGTTTGTCTGCCTGAATAAATCTCAACAAGTAGTTCAAAGATTTAAATTTATAGCATACTTAATCGTCATTAGATGGCCAATCCTATTGACTCTAAACTGCATTTCACTGATATTGAATAGTTTTGGTATCTGCTTCAGTTTGACTCATCAAGAATCTTAATTTTCAAATCACTGAAATTGCGTAAAGAGAGGTCATAAGGAAGGATTGTACACAGTGTTATGCTATACATGTGTTTTTAAAATGTGTATTTTTCTTTCTGTTTCTAAAGCTGTTTGTTTATATTATTTCAATACCACAGTACTATTCAGAAATACAACCTGTCATGGGGACAACTAATAAATATTTTCAATTTACAAAGTAATTAATTATTTTGAGACTTACATTACTTGCATGAACTGATGCATTTTTAGTCGTCATACCATTCATCTGAGAAAAACAAAGTTGATCTTTCCCATTCCCCGACAAGGCAGTGCGCCCTGACCCCCAAATGCCATGGACTGCAGTGTGAACATCCCCTTTAAGACAAAATAAGTTGCCTAAAAATCAGCCAGTTGTAGTTGTGTGTCTGGTTATGCAGTGAGATATATAGACACACTGTTGGATCTTGCTATCAGAATGCCATATTAATGCTCCTTGTGTATCCATTTACCTATAATTGTACAGGAAAAATGTATACTACACTGTCTAGCAGCAAAAGCCTCTTACAGCCAGTGTCTGAGGTGGGGGGAAAAACCAAACTCCAAACCCTTTTCAAGCTCTCTTATTAACTGCTTCCTTTTATGAAAATCTCACAAAATGTGCTTAAGCACTGAAAACTCTAAAATAAAATGAAATATGTGTTCTATTTGCTAAAAACAGTCAATTTGATTTATTTGAAATTATTTGCAAATTTATATTGATTTTTCCCAGCTATTTGTATTGAAAAGAATTAATAAAATTGGATTGTCAACTTTTATTTTCACAATATTATATTTTAAGTTTGAAGGGTTATGATTTTTGTATATGAAGTTATAAAACATTTCTCTAAGGTTGACTCAAATTTGATGTAAAATAGCTGTGTTTTTGTGGGAAAATGGGGAAATTTTAATTTGAAGCCATTTGTTTCTTCTCTTTTTTACCCTTTAAGTTTGTCAGCTAACCAATCATTTATTGAAATAGCACTATGTAATATATACCAAACACCAATGAATACAGCAAATATCATATCCGTTGATACCAAATAAAGGTATTTGTTTACAGTCATTGTAAAGCATTGCAGTCCAACTGAGAAGAGCATCTCTCTAGCAAACCTCAGCATTCCATTGAACTGGTGTCTCTTCACATGCTGTCAATTTTACTGAACTGTAGGCTTAAAATTAAGCAGGCATTTTAAACTGTTCTGAGGGACAGGGATATGTAATTAGTACTTAGCTACAGAAGACCTAAGTCAGGAAGTTTTTCAGACTTGTCCTTCTTTCCGTACCTACTGGTATGGAAAAGATGGAGCCAGTGCAGCATAGTAACAGAAATAAGAACAACAAGTTCAGGATCTGCGAGACAAAGAGATTTGCCTCTATTACAATATGCTGTACTTTGCCATATAAAATTAAAAGTTTCTTTTTTTCCCATATTTTAGAGCAGAAACAGGTTGATGTCAAAAACACCCTTAGAAGTTGAGGGACAGCTATGCATTCAAATGTGTGAGAGACTGATGTTGTTAACCTTCATTATTGACATATCTTTTGTTACATCTGTATAGCCTGACTCTGAGTCCATTTACAACAGTAGCTATATAAACTCAGTAAGAATATTGAATTTACTGGAGCCTTGCAATAGAAAGGAAATCAGAATTTGGCTCATCTGAACTGAACACTGATATTTGGTAGGGGTGTAGTTTCCCTTAGCTGTTGGCTGTTTAATTAATCAGCTGGATGATATTATTTCACACCAGTGTCTGTTTATGATTGTAAGATAAATTAAAAAAAAAATATAAATCAAGATCTTCTCATTCAAGCTAAGTAATAGCATCCCTCACTGATGCAGGTGAAGAATCTTTTGTTTTGTTTGAAGAAAGCTGCTCCACAAAGTCTTGCTGTGAACTTATGGCTAATGAACACATTAGCCTCAGTGTAAAAGGAGAGACGCCTATTAAACCACTCTTACTGGAAACAGTTATCTTTTCAATTTTCTTATATATAATAGCAAATATGAAGGATTGAAATATGGTACCTGCCTTCCTGCAACTCCCATATAGCCTTACATACTAAGAGTCCATCTTACATTTACGGGAGGATTTACGCAGGAAGGCACAATGCGAGGCCAGTAGTATCCACCCTAAAATCTGGAGAGAAAGAGGGACACAAATGTTGTGCTTTTGCTATTAGCAATTTTGCTCCCTCCTTCAATAAACATAGACAAACCATTCATTGTCATTTGTGGGAGAAAAACCAAATTCCATTATTCATAGTGAATCTAAAATGCAGGGGTTAGGCTTTTCAGTTCTTACAAGACTTAGAGATTTTGCTATGATATGCTTACTTTTGAAGGGCCAAAATCTCCTGAAATAAGCAACTTCCAGCATCTGCGAGTGGAGTGGAACTGGGACCTTAACCCTTGATCTTTGTATTGGCATTTGAAAGGATTTCTCTTTGAACAGCACAACTGAAGGCCCAGCTGGATGCTGAGCAATCATTTCCTTCTGATGATGTAAATAAATAAGTAAAATGTAACACTGGGATGAAAAAAATACTAGCTGGTCCCAGTAGTTCCTGACTATCTTGTTATTTAATTTGTTGTACACTTAGGACGTGCTAGAGTGCCTGATGTCTTTGCCATGCTTTAAAAAAGGACATAATAGTCAAGAGCACTAGTGCCTTCTTTTGAGTGTAGCAGTGGGCTATTAAGCCGATAGGATCAGTAAACTTCCCAAAGCCTGCAGGATGAATTGATGTTTTTCAAAGACTTGTTTAGGAAAACAAGGGAAGCAAATGTTCATAGTCTTTTAAGCAGGGGGAAAAGAGAGAACGAGAAGAGAAAACTCTCAACAAGGGATTATTCCTTTGTCGATTCCATTCTGACAAGAAAAGAGAATGTGCACTGATGATATTTTGCTTTTATTTAAATGCTTATTTGTGCTACTCCATGTGAGTGGAGGGAAGAAAATTTGTCATGTCAGTAGGATGCAACAAGCAATGGGAGATTTAAACAGATCAGTTACAGGTAGAGGCTAGTTTACAGCTTCAGTTCATATACTTAGACCTTTGGATACTGAAAGGTAGAAACATAGAGTGATTGATTGTCACTGATGAGCGTAGTGATGAAAAAGAACAAGTCACTGGTAGGCTGAGATTTTTCTTTGTTTTGCTTAATATGAACAAATCCTAATTTAATAATGTTAGCTTGTTGATGTTGTATATAACTGACTGTTAAGAGGTATTTCTTCCATGGTGTTTTGGTTTGAGAACTCTTGGGTTTGTTCCCTTTAGCCAGAGAGATAAAGGGACCCTGAGCAGAGCAGATAAAATTTATGGCAGAGTCAAGGCCAGTTCTTTATTTCCATGCACACCCAAAAGCTGATGGAAATGTGCATGAGATGAGTTCAAATCCTTAGCATAGGTGTCTACATTAATTTCCAAAAGGTTTTCTATTAGCATAGTTTGGTAAAAATTAATCTCTAATCTTTTATAACTTCTTTTATAATGAATAACATGTGGCTCCGTGGATGGTGTCAACGACACAACTTTGGGTTTTTTAACAATGGAATGACCTTTGCGGCATCAGGCCTGCTGGCATCAGATGGGGGCTGGCTCACTCAAAGAGGGAGAAGGGGTTTTGCCCAAAAATTGGCAGGGCTCGTTAACAGGGCTTTAAACTAAATTCGACGGGGGAAGGGGGTATTATCAGGGTTGCCCATGAACAGCCAAGGGATGTTACATCAAGGAAAGGGGAACAGGGCGCTGGTGAGGGCCTGCAGCCATTAGCTCCAAGATGTGCCAGCTACGCTGCAGTATGCCCAAACCTTCACGTAGATGAGCTAGGAGCTCCTGGACCAACAGGAGTCAATTGGGAGGCACTGTTAGTACAGGACAAAGGAATTACAGCTGCTCCAACCAAATCGGCCGCAACGAAGACACGGCTGAAGTGCCTCTTCACAAATGCGCGGAGCATGGGGAACAAGCAGGAGGAATTAGAGATGTGTACACGCCTCCAAGGCTACGATCTCATTGGCATCGTAGAAACTTGGTGGGACGACTCCTATGACTGGAGCATCGGCATGAAAGGGTACAGGCTCTTCAGGAGAGACAGGCAAGGGAAACGAGGAGGCGGTGTTGCCTTATATGTTGATGAGCAGCTGGAATGTATGGAGCTCAACCTGGGGGAGGATACCGAGCCAACTGAGAGCCTATGGGTCAAGATTACAGGGAAATCGGGAGCAGGGGACGTTACAGTGGGGGTATGCTACAGGCCACCCGACCAGGAAGACCAAGTGGATGAAGCCCTCTATAGACAGATAAGGGCGGCATCACGTTCACAGACCTTGGTTCTCATGGGTGACTTCAACCACCCTGACATCAGTTGGAAGGATAACACAGCCAGGCACAGGCAATCCAGGAGGTTCCTGGACTGCATTGAGGACAACTTCCTTCTCCAAGTGGTTGAGGAGCCGACGAGGAGAGGAGCCGTGCTGGACCTTGTTCTTACCAACAAGGAGGGGCTGGTTGACAGGGTCAAACTCAAGGGTAGCCTGGGCTGCAGTGACCACGAAATGGTTGAGTTTGAAATCCTCAAGGCAACGAAGAAGGTGCGCAGCAGGCTGATGACCCTGGACTTCAGGAGAGCCGACTTTGGCCTCTTGAAGAATCTGCTTGGTATGGTGCTGTGGGATGAAGCGCTGGAAGGAAGAGGGGTCCAAGAAAGTTGGTTAATATTCAAGGACCACCTCCTCCAAGCACAGCAGCAATGCATTCCTACAAAGAGGAAGGCAGGCAGAAAAGCCAGGAGGCCTGCGTGGATGAATAAGGAGCTCCTGGAAGTGACCAAAAGAAAAAAGGAGGCCTACAGGGAGTGGAGACAGGGCCGGGTAGCCTGGGAGGATTACAGAGGAATCGTTCGAGCAGCTAGAGAGCGGGTTAGACAAGCTAAAGCCCAGCTAGAACTAAATCTGGCCAGGGACATTAAGACAAACAAAAAATCCTTCTATAGGTATATCAGCGAGAAAAGAAAGACTAGGGAAAATGTAGGCCCTCTCCGGAAGGATACGCAAGAACTGGTCACCCAGGACAGCGACAGAGCTGAGGTACTCAATGACTTTTTTGCCTCAGTCTTCACTGACAAGGACAGCAGCCGCACTGCCCAAGACGCAGATTGCAAAGGAAAGGATTGGGAAAACGGAGCACCGCTTACTGTAGATGAAGATCAAGTGAGAGACCACCTGAGGAACCTGAAGGTGCACAAGTCCATGGGACCTGATGAGATACATCCGCAGGTCCTGAGGGAACTGGCAGATCAAGTCGCGAAGCCACTAGCCATCATATTTGAGAAGTCATGGCAGTCTGGCGAGGTTCCTGCCGACTGGAAAAGGGGAAACATAACCCCTATTTTCAAAAAGGGAAACAAGGAAGACCCGGGGAACTACAGGCCAGTCAGTCTCACCTCTGTGCCTGGCAAGATCATGGAGCAGATCCTCCTGGAAACTCTGCTGAGGCACACAGAAAACAAGGAGGTGATTGGTGAGAGCCAGCATGGCTTCACCAAGGGCAAGTCATGCCTGACAAATTTGGTGGCCTTCTACGAAGGGGTTACAGCGGCAGTGGACAAGGGAAGATCTGCTGATGTCATCTACCTGGACTTGTGCAAAGCGTTTGACACTGTCCCACACGATATCCTGGTCTCTAAATTGAAGAGACATGGATTCGATAAATGGACCACAAGGTGGATAAAGAACTGGCTGGATGGTCGCACTCAAAGGGTTGCGGTCAACGGCTCGGTGTCCAAGTGGAGAGCAGTGACGAGTGGCGTTCCTCAGGGGTCAGTACTGGGACCCGTACTGTTCAACATCTTTGTTAGCGACATGGACAGTGGGGTAGAGTGCACCCTCAGCAAGTTTGCTGATGATACCAAGCTGTTTGGCGAGGCAGACACGCTGGAGGGGAGGGATACCATCCAGAGGGACCTGGACAGGCTGGAGAGGTGGGCCCAAGCCAACCTCATGCAGTTCAACAAGGCCAAGTGCAAGGTCCTACATCTGGGTCGGGGCAATCCCAAGCACAAATACAGGCTCGGCGGAGAATGGCTGGAGAGCAGCCCTGTGGAGAAGGACCTGGGGGTGATGATTGATGAGAAGCTCGACATGAGCCAGCAATGTGCGATCGCAGCCCAGAAGGCCAACCGTATCCTGGGCTGCATCAAAAGAAGTGTGGCCAGCAGGTCAAGGGAGGTGATTCTGCCCCTCTACTCCGCTCTCGTGAGACCCCACCTGGAGTACTGCATCCAGCTGTGGAGTCCCCAACATAAGAAGGACATGGACCTGCTGGAGAGTGTCCAGAGGAGAGCCACGAGGATGATCAGAGGGCTGGAGCACCTCTCCTATGAGGAGAGGCTGAGAGAGTTGGGGCTGTTCAGCCTGGAGAAGAGAAGGCTCCGGGGAGATCTTATTGCGGCCTTCCAGTACCTAAAGGGGGCCTACAGGAGAGCTGGGGAAGGACTTTTTACTAGGGCATGTAGTGATAGGACGAGGGGGAACGGCTTTAAGCTGGAAGAGGGCAGGTTTAGATTAAACATTAGGAAGAAGTTTTTCACTTTAAGGGTGGTGAGGCACTGGAACAGGTTGCCCAGAGAGGTTGTTGAAGCCCCATCCCTGGAGGTGTTCAAGGCCAGGCTGGACGTGGCCTTGGGCAACCTGGTCTAGTGAGAGGTATCCCTGCCTGTGGCAGGGGGGTTGGAACTCAATGATCTTCAAGGTCCCTTCCAACCTAAACCATTCTATGATTCTATGATTCTATGAATTCTTTTCTCTCTTGAGAAGGGGTGTTTTCTGTCTTATCAGAAAGATAAGCAAAATGGAGGTGTAGTTAAGAACTAGCACTGACATGAGAAGAAATGAGCAGAAATTGGCTGTGACTGGTCAGTTTTAACATGAGAAGACTCTGATCATCAGAACAACCTTTCCCCATGGGGAAAACAGGCTAATACATATTTTTATATGAATCTTGACTGATTTATGTAAGAGATTTTGCAATAATACCAGGAAACTGAACTTGAAGACTGAGGGTGGCATTTCTAGGTCAGTTTTCCAAATTTCTTTGGCTCCCACTTTATTTTCAGTCTCCACAAACACCTCTGTAGATCAATTTTATCAGCGGAAATGTCCACAGAAGCAAATACTGGGCTTCAACCCTTGCATTTTTTATGAAAATAATTGTGGACTACTAATTTAAGGATCAGAGAATGTGCCTGGCATTGCATAAGATCTATATTTAAAAAAAAAAAGTCAGCATAACTCTTGGACAAGACACAAGGTTGGCTGGACTTTGGGTTTCATCCACTGTGAGAGTTTCTGTGTAATCAAAGGTATTTGTCACATACCCTTTTCACAGGAGCAATGCCAGCTCACAAAACTGTTGTCCATCTCTTCCTGACTCAGGCTTGCCCCTCCGTTGTATTGGTGTGACAGTTTATGAAAGTGTGTTGTGGGGGAGAAGGCAGCATACTTGGATACAAACCTTGTCAGATTAAAAATAATCCTGATAAAAGAGAGCATGAGAGATATTTTAATTGGAGGTCCGCGACCGAGTTGGTTTGCTGTTGTGTCCCAGCAGAGAGGTGGCACAGGGCTGGGAGGACATGGTGGCAGCAGTCTCTATGGGAGCCTGATAAACAATGCAGAGACATTTTGTTTGCGATTTATTTATCTTAATCACTTGGGTTTGCAACAGAAGTGATTCTAGGGCTTAGTCTGTAGTGTGTCAGTGCTTTTGAATGCCTGTTAATCTTCACTGAGACCTCTTAGGAGTCTTTGCGCTTCTGTACCCCATATAGAAATATTTGTCATTGGCCTGATTCAGCTCTCTGAGATGTATGGAAAGACTTCTGGTTAAAAAGAGAACTTGTAGCAGCGTTTATGTTCTGGAGACTTTCTCATGGGACTGTAATGTTCAGTGCTTGATTATCTACTGTGTTAAGTCTTGTGTTGCTATTTATTTATGCTGGTGCTAGTTCATAAAACTGTGCTGTTCTGATTTGGAAGCATTTTACACCCACTCAGCACAGGTAGAAGTGTCTGCGCTAAGGGCAGAGCAATGGGAGAAGTGGGTTTAACTTGTGCAAGGACATTTGTACAAGTCAGGATGCTTAGAAACAGAGAAGAATCCTGTAGCAGCCTTAAATGAAAGGATATTCACTTATTCTGTTCAAGTATGTACTGTAGATATTTACAGATATAAATGTTAACAGATGTTTAGTCTTCCTCTTGAAGGAAAGTTTTCCTAACAAAGTGTTTACTCGCACAAGTGAATGTAAAAAGGAAATAACTCTGTATACATTTTTTTTTTCCTTGCCCTATCTATGCTGCCAATAGAGAATTGCCAGAACCACATAGTTGAATTAAAGTTGAGACTGTGCAGCAGAAGACTTAAGATGTATTAGATTTAGGGCTAAATTCTGACACGTTTTCTCCAGTAGAATAAATTGTTGTTTACTCTGTAACTGAAAAAACAGGATCTACAAAAAAATGTACAACTTCCAGAAATTCCCAGCAATTGCTAATGTTTATCCTTCTGCACTCAACTCTGTGTATAACTCAAATTCCATCTAAAAATTCCCTTCTTTCTAGTTTTGTTCAGAAAGGAGGATTTCACAGAATTGTAACTGCATTTGAATCCAAGAGATTTTTTTGCTGTAAAACTCCGAAGAGCCTATTATGCTACTGCCCTGTCTGAAGTAATGTAAAGTGAAGCTGTTCCAGTATGAGTAATGATGTGTCAGACTAATTGTTTTGACTAGCTGGGCATCCTCTGAGCTCACTGGATCATGAATGCAGCAGCTACATTAGGTTTCATGCCACTGCGCTCTGAATGTGGTGTTTGCTTCTAACTGTTGCTTTTATACCATTTTACTTTGCACCTATTGTGTTACAGTTTTGCTGCTCAGTGTTTGTCAACATCATATTTCAAAATACCGTGGAAGTGCTGAGTGTTATACAATCAGTGCCTAATGTTTAAAGAACACTATTTTGTATGGGACAACCTGCTGTTAGTTTGAATATCAAGTATCCCATTTACATTTTGGTGGATAGTTTAGAAATTTGATGTTTGCCAAATGTTTGTTGAAGAACACTTCATGTGCTGGATTAGTTCACTGTTGTGGCCTCCTTCACAATGAGCAGCCATCTAATAAAATTTTGTATGCACAAATTTACATGACTGCATTGCGCTATCTTGTAGGTGACAGTTCCAACATGCAGTAACTGAATCTTTAGATTCCTCTTTGTTTTTATCAGATGGGCAGAAGATCTTTCAGAAAAGGAAACCGAAAGAAAATATTTGCCTCCAGCTGTTAAAACAATATTCATAAATCGGCTGTAGCAAATAGACTGGAAAATAGTTGGCTTGATCATGTGTGTGTTAAACTATTTTATGACAGTCCATAGCAAATTATTTTAAAAAGTCACTTGGCATATGCCACAAGTAAAACTTTATAATGTTGTGCACAGTAGTAAAAATAATATAATAAATCTCCTTAAGAAGCTGTTGCCAGAAAGCTTGCCTTGCCTTGCAGTGTAACGTGTGGATTCCACCAGAGGAGTCCAGTAATCTGTGCAAAACCTGTGATTTGTGGAAACACTATTCACATCCTGTTTACTCTGCAAATATCTCCTCATCTGTGAGTTTTGGTAACACAGCCCAGAACACCTTGCTGACTGGAACCCCCCACCCTGCATAAAACATAATAAACAGAGTTGGTAGTGGCAAGGTTCGGTACAAAATAAGGAGCTTTAATTAATTTTAAATGGTGCTTTTCAGAGTGTCAAAAGCTCAGCCCACTGAAGTGGAAAAGGGGGTTAGAGTGGCTAGACCCTGGCAACACAGCTAATCTAGGCACTTCTGAGCAAGCTCATTTCAAATGCTTACATCAGTACATCGGCATTTTGAGGTAGAGCTGCCTGGGGACAGCCAAGGGAACAAGCCACATTACAGACAGACCTGCTACTGCAGGGCTGCGAAGTTAAGGGTCTGCGGCAGCTTCTGTGACAAGAGTGCATTGTCATAGCGCGGGGCCTGTGCTGCTGGGATGGTGCAGGATTGTTTGTGCTCTCGGCGTTTGGAAGTAACCCAGACAAACTGGGGGACTGATGCTTGGCGCACACAAAACCCTCTGAGATGGAGGCTGTAGAAATACTTACATGGATTAGATACAATACCGTGGCCCACGCTTTCAGTCATTGTAAATCAGGGCAGCACCACTGCGGCAAACTGTTGTGCTGCTGGCCCAGAACATTCAGATAGTGTTTTTAAAATCAGTGGTTACACATTTACTTTTAAACAGTGAGGCACTGTGCCCATGCAAGTATTCAGTTTTAATATGCCAGTGCATAAAGCAAAATTTTTGAGTAGTTCCTTTTTGATTGTTTAATAGACAAACTGATTTTTTTTTTAACTTACTGTATAGAGAATTTGTTCGTCTGGGCATCGTTCTGGGACCTGTTTTCTAAAGGCTAATAGTTATAAACACAAATACCATTAACTAAGCTATCAAATATTTTAAGGTTTTTGTTGTTTTATATTTTCTATTATCATTTTAACAGTAGCCAAGATACACTTGTCTACCCAGTCTTGTTTCTCTTTGAATCAGTGGCAGAACTCCCATTGGCTTCTACCTCAGCACATACGGTGAATCAGTACTTAAAGTATGTTAAACTTAGACAGAAAAGTCTAGAATATGAGCCTGGTGCTGAAATGGGTGTGCAAGACTTCAGCTAAAAAACCCTCTCAGACTTTTAAGGCCTCTGATAATGCCCCTTAAAATTAAGCTGGCACTTCATAGTAAGTTCTTATTCATTCATTATTTACAAAGTGGGAGAAAAACCCCTCAGTACTGTTTGATGAGTACCAGTCAGATGACCCACAGACAACAGAAGCTTGCAAAGTTTTAATAAGCTAGATAATTCCTTTTTATAAACGTAATTGCTTGTCTCAGCCACTGGAGCATAGCAGTTTCAAACTCTTGTCTTCTGAACTTCTGCACAAAGTGACTTTCTACATTCATGTCCCATTTTGTATTTCAAGTTTGATCTATTGAAGAGGCTTAATGTTTTGGCCTTGTTTCTACAAAGCATGTAAGCCTAAAATGGGACTACTCAGATTCCTAAGAAGTCTATACCTCAGTGCTACCCTGAGTGGATCCACCATCTGTGCTCGGCTTCTTGAGCTATGAAGCTCTATCATTGTTTGCCCTGAACATCTGTGTTGTTGCAGCATTTACCCATTCAGTTCAGGATGCTCTCATGACAAGTTGTTCTCCCTGTAAAGGCACTTCCTTGCATTGTCTCCATAGGGTGGCACGTGTAAGTCCAAAGTCTGCCTAGTGTCTGTACGAGCTATAACAAGTTCTCTAGACCTGCTATTCACATATTATTTATTTGCTGACTTCCCCCTCCCAAACCCCCCAAAAAACCAACCAAAAAACCCCGAGCCCCCCAAAACCTCAGAGTTTCCACAAGAGGGCAATTCATCATTCCACTGACAAGGATGCTCCTGAGTATGTATCTCCTACATGCATCAGGCTGATGGCAGATTGTGAAGAGATGCCTTTTGCCACCAAGCTTCTTTCTGTTAATGGTGAATATGCAGTCCCAAAGGAACCTCTACCAAGTCCTAAGTAGTCGTCCCCAGCATCTGTGTTGGTGACACGTTTGCTAGCTCATCTGGTAATATGTCATCTGTGGAGTGTAGAAGTTGAATCTAGGCAGTCCTTTTGAAGCTGCAGTAGCTCCTGAGGTCCTACCAGGGAATGTAGTTACGAGGATCCATGAAGCAGCCTCCCCAGTGGCCCTGTGCCCTGCCTTGACCGAATCCTGCATTGCATACTCTGTGCGGATCTGCCTGCTGCACAGCAACCTGGGGCCACTTCCCCTCCAGATAACACCCTACTCCCGTTCCTCCTTTGTACTTTCCTATAGAAACACTTGTTCTCCCAGTCACATAGAAAGGGTGCAGGAACTCTCTCTCTTCTGCCTGTAGCAATCTCCGGTCATTTAGGGATTTTGTCTGGGTGATGCGTTGCCAGCCTCTCCGTGACCATATACATATTGTGTATGTGTGAGGTGACAGCAAATTTGGTTATGTGTAATTAAAGGAACAGTTTTATCCTAATATACTTTGTTTCCTCTTCATCTCTTCCAGATTAAATTGTTTCCCGAATAATAGACAGAAAGCTTTACCTTAGAGATTTGTTTTAACTGAAAGCTGTCAAGGGGGACCAGATATGTGGGGAGATGGATTTTGACATAAAGAATAAACATCCCCTGAGAAATATGTTGGCTCAAGTTTTTGTTTATTCATAATTTATCTTGAAAATACAACAGTTTTGCTTCTGTGGTAAGATGCCTTTACGGGAAACTTCATCTCTTCATGGCTATAGTCTGGCACTGTACCATGGCTTGTCTTTCTTTTGTAATTAAATGTTTTGAGCCTAGTCCTGAACATGTCAGATGAAATTTCATTGACTTAGGGTAACTCTTTGTCTAAGGAGATCAAGATTAGGCTGTACATTAAATACATTTAATCTGCATTCTAGATCCATATACACAAAAATAGACCATTGTTACAGTTCCTCTGAGTGTCGGTGCTGTGAAAGCGTAACAGGAATTATACACAAACCCAGGCTGAATGAAATCGGTACTATGTAGCCACAGTATGGAATGTGTATTATTTTCAGTGTTCACTCACATCACATAGTGGCAGAGCAGTCACTAGGAACTATAGCAGGCTTTGGAAACCTATTGCTTGCATGAAAACATGTTAAATCAGAAAATGTCCACCGGCCTATTGGATCACGTCAGCTGTTGCTGGTAACAGAAATTGCCTCCCATCTTTGTTTTCAAATCTATACTTAGTTTCTCTAATGTACCTAATGTAATGACATTAAAAAGAAAACATTGCTTATGTATTTTGCTTTTTCTTTTCTCCATGTGTTTGCCCTGGGCTGGGAAGATTTTGACCACGAGCACATCCCAGTCTTCTAATGAGTGCCAGAGAAAGGCTCTCATAAATGTCTTTTATCCTTGGGATTAGTTTCTTCTCAAATTTTATGCAATGATTTGACTTGCTATTTATTTTATCCAGCGTGGCTTGTTCATCAGGGGTGGTTCTGCATTGGGGCAGCCAGTGCACTATTCCACTCACATAATTGAGATAATTAAATCACAGTGAGATAATTTTATCTTCATTTTAATTCTGTGCATCACTCATGATCTTAATTTAACAACACGTGCAGATGAAAGATTTCTGACTCGAGGTATCTGTGGTGATATAAGGAATAGGAACCATTTCAGGATGTATTCTTCAGTTGCTTGCATAGCTGAGATGTTCTGCAGAAGGCTGGCAATAGCAAAGCTGATACCTGGGAGCACTGTGCTCTAAGTCCCTCAATGGTCTGAACTAAAGGTCAAGCCCTTTTAGCTCAGGGATGTAGCTGACTATCACAGCTGGTTCTGCCACAGGAGGGTGACAGAGTTGTACTGGGTTGATGCAGGCAACTGGTTTTTGTATTTTGAAGTAATATGAATGCAATTTTTTGTGTGTGTGTGTAACTTTTCATAGTATTTAGATATATTATCATGTTCTAAAAGGGTGAAAGAAAAGCGAAGAGAAATGGGGGTGTTCAGACAGTGACACATCAGCATCTCTAGATGTCTTATAATTTCAATCTATACATTAATTATGGTAAGAGCAGCAATTTTATGCACGAGTCCAAATCTTATGCAACAGAATGTATTTTGTCATTAACTGAATGGACAATTTTGTCACTGAGCAATTTTTGCTAAAAATAAATAAATCAATTTTGTAACTAAATGCATTTATTTAGAAACAAGGGACGTCTGTCTGATTGGGAGGGAGTGGGTGTTTTGAGAAAGAGGTGGCTTGTGAGTCAGAACTCCTTAGATCTATTCTCAGTTCTGCTTCTGATTCATTATTGGTTGGATCCCAAATCAGTGGAAATTGGGCCAAACTTTCTGTGACCTAAAAAGAATCACATCATAGTAAAAGTCATGTTTTATGCAAAGATTTTCTTAACCTGTCTTGCTTACTAAAACACAAGAATTCTGACGTGAGAAATATGATGTACTACTTCTCCAGTCCTTTCCCTTTGAATGCCTGATGCTAGGCGTGCTGTTTCCCTTTTATAGTTGTTCAGTTTTACTTCCTATCAATCAATCAACACAGAAGTTTTTCTAAAATCTGGAACTCTAAATATGCCATGAATAGCAACACATATGTATATATAGATCGTATGCCCAGAATGACTTTTCCTTTTTATTTTTAAGGGAGCAACTCTGAAGCTGATGATGTCCTTTTTTGTATTAAAATCCTGATTGCATTTTTATTAAAAGTAAAAGAAATAATTATCTTTTTTATATTTAAGAGCTTTTTAGACAACTAAAAGATTTGATGGGTAGTGAATGGAAGTAATAATTCTGTATACTCATGCTGTCTCTTACCCACTTTGACTGTAACCATGTTCACTGCCTTTCATTTAGGATCACAGAAAACAGAAGAGCTTCCCCAGTTTATCAAATCCAGTCCCCAGTGTTCACTGGAAAGCATACAATTAAATAACAGATAAGAGAAATCCAGAGTCTATTATCACAGTCCCCAAGATGCTTTCCAAACCAAACTTCTGACCTGTAGTGAAAACCCAAAGCCAAAACTACACTGTGTTACAGAAAAATAATAATTAAAAAAAAAAAAAAAAAAAAAAAAATGGTGCTAATGTCTTAGTTCCTTGCACTAGGAGAGAATAAAGCTTTCAGATAAAGCGCTTGGCAAATTTACCTTTTTGGGTGCTCTGCCCAGAGCTGGAAGAATGTGAGATAACTATAGGGCAATCCTATTTCCAGAGTGCACCTTCCAGAGCCTGCCTTCTGACAGCAAAGCATACTGAACATTTACCTTTCTTTCTTGAAAATACTTCCAGTGGGTGGGGGGAGGGTAATTTAATGTGGTACGCATCCCATTATTGCAAATGGGATTTTGTGTGTGTGTGTATTTCAATTTAGACTCAACAATATGGAAGCAATTCTCAAAGGGCACCATGTTCTTGTTGCATGTATAGTATAATGCTACTAAACATTAGAATAACTGAATCAATAGAATGTATAAATAGATATCTCCTTTACCCATCTGCACAGCTACAATGTGTTTAATGTATTAATTAAAACTTTCAGCGAAAAGAAAAATGAAGCTTGAACACTAATCTGAAAACATTCTTTTTTAACATGTCAGGAGTGTACTGTACAAAACTGCTTCCTTAACAACTTAATAAGTAAGTGAGAAATGTTGCAGCAGGTAGTGGGTCTTCAGTGATAACAGCTATTGCAAATGATTGATTTAAAAAAAGACTTAGTTTAAATCTGTTAACTTGTGAAGACTTAGTTGTTGCTGAGTAAAGGGTAAGGATCTGGTTGGTACCTGCTCTAGGTTAAGGGAGAGAGAGAAAGGCTAGAAGTCCTACTTAGCTCTAACACAATATCAGACATCTGTTCTCCCAACAAGGAAATTTGCAGATAGTAATGGGGACTACACATCTAAATCCTATCTATGTTCATGTGAGCATACATTTCATAAGCTGCATTTGAGCTACATTTAATTAGAACCAGAGCAGTCTAAATGTATTTTGAAGCATTCCAATACGCTGACACTTTTTTAATTGCATTTCCCATGAAATGCTATGCAGTGAGCAAAATTCTCCTTCTCACCAGTGTGAAAATGAATACACTTCTCTGGTACTCCTGTTATTGATGTAACTGCATACAATTTGTCTCAGCATAGATCTGCAAAACAATTTACCCCTGCACCAGAACTTACTTTCTGTCCTGTAGGAGTTAGCGTTCAGAGATGATAGGTTGCACCAGCAGCATTGTCTGCCATTAAATAAACTCCTTGTTTCATATGTCTACAACTCCTTGGAGAATTAATTTGACACACAGAGTGCAAGTATGTTACTAGCTTTTGAGGCTTTTCTGTGTGGCTGTGGAGCTCTAGCAACGTATACCTTATATTTCCTAGCTGGGAACCGTTTTTCTCAATGGAGTTTCTAAGATGTGATTACTTCCAATTGCGAGTCCCGTTTCTGGAACTGAACTTCTCCTCAGCTAAGAACATCAAATGAGGATGTAACAACCAATAAATGGCATAGCGTACTATTGTAACAGGTAGTGCAAAACATATGAGGTGTCAGGTAACCCTAATGTTATTAGTTAGGACGTGGGCTGGACTGTAGGAGACAGCTCTATATTCCATGACGGTTGGATAGACCAGGATAGGGTGAATAGGGATGAGGTGACTCTACCACTGCAGTGCTGTGAAGGTTATGCCCAACAGTCTGCTCTGCTCTTCAGCCTGGACTACAGAATGACGGTCCCTCATGAGAAAATCATTTGAAAGGTCCTCCATACATTGTAGTGAGGCCACATTGCTGGCACATAGGGGACCAGTTGAGGACAGAGGGACAGAGAGAAACCTCACACTCTGAAATCCCACTGCATCATTCTTGCCCTGTAAACCAACATGGTTTCATGTTATCATTGTCCTATTTTTTTTTAATTCACCAGGCAATACTCAAATGATACTGCACATCACAACTGAGGTCTCTAGTCTGAGGTAGTCATTGTCTGGACAGTCTGTGCCTAACACACTGTTACCCTGGGTTGTGACAGCGACAAGTTAAAGCTGAATGTCTCTCACCAGGGATAGTCAGGACTGCCAGATAATATACAGAGAATCTGTGTGTCCCTCCCTGCAATGTGAAAGCTTTATGAAAAATCAGGAAATCTCAAAAACAAAACCTCTACGCATAAGGAACTCTCAGTTGTCTGGGTTTTGTTGAACAACAATTCACATTTTCTTCAAACACAAGGACTATGAACTTCTTTAAAAAATAATGAGCTAAGGTTCTCCTGTAACTAAATAACTTGAGGAGTTGAGGATTTTTGAGGATGTCTAAACAACACGAGACTGCAATCAGTACAAAAGATGAGGCAATTCGGGTACTGTATAGGCTAACAAGGTTTGATCTACTCCTGCTGTTGGTGCATTGCCATTAACTTTAGTGAGACTGTGCTCAGCACTAGTAGACATTTAAATAGTGATTTACGACAAATAACTATGAATTTTCATATCCACCAACAGGCTGTAAAGGAAATTATCTGAAATCTTGCAAACAAGAAGCAGAACATTGTGTTTAAACTATTTCTATGGTACTCACATCGAACCTTCAGTGAATTACCCAGCTAACTGCATTTTGCTCAACAGCAATCTTTGAAATTGATTTATGTTATGTATTATAGATGTATATACCTGGTAATGTTTCTTCTTTCCCCATCTGATTTATGTTATTTTAGCATGATATTTTTTTAGTTACTGAAATAATTCTGCATTTTTTTCGTAGAACCCTTTAACAAACATTTGTTATAGCTAACAACATGTTTTTTTGCCACAGCACATTAAAGATTCAGGGCTAAACCTTAAACTGGTGTAAGCTGATCTGGCTTCCAGTGAAGTCAATCCTTTAACTTTGTGAAGACTTTCAGCCGTAGCCAAGAGAAGAATAAGAAAGTCAATGTAGCCCTTGTACCCATCTTATTGATCAGACCTGTAATTGCACCAGGAAACGGAATGTTTTAAAAATTCTTTTGTTTGGGCTAGAACAGCTTATGAAAAATGTATTTATGGCTATACTATACTTTGTAGAGTGAGTCTGTGTGTATGGTTGGGGGGTGGGTGCAGAGCTAAGCAAAAACATTAATTTTAAAAGCGTACTTTAATTGAAACTAAGTAAACTAAAGTGGAAAATTATTTATGCAAACAAACTTTGTATCCTATAAAGATGTGGGTACATAAAGCACACAAGACCATTGCTTATTAGATTATTTCAGGCCTTCACAAGCTGTTTGCTTACTCCAATAGCAACTTGTTGATAATAAGAAGCCTTTTGTGAGAAACGGCCCGAAAAACAATGGAAAGCATCAGATTTAGTAAAGTGTCTAAGGAGAGTCTTAAAATGACACCCACACTACGAAGGGAAGACCAAATTTGCTTTTTCTGAGGGGAATTTGTGTTTGTCAGGAAGGGCTCCTGGCGGCTTTGTTTCCAGGCCTTGATGTGTGACCAGGAGCCTCCAGGCCTCCTGTCACCCCTGGCCTTGTTCTGCCACCGCGCTGCCCACCCATACCGACACCGCAGGGGGAAGGGTTTCAGAGGAGCCAGAATCAAAAGCGGAGGGAAGAAAAAAAGTGCTTTTCAGGGTCTGATGTGTGGGAATCAAATGAGAGGCCTAGCTCAAATCCGGTCGCCAGGCAACCATAGTGATATGCTGAGGGAATATCATTAAAGTTGGAAACTAAGCAGTCGCTCTGAATTAGCAAACCTGACCGCCGTGTGGATGATGCGCCAGAGCCACCTCAGCCCCCGAGCTCCGTTTCTGCACGTAGAGGGGGAAAAAAAGCAGCTGATTTGTGGAGTTTTTCATAAAAAAGACAATGGTTGTCCAGACATGGAATTGGTGGTGAAATATGGTAACTGCCAAGCTTGCAGCTGGCCCTCTGACACAAGATTAATAAATTGCCGTTTCCTAGCCGACCACAACCTAGTGGGAACTATCCGGCATTTTTCCATGGATTGTGGGTAACAGCCTTCCTGCAAGCTGGCCTACTTTACTGCTCTGCTTTCTGCAGATCGGCCAAAGTGCAGTAAACATCTGTGGCTGCAATGAGGTCAGCGGAGACAGTGTCCGGCAGCCGCCACCTGAGCTGGCCTTGCCTGTCCCTGTGCACTAAACCCAGGGTTGGTTTAAACCGTGGCGCTGTCCGGCGGGGAGGTGGCTGTGACCATGGGTTAAGCACTTCAGAAAGTTTTGCCGCAACTGGAGCGGGAAGGGGGCGTCGGGGGACAGGGTTCGGAAATGACAATGTGACAAGAGAGCGGGAGCAAACCTATTGAATTAGATTTAGGCTGCGCTGAATATTATCATTGACAGGAACAAGCAAAGCTTATCTGCTCTTTCCTTCTTGAAAGGTTGAATGAAATTGAATTGCCAGCCTCTGTATTTTACCACCGTTTGGCTGAAATGGCTCAGAGGCATACATGATCGCTTAAAAGGAAGCCAGGTTGAGTCAAACTGCAAAGCGTATGCATGCGTTTCTGACAGCAACATCTCAAACACAGTGTGACATGGCATAACATTTAGAGGTAATTTGATTACAGGCACTGTGTAATGCAAATCAGACTTTCCCAAACATGTTAATTTTTTATCACAATAGCTCACCAACACAGTCAAGTTTGGTTTATTTTAAGGTATCTTCAAGCTACATTTTCTATTATATTAAAGCATTGTAATATAATTGTGTGCATTTGCCCATAAATTATAAGGAGCTAAAAGATCAGTGAATCCCCTGGCTCCTGTCTTTCTAGGTTTAATTTTAAATGATGATATGATGAAAATCTTTCTTTATAATGCATAGACATTAGAAGAGAATCCTTTAAATGTTTTTTTTAGGCATAGAAATTTGGAAAGAACAAGTTGCCACTCAAGTTCACATATTATTCCTGGTAGGAAGAAAAGAGAATGCATTTGAAAATGTCTTTAAGCTTCTCTGTGGTCAATTAATTCATTTAGGGCTACATGCAGCTGAGTTGCAATTAATTTTAGGTATTAATTTTGTTCATATGTAGGTAGGACCTGTCAGAGTAACCCTGAATGTGAAAGTGCAAGATTTATGCTTTCTGGTTTTGGATTTTCTTCTGTCCATCTGTGCAACATTGGTGAAATGGGTTCCTTCTTTCTTATCTCAGTTTCCACAGTTTTACACAGTACTTTCAGATTCAAAAATGAAAAAGATCACAAAGAAGCTAAATTTGAATGACAATGTCAGCCTGGGGAGAATATTCTTAAATTTTGAGCTTCTGTTTTTAGAAATTGCTTTGTGGAGCAATATTATTCTGATGATTCAGAGCTAATGAAACTTTAAGTGGTGACAGACTCCTGCTGGTAGGATCTATCTCCCAAGCTGGAGCACAGCATAGCCCCTCACATCCGATGTCTGTCAGATACCAAGCAAAAGACTCAGGATTGGCGGGTGGTTGCCATCAATGTGCTATATAATTCGCGCTGGAAATCAGTCTGATTTGAGGCAGCATTGAAGTGCCTTACTTGGTGGAATAGGAGAAACTGATGACAAGTGGAGAGATGGTCTGGCATGGTTAGCTGAAGTTTGATCAACCCAGTGAGTGCAGAATGCAAACCCAGATTTGAAGTGAAGCAGAGCTGAGCACAACCAGGGAGAAGCCCAGATGATGGGAACCTCAGGTGAGGGCACAGTTTGAATATGTAGTTATTTGCCTTTGCTAAAAAGGCAAGGTTTGGGGGATAAGCGGTATCTTGTCTTGCATCTGTGCTGCAGCTGGAAAAAATGTTCTAGCATCAACCAGGCATGATTATTCCTTCTCAGCATATGTGCCAAGGACTCGTTTTTAACATGTGTGAAGATGTAAATAAAGGAAATATCCCCCAGACAGTATTAAAAAGGAACCCAAAACATAAACACAAGTGAAATCTTATAAGTGGTAAACATTTCCTGCACATCAACTGATCTACCACTATCTTACACGCATGCTTTTAGTTCCCAAAAAATGTGAAGTAATTCAGGCTGGCTTAGCCCTCTGCTCTGAATGAAAGGAGGAATTAGCTAATTCCAGTTACCTGAGCTGCAAGCTTAGAGCACATGCACAGACAGTTACCATGAATCAGAGGTCGTGCAATAACCTCTTTGTATATGAACATCCCAAGTTTATATGAACTGATCCCACTCAGTCATAATGAGAGAGGACAAGTTGCCTTCGGCTCTGCAGCCACAGAAATATTAGTGCTGTCTTCTGTGTCTTTTTGGGTCAGTGTAGCTTTTGCTTTTTCTCTGGTTCTTCATATAATCTCCAGTGCTTTCAGAACACACACATTTCTCTTGTGAGATTTACCTGGCCTGGAGTGAGGAGAGAAGCTTAACAACATGGGTCCCTTTTATTTATAAGAGCATTCCTCTCACGATCCCTGCATGTCACAGACGTGAGGATTAAATACGACTGTGTCTCTTGTACATATTTCTCTCGTATGTCACAGTGATTCTGGTCCCTGTGGGTGCTTAGAAAACAGGTTTTCCAACAGTCTGAATATTGTAGCCTTTCATTCACTAATATCTGTCACATCTTTATGGCTACAAAAACATTCCTAGTCTGACAATTAAGATTTACTTATATTCTATGTTCTGAATTATTTGGGACTGCCAGGTTTTAGGTACTTTAAAGGTGAAATCAAGTAAAGGGACATTAATTTACAGTTACAGTAATAGTACTTCATACTTGCTGTGCATTTACTTTTGAACAACAAATGAATATGATTTCCTGAACTGGTTTAGCATTACCATGTGTGTTTTTTTCAAACAAACCTCCCCCAAGCCTCTCTGTATGGTCCTGTAGGATCTCTTAATCCTTACCGCTCCTTGACATAGTTGGCCATTACTACAGCAGAGGCATTGCAGTGTTTTCCATTGGCCACTCTGCAGCTTTTCTGGTTTCACTGGTTCCTGCAGTCAGCTGGACTCTCTTTCTCTTTATGCAAGGAATGTGTCATCTGACTGCTGTCCACTGGAAGAAACAGCTCTCCTCAAATTGGGCTAAGAAGGAAACAGCCTCTCTTGCCTCCCAGCACCAGCCGTTCAGGTGTGAGGGCAGAGCTGGCTCTGCAGAGGAAGAAGTGGTTTGCCTCATTTATAGGATTTCCAATTATTGCAGTGTTAACTTAGACCCATTTGCATGGCAGTGACTTGCTGCACAGCTTTAAAAATCAACAATCAGTTTGTATCTGTGCCTGTCTGCCTTGCTGTAGGACAGAGGGAGAGGAAAGGGTGAGGTACAGAGAGCTCAGTGGTTCTTGATGTTAACGAGAAGCTGATGTGATCTCCTGTGAGTGTTCTTCAATAAGTGATGAATGGGACATGTAAGCACAAGAGCACCTCTTCTTGTTACCCGTGTGTACCTTTCTTGATATCAGATGTCTGTATTACTACTCCTTTCATTGTAACCTGGGACTGTGATTGTGAACTGAATGTTCTTTATCTATTTAATAGTCTTATATAATTGAGTATCTGGAAAAGTAGAGTAGCCTGGTCAAGAAACATCATTCTGTAATCCTGAACCAATGGGGTTCATTTGGGACTTTGAATTTATACGGCATTTTTGTTTCACATAAAGAATCATGCCAGTGCTTTGGGTGCTGTTCTGAATCTGCAGGAGGGGTAGGCAGAGAGTGCCAGTTTAGGTACTGTATGAAATAGTGTGCACAGGATAAGATCTTTCTGATCAGATCCTTTCTGATAGAAAGCAAACATCCATTGGTTTTTATTAGTTCTGAGTTTCCTGTGTACAGTATAGGAAATCAGTTGCAGAGTGGCTAAAGTCTCCTGCCTCTACTAATATTTCCACAGAGTTTTCTATGGCACCAAAGCCCACAACTGTCTAGTTGGGAGCTGGAAAGTTCTCCAGATGATCTTTGTCCCCTTGAAGTATTTTGTTCAGATATTCAAGCGCCACAGAAAAAATTAACTGATTAGCAAATAAATTAAAAAACCCAAACAACACACGCAGAAGGTAATATATATGTGTGTTACCAGTAGCCCAAGGTCTATCTTTGTCTAAAGTGCGCTCATTTTACAAAAGCTAACTTTTGAGACAAAGAGAGTGGGTAGTAGGCAAAAGAGAGTTGTTGAATTGGCTGATCGATTTTTATCCATGCGGCACATATTTTTAATAAAAACTTTAACACACACCACCCCCCCCAATCAAGTATATGGCAAGAATGTGGTACTGCAGAAGAACTATTCTGGGTTTCATGAGCAATTTATTGGACACCTAGTTAAGAGGAATTACCTCGTGATCAGCTTGCCATTTTCCTGCTGCAAGTGTTACAGTAAAAAGCTAATTCCCTGCACTCTTGCTTTTCTTGGCCACCATTGCATTACGCCTTAGGCCAGCAAGTTTGGTCTATAAGTAGATGTGATTTAACCCTTATGGTTCATTTTCTGCTTGGCTGTCAGCTGGTGGCAAATGGCCAAATACTAACAACCATAATGGCTGAGCAGCTGGGTCCGCATGCATGACGTCTTAAAAATTTCTTACATACTGGCCCTTTCATGGCAGTATGTTGATCTCTTCCTATTTGACTGGTGTGGTGGCAGAAGCGAGATTAGCATCCTCAGGGAATATCCAGGGCTGAGGTTTTCTCTTTTGCGGGAAAAAATATTTTATTTTAATGTTGCTGAGTAGGGCAACACTGAAGTACATGTACTCTCTAAGTCATAAATAATTGAGCACCTTTTCTCTTTAATTATAACTATGAAAGTTTGAAAGGATTTATTCTGGTTATTGCTCTCATCTATGATTTTCTTTAAGAAATGGTAGACTTCTCAAATTCACCTCTGTCCTGGACAAGCTGGGACTAAATTCTGCCTGTTGGATTGCTGTAGACTATTATCAAGAAGGAAGACAAATTTCCCTTTGTGGTAGAATTTAGCCATCATAACATCAGTGATCAGGAGAGAGAACTGTTTGCTCACACATGAAAATTAAAAATTTTGTATGCAATAATACTGGAAATTTATTGTTGAGTTGGTAGAAATGGAGTGAAATTTGAGGTAGTCAGGTTACTTGTGTAAAACACACATGCAATAAGGTAACCTGCACAACTTTCCATATGCAAGAAAAGAAATCCTTTATGTTTCATTTTATTTTAGGCAAGCAAGTGGTTTTGCTGTCAGCACCACTTGTAGCAGTATAATGAAACTGAATCATTTTAAACAAACCCTCAAATACTCTTTACTTTGTGTTAGGATTATGCAACTGAGAGAGAATAGTAACTTCTTAACAAAAAAGAAGCAATATGTGACATTTTGTCTGTCAGCACTGGTGAAGTGGAATACACAAGCTTATTTAAAATTATTATTGAGTTTTACTTCATGTAATGATATAATAATACAAGAAAAAGAAATGGCATGGAATATAATGAACACAAGTCATCCACAGCAAGGGGTATTATAGACTTAGTAAGGAAGAATATATGCAAGCAGCCTGTGATGAATAACACATCTTGATATGGGATTCCTATAAATTATTCTTGATATTGTTTAAGTGGACACTGAGGAATAATCCCACCAACACCAGTAAGTATATAACATTACTCATGTGTAAATTGGAAAGGGTCAGGCTCCATCTATGGAGATGTGTACTCTTTTTCCAGTACTGAAGGATTAATGTGGCTAAATTTAAGCAGCATGGAGGAATTCTAAAAAACACTCTGTTAGGACTTCTGCTGACCTAAATGACAGAAGAGCTTGGACAGCATTGAAGACTTTAGAAAATCCTACTGGTTTCTGTGTACTTGTTCTCAAATCCTTAACTGAGGCTCATCATGAGGCTCAACCAGCCCTTCCAATTTTAAAAATGATTAATAACTCACTTAACAGACCAGATTGAAAACCATTCGAAATCTGTGAAAAGAATCCTGATGATTTCAGAAAGCTTTGGATCAGTTTCAGAATTAATTTTGTTTTGAAAGAACTCGGATGTTTTGTGCAAAAATAGTCAGGCAAAGGGGCATTAGAATTAGATGAGCTGATTAGTACCAGTTACACTTTTTAACTTCGGAGCATTCAGAGTGGAATTCATACTGCTCTGAAATTTAAAATAGCAGTAGAGATTTTTCTGAGATATAGGTACAGATTAGAGTCAGCATTTTTTCACCCCACAAGGTCTTTATAATTTATTTAACTACTGCTGACGTTACTGCAGGACATGCAATCTTAGAGAGACCTTCCTTCAGGGAGATAGATGTTATTGAGGCTGCACTAGAAGTTAGCTTCAGGAAATTTATTTTGTGGGTGACTGTTTTAATTCAGTGCAACACATCTGGCTATAACTTGATTTATTTTCCTGCTTCTTTTGGATTTTATTATGCTCGATTCCAGTGCGTGCAGGGGGAGGAGAGACTAGGCAAAAGCACTTCCTTGATGTGTGCTGTAATGCAATGTGCAGCAATCACCCGCTCCGCCCGATGAGTCCCAGGGTTTCCCTCGGCCTCATGGGATGCTTCCAAAATAATACAAATGAACCTGTTGTTATTCTTGGTTTTGCTACCTATGAAATTTGATATCGAGCTGGAAAGGATCCAGTTTCACCTAATCCAACAGGTAAACTATGGTGCTACTCAGGTGAACTTTGCAAAACGCTGTGGATAGAACTAAGGACTGCCAAAACCTCTCCCTGCTCCAATCTCTACAGATAAAGAACCAACTTCAGTAGCAGTACCTTGTAAAAGGCTCGGTGCCTCCTTGGCTCAGACACCAAGGACAGATGCTTAATATTGATTAGATGCATTTGTTTTTATTGGAATTACGTTACTGTGTGTTCATGCAACTTCCCCAAAAGAGAGACATTTTCCTCCTTGTGTTGTGTTTAAATATTTTCCAGTTAGTAATCTCATAATACTCTTGACAAAAGGAAATAATTTCCTAGTAGAATAGGCACATCCTGGAGAGATCATGTCTTACATGAGGACTGGTTCTTCATTAGTGCCGCAGTGGAATTCAGTATTGCTAACAAAGCAGAATGTGCCCACGATATTAATGTAGTGTGATCGGCCACTCGATGAGGGAATAATTCATAGGCATGCAATAACAAGGCTTTTATTGAGCTTTGCTCACCCTTTTAGAGGAAGACAGGGCTGTTGTTTTGGGGTTCAGTCCTGGCCCTTCTGAAGGCATGAGGATTATATTGTCTCTTTGAGGTATGTAACAATGAGAGCGCTACCTCTTCCTGACAGGCCCTGTGCTATGCCTCTCTTAGAAAACAGAGCTCAGAGGTCTACCAAAAAGCCCACTGTGCCTGGAAATATCAGACAATGAAAACCTGAATTAATAGAATCTGACACAGTTTTACTGTAGCAGCATATTTTTCCTTGCTTAAATATATTTTTCCTTCTCTCATCAACAGATTACTTGGTGCTCTTTTCAGAAACAGAAAAGTTACAAAAACAAAACAAAAGCCCTAAAGATATTGGGTTAAGGATTTTTCTTCCCCACTTTAATTCTGTGTTTAAAAAAAAGCTACCACACGAAACGTCAGACAGTCTGAAGCGCTGCTGGCAGAGTTAAGAAAGTGGTTCTCTGACAAAAGAAGCCAGATTGTCTTTGACTATCCATTTGAACACGCAGACCTGCTTGCAAGCCCAAACTAGAATTCTTGTCCAAATTTTGGGAGTGTTTGGATTCTGCTTTTTGGGTTGATCTTTTATTGACGCATGAATTAGTAACTAAATTTGTACCTACATCTGTCTTTCCACACAAAATACTTGGGTTGCTTGAAGCTAGAGGTTTGACCTTGGATTGCAAAGTATCTCACTTGTACATAATAGATAGTGGTTGGGTTTCTTATTCCAGAAACATATTTGCCCCAGCTGAATGCTCAGTTGCTGGGCTTGAGACCTCCATTTTGAGATGCAGGCCCAGCCAAAGGGAATTTACTCAATTTTCAGTGCTCAGCCGGTACTGTCTCAGGTGAAACTCCAAATCCTCTGACACGCAGTGATGTTTTGCTGTTGGCTTCAGTCTGGCTAGGTTTTTTCCTGTCTCATATTCTTATGCTGCACAAACAGCTGCTCAGATGGAAAGGGAGGAGGCAAAGGCTCCCTTTCATGTTTTGGATTCTGTGTGTTTCTAAGGTGTGTTCTCAGCCTGGATTAAGTGAGTTATGAACTGTTGTACAACACAGAATGTCTGCAGCACCATGTATGGAGGATCTGTCCTCAGATCTCCTCCTCTCCATCTCCAGCAACCCCTTGCAGAGTCTGAAAACCAAGCAATATCCACCAGTCGGACAAGACAGGGAATCCTGTAGCAATAGCAGTAGTAGAGCAATTATGGTAAGCCTTTAACTAGCTACAGAGTGAACATTTTACATTCCTAAATCTTCCATAATGCAAAATAATCTGTTTATATTAGGAAAGACATTGCATTCTGCTCACTCATCCCTTCCCAGGCTTGTCTGCACAGGGCTAGTTTTCCATAACCCATAATAGGGAAACATACAATTGCCAAAAACTTGGGACTCAGCTTCTTTTTTTAATATTACCCCAGTTGCACTTTCTTCATAGCCAAAGGGACTGTTATTGCTCCTAAAATAAAGAGTCATAGCGAGATATTATGGAGCTTGGTGCTCTTCCCAGGGGCTGCAGGATCCCCTCTCAGCTGCTGGACTCCCTTCCCAATTAACACATCTGGCCTTGAAGCTGTTTTCCTCAGCAGCACTTCGTAGAGTTCAGACATCCTGGCCCCATAGGCAACCTGCTAACCCTGCTTTGCTGCCATTTTGTCTACAGCTTACAAGCAACTTTTGTTGATGTCCGTTGCTACCTGACATATGAGGCCTCCAAGTCAGAAACACTTCTGCTTTTCTCCCAGTCCTGTTTAAATGAAACCATTTCAGTAGGCTACCATTCCATCTGATGGATGCTGTAAGCAGGTCAGTTTTAATAATTTCAATAAACTGTTTTTGACGTTAAATTTAGCAATAACATTTCACCAATGAAGTACTTGCAGATTTCCAAGCACAGTGCAGGAATTTAGGGGAGCTTGCCTCTGACTGCGATTATATATAGCTGAATTCTTATCTGGTTAAAGGGAGTTAGATTATGCCCTAAATGAGATGCAAAGTTTCAAGAGCTTTCAGAAATCAGATTTAGATCAGATGAATGCTTAAGAAGCTAGATGTTCAGATGAACCACATGGTTTCAAAAAAACCCCAAATCACTTCATCGTTTTTTCTTCCTTATGGTTTTCTAATATACCAAACGCATAGCTTGTTGTCTTCTATATGAAGCAGGATAATAAATGCATGAATAGCCTTAAGCATGTGACTAGCTCCGTTGAAGGGTTAAATTTTTGCGAATTGTTAAGTTCCCTGTATGTGATTGCCATTCCGGAGCCCAATCCTGCATTCCTGAGCAGCCAAATTTCCCCTGGAAGTCAGTGGGAAGTTTTCAGGTGCATAGCAATGGACTACAAAGCAGAGAGTTTCTTGAGAAACAAGGGATCCACCATTTTCAAACTAAAAACTAGTCACCTTAAAAGCGACCTCTGTGCTCTCTCTCAGTCAGATGCATTGAAAGAAAACCTTCATTCGTATTTATTCTCTAACACTGAGGGGAACAAGCATTGCGTACTTTTTAAAAAAAAAAAACCAAAACCCTAAACATGAAACATTTCAATCTTTTTGCACTTTCCTTGCAGTGAGGCGAATTTATTTGAATAAATGCTGTTAGGAAATTATCACAGGTTGTTGGGAGAAAAGCGTAGTTCCCTTGTATCTCTCTCTTCCTATTTTCCCCCTGTGATTCCCAGTTTCAGCCCTTTCCCTAACCTCATTTGGGCAGTGTGCCTGTGAGCAGCACTGAATACAAAGAAAGGAAGCAGCCCAAGTGTAAGTTTCCTTTGCCTTATGCCCCATATTATTACTTATTTGTTGTGCTAATTCAGCAGCGTAATTCCCAAATACAGCCTCCTTGAATTGTTTTGATGAGAACTGCTAACTCAGTGCAGACTATTTTTAATTAGCTCTACAGCCTGAAGAATCAGAACTTTATAACGTGAAGGCTCCATGTACTAACTGTTTAATAATATGGCCGATTATTGAAGTCCTGCTACTGTAAGAGAAATAATTTCTGCGATGTGATTAAAATTTGTTTCTCAACTCATAAAGCAGCCTGTGCAGAGTGTGCAAGTTAAACAACCAGGCCACTCTTGTCCTTTGTCCTTGGTGCCTTTTGGTGATGATGTGGTAGTGCCCTCTAGTGAAAAATCTCGACAAGTATTTTCTAGAACACAACGCGGGACTTTGTTCCAGTTTCTGACGATTCTTTCTTTTGGACTCTATTTTGGGACAAAATTGATTTATGTCTAAATATTTCCAAAGCTAACAGCTAGTGAAGACATTACAGTCCAAAAAATAATACCTGTTTCCACACTTTTCAGAATCAGTGGGTGTTTTTTCACCTTTCATCTACTGTATTAACAAATGAGCCGTGGTTAAACATTTCAAAGAGGCAGAATTTTTATTTTTGCTCTTATGCGTTACTTGTGCCAGCAGGGTTTTGCATGGATGAAGCCTTACAAAGTCAGTAGTTGGAGGCTCCATCCAGTTCCCAGGGAATGAAGTACCCAAACTCTCATTAGACTTCCACAGGAGCAGGATTGGATTCACTGAATAGTCATAGAGAATTAAAAGACAGTCAGCCTGAAATGTTACCAAAACTTTTAGCTTCCTCTGCTCAGGAAAGACGGGCATTCAGAAATATTCAGAAAAGGAAAACAAACAAACAAAACAAAACCAACCAAACAAAAACCCACAAAAAAGCAACCTGGAAGAGAAATGTATATTAGTTGTAGAAAATCTGAGAAAATGTACAAAATATGTACACCTTTGTTGCTGTCAAAGAATATTTTCTCCCTGTGACCACCTACACACATTTTATTGCCTCCTTGTGACCATAACAATAATATATTAAAATATGACCAAACTGGTGACCCACTATGTTCAGACATTGCCTTCCTTTTCGGCATTTTTCTGTAGCAGTGAAATCAGCGAACTATAGTTTACCCACAATGTACAGGGGTGTTTTTTGTGCATGCTGTAGTACACACTATTAATATGGCATATTATTTCAATGTATTCTGTGATAAGAGTAGAGCTACCATTGTTAATCCTGTGGTTTGCAGTCAGAGTACTCCTGGTGTTAGTGTTACACTGAAATAGCACTAAGGAGCCTTACTCAGAGCCAGATGTGCTTGGTGCTGTACAAATATTGAAAAAAAAAAAAAGCAGAGACTGTAAAGTTAGTCTCTCTCCTGAATATTTTGTTTCTTTTAAATATCAAACTTTCTGTGCCATAAACAAACAAAAAGGCATCCTGTTAACTGACGCATTAAAAAGGTCAGATCCTGTATTTCTTCTGTGATGGGGAGGGGGGCGAAAGGGGAAGTGATGCTATTGACCTATATAAGTGCTATTCAAAGTGAGCAAAAGTTAGCCTAAGAAAAGCTGAAATGTTCTGCGTGATCCTCTTCACATGGAAAGGTCAGGAGGTGGGGAGAGAAAATCAGGAGAAAAAGATGTGATTAAAATGAGGTTTTATTTTTGTTTCAGGTTAGGGGAGTGGGAGCTGATTGAACATTTTAGACATGAGAGCAGAGTAAGAGACGTATCCCTCAGTGCCAGGGTTATCCGTGTAACCCAAAGACCCTTTTTATTTAAAAAGCTATTGCTTGTGATCTTTTCCAAAGAGGGAATCAATAAATGTCCACCAAAGTTGCTCTTTTGGTCAAAATGATAAATGAACATGGAAGTGCTATAAATTGGTAGCAACCAGCGTAGTGATCATGGAATTCAACAAGAAAACCAATAAGAGCAAAGCAACACTGATACCTTCCTGGCTCAGCAGTTGCTGCTGATGTTCTCAGAAATGACCCAAATATTTGGCATGGAATTAAAAAAAAAAAGTTAATTGTTTTTCATTGGTTTTTTTTTCTCATTGGAACTAAATTTAAAAAAACCCAAGCCCTCTGGTTCTCCATCAATGTCTGTAGTTTATACCTCCAGTGAGCCATTGACACAATCACCAACGTCTGTACTGCACAGCATCTAGAGCCAGCCCTGGTACCTGCCTGCACTGGAGGCTTCCTGCAACATAGGAGGCAGGAGCAGGCACCAGTATCCTCCAGCACCCTCCCGCTCTCAGGAAAGGTGGTTGAGGCTTGTATGCTGCTCCTGAGTTAGGAATGGTCCTGGTGCTCCACGGGAACCCAGAGTCTGTGCTACCACCAAATCCAGCAAGGCAGGGCAAGGCACATCATTTTCCTGTGGACCACTATCCAGTGTAATAAATACAAACTCTTTGTGTTGCAATACCTTTAAGGTTGCAATACCTTAGCTAACTTCTGGTAAGAACATGCTGATTTTCATACTGAAGATGTAGACTCCAAAATTATATAAGTTTTTCTTGATTCCTCTATTCTTTCAACTTTTTAAAAAGCAATTTGTATTTCCAGCCAGGCTTTCGTTTAAAATAACCCTCTCATTCAAAACCTCACCTGTAACTTTATCCTAGTGGTAACTCTTACCTGCCATACTAGCCCTAGGCCCTTGTAGCACTTGACATCATCTTTTGGACAGGTTACAGAGCCTATTGAGGCAGTTGTTAGAAGCAGATTTACTCTGCAATGTGGAGCCAACCACAGAAGAAAATTAGTGCATTTATCTGTCAGCATTAGGCTAGATTATCAATCCAGTGCACTAGTCACAGGATCTGGTTTTTCTTTCTCTGGGGAAGTGAAATTGATATAGTGGAAGGCAGTAAAGGTGTCAATTATAAACAGGACATTAGCATGAGAAAGTAGGCAAATGGCTAGTTTTAGGCAGCAGTCCTTTTTCAAGTTTAAGTATAGGCTTGAAAAGTAGGTTTTTCTTCCTCATAAATAGACTCTCTAAAAAGAATGTGAAAACTTCTTCCTTCAAACCTGTTAGCTTTGTTTTCCCTACAAAGAAAACGGTTGATTCTGGGAAAAAAAAAGGGAAAAAACTCCTCTCTTCCTCTTTTTTTCAAAAAACAATTGTAGTAGTGGATTTGAAGATTCTGCAAAGACCACAAAGTATTGCCAAACTGTAAGGTTTGAACAGGCAAGCCCCTGTATGACATTGAACAAATAATTTGCAGTAAATTATTTACTGTGAAAATTAGCTTGTTTTCCTGATCACACTTTGTCCGTGAGCAGATTGCAACTTTTTCAACTGGTAAGGCTGCAGTAGCACCCAGATGTCCCCAGCCCAAATCACTGCCCTGTTTGTTAGATGCTGAACAAATACCCTTCCTGAAATAGTCCCTCCATTACGTATTCACGCAGGTGCCAAACACTGTTGGTTGCTTTTTAATTCTCTGGGTGGCTTATAAAGACTTTGTTCTGAGGAACAGCAGACTGACCTTGGTAATTGCTGTGTTTTAGTTTTTTTGCCATACCTGCAAAGTATTCTATTACCAAGCCCAACCAACCCATTGCTATTCCCATTATCCACCCACACATAAACATGCCTCATGAAAAAATAAGACAGTTGCTCCCTGCAATTACATTCCATTGTATATGGATGAGTATGAACTGCGTGAGCTTGGATTTTATATAAACAAGTAGTGAATAGTAATCCTTTGTCCCTAAAACCCCTTTTTGTCCCTAAAAAGGGTCCCCAAACCCTTTCAGGGTTTTGGGTCATCATATATAGGATATATTTTGATTTATTTTTTGTGAGTGGCTGCCGACAAATGCCACCAGCCAGCAGTACTGCCAAATCCAGCAGGTTGCCTTGAGTTGACAGGGACTGCAAGAGTAGGCTGATGTCAGAGGCACAGGAGTGTGCTCTGCTGCTTCCCGTGTTGTGGAGTAACCTCTCCTGAGTGCAAAGATCTTGGGCAGAAATAGATTTTGTCCATGGTGTTGGAGGTTTTTCTGTACTCCTAATATGAAGGAAGTCTGCCCCCCGGCATGGTTTGTAAAAAAGGCTGTTGTTTTTCAAAACATATTTTTAAAAAATTAAAATCCCAAGAAGCTGAAAAAAATTGAAGAAAGACATTTCAGAGCATGATGCTGGGTGACTAATTCCCATGGAATTTCAAAGGGAGCTGAGGCATTTGCTCCCTTTGTCCTTCTTCCTTATCTAGTTTTATAGGAAAGCTAAAATTTGCCAATATATTTCTAGGTCTGCTCAGTTTATACAGGCTTGTTCTGATTGTTGGTACTATAGTTCTGACTGAAATGTGAACCTCAAGAAATACTACTTAATCTCAACAGTGAATATATTTTGGGAAAGCCTTTTCCACTGCTGGCTTAAGTACTTAAGGACTTTCCTGTACAGAATATATCAGCCCTGGTCTGTGTTGGTTTAACTTTTGCCACACAGAAGTGCCTGAGTGTGAGATTTAAATTCATCTCCCAAGAATGCCTGGGGCACCTAAACCTGGTAGCTTGTTATTAACAGAAAGCAGGAGCAAATTCATGTTTAAATTTCTGCCATAATTGTGTGTGAAAAATCATTAATCCTTGTTTTGTATTTTTCACTACTGGTACAAGTGGGGTTTGCACCAGTTAACATTAATCATGTGGAACAGGGTGGCAGGGCCAGGCTTCCTCTTCTGTAGGTCTCTGGAAAAATGTTTTTCTTTAAATCTGCATTTTTCTCAAATGATGCCATGAGAATATATTTTCATGGCCCATTTTCCTACCATACTCCTCATGGCAAAGAGGACAGAACACAAGTGTTTTTATGAGGGGAACGCTTGCTCTGTATAAGGTAGCAGTGGTGTGGCACGTGCTTCCCATGTTCCCAGTGCATGGGCCATTGCTGGCTCACCACCTGCTCTTTGCCGTTCCAGAAATTCAATTAGAAACTGCTGGTAAATCGCCTCTTGTGCAAATTCAGAGCTTTCCACCCTATCCTTTCCCCTCTCCCCCAGCAGGGGAATTGGGCTGTGATGTGTGAACAAGCACGGGTCAATGCTGCTTTATCTGTAGCTGTAATTTCTGGTTTGTGGGTCTGTTCAGAGGCACGTGTGCCCTAAAATTACTGCTGCTGAAGGGTTAGTGAGAAGACTGAATTACCTCCCCGTTTGAGGCCGATTCCTTGGCCTGCAACAACTGGTGAGAGCAAAAAGTTGCAGATCAGAGAGGAGAGAGGGAGGGCACACCTTTGGCACGTGAACGGGGATGCTGCCTACAGCAGAAGAGGGGCAGGAAGCCTGAGAGACTGGAAATAACGAATTAATTTCCCTCAGGCTGGGATGCTTGCGTTAAATTGCAGGAGAGCAAATGAGTTATGTTTCCCTACATTCAGACTCCAGGTGGGCAACTGTGTGCATGCAGGGAGGCAGTGAGCAGAGGGTCTCCGTTCCTGGGCCAGCAGCTCCAGCCAGGCTGTGGAGGATGCACATGTTGATGGACCGCGTGTGGGTTTCCTGTGGGATGCCTCAGCCTTCTGTGAACATCCCATTTCAGTGGAGGTTTTCTGTGTCTCGTTGTTACGTTCCTGTTACAAAGGCTCCCCTAATTTAGATACATGTCCCTACAGATGCAGCCTGTTGATGCTGGAAAATAGCCTGAGGCAAACTGTGGATCTTTACCTGTCTCTGTTATAAATTCTTATTTCTATGGGAAATTCCCTATCTGTTAGGCCACTCCTGAGCTCAGGAGCCATGTGCGTGTTTGGGCAGAGGTAGAGATTCAAACTTTTACTTTCAGAGCATTAGGAAATCTTCTGGACATCAGCAGACTCTGACAGCTTATGGAAGACCTCTTAATGTTCATTTCTGTGCAAGAGGAGTAGTGCTACCAGGCTTTTCATAGTTCTTCAGTTGGGAAGGGTGGTGCTTTGAAGAAAGGGGTTGTCTCTGCTTTTAAAATTAGTATAGGCAAATGAATTTGATGAAAGACTTTAACATGCAAAAGACTACAGCTGTTAAAGGGTAACAAGATCCCCACCTGTTGCCTAATACTGCTGCAGTAAAACATAAGAAGGGGAAACCGTCTTGAGATGGCACAGTGGACCCTCTCCCTCTGTAGCTGTCTGGGATGGGGAAATGCTCCCATGTTGTTCCCCATGATTTTTCAGATGGTGTGATTTTGTTTTGCATGTAAGAAAGCAAACCCTATGGAAATAGCTTAAGAAGAATCAGAGCAGAAATTTTCTTTTCCCTCCCTCACCTGGTGAATCTGCCCAGTATCTTTCACTGCCCCAGCAACAAAATGATGGCTGGAAAGCAAAGCAAGGGGCTTGACAGCTTTACCCTCATCAACAAGCTGCCAGCAGAGTTGGTCCAAGCTCTTCATATGAAATTGCTGCATTTTCATTGTCCTGCATTGTGCTTTTCATAGGTAATGTATGTATTTGGCAGCATTGTTAGATAGGGAGCTAAACGAGGGTGGTTTTGTTCTATCTTTTCCCCAGTGGGGAACTCAGGATCACTTAGCTGAAATCAAGGGCTTGGGGACTTCTTGCTGTTCTACAGAACTGCAATGCAGTGACTCACTGCCGTCCATTGATCTGTGTCCCTCAATCTCTTAAAATTCTAGAAGTGTTCCTTAGTTTGTTTTCACTTGTTTTTCTTCATCAGGCAGTGAAAAGCAAGCTAGATCCATACCAGGAATAGATTCAGGGAATTCTCATCCAATTTGGCAAATTTTTTGCTCACTCCCTCTTAAATGAAGCTATTTCCATTAGAAAAGACTACTTGTGTGAGTAAGCTTTTCCCATATGTTATACCATTCATCACTTCAATATATAAATTTGAGAAGCAAAAATTTCACATATTCCATCTGCTGAAGCACGATCTGGAGTTTCTGGATAGTTGGAAAATCAAGCTGAAAAACTTCATCAGAAATTCTCTGTTGAATGCAAAACGTAAATTTAAGAGATTGTAACATGATTGCAAAGGGCAGGTCTGATGACCTAGAATTTTAAGACATGAATAGATTACTGAGAGCAATAATTGATGCAAGAAGTAGGCAGAGCTCTGAGATACTGAAGCATCTTTACTGAAGATGCTGGAGGGTTCTGTTTTACCCACTGACAGTCCACTTGTGGTTTCAGTTTTCTGATAACCCTCTCTGCTGCTTGGACTTTGCAGACCTGATTGCTAAAGCTAATTGAAAACTAGTAAAAAATGTCCTTGTTCACTTGGTATGGAGGGGGAGCAGGCCACCAAAAAATTGGAAAATTTCTTCTTTATCCAACTTTCAAGTTGGGGAAAAACCATCAAATAATGCATCTTTATTAACATGTTTCTTTCTCCCTGTCTCTGAACGTCAGTTTTGTACTGCCGAAATAGCAGGGCAATTCTTGTCTGCAGGTGCAGTGGAGGAAGGGGAGAAATGTGGCACTGCAGAAGAGCCCTGGGGGATGATAGCAGTGGGAGATATCATCTGTCCCTCCATCCCCAAAGGAAGGAATCCTCCACTCTGAATTGACAAAAAGGTCGTTGTGCTAATGATAGAGGCGTGGGCTAGGATGATTTTACTGTGTAATATTACATACCAAATGCCTATAGATCTATTAATAAGATAAAGTTTACTCATAACAGTGAATGGCTAAAATTTCAGTAGTTTCCCTAGTTTTTGCAAAGCCGGTAGCCCTGGTCTGGTGATGGATTTTGATTTATTTTACTAAGGGAGCCTATGAGCATTTTATCAGAGGCAAAATATTGTGAAAGGGCTGATTACAGTAAAGATGATAAGAGTGAATTCAAGGAGGAAAGAAGGAAACCGCTTCTCCTGCTTGCTGAATTTTTTTTTTTTTTTGCTATTTTTCTTTCGTATAGACGACAGGCAATCATTTACATGAATCTCTCCATTATAGACCAAAATAACAGTGCGGTTTTCATTAACAAAAAGACTACCTTTTTCTTCTTCGTTTGTGTTGTCAAGATACTTTAGCTGAAACATACAGTGATTTCCAACACTTACCCTAGTTGTCACACTGAGAGTGAAATAATGGCTGACATTAGGAAGATTATTTCTCAGCAATAAAATTACCTTTCACAACATATTTCTATCTAAGTGGAAATGATGGAAAATCATAGATTCTATTTTCAAATTGAGAGAGAAAGATGAAAATGAAATCAACAGGATTTCCTTCCAGTCACACAAGTAGAGAATGCAGGCAAGCCAAAGATACTGCCAAAAATCCAGTGGGAGCATCTTCCCAGACCTGTTTTTATTAATTGAGCCAGTTGATTGAGACAAGTGGAATTGTGTGAAACGTTTTCTGCACACAGTGTAAAACGTGGAGGTTAATTAACTGGGATCCCAATCCTGCTGCCTCTGCTGTCAGCAACACGACTCATGTGGATATCATTAAGAGCCAAGACTGAGCTTTTACTCAGGTTTGTTAAGGAGTTTGAGAACTTTTTTGATGAATTTCTAGCCAGATTTGTCAGAAATGGGGTCAGTTTAAGGTTTTCTGTAGAAACTGTGATGTTCCCAGAAATGTATGATTTCAGTCATAGTCCTGGTGAAACTTGGCTTCTCTGTGCATGGAGTTGAATTTGAATGGAGTTCAGGGCATCTGAAACTATGTGAATCAAAAGAAAAAATGCTCATGTGATCCCTGCTGAACTGTAACTGCCAAATTAAGGCTGCCTACAAAAATGAGTTTCTAAAGAAAAAGTGAAAGGGAATGTAGGCTAGCTTTATAAATATGATTGCATCTTCTGTCATCAGGCATGCATCCAGCAAACCAGTGGATTGTGACTTGGGTAATATGTTGCATAATGTAAATGCAAATAAGTAAAAGGAATATATTGGTGCCTCTAAGTGAGGGTAGAATCAGGCCTTTGGGTGTGCTCATCCAGTCCAAGGCAATAAACACGGTGACTTTTCACTTTGCAGAAAATAAACCTGTTACTAAAAACAATCAAATGATGCCTTCTCGAAATCTTTCCCCCCTGCCCCCCCCCCCCCCCCCCCCCCCGATTTTAGCCCTCCAAAGATCTATTTTTAGATCTCTCTTTTCTGCCAGCGTTGCTCCTGAGCCATTGTTCCCCTGACTCAGGGATGGTGAAGCAGCTGGCAGCGAATTGCAGCTAGGTTGGAAATGCACACAAACACGCTCGTCTACAAAGAGATTTTAGTTCGCATAGTGTTAACTGCCCCTTCCCTGCAATCCTCTCCCCCTCCTCCACCCCCGCCTGCCACAAGCTCGACCCAGATCACATTAGAGTCCCAGTGCACAGGGAACGGTTCTCATCTATCCGTCACCAAGGAGGCAGACAGGACGGGGAAACAACAAGTCATTTGTACCTGATGAGGAGGACACTCCTGGGAAACAAACAGATGAGCCACCACATGAATCTGAGCTATTCTCTGAGGTAAACAGAACTGCATGAGAAACACACAAATTATCAGGGGCATCATGCTTAACTCCCTCTCTTCAAGCTGCTGGGTGGACTGTGGGCCTGAAACTCTAGATTGTCCCAATAGCTGATTGTGAGAAAGTTAACCCTCTAAAAGCATCAGGGGAGGGGGAGGAAATCCCAGACCCCAGGCTTCAGGAGCAGTGTTGTTCACCCCACAGGCCTTGCTCATGTTCAGTTGTCCATGCCGCACAAATTGTCCTGGGAGGCAGCCCTCTGTCAGTCACAGAGGGCACGGGTTGCAGGAGCAGCCCAGGGCTTGCAGTGTGGTTTGTAAGGGGTACAGATTTTCCCTTTGGAGCCATTTCTGCCGAGATCTATTTCAAGCTTGGGCCAACTTTTGCTGCTGTAACACTCTAATGCTAATGGGCCATATAAAATGGTGGGGTCCCTTGCTACAAACAAAGTGTTTGTAGTAGAGTGCAATCACTATGAACTGTGATGGTGATACCACGACAGAGCAGTGGTTGTACCCAAATTGTTGTGTGTGTATGGCACATCTTGCTCTGCCTGCTCCAGTGGGTTTGAGGGGGTTACTCCAGCTCCCATTTTGTAAATGGTATCTGCTTCTGGTTGAAGGGACTCATGTAAACTGATTTTGTAGTAGGCCTAAGCTTTCTAGTGAGGTATGTGGGACAACTTCCAGGAAAGGAATTCAAGTCATCATTGCAGCCTGCCACTGTCTTTGAGATACTGTTGCACTGGGCAGCTAGAGGCTGTGCAAAGCTTTATGGCATGTCCACACGGATAATGTAATAATTTATCCTCATTTTGTAACAAGAAATTGAAGTGGAGAGAGATTTGGTAAGTGATTTGTCTGAAGTCATGCAAGGATCCTGTATTGAAGTGAGGAATTAAACCCAGAGTTTTGAATCCTAGTCCAGCTCTTTTAATCACAAGGTCATTCTTCCATTCTGCTAGAAAGCAAAACAAGAGTTTTAATTTGGTGTTTAATATTTAAAAAGAGATGGCTGTGAATCCCAACCAAAGAGGCAAATAAGTGTAGTGGTTAAAACAAATTGGAGAAAGAAAAGATATCCTGCTGGAACTGAGTTCAGAAGTCTGGCAAGAAGAGGAGTCTTGTGATTAAGCATGACTTTGGATGTAGGTCACTTTGGAAAGCCAGGTGATTTCTGAATGCAACACTTAGCAAAAGTCGTTCTGCTCTTGGTGGATTTAGAGTAGCATAACTCAGAGGGGATAAAGGCTCTATATTTGACATTTTCTTTCTTATTTTTTTCTCCAGTGACAAGTATTGTTCCACTTCTTTTCTTTCTATCTTTTCCCCTTTTCTTGTTCTTCCATCGTGAAAGTGATTATCCTCTGTTGTGAAGTGATTGCTGATAACAAGTGACGCTCTTTGAGTAATATGTTAGGAATACCTTTTCACACTCATGAATTATAAGATGTATGCTTATAGTATGTTGTCATTGTCCCTTAACACTTCATTCATGAAGTGCCAGTGAATGCTTCATATTATTTCTCATTTTTCACTAAAGACTGGCACAATACAGAAACATATAGTTCCATTCAGAAATACAATAATATATGTTAAAGAATTTAAAAATGCTGATTCAAGAGCTAAAAATTACACTGACGACAGATCAGCAGTTTTGCACTATGATACAAACCCATGATGTGTCTCAGAACATGAGCTGAATAAGGACATTTTGTTTGGGCAGGTGAGAGCCGCCTATAGCCGGTTCCCTCTTGGAATCTGCAGGTGTGACTCCACTTCCTTCATTAGAGTTGATTCATGAATGCCAGGGAAAAATTTGGCTTTTACTATATGAAGGACTGTATTTGCGACTTAGTGTTCTCTGTGAAGTATGTTGTTAAGCTCTTTTTTACGCACTGTGTTGCTAAATCATTTGTACTTATCTCCCTGACATATGAACACATTTTATAATTAATTTTATGAAAGCATTTTCCATTAATTATTTCCCTATTCTGAGTAGTGAATGCTTGAATATAATCCCATGAATGTCACCTTTTTATCATTAATGTTACTTTACTCCAGGCCAGTGAATGCTATTTTGTGTACAGGGCAGCAACTATAAATTAGCCATTCTTCTTCGTGGAAGCGTTAGTATTTTGGTAAACAGAAGCACATATTGGTTCATTATCAGATTACAAGGCAATTGAATGAGAGAGGGTTATATGTGCTTTCTTTCTAGATTTGAGAAAATGGAGGTAGAAGAGGGAAGACCAGTTTCTCTCACTGCAGTTTGAGGGTGTTATCACAGCCATAGGGAACATGGAATCACAGTCAAAATGACAGTGGAATAGCTATTTTAGACAGAGACTTAGCCCCATACTAAAAAACAGTTGCATAAAGTTCTCTTTTCTTGCATCATCAAGAACAAATGCTCCAGAACTGGCTTCTCTTAATCCCACGCTCATATGTTTTAAAACCTGTTTCTGCTAGTCTTTTCTGGGTATTCAGTGTACCTCCTTGTCATGCTATTCTGCTCGTGGCGCCGTTAATGGTATGATTTCCATAGATTTTTCTTTACAAATAATGTTTTAGTAAACACGTTCTCAACGAATTGGAGGTGTGTTTCTAATAGGATGGAGTATTAGTCAGTATGCACATGATGGAAACTCTGTACAATAGGAGAAAAGGCTAGTTTGTTTAGTTCTCTTTCAGAGTTGTGCATCTCTCTAATGCCACCTTTCCTGTCTGAGTCAGGGTATTGTCTCTTTTGCCTGTAAACTGTAGGGTCAAGTTGAGGTAAAACTCCGATGGGATGTGAAAGAGAGCAGTTCAGCTATGTGATGGGAACTTTTGTGTACAGTATCATTGAGAGGTCATGTTTTTCACCCCATCAGATTTTCATAGGTTGCTTCATTAAAAATTGAGATTCGACCACATTACAAAACAGAGTAGCAGGCTGCTTGAAGCTTCTATCAATAATGTATCAGTTCACCTGTTTTGATTTCTTCCAAATATTCCCTTTGATATTTTTAGCACAAAAGAGAACGCGTCTAAATACCAAGCTCTGTAAAGGGGGAGAAAACTTCACTCATTGCCACATTTAGCTAAGCAGTGTCAAACACGAAGCAACCTTTTCCTTACATCGAGCTTTTCAGCTAAAGGGGGAAGGTTTCCATTCCATGAATGCTTATTTTTGTACTAGCCAAGATTAGCAATTTCTCAAAGCCCTCATTAACCAACAAGAGACCTAGCTGTATTCAAGGATCCCTCCAAAGCACTAGTCATGTCAGTAATATGACTAACACTGAATTGGTGTTAGCTTATGCACAAAGCTCCGAGTAGCGGTCATGCTCACTGTACTTGAGAAATTGCCCGGAAAGGGTGTTGTTTAGAAGGCATGGTAATCCCCTGGGGTCCTTAAAGTACATGTAGAAATGCTTTTCTGTTTCATCATTTCATTTTAGCCAGCTTACAGGCAGGCCTGCCATATGATTTCTTCTCTCACTGCTTTCAGATTAATTTGCTCTGCAGAGAAAGCAAAGGCTACGAGGCCTCCCTTATGCAGGTTATTTTAGCATGTGCCATTGCGTGTGATTGTGCAAGGGCAGATGGAGGTCCAGGAGAATTCAGGAGAGCAAGGACAATCCAGTACTTAGAGCATGACTGTTGGTTTCCAAGGTGTAGCACTGCCTGTACTGCGGCAGTTTTTGCGTAACCCTGGACTTTTCACTTGGCTTTGTGTCTGTAATGTGGGATAACAGCATTTCCTCCCACATCCTGCTCCCCGCAATCTATTGACCTGAATGAAAACAGGCAGAGGAGAAAGCTCTCTTTTCTTATGGATTTTTGCTGAGATATCTCTGCTGCAGTGCATGTCAGTGAACCTGTGTGTTATAACAGAGATCTGTTCTACAGTCTGCATCACTCGAGATTTGTCTCTCTTTGAGAAGGTTTTCTCAGTGCTGGCTGGTGCGAAGAGATGTAAATTTCTTTCTTTGCAAACTGTACCAGGTCCTTTCAATCTCTATCCAATGTGACTTTCTGCAGCCAAAGAGCTCTTCATCTTAATTTGTAGCAAAAGTTGGGGCAGGCTTAGGAAAGACAAAATTCTTGTCTGTAGAAAAAACAAAGCAACCTCCACTAAATCCTGGGAGTGAAGGGGCAACCATCATAGCACCATACTAAATAGCAAGTAACAAGAAGAACTTGAAGCTGTCATGTTTCAGAATTAATGGTTCTAGCAATGCATTTTAAAAGTAACCGCCTAGGGGAGGTATTTATACCCCAGTTTCAGGCACCTCTCACGGCTGGCTAAGTTAGTCAGTGACTTTTTATTTCCTCTGCAGTCAGAGGAGAGAAGTTTCTGGCTGGGCCTATGGAACAGGACTTCAGTGCCTTGATTTATAATCACAGTGCCTGTGATTATAAAGGGATAACTGAGACGATCTGACTGAATTATGGGCTGAAACTCAGGTGATGTGACTCTCATGGTAGTGTCTCTGCAAGTTCATTAGCTAACTCAATGTGCTAGAATTTCATAGGTATTTGCAAAGTCCTGTTTTTGAACCTTCCTGTGAAATGCCTTTTTTCACGATGTGATAGCTCAGAAGATTAGTTTGAGAGATGCCTTGTGGTCACTTGTTCATCTCTTGCTGAAATACCCATTGTCTTTACAGCTATTGTTTTTATTTAGTGTCTAGTGTCATAATCAGAGGAAGGAGGACAAAGGACCTAGTGGGCCGTGGAGACTGAACTACCCATCTCCAGCTCTTGAGGTCCACTCTCAGAGGACAAACAGGCAGGAAAACTTGTGTTGCTGTTGCCTGTGGTGTTAATCTCACCAGTCAGAAATAAAGCACCCATTTTTATGTCCAGGGTAAATGCTTATAGTCCAGTGTTTTCTTTCATTGCAAGAATATGCCCCTCACTTTTTTCATATGCATATGCATTTTGGCTTTTTTCATATGCATTACCATTGTCTGACTTCGTACTTCTTCTGTATGAGGTGTTTCTGAAGGCTGTATACATCCAGTCAGGGAACCCCAACATGTACCTACAATGATTTCTTGAAGAGGAGATGCCTGACACTTCTGAGCCTAGGCAGGTGGGCACCAGGTGAACTCTCAAAGGCTGGGCAGCGCAGCCACATGTACCCTTTGTTTAATCCTCTGCTGATTTTCCTTGTCTGTTTGTTTTTCCAGTTGGGTTTCCTGTCCTGGTCCTGAGCCACATAGTTTCCTTCCCTATTTGTTCTGTCTCTCTTGTTTGTTTCTGCTCGTTGCTTGACACTTGGTATCAGCAGGCTATTTTCAACGTACAACATTGCAACTCTAATTTTGGAAGGTTTTGTTCTGTTAATGCAATGTTAGAATTCCAACAAGCAAGTTGGTAAAATAAACATGCCAGAAGCACATTTTTATTTTTTAAAGGAAGCAGAACTGTTTTGCAAATGTTTTTAAAGATGTTCTTCAAATAATGTTCTTCTATGGGGAGACGTGCATGAGCTATTCTGTTGCGCTGTTAGGAGCTTGGGTATTTGAGTAGGTATTTGGAAAGTAAAATTGTCTGTAGAGTTACATCTGTGTTGCATTGTTAATCTAAGGCTATCAGAGAAGCAGTGTGTTTGGGGAGAACTAACACTTTTGATCAGACCAGGTAAAGTAGATGGGATACAGTAAATTGTATCTTGATGCTCTGAAGAATTTAAACAACTAGTGTGGGAGCACTGTGAGACAGAAAGCAGTGTGAAGATGAACAGGGCTCCTGTAAACTGTGTGATCATGACGAGTTTCTTATTGATACTTTAGGGAAAGTGTTTACTTATTTTTCGTAGTCCAGAGGAGTAAGTTTCATCTTTCACTTAGGGTGCCATAGAGAAAAATACTGTGCACTTGCACTTCTCTATCATCAAAGAACATGTCACCTAACAAGTTCACTTTTCTTAAACAGACAACAGATGCTTCTTTCCTTCAAAGAGGGATTAACAATGTAATTTACAAATCTCTCCCAGCAAAAACAATATCAAACACAATGTTTATCTGCATTGAGCCTGACAGATTTGCAAATGAGCTTCAAAAGCCATTCAGGATCACTGTGAGTACAGATCCTGCAGACGAATCAACAGTTTGTTCCTAATGAAACAAATACTTATCAGCACATTAATCAATCTAATCACAGGGAGAAATCATTCACTAAAGAAATAGTTCTGTAACTTCATTTCGCTGCCTTGTGTCTGGCTGGCACACGCCTTTGTTACAGCTTCACAGCTATCCACGCAGTATTTGAGGTGGTTAATCAAGGAAATCAATGTGAAAATTTGATATGATTGGTTCCCCAAGGAAGAGGTGATAGAATAAGTCTGCATCTTTAGTTTTCTAGAGTGTTGATTTGTTTTTATTCCTGGCCCCCTGATCTCCACCCTGGGGAAAGGTTACAGAGCTGGGGAGAGAAAAGTCCTCTGAAATTTGCAGAGCTGATTTCCCCTTTTCAACTTGACATTTATGCAAGCAAGGAGTGTCCTCAGCATGTCCTTCCTGCATCAGCCTTGGGCCACGCAGGGAAGGCTGCAAGCAGTTTGTGATGTTCACAGAATCACAAAATGTATTTCCCTTCAGAGTGACTGCAGACTTAATAAGCATATGGTGGATCTAACTCTGGAGTGATTACTTGCAGAATCAGGCAGGCGTGATGTATAACATGTATGGTTTGACATCGCAATATGTTTTTACTGACGTCAGTGCAGGAGAGGGGTGTGCTTTTCTCTTTTGGATCATTGTCTGCTTAGTAATGACTCGCTGTGATACTGCAAGCTAGGATATGAAACTGCCCAGATCTTCACAGGGAGCTCAGTGTGATCTCAAAAATGAACCTTTGGTGATGTTCAAAAAGTTCAGTTAACTTTTTAAAAAATTATTTTGCTCTTCCCTGGGTGGAAAGTCAGCTGTGCTTCAGTGCATGTGAAGTGCGATTCTCCTTTAGTTCTAGTGCCTGGGGGTCTTTTTGAAGTAGTAGGGCCTGAGCTCTCACCAGCTTGTCTCCGAAACCCCAGGGTAGTCTCACTGTGCAGTGTAGTGAGGACTGTGAAGTGCTCGGAGGCTGTGGGTCTGCTATAGCCTGTCTAAGACACCACCTTTGCCTCAGCAAGTTGGTTGAGGGTGGGGGGCTGTCGTCTGGAAAAGAATTGAGGACGAGATCCATGAAGTCAGTCCTTGAAGGTCAGTGAAACCCAGTCAGGTCACAGCTGCTTTCCTTCCTGAGAATCTGTGTGACTGTATGGATGAGCACTTATTTCACCAGAACAGCCAAAAACCATAGTACATTTTATATTTCTACACCTGTATTAAAAATATGCAGCACAATAGTCAGTAAGATAAGTCAAACACAAATGGTGGTGAAAAAAAGTCTGCTTTTTTTGTGGTCTATGAAGTCTGGTGGCCTATCACCTTGAACATTCGTTCTCTCCATCAGAGCAGTCAACACATGGAAATTGCATCAGTTTACTTCAAGTCAGTTTAGGTAAAATAATGCAGCTTTTGTGGATATACAGTCTTATGTCAGTTTAATGTTAGCTTCATGATTTCTGCCAGTCTGCTAGGGTGTAGTACCAAATTTGGCAAAATTAATGGAGATCCAAGTGTTGTTCCTACAAGCTACTTTTGAACAAATTTGACATGGCAAAAGGATTTGTATTATGTGATCATGGAATTTCTGATCTGATTATAAAATAAACTTTGTTTCCTCTACAGAAAGAAATTTAAATTACATAAGTCATTATGAAATCGATAGTGTATTGAGTATGTGCTTGTAGTGTAGGAGTTTCAGGAAATTGCTGTACTCCTAGTGGTCAAAATGGGCTGATAGAAATTGGTTGAGTATGTCACCAGTTCAGATGTATGTCCTGGTATATTTTGGTGGAAGGAAGCACACATCCGTATAGGAAGCTATGGATACAGAGGGACATCTGTACACTGGTACTTGTAAACATCCCGTCTGACCACTTGCACAGTGTAATAGCGTTAACAGGTGTAACATAGTAAAACCTCAGCCATCACATGAACACATAATCTAGACCCAGCGGTAGATGCAAATGCAGACAAAGTATTTAAGACATAGTATCGGTTCCTGATTCAGCAAGACATGTAGTTAACTAGATGACTATAGGTACAGTGATAGTTCTACTGACCTAAAGAGATTCGCTGCTCCAGGGCAGCAGGACTATTATATGGTATGTGCTTAGAGCCTTCCTGAACTAAGAAAAGTTTTTCTTCATTTGAACAAAAGTTGGAGTGTTGAAAATGATGCTACAAAATGTGAGGATTCTATCTATAAGTTGTTCCTGGCTTTCCCTGCTCCAGAGCATAATTTCACTTATTATTCTAATTTATTCTTTTTAATTCAGAAAAAAAAAGTTCTTAACCATTCCTCAAACATAGCAATGAAAAATATGAATAATTATTAAGAAATGAGGCAGGAGTTTATGAAATGTGAAGAGTATCTAAAGTAATGATTGCAATGCTGCTCCTTCCTTTGAAAATGGAAATCTTGCAATCAAACCCAGTGATTTTACAGATGATTTTTTTTTTTTTACTGGTTCCCTATATTGGAAGGACATACTGTAAAGATGCTGAAATGAAAGGAAGTAAGTTATTTTGTTTCTGATCCTGACTGAAAGCTGAAAATATAGTTGCAGCCTGTAGTATTATTTGCTTGGGAAATGCACTAAAAACCCTTGAGGAATGAGATACTGTATTTGTTAAAGGGTAGTAATAAGGATGTGCTTTCATGATAATACTGGATATATACAGAATACTGTCAAGGAGACCCTACAGAGACAATAAAAATATATCTTTTCAGATTGGGCATCACAAATGTGTTTGAGATGTATAGAAGGAAGCAGCAGTGGTGAGTCATAGCCAGCACTCCTGCTGCTAGATGTGGAAATAGTTGCACCAAGAGTGGGAATATTTCACCCATTGAGAGGTACCCAGTTATTGAGGCACTTCTGAATGCACTGTAAAGTTGTTGAGTTATTGGATGTGGCAGATGAAACAAATGTCTCTGATTTGCATCAATTTGCCATTTAACATAACAGTGTGTCAATAAGAACAGTACATAAGTGCCGAACTCTCCCTGTCATGCCCCAGCTGCTAACACCAAGGAGTCACTTGGATTAAGCGTTTATTCTACAGTGGGAAACAGTCCAGCCCCATCAAAGCTTTGCATGCTGTGTAGGGACTGTCTAATGAATCAGTAGAGAGTCACTAAATGGTTGAACATTTAATCTATCTGCAAATGAAATTAACTGGACAAACCTAGGAGGATTCAGTCTAAATAATTCTCCTGAACTGAGCATAAATCCTAGGGTGGTAGCTTTTAGAAAGAATACATAATATAAATAAAAAAGCGGAGAGAAGAAAAGTTCTATTCCATCTGTACTCACAAATGTTGTGACAGTCAAGCATATTAATAAAATTGTACAGGACTAATTTGGAGAAACCTTTGCACTGCTTTTGCAAATATACACAAGTGTCCCTTGTACAGTTTGCAGCCTACCAAGAAAGACAGACAAGTAGCTATGTCATCATCCTGGGGAGCTTCTTCCTCTGTTCAAATCTGACTGACACCATGTTACATGTCCATGGCGAAGTGAAAATGGACAGAGCAGCGTTAGAATGGCCCTTCCCCATCAACTCACGAGGACTGAGGATTTACAACCTGTGGCAAAAGGAAATAGTGGGAAAATCTGCCATGAAACAATGGATCTGTATAGAAGTCTTGTTCTTAAACTTCTGTCTCTGAGGACAAACATTAGGGAATCCAGAGCAGGTCCAGAGAGGGGCTATAATACAGAACTTTGATTTTTGTGTCCCCTTTTTGGTTTGCCATCTGCTTTATCACTTACAGAATGTTAACATTCTTTAAAAATGGGCAGATGGACCTCATTCAAGTTCTGACAGTAACTCTTTGTTATTGGTACAAATAGCTGCAGAGGTATTTAATTACCATTAGTAGTCATCAGTTTGCTGTGAGCTGGTGACATTCAGAATAGTGAGGAGGCTGCATTCTTTGTGTCCAGTGAGTTCATAGAAAGTTAAACCTACTTTTGACAACAGCCTCAAGCTTAGCTACCATTAACCCCTCTTCAGTTACTGGATGATGTGTTTGAACAGTATGAATGATTAATGAAGGTTAAATAGTCCAGTTTCTATCTTAAAACCTTTTGTTATTGGCAAAGGGCAGGGCAACTGGCAAGGTGAGCAGAAATTCAAGTGTTTGTTTTTCGCCAAATAGATCTTGGCAAATTTAAATTGTTATGAGATGGTAAATTCAGAGGGAAATTAAAGGCTGTGGCCAAAGAATGTAATTCTTGCAGGTTTGGCAAAATTAAACCAGTTTTGCTTATGAATAATTTCATAACTTCTCTGCTTATCTTTTTCTCAGTAAACACTGCATAGTATTGCAGTATGTAAAAATAACCAGCCCAAGAAAAGAACAGCATTTGGTTTTAATCTTTGTCCCTTTCTTAGATGACACAAATAGAAGGAAAGAAAACTCTTGGTAGCCGCTTTATTACCTACTCTACCCTAATTCCTAATTCCGAATTTGGTCATCTGCAGTTTTGCAAGGTGAGATTCACTTTTGACGTCATAATATTTGCTTGTGAATCCATGGTATAATGTTTGCCAGTTCTGTGTGAGGAGATGATCCTGGAAGCCTCAGAAGTTAGAGGGCAAAGGTGGGTCCAGGCTTTAGGGTTTCATTTGACTTCAGGCAGTCCAGGATTGCCTTTATACCTCTGAAAAAGAAGCCAAAGGCAGAGACCAAGGGAAGGCAAAGCTATTCAGCCAATGCTCTGAGATTCAAACTGTGGTGGGCTGATTTTTTTCTTCCTTCGTGCACATTATCATCACGAAGAAAGCTAACACAGGCCACTGACTTCTTTAACAAATGCCCTTTGCTGACATCTTTGCAGCTTTACTGACTACTGGAGCTTTTCAGAGCAGTAACTGACTGGTGAGCAATTCCAACAATTCATAGGAAAGAAGTGTTCTGTTCATGCTCCTTGTTTGGAGTAAGAAGGGCTACAGAGAATGACGATCTGCAATTAAGTTTCATTTCTTATATTTTCACTTTTCAGGGACAATTGTCCTTTGACAGGTCCAGACCCTGTTTCCTGTTTTTCCTTTAAATTTGCTTTAGACACAATGTGACTATTGACAACGCTCCAGAGATCCCAGTTTCCTACCCTTTAGCAATCCTTATGGGTGTGATTTAGAACTGGGTCTGTCTTAGCTTTTAGCCCAGAATTATGGTTTGGTTTTTTTTTTCCTTTTCATCAGGCTTTACAGAACTGTAAACCCAGATTAGCACTGCTACTTGGGGACTCGGAGGGAACTTGGAGCTCCCCTTTAATTTGAGCTGTGGTTGTTGCTCCAGTGGTGCTGCTGAGAGAGACATGGAAAGTCCCAAAAGGAAGAGTTGTAATGTGAATGCACATGAAAGAAAATGTGGTAATAGGATGCTAGTACAGAAAACACATATAGTGCAATACACATATGCATTGCATAGGAAGAAAAAGGAAAGCCATCTTACATGGGTGCGTGGATCCCAGTCAAATGTACAGGTTCCCACAGCAGTGATGCAGCAGTGTTTTTGTACATGGCCAGAGGCCCATCTTCCAACTAGGAACTCACTCATCCTAACCCCCATTATACCAGTGACCATAACAAAAATATGTCCGAGCCACACATCTCAAAGCAAAGGATCGGTCCTCATTTATTAGAAGTAACTATTCAAGCCTTCAATAAAACGTCAACTACCTTAAGAGTTTCCATTGTAATATAAGGTAATGTACACAGTCTAAAGTGTGGGATCCAAAAAACATTAAAAGGGTGTCTGATGTCACTGTGACTACAGCCACAGTCCAATCTCATTTCAGTGACATCTCTCATCTGTAGAAAGGAAGCATATTATCCATAGGTGATTCAGCATTGATCCTTGTCTCATTTTCTGTCCAGCATCAGAGCTCCAAACAACTGACTAAATAAAATCACCAGTGACAAGACTGTGCTGGCATTGAAGGAAGATGATAGTTAATTGACCACTACTCTTGCAGAGACATCACTGAGATGGATCACCAATGACTGCTGGGTGGTGCTCATTAGGGGCAGAATGGACACATGTTCAGCCCATGCATTCCCATAAACGGGAGAGTATTATAATCACTTAGAAATGTTTTTTCAGTAGCTCTGGTGCGTTTGGGAAACAATTTTGTGAAAACGTCTGTGTCACGCATGTATGCCCTCCAAATACTGTGGGTAACATCTGGACTTGCTTGAGTAATGCTTCTCGTATTGTTTCCTGTTTTCCAATCTGGTGCCTATCCCAGGTAGAGCACTAATTTCTAGTTAGGAGAGGATTAGAAAGGCACAGCTGTGACTGATGTGACTGCCATACTCCTGCTGTAGTGGTGCAGACAGGTCTAAGGCAGCCTTTCTGCCTTAATGAAAAGTCCAACCCCGGGGTATACGCTTGAGTCAAATAGGACCTGAATTAACTTTTGCCAAAGTGAGGGCTGTCATGCAGTTGCTCCACTTGACTTCCATGGAGAGCTTCCTCTGCAGGTTGTTCTGCTTCATCATGTAACTCTTGAGCATCTTGTTTCTTAAAATACATGCTGCATGGGAGCAGACTCTGTAAGTCAGACCAGTCCTGCGTTAGATATGTACCACATCTAACTAAGTTTAAGAAGTCAGAGTGTTTAGATGCAAATGGGCATGCAAGTTTTCTAAACTCCTGATTTGTTAAACCCTACTCTTGAGCTGTTGCAACAGAAGGTGTGTCAAAGTGCTGGGTAATGGGACGGGGTGTGTGTGTATTACATACTGGTCCCTCCTCCGGAGGAGGTCTGGGGCTGGAGTGAGAGGTATTTCCTAGCAGGCTCCTTTCTCTGTGTTGCTCCTTTAGGAGGATGTATCTAGGATGTAGGTTGGCATGGTGGGGAGAACCTACCCTGACATCCAGGGTCCTACAGAGACAGTGACTCTCTTGCCATACCCTGAGATATGGCTGCTGTGAAATGGAGGTCAGTGTTACTATGAGCATAAAATATGGCAGGTCTGTTCATAACGGAATTCATGCCCTAAGACGTGCAACCTCCCTTTTTTAACCTAAAATAGGCACCTAAAGAGCAGTCCAGGGTAGATTACTGGGCTTGTAACCAAACAGATTTTGGTAACAGAGACAAAGTTGTGACCACTCGGTGTGCAGCAAGCAGGTGAATCTACCTGAACTCACCTTATGCCTCCCTGCTTTTCAGTGATTGTTGGATGCTGAAGCCTCCCTGAGGCCACAGGATTAAAGAAACGTCAACATCCTAGTCAGTTTCTGTGATTTTCTTAACTTTGTCTTAACTCCTGTGAGGAGCAGGGAGTCAGACTCAATGATCTTTATGGGTCCCTTCCAACTTGAGATATTCTATGATTCCATGTTTTTCTCTTCGGTCACCTTTCTAGAGTTAGGGTGTTTGTGGCAGCATGCTTTTCTAAATTTCTAGGCAGCCATTTAAAATGTCTTGCTTTTCTGACACACGCTGTTAATAGCTGGGCTGAGAATGTGAGTTATACCTTTAAAATAACTGTTAAGTATAGAGCTTAATATGGTGGGAACCTGAAGCTTATAACACTTGCATTTAACCTTAATCATGGGACAGGCATGAGAAGATTAAGTGAAATAATTTGCAAATGAGTATTTTGTAATTTATTAAGCCAGGAATTGTGCACATTCTGTGCGCTTTTCCGAGTTAGTATTAAGCATCTTAGTATGTTGCCATGAAGAGCGTAAGAAATGTTCTCGTTGCTATGTTTTGGAATACTTTTATTTATAAGCATGGTTTCCAAGGCAAAACCCTTGCAGCTTGATGGCAGTCTGTATGTCCAACTTACCCAAAGATGGAAGCGGACGTACATCTGTTGCTTGCTCTACCTGAAGAGCAAACAAGTCTAAGTAATTCTGGATAATTAGATCTGTGCAAATGCTGCAGCTGATTTTCTATAAAATTCTCTTAGCTTTTTTAAAGAAGTTGCTTACATTGTGCAGACACCCCTTTAATTGTGGCAGGGATACTTGTGAAAACATTTAATTAAATGTTGAAAAATATATACGGAAATGAATGTTGAAATGGAAAATAAAAGCATGAGTATCCAAGCCTAAGAAATGGGTTGCTAAAGCATTGCAGCACTTCCCATCCTGTTATGTTTTAACCCTTCAGTTTATGAGGTATAGATAGGGAATGGAAGAATAGAGCAAATCATCCTTCCAGGTTCACAAAGGGTGTTTTTGGCAGAGCGTGCCATGCAACGAGATACCTTCACCTCTCTGTTTTCATATCTGTCTGGGAAATTTTTCAGAGTTACATGATATGACCTGTATGTCCAGGTTTAACAGCTATCAAGACTTTCAAAGAGAAATGATGCAAAAGTCTACCCAATAAATCGTTGGCTTAAAATTTTTTGCCTAATCACCATTTTTATTCTTTTTGCCAAGCCCAGTTAACTCAGTCTTATTGACATATGTAAGAAGGAGAAATGATTAGCAAATATTCAGAAACAGGTATTTAGAGTCATGTTTACTGTCCTTCCTGCCAAATTATGGCTGGCTTTTAGAAATAGGGTAAAATGTCCATACATTTCGAAGACTGAAATTTATCCCATTATATAAAGTACGTAATGAACCGCCAAAGGATTTATTTATATGTACAGTGTATAATATTTTAAAGAATGATTAGGAGGGCTGAATCACACTTCAGCAGCCATTTTTTTGTGGCGAGTAGTAGAATTTTAATTAGCTTCATATTCATTACTCACCCGGTACATAGTCTCTGATTGCACCTTCAGTGTATTTTGCTGTCACTGGAGCTCACTTTTATTAAGTATAATCATTGAAGGTTTTATGAAGCCTATCTATGGTATATGAATACCACAATGCAAATGAATCACTCAGCCTTGCAAAACTGTCATGAGTATTTGCCAGTAGGTAAGTAGATTTTGTACTTGCGCTGGCATGACAATTATGACAGGTGAAGAAAAAAGTGATTTATTTGACCACCAAGGGAAAGCCTGGTAATTGAATAGGTAAATTTTGCAAGCTTAAAGTAACTTACTCAATTTTTTAAAAGAAAAATTTGTTTAGAAAACCAGTTGTGCAAATTTCTTTTTTTTAAAGAAATCTCTTTTCTCTTTTTTTATCATTAACAATACCCCATTTGATCAGCATAGGATAAAAATGCCTATGACAATTGTGCTTCTCTGTCCATGCACTCACACAGAAACAATAAACGCAAAAGTAAAATACGTAATTCTATTTATGATTTTTTTATTAAAATCTTACGTGGTGTTCATCCCCCCCAGTTTTCAGAGTATAAACTACAGCAGCAGCATTGAAGCCCACAGACTTCTAACCACTTTGGGGTGCAAATTTACCACTATGAGAATTGATCCCTGCTACTCATGGGTTTCTGTTTCTTGTTTGTCTGTAAGTTTCTGTGTGACCTCCTCTTCCACTGTACTCTTACCTTCTCTGTTTGGATTGTAAACTGAAAATCAAACCAACATATAATTAAAATTATTCAGTTTTGTTGCATTCTGAGAGCAGAAGCAGAGTCTTTGACATGTGATTCTGCAAAGTTTGGGGTCATATCTGGGCAAAAGTCAGGGCAGTCCCCACCTGGGTGGGTGCATCTTGCTGGTGAGGTGTACAGTCTCCCATCTCTGAGAGTGGGAGTATTTCACCTGGTAATTAAAGCACCTCTGAATGCACTGTAGGGTTACTGAGGTATTAGATGTTGCCGGTGAAACAAATGTCTTTCTCTGACTTGCATCAATTTGTTCGTTAACATAACAGTGTGTTGATAAGAACAGTAAATAAAATTACCCATGACAAACAGCAGTATTGTATCCATAGAGTTTCATTCAAGTGTCTGTTCTTCATAAACTTTTTTGTCTTTCAATAATCTAGGTAGTTCATACACAAACATAAAATGATAAGTGAAAAATGAGTTATCTGGGGACTGTGCTGGAAGTGCTGACCTTGCCCTTATTTAATCAAATTCCCAATAATAAGGATGTAAGATTTGCCTAGAGCAGGCCTGAACTGGGACTAAGGATCACAGCTGTCAGTGATTTTTGCCTGAAAAGTAATGTCACTAGATGCTTCTGTCATATAGAAATGATAATAAGGAAGTAATTAGCATTTGCAGTATTAATCTTATTGGAGCAGGAATTCTTTCAGAGCTCACAATTTTTCTTTAATTTCTCAATTGGCCATTAAAGAATTGTGAACTGGTACTGTATGTCGTTCTCCCACTCAGAAAATGTCAATCAAATAGAAAGATTAAAATAAGTAAGTTCTGCTTATATGCCTACAAAAGAGAGAAGCAGATGGAAAAGTGATTTGGTCTGAAATTTTTTCTCTGCTGATATGCCACCTGCAAAAATGAAGTAGAAAGTAATATCAGACAACAAGCTGTTCTCTAGTGCTTCTAACCAAGCTGCATTGAAATTAGTAAAAAATAAAAAAAAACCAAAACTCCAAAGGGAATTGGTTTGGATCTGAAATTGCTAAATTGAGTTTCAGGAGTTTGTAATAAATACACACCTAAGACAAGTATGTGACTGTTTTACTGTTGGCCAAAAATTCCTTCAGGTTTTTAAAACTTTGTTGACTATCAATTGAGAATGGCATTTAGATTAAATGTTATGAATGAATGAAGAAGTGGTTGAAATTCCAAAATATATCGAGGCAAATTTTAGTTTAAACCCAAATCTGGCTCTGTATGCTGAGGTCGTATCTCAGAGGACGTCTCTACCACAATGCCAAAGGGCCTTCACTTTGGCATTAACCCGCCAATGAGGATGGAGAATCTATCAGTTTTATCTTCTTTGACTTCTCCTGGAAGACCTCATCATTATCTTTGCTCTTTTAGCATTGCTGTATTAGAAATCTGTCCCTGTTGAAATTAGTGGCACAGTTGCCAATGAGCAAGGTTGGGATGGTGCGAGGATGTGAGGACATTTGAATGACAAGGTTGCTATGATGGGATCACAAATGTTACTAGTATTGTTTGGTAGACTCAGATTTGGACGCTACTACCAAGGCTTCCATTTGCTCAGGACTACTTTGCTGATCACTGTTGCTCTCACCTTTCTGCTAACGTGGCTGCTGATTTTTCGCATAGATGCACCATCAAGATATATTTCTGGAAAAAATATACCCCATCCCATAGTAAGTAAATGACAGTCAATCATCCTTGCAATGTTCCCACATAATTAGCCACTGGGCCTGCCTAATTACTTCCATGAAACCTGAGTTGTCTTTCTTAAATTTCTGAAATATGGTCTGGGAAGTCTCAAGTAACACAGTGGTTAGCCACTGGCTGGTCAACAGTGATGATTAATAAAGTTTATTAGTTGTAGTTGAATGAGGGATGGTAAAATATGGATATGCTCCTTACTTTCAAATTATTTATTAATTATTTTATATTATTTCTTTCCACAGTAGTGATTAGCTTGTTTTAATAATATATCAATGTGATCATGTATACATGAAAAAAATACACTGGTTCACTTTGCATGGGAGTAGGAATTCAAAACAGAAAAGGCTGTAGCAAAAGACAGTAAATAGAGCTCAGAATTTTACAACTGCACTTTTTTTTTAAAGTTTTTATTTCATGACTGAATCAACTATTCTTGATAGAATGAGCTTTCCTGTAAGAAAAGGGTCTAAGGCATACATTTTGGTGAGTTTTCTCAATTTATATTATCCAATCCTCAGCTGTGCCTGCTTTCTCTTGCTTTTTACACATCTGCCTTTTGCCAGTGTCATATAGAACCTAAAGAAATTCAGAATTTCCATTCTCTAGGAAATTTCAAATTATATCGAAAAATTCACATTTCAAAACAGTTAATTTCTGTTCTAATCTGAGGAGACTGTGTTAGGATGATAATCTTTGCAAAAGTTGCAAAGTCAGAAAAGAGTCTCCTTATGACGTCTGTGGAAGAGGAACAGCCCATGCAGCCTATCCCTGGAGATCTGTTTGTGCTGTTGTCTCCGTGTATAAGACCCAGCCAGGGTTGTTGGGAACCAGTGGCAGGGTGCTCTGCAGCGCCGTGCTGGCTCAGTTGGTTGTCTCCAGCTCCCAAGGTGTGGCACGGCTAATCATCTTTGCATTTTAATGAAATAATTTTTCTGATTCCTTTGTTGAGGAAATATTTCCCTTGTGCTTGCATCTGGGACCTTAGAGGAGAAGGTGCCACTTCTTTCCTTGACTTTTGCCCTACCACGCCGGCTGTACAGTCAGTCTGCTTTGAGTCTGGGCTTTGTTTTCCCTCTGCAGGTGTCCATCTCTGAACATAGCCTTATGATTCTGTGCTCTACAGGAGCTTGCTCTGCCTTCAAAAGCTTCTATGGAGGTATAGATCAATGATCGTCTTGCTGAAATTGTTACGTATGGCCAGTTTTGTCATATTTCTTCTGTTGGCTGTTTCATTTAGGTGCTGATCTGGAATGTTAAATGTTTTGGCCACAAGTATATCTGCAGGGCCAACAGTGTATCAGCAGATAGAGAGCTTGCAAAAGGCTGTCCCCCTTCACAACCTCTCAGTAAACTTTTAAATGCACAGCTCTATGGAAAATTATGGAAAATTACAAACAGTTACCCATTGCTCTACAAATATGCTTTACATACTTGAACTGCATTAAATGTCTGGTTCCATGTCACCATTCTCTTGCTGTTGCTGAAAGTAATTCTAGTAATTCATTGTCAGCCTCTACTGCAGGATAAATCTTTGCTTGAGGACATTCTCAGTTCTTGGAAATCAGGGAGGAATCCTGGCATCAGTGGGGTTTTTCAACTTATTTCAGTGGGACAAGCATTTTGGTCCATGTTTTTTCCTTGCTTTATTATAGCTGAAGAGGTTTGTATGAAAAGAACAAAGAGCCCTAGAAGATGTGGCAGATCTCCAAGGATGCTCTGCAACCTTTATTCTCTTGTACTCCTGGAGAGGCAGACCATTGCAAGAATTGCTCTTTTTTTGTGAACAAACTGGCTCACCATCCCTGAAATCAAGGAAATTGATGAGTCAAAAGAATTCATGTTTGTATGCAATGAGTATGTTTAAATCCACTATGGCATTCAGCTCCAACTGTGTATTGGGATCAGGCCAAAAATACACCTTTCCCATGGTGGCTCAAGGAGACAAAGAATGAATCAGGGCTGGATTTCTGCACAGGTAAAGTAGGTCACTGATTACGTTAGAGGGAAACTGAAGACAGCAAATAACATATTTCATATGAAGTAATTGTTATTTACAGACAATAATTACTTTCTGTTAAAGTTGGTAAGAGTTGCAAGTCAGATTTTCTTGATGTCCTGTGGCTTTGAGATGTTCACAGGTAATGCATTATTCTGGGTTTTTAAAGCAAATAAGACAGCATTTTTTTGCTACAATGCTAAATTATTAGGCTTTAGTATGGACCTGTTCTTTCCAAATTTAGGTTTGGACCTATAGACCTCGCCAGTCCTTATTTTTAATCTGTTACAGTCTTGTAAGATAAAAATCTCCAGTATAAAATGCTATTTGTATATGCCATTTGTGTCTGTGTACACCCGAGGTGGTTTGGCTCTGTGACTGACGTTGTTCAATTTGAGGTTTGAATGCAATGATGTGGTAATGAAATACAGCCTGTATGGATCTTTGGAGTGGGAGCATCACCACCTCAGCCATGCAGTTCTGTTTAATCGTCTATTCACTTCTGATATACTGGAAGGGAATGAAGAGCCATGTCCCTCCAGCTGTCCCCTCAACCCATCACCCCTCACAACCTAGCTGAGCTATGTACATAAGCAGAAATGTGGCATTTGGTTTAATCCCTTGGCACAGGCAGGTCAGGCACTCCCACTGTGTTAAGTACTAATGCACTTAGTGTTATTGCTTAGTGTCAGGAAATACCCTGATTCCCGGAGCCATGGATAGCATGTTTAGATGTGTGAATATATTTATACATTACTGGAAAATAGGCATTTTTAAAGGAAACATTTCAAATTGCACTTCGTGTACCTGTTATTCATTTTTAGAATGATAAACACAGAAGATTAGCTCTTTGATTTTGCACTGTAATGGCTCTGTGGGGCTAGGTAACCCTGGGATGATAGAAGGCAAAATCATCTGTCATTGGGGAAAGCATAAGAGAAAGCCTCATAAATAAAACAGAATAGCTGTGATCCTCATTTGATAAAGCTGACAGGGTGGACTGATATTTTTAGCTGAGAAATTAAAATACCAGTTATTTTTATAGAATATGAAATGTTCTATGGTGTGAATATTTTATGGTGCGAAATCCTTTTGTGTAAACTGTGTAGCATTCATGCAGGGTACAGTCTGAAAAAAACACTGTTTGGACTTGAAAGGTGAGAAGACCTCTGGATGCTCAGGTGGTAGCTGGCTCAGAAGCAAGTGGGAAGGTGCTAGACAGGTTACCATTGCTACCACTTCTGGTCTTCGAATGACCGTGTTTCAACATTTCTGCTTCTGCAATAGCTGCTTTGATACCTCACAAGCGGCCAACCTCTGTCTTGGGAGGTTCAGGCTTTCCCAGCCCTCTGGGCAAGTGAGCTGCTCTTTGTTCTCTCTTCTGCATTTGTGCTCCTGCAGTCAGCTGCTATGGCCATTCCCACCTGTCCCAGTTCAGGAGTCAGAGGTCTTTATAGGCTGATTTCTCTGATTTAGATATTTGAAGAAGGAACTGCAGACTTAAGATTATCCTGAGACTTTTTGAAGGTAAAAATGATGATGCTTCTTATGGATTGTTATCAGTGTGGTTTGGTGACAAGGATAATGGTCTAGGAGGTGCGACTGGTAACGATCTCATCTCTGCTACTGCCTCTTGCATTACTTAGGTCAATTCACTTAATTTCTCTGTTGTTTTCAGTTACCATCAGAGGTAATTCTAGAGACCTGCTTTTGTCTTAAAAGCTCTGAAACAAACAGTGCTATTTTGTCAATATAATAATCAGGTGCTATTTTGTCAATATGATCAGGAACTTCACACTTCTGAAGCACCTCGTACCCAGAGAGCCAGTGCTGAAAAAGGAAATGAAAAATGTTTTTATCTATTATTGAAATAGCATAAATATTACTACCATCCTTGAAATTAGAAAGAATAATTGGAAATGCTTCCTAGCACTGGGCAGGAATTGGGCAAATGCACAGATGCCTCTGGAAATGAAATCCAGGCAGAAGGGAAAATACTCCCTTGTTGTACAGAAAGGAACTGATGTTCATATGTTTGGGAATTTACACAGATCCTCATTCAGTAAGGCACAGCGGCAGTAGCCACCTGCGGATACGGCTGGGGGCACACAAGAGAACGGGTATATCCTCTATATACCAGCTGTCCCTTGCAAGAACCAGTCTCCTCTTCACCCTCTTCTGAATGCCACAAGCTAGCTTTTTAGTTTAATGATCTTAAAAAAAAATGGTTTATTTAAAAGAGAAAAACTTCCTGCAAATAATTAACTGCCAAAAATGACCATTTAGGAGTTTTATATTGATTTATTCCTCTCTCCACCAAACGCTTCTGTTTTGTATCTTCCACTTACTACATTATCACTTGTCTATTTTGCATATTGGGGTTATGAATTTGCCTTTTCAGCTGTCTTAGGCTATTTGCGTATCTCGATTGTTGATAAAAATATGACAAATTGTTCTTGGCAATGGGAGGGGAAGGGTTTTAATGATAAATGGGCTTTGCACTGCAAACGTATATTCCACACTTCCTATGAATGCCATCTCCTGAAAAGCTTATTGCAGTTTGACAAAACATTTTTCTGGATTTAGCCTTAAATAAAAATTTAATAGCCATATTAAATAGCAGAGGCTTCTTTTCCTTTTTCCTTTTTTTTTTTTTTTTTTTTTGGCAGTTTTCCTCACCACTTTTCTTTCTTTAAGAGCTTTCTTTGACAACAGGACAGTGCCCCAGATTTCCCAAATCTTAGAATGCCTGGAAAAGGTTAATTGGAAAAGTCAGGGTTGCAGTTGGATAGTTAGTGCAGCTGTATTCTCTCTGCTGCTTGTTAACATTTTCTCAGTGTCTCAAGGCCCCACAACTCAGTGTCACTGCTGTCGCCAGTGCCCTGGCTGTGAGTCCCCTCCCCAGCCTAGCTGGCTCCTCATTTCTATACGCTTCACTTTGCTGAGCCACTCCGAGCTGGCGTCATCCATCTAGTCACAGCTCTCTAAGTTTGCCATGTGCACTGACCCCATGCTGACCCTGAACCATGATACAAACTATGGGATTGTAATTAATCTCTAATTACCCACAATACCTCACTGGGTATTCAGCCTGCTGTTCAGTTGTATTCCTAACCAATTCAGTCATCAGTGGAGCATTCAAATTCGGTGCAGCTCAGTGTTTAGAAACCAAGGGCTTCACTAATGTTGAGTGGCTGGGCTACTTAGAGGACTACGTCCACCTTGCTTTGCTTAGGGAGAACTCTCCATTCAGGCAGGGCAGAGTCAGGGTACGGCTGTAGTTTGATGAATTGACGGTGCAATGCTTGCGTTCATGTTTCACCATTCAAAAGACAACTGAGCAGGCTGTGTGTGACACCGGTCATTTATCTCTATTAGTTCTTTCTTTAGCAGCTAGCATTAGCAGCTAACACAAATACAAACTGGGTGGAGAATGGATTGAGAACAGCCTGAGGAGAAGGACTTGGGGGTGTTGGTTGATGGGAAGCTCAACATGAGCCGGCAATGCGCACTTGCAGCCCAGAAGGCCAACCGTATCCTGAGCTGCATCAAAAGAAGCATGACCAGCAGGTTGAGGGAGGTGATTCTGCCCCTCTGCTCCACTCTCGTGAGATCCCACCTGGAGCACTGCATCCAGCTCTGGAGTCTTAAGCACAGGAAGGACATGGACCTGTTGGAGAGGGTCCAGAGGAGGGCCACAAAGATGATCAGAGCGCTGGAGCATTTCTCCTATGAGGACAGGCTGAGAGAGTTGGGATTGTTCAGCCTGGAGAAGAGAAGGCTCCAGGGAGACCTTATAGCAGCTTTCCAGTAGGCCTTCCAGGGTCTTACAAGAAGGCTGGAGAGGGACTTTTACAAGGGCTTGTAGTGATAGGACAAGGGATAATGGCTTTAAACTGGAAGAGGGTAGACTTAGTTTAGATATCAGGAAGAAATTTTTCACTCTGAGGGTGGTGAGGCACTGGAACCCAGAGAAGTTGTGGATGCCCCATCCCTGGAAGTGTTCAAGACCAGGCCGGATGGGGCTTTGAGCAACCTGGTCTTGTGTGACGTGTACCTGCCCATGGCAGGGGGGTTGGAACTTGATGATCTTTATGGTTCTTTCCCATGTAAACCATTCTATGATTTCTTCTACCAGGGGACAGGAAGAGACTGTCATTGAGTCTGAGCAGATCTTGCTAGAATGCATCACTCCTCTTTTAATTTAAGTCGTATTCCTGCTTCTGTCCACGTGATGGGATCTAGGAAGGGCAGTTCCCTGGAAAGATGACCTGAGGATGCTGAGCTGAGACAGGGAACTAGTGCTGGGATTGTGAAGTGGTGCTGCTCTTGAGCTCTCAGTTAAATCCAACCCTTAAGAGGAGAGATTTGGTTTGCACATGACTATAGGGGCTGCTATGGACTGTAAGTTCAATTTCACTCTGATTATCCCACTGGGACAGGATATTCCACTCCTTTTCTGTACAGCAAATGCAAAGCCACCATACTGCAGCCCTTGAATGCTACACAGACTACTCAAGAATCAAAGCACCATGTAAAAAAAGAGAAAAAAAACTTCCCTCCCTGATTTCCATTACCTCAGCTGGCAAACTCTTTCCCCAAGCGTAGCTCTCCTACTGTCTCCTCATGTCTCAACTGATTTTCCTTTCTCTCCCCTTCCATACTTGCACTTTTCCACCTTTCCCCTGTCCTGGAGTGCCTCACTGGCCAGCCCCTCACATCTTCTTGCCCACCCTTCCACTTTCCCTCCACCCCAAAATCTCTTCAAAGTTTCAGAGAGCCTTTCTCGGAGATGGGAGGGAATATTTTGAGTAGGACATGCATACTTGTCAAAACATGGAGAAGTCCCAGTTCCAATGACATGCTTGCCAAACCAGACCACGATCCAGTGCAAATTATTGTGGCTCGCCAGTAGCCAGCCAACAGTGGGTGCTAGCTCTGACATCCTGGGTCAGAGCTGGGACTTTCACGACTGCTGTTACTCCCTCATGTGCAACTGATCTCTCTCAGTTTCTGGTCTTGTCGCTGGGTGACAGACCTCTCCCCCAGCTCACAGGAATTTGTTGGGCTGCCCTGGGTGCCACCAAAGAGGACAGCCAGCTGCTGCATTTCACTGTGAATACTAGAAAGAAAAAATTGTGATAGAAAAAAAAATCAAATTTCCTTTTAGTAGAAAATGCTTAATTTTAAATGGAAAACTAGTAAATGTATCAATCTCAATTTTAAACTAGTTATGCTCATTCTTTCCAGTATTTGCACAGGGAAGCTATCTCAAAATCATACTGCCTTGAGAAGCTTCCTGATTTGCAGTCTAAAGTTAGTAATATTTTACCTGCTTTGTGCCTGATAAATGCAATATATGTACATTCCAACAAAAAAATTTTAAATGTTCACAATGTGAAAACATAGCTGGGTTAAAAATCTTGTCATTTTTATTTATTTAGGCCTGATACCAGCTCGGCCTTATACCTGACATCAGATCATTAGTAGTTGTGTTTCTCTATGTGACAGCTCTTTCGTGCCCAGTATCTAGCAGCCACCTCAACTCTCTGATGTAACAGTTGCTGTGGTGACTGTTTTGCTCTTAAGTTGTCATGATATATGAAATGATCACGTTAAAACCTGCCTAGCTTGTTTGAATATTATATATATTAAACCTCTTCTTTACCAGTGATGACTTGCACTCCTTGCCTTTGCTAGCTCTCACATGGGAGAAATGTTGAGTACCAGAAATTTTTGTACCAGACATGCTCCCTGTGTGCCACTTGACTTGGTTTTAACTTGGGGGGCTTACTCCTTAAGTGTTTAACAGAACATTTGAAGGAAGGAGAAAGGGCTTGTCAGCAATCTCACAAAGCCTTCAGCTTGGTTGTGTGACGCACACTCCCGGGGTCAGATGCTGTCACCCAGTCAATCAGCCATTAGGCATGTAATTATGGCAACCAGTCATGAGACAGTTCCTAATTAACACTTATTTTTCCCAGTGAACTAAGTTTCCCAATGTGTGAAACAAAATGGGTAATTAAGACATTGCCTCCATCTACCTGGTGCATCCATCAGTTGTCTGTTGCCCTATACTCAGTCCCCAGCTTTAAGAAATACCCTAATGTACCTGTTGGCACAGTTTTTCCACATACTGTCTCCTCTTTTACTTATAGATCTTCACTTCCCACACCAGGTGCTGGCAGCATTCCCACCTGCAGGACATGGCAAATACTATTGAAAACGTCTTGAAATTTTTCACTGAGCATCTTTTAGACTTTGTCTCTTTATTCACAACTCTCTACGAAATCTTAATATTTTTATTTAGAGGTCAGTAGAATTGTTGGATTAATGAAAAAAATGTCTGCTTACGTTTATTTTGGTAATTCATCAAATGAAATGACTGCGCCTGCAGCTGAGATCCAAGGAAAAGTCATGTCCCAACAATAATTATTTGGGTTTTTTAGTGACTTTCAAGTACCATAACATCAATTTTGAAAAATAGGTGAGATTTACCCATGACCGATGTGGATGTATGTTATATGTAAACCCTAGCTGTGTTTAGGGAACATGTCTCTATTTCCAAGCCAAACCTTAAACAAATGTGGGTAGCACTATTAAATAACCCATCCATTTATAACGCACAAATAAATGTTTCTTTCTTTCATTATTTAAAATGACAACTTACTCAATTTATGATACTGATGTGCTAGAGATTCCAAAAGAAAGAATTAAGAAAAAAACACAACATCCAGTGTTTTTCAGCACCTGATATTGCAGGCATCTGATAAAAAGTCAGGGACCTGTGATTCATATTTGGCCTGCTTTTGACTCCTGAACTTTGTAAAGTGATGAAATTTGAACAGCAGTATTTGCGTATTTAAACAGTTGGTTTTGAAAAGCCATGAGACGTACTTAGCACTGCCTTTTTAAAAAAGTCAGCTTTCTATTTTCTATCTGTTGTTCATGCATTTCTCTTTTTGTTTGGGCAGATTTCTATTATCACACATTGAGAGATTATTGAGTGGCACCAAGAGTGATATTCTATTCTTGAATCATTTACCAGATGTGTGACCTTGGGCAGTAAGTGAAAAGTTACTTCACCTATGTTAGAAATGGGCATAGAAGTGAGTTAAGTCCCAGCATGGAGGCTGTGTGATGAGGTAATTGTCTGTAGGCATAAGCAGGGGTTTGCGGGTCTGTGGTGTTATTCTGGTGTTATCGAATAGGTGAGAATTATTCCATTGATACACAATACCTTATTTACCTTATTGTAAATCTGCTTGTTTCATAACTAAGTTCCTTGTGAACAGGTACAGTGGTAGGTGGTAGATTCTTGCTGAGAAGCGATATTGTGAATTCTTTTTCTCTGTTTAAAAACAAAGCCTTTATTTGGTTAAACCTTCTCAGACACTTTTTCTTTTTTTCCCCTCTAAATGACAAGCAGAGGTAGTTCTAGGTCTTATGGTTTTGACTAACTTGTATCTAAATTTATTTGAATTTATTACTAGGGACCAATCTCTACTACTCATGATTATTTTCTAGAAGCTTCTATAACAGTTTGATAAACTACTTTGGAAAAGTAAGCAACAAAGAGAATGCACCTAATTTCTGAAAAAATTACTGCCCCCCCACCCACCTTGAGCCAGCTAGTTATTATTTATGACCCCAACCAAAAGGTCATCTCTTTTTCCAGAGGTACCAATTTCTTCTCTCAATGAATCTTTTTTTTTCACCATATTAAGTAATTCTCAACCCTGGAAAGTAGAGTTCAAAATCTGTTCTCTGGATTTTAAGAAAACATGCTCTTGTTTTGGCAGCCATTCTCAAATGCTCATGTGCATGTTTAGCTTTTCTAAAGTTAGTTGTCCTGTTGGACTTGGGATTCTTGGTCTCTTAGCAGTGTTTTGGCAGGCAGGAGGAAGTGGAAAGTAATTTTTATGACTGTACACTGTACTGCAACTATCATTGATTTTTCAGTTGAGGGTTTGAAAAATGATCAGACTTAGAAAGCTTTGCCTTTTCTGAAGTTGCAAGCAGGGATGAGAGCTGGAAACACACTGGTCTGTTTATTTTGATTACTGTGGTAGTAACCACTGTGGTGAACCTCAGACCTTCTAGGTTTTTCTCATATGCCTTGAGTTTGGAGAAGGACCTTGACCACCCAGCAGAAAACAAACAGCAAATTCCTACTGATTAAGAAAAAACTATTCTCCATGTTGTAATGAAAGATATATCACATTTCATGCAGCTGGTGGGGAAAAGGTTAAGACAAATCTGGAGGGAAAAGGGAAATACTCCAGCTGGCTGCAGACAGCAGGTATACAAAGCATTGTCTCTCAGAAGAGAGGTGCTCTATTTAGGGGCTGCAGACTTATAGCAAGAGCCTGAACAGCAGGGTTCAGTGCAGCTCAAACCAAACGAACCTACAAAGGTTTATTAGAGGGTGACTGTCAGATGCACAGAGAGCAGGACTTGTCTATTAAAGATAAAACTGAATGCAGGGAAGGGTGGTTGGAGTAAACCTTTTCACTGACCTTTATTGTTTGACAAGCATGTGAGGAACCAGATATTATCCTTTGGACATTTTCACTGGAGTTTGGGGCTAAATATCGTCTATCCCAACAGAGAAACTGGGGTAAAACTCAAGATCCTAAAGGAAGAACGAGCAGAAGTTTACTTTGGGGCTAGAAGCATCAGTGAAAAGCCCACTGTGACCTAATAAGACTAGTAATGCCATAGAGGGACTCAGTGACAAATATAGTTGAAAACAAAGGGGGAAAGATCCTCTTTTTTGTTTTGTTTGTTTTTATAACATATTTCTGTTGCAAGCATGGAAATTTTGGGTTGCTTCCCATGATCATTTGAGTGACATTTTATACAGCCATCGAAAGGCTCTTCTGCCATATTTTCCATTTTTTCCTTTATTGATTTTTCTCTTTAAGACTTTAATTCACTCTTCTTCAGTTGCTACAGTTAAGAGAGAAATTCTGTAGATCACATAGAGATAACGTTCCAGCCTACACTGGGTCACTCACACCTCACATAAGAATACAAGCTTCCTGCAGACAGCTAGTCCTTTCCTGCTTTTCAGGCCTTTTTACTCCATCTTTTCATTTTTTTTTTCTCCCTTAGTATTTGGGTCTTAATCTTTCTTTAGACTTATCTTTCATGCTGTGCTCATCTGAAATGTACCAATAATTGCTGCTACCTATATGTGGTTTGATCATTCTGTGCATTCCTTGTTGAAACTATCAGTGAAACAAGACATCTAAAATATGATTCTGTAGAGTTAAGGTAATATTTTGGGTGTCTGAAATCTCTTATAAATTGTTCCGTAGACAGTCAGATTTTAAAAGAAAAAATGACAGCAACAAGCCAACCCTAATGACATATTTCAGTGTAATGCTGTAATTTTAGCCCCTGCCATGAACTATTGCTGTTGCACAGTAAAGTATTTTGCTAGTAAACGGTGAAGTGATTTCCAGTAAGGCCCTTTCCCTTTATTCCATCCTTCCATCAGGAAAATTCCCATCTCACCAATTCCAACGTATTAAAAAGAAAACACTCATCTGAAGCACATTAGACACCATGTGAGTGCCCTACAAATAGTAAATAGTAAAGACGAGCTGTTGTAGTTTCACCTTGTTTATCTTCAGATGGTTTTGAAAAGGCAGAAGATGAAGGTGCTTCTTCTGTGGATGAAGTGTACCAAGTGCACAATCTGTTTACTGGTGTCAGTGTTTTTAGCTTGTTCCTGGATGTGTGCACAATAATGTGCAAACACATTTAACTGCCTCTGTACTAATCAGCCTTTTCCCAGGAGGCCAAGTATTTTTTTAATAAGCGCTTTTTCTCTTCCCTTTTCTCTTCCTTTTTCTCTGGTAACCTGTTTCCCACCTGCTGGAACTCTCCTGCTCAAGTGTTCTTTCAGTTTTCTGTTGCTCACTGCAATTAACTTTCTAACAATTTTATTCTTAACTGGTGGGTGCATTTCTGTGGCTCTTCGTGGCTGACCAACTTCAAGATCTGTTGCCATCAGTCAGCTGCCATGTAAGAATTTGTTACAGGATGAGTCAACAGGGAAAAGATGGCCAGTGGCTACACTAATTGTTGGGTCAGTGCTTGGGAAGCAGGACCTCAGACCTCTGCACTGTTGCAGACTGGGGGCACTGGTGAGGAGGACAAGGACTGCCACACCAGTTTCCAGGTCTTGTGGGGCCTTCGTTACTGATCTTGGGAGGCGTGAATCAGAATTGAGCTCTGGAGCACTGAGCCACAGAGCCTCCATGGCTGGCAAGTATAGGGCCGGAAATTCAGATGAATAGAGCGCTAAATGTTTTTTTGTTTGACGCTCATGCTTAACAGAAAATGATGAATCCATTAGTAAGTCCTGCTGCTGCCAAAAGAAACAGACTTGCACTTGTAGATTGCTTTCATTCTGTGCTATCAAGCTACTGCATGCTTAGGTTTTTTGCTCAGGCAAAGCCGACAGTCATCTATCACTTAAAAATGGTTTTTTTAGAGGTACAGTCGTCTTTGTCTTAAGTGTGTGTATGTGTCTGCTTGAAAGTGTCTCATTAAAATATACTGGCCTTGTCGAGCACCTCAAACAAAATCCACAGTGGAAAATGTCTTATTTTCTGTTTGCTTTGAATTATTTCAAAGTTTGTCACTAGTTTCACATGACAATGGGGCATTTGGAGTGATTTTTGTCTGTGATGATGTGTCAGAGAGACTAGATGGCCCTTACTATACACGACATGAAAAATGTGTCGGTGGAGAGTGGACTGGGGCGATTTTGAATTCATAAAGGGGCAAGAACATTTCTGAGTGTGATTGTACTTATTCAGGCAAAACTCCCTGCTGTCCTAAGTATCCCATTGAAAGCAGTGGGACTCCTGAATGTGCAAAGGATCCAGGATCAGATGAGTAATGTCTCTAGAAACAGAAAAAGTCCTAAACTAAAGATTTTTTTTCTTCATGAGATACTTTACCCAGCATAGTAAAAACATGTGTATTTATAGCCTAGATTATGCTTTGTTTTGTGGGATGAAAAAACACATTTTAGACTTGGCCCCTTTCCTGAACAGATGTTACTGGCCTGGGTGAATAACTTATTCAAGCATACAATTTAACAGAATTGGATGAGAATTTTTGCCAAACTCAATTCTGACTAGAACTGAAATCTTTTACCACTTTTCTTCCCTCTGTCCTACAGACTCTGCTGTTTAGTTCAGCCGGTTTCTGTCTTCTGGCTGTGGCTGTTCAAGGGTTACACCAACCCCTTTGGTTTCAAACTTACATTATTTCCATGCAAGAAAATCTGTAAGTGATTTTTTAAATTTTTTTTTTAAATTCAAATATGATTCTGCCTTGAGAAAAGGACTGTCAGGGTAACATCAGGAGCTTCAATGTTTGTCTCTCACTGATTTCTCACATGAAATATGTTCATTTTGCTGGTGCTAAGATGTTTGTTTCTAATTGTCACTGCTTCTAGCTCCAGCTGGCTTCTTTCCTTCTTGCACATTATCACCAGTATTTAAAGTTTTGCAGGTCAAATTAGACCTGCAGAGACATCTGTGCCACCCATTGCTTTCAGAGAGACTACCCGGGTGTGGCTGAATGCAGTTGGATAAACAGTTCTCTTCTCTCTGTGCAAAAAGGGACAGACTGGATCTCTTCCTCTCTTGGCTTTGATGGGTCTGTGGTCTAACAGGTCTAAGACAAATGTACTTGTTATCCAAGACTGTACTGCATTAGGTATAAGGAACAGGTTTTTCTAATTGAAAAGGTGACAATTTTTACAGAGGTATCCCTGGGTTTGAGCAATAGTACCAAAATAGTACCACCTGTTCCTGGTGGCACCTGGTTCCTGGTGAGGAACAGGACGCTGACTGTGATGCTTTTTCACTCACCTGCGGTACTATAACTACCTCCCAACATCACTCTAATGCACTAATCCAGGGCTGCAGTGTGTCATTAATTCTGAAGCTGTTACTGAGGTAAATCCCGTAGAAAGGTTTTTTTTCTCCTCAGGAGGTGTTCTTGGTGTTGGGGTCTGTGTCAAAGAGCAGGAAGGCAGATTCTTCTCACGCCTGCCACCACACCTCATCACTGAAGTCGTCAGCCTTCCATGTAGGTGAAAGACAGTAGAGCATAAATGCATTGAACATTACCTAGAAAAAATAGCTGTGTGATGGCGTAGCCATGTCATTGTCAATGCTGCCTTTCCAACAACTGAAAACACCCACCTGAACTATTAAAACCCTTCAAGAAACTGGTAAGGGGGCATGGTGTCCTTGGCCAAGCCTAATGATGAATGTAGAATGCACACTTGCTCTTCTGGAAGATTGTGAGGTATCCTCTTGTGTGTCTGGTTTCCCATAAAGGCAAATGTATAGGGAATAGGTTAGTGGGTATTTACAGAGTGCCATACTACATCTTTGAGCACATAGGTGCGGGTCGGGGTATATATGTGATGCAGTCATTGATATGCTGTTAGTAGTTGGAGACTTAAAAAAGAAAATCAAGGAAAATACAAATAAACAACTACATTACACACATAAAATATATTAGAAATATTAGAAATGTATTAGAAATCAATGTGATTAATGCATCCTGAATTAGGAATGCAGCTGCTTAATAAACTGTTTTACATATACTCCCTGACAAGCTTGGCCTCCTGATTTCAGTAAATAGCAGTTTTGAGTATTGCTAACTCACTGCCCAATGGTTATGTCTGCCTTTGATAGACTTTTAAATACTATCATTGCTCTTAAATATGAATGAGAAATACTTGAACAGTTCTAGGATTTGCTTATCTGTGCTGTAGCCACAAGTTTCAATGAGTATTTTGCACGGTTGAGTCCCTTTTGTCTAGCTTCTGTATGTTTGCATGCAGTGCAATTGCATCTGTTTCTTGAGGTTAGTGAGGCAGCAAGTATGGCTGCTCTGTTCATAAAAACACATTAGTAGAAGTATTTGAAAATACCAGCACTGATCCTTTTTTTCCTTTCTTGGTCTGTTGACATACTAGGAAACATACTCTGTAAATCTCATGTTTTAATTCCTCTTTGGAGCACAGTTTAATGCTTAAAGAAGCATTTGCCTGCTTATATTGTTATAAATGCATCCGATTCTTAAAAGGCAACATGGAAAGTAATTCCTGAAATTTAAGGAATTTGAGGGACCTATATTCTTAAGATATTAAGTCCACTTATTAAAGGTATACAAGCAGATTCTCAGATGCATTCACATACTCAGTTTGGCAAGAGGATCATCTATATGAGTAGCTCTTTGTTTTCCTTTCTGTGATTTGTACAGGTTGTTACAGCACTCAGACTGATACTAGCAATAATTGAAAATTCTTCACAAATACTTTAAATCTCAGGGGCTGGATTCTACTTTACTCACTGTAGTCTTATGCTGGGAGAGCTGCATTTTGTTCAGTACAGTAATCCAGCTTTAAACTGGGAGAGTGCAGGGGAGCAGGGAAACAGAGTCGCATTCCCATACGTCCTGTTCTGATACTTAAAAAAAGGACATAACTGTCAGATTTTATGTTGAAAGTCTCATCTCCTTTGACCATCAGTGGCACTGATCCTGCTCAGTAGATCTTGGGTGAGTCCCAGTTCAGTCACTGGGACTACATAGGATGTGGGTCATCACTGCCTGGTACATCCTGTTTCAGGTTGTCATTGAATGTGCCTGTGTGCTGCCATTTTTACTGTGAGCATCACAAGTACGTACAGAGAGATGCAAGTTTGCAAGGACTGTTTTGTAAGCATGCCCTGGATGAAACCACAGAGTTTAGAGAGTTTATTCAGTCCGTTCTCCCGAGCCTCCCTTAGTCAAATACCTATTGACAAGTTATTTTCCTTGGGGGAGGGAAACAGATTTAGCCTTTGGAAATGAGCTGTATAAAGCAATGTAGTTCTCCACCAACAGAGGTCATTCATTTGCTTGTTGCTTGCCATGTTCTGGGTGCTCTACTGGGGACTGGGATTTGCTCTCATTGACCCTGCAGAGCCTTGACTCCCTTTGCTTTGGGTTTTGAGTGGGAATCTTCCTATTGACTCCCAGCACCTGAAAGCTGGCTACACAGATTCTAAACTAGTCAGCAAGGTTGTTTTTTATTGATGAAGAGAAACAGATACCTCCCTATGGAACTGCATCCCATCCTAAGATACATGTCTAAATAGCTGCGATGAACTGCCCTTTCTGAGGTTTTCTCTGTACAGCCACAGATTATAAAGGGAGCAGAGTAGCTTAGACCAAACGGCTGATAAGAGGAAAGATGACTCCATGCATAGGCAGTCACAGGGGGAGCAAAGAGCCTGTGACTCAGAATGGCAGAATTTTATACCCGTGCTAAACAGCTTTAAATAGCTAGGCAGGCAATGAAAAAACTCTGGCTGTCTTTGATGGAAGCAGCTGTAGGTCCTGGGAACTGTTCTACCTGATGGAGAGATGCGTGGTGAGAGAAAGACCATATACTTGCACTTTAAAATCATCTGTAATTCAGTAGATTGTCAGGAACCCTCTATTTCACTTCTGAGTAACTGGTTTGTAAAAGCTGAACTGATGATAATGCACTTTTAAGTGAGCATGAAACATGCAAAAATGCAGTTTAAATATGTTGCAAGAGTTCTGACCCCTTAAAATATGGTGCTTTCTGTACAATGAAAATATTTTGCTAGAAGTCACTACATAACAGCACTTAAAGTGAGGCAAAAGATTATTAAAACACCGCTTCCGGTGATATTAAAGTCTTCATCCCGACATACTGTGGAGCAAATCCAATGTGATGCAATTACTGAGGTGGCCTCCATCAATGTACTAAGAGAGAAGCTGTTTGGAAGAGGCTGTCTTAAACGAGACACAATGTCCATGCTCTGATGGCTTTGTATTTCCACTGCAATGGCTTCACATTTCCACCTGAAACTTCCAAATCTTTCACGATGTGGGAGGGTTTTACATCCTGATGTGGTGGTCAAGGAACAGAAAGACCAAACAGAAGTCATGAAACAGCAAGGCCACAATTAGGCCAATCTCAGTGCATTCTGTACCTGTGCTCGTTACATTAGACCTCACTGATAAATTGAGGGCAAAGCCTTTGGTTTTCCCTCTGGGCAACAAAAACATACTGTCCCAGTAGCATAACTGCTCAAAGGAAATGTTGTGAAGCACAAAGTCTCCAGTCATCCTGGAAACAGTAGGTCAGATGTGTGTCCTGAGACAGACTGGCCCTAGCTCCTCCTAGCATCTGTAATACTCAGAAGTCAGAAATTTTACTTGTCTCTCACTCGTTTTTTCTGACTTTTTTCTACATTTTTTACTCACTTAGGTGGTAAAGCCAGGTGTTTTGGGATTTTTCTTTCCCTTGTTTTTTTTTCCTTTTTTTTTTCCTTTCCTTAATTATTTTCCCTGTCACACGTGCCTGCAAAATTTGAGCTGCAACATCATTAGAAAGTTTGGGTTTTTTTTAAATAAGCATTTCCATAAGAATTTTAAGAGTTAAAGTACCTCAGAGAATTAGTTCCAAGGGCTTTGCACTTGAGCAGGTGGCTAGACTTTTGGTCAAAATAAAGTTAAACATTTCCTATTAGCATTTTAGCTCAATAATAGCAGATCTGGACTATCTTTAGAAAAGTATTTTCTTAGAAGAGCCACTCCTTGAACAAAGTAAGTTTCAATTCATAGAATGTTTTGGAAGATAATTCTTCACACTCTGTGGCAAAGTATCAACTTCTGCTGTCTGTTGATTCAAAAATTAAAGGTGTGCAGCAGTTGCTCTGGCAACAGTCTCGTTTTACCCCTTTGCTCATTTCCAACCTGTTACTAAATTACTAAGCACTGGAGTGATGCATCAAAGAGCACCTAGAGATGCTGTTAATGTAATGAAACTGAGCCTTCATCTACTTAAAACGTGTTGTGTCAGCTTGGAAATAAGACAGGTGATTTCTTTACCCCCAGCAGTTGGCACCATGTCAACTACTTAAAGTTTTAAAGTTATGAAAACAAGGGCTACACCAAAAAAATTCCGTGTATGGAATTTACTGATGAGTTGTGCCTGGCAACGCTGAATTTATTTGTTAGCAAATTTATAAAATATCCTTTTTACTTTTGTGGTCACAATATCTGTCAGATGATTTCAGTATTTTTAAGTACTTCAGTTGGTATTTTCTGTTTCTATGTCATATAATAAATGTGTAGATTTGTAGCTACTATTGCAAACCTTTACCAATAAGATTACTCATTCAGATGGAAAGAAACTGAGGACATGAATCTGTTATTGAAGGCAGTACTGTGCACTTTTTAAGTTTTCTCACATCAGTTTTTTTGGGGGCACTTTCTAAAATGATAAGGTTTTTATTGGTCAACTAGAGCAATAGAGTAAACATCTAAAGGGAGACCCTTTGGGGCTCAATATCAGGGGAATGAGGAGATTTGGATTTATCAGTCTTGCTTGAGTGCCGCATCACTGTGCAGGGTGGCAGATCAGCCACGGCAAGTCCTGGTGCTCAGAGTCTCCCAGGAGTCTCGCACCCTACCATACAAATGGTCATTGTGCAGTTTGTTTCTAGCTAGTATTTCAGTCTCAAGAACTTTCACTCTGCTTTGAAAGAAGGGATAAAATTAAGGAAGGAATATATTCTTCTAGAAAAAGATGCTGTTTCCAGCATCACACTATGAGACCGGTTTGGCACCCTGTTTTACAGACATGAGAGTGCGGGCTGAACCCTTGTGTCCTCATCTCCTAGGACAAGGTGGAGAAGGATAAAAATGATAAGGTTCAGTGCCACTGCTGCCCTACCCTAACACAGAGTCTCATCTCTGGTGTGACACTTATCCAGGCACTATGCTTGTAATATATCATCAGTTCATCTACTGCGCCAGCACTGCAAGACCTTTTGCCCAGTTTACTTGGTGCAAAGGGGCAAAGTGAGATGAGGGTCTCATCTGGATACATCTCTGTATTGTACTCCTGGTTTATAAACACTTCTGCCATATGTAGCATAAGTTCCTGAATTTATTACTTGCATGAAGTCATGTTTGGCTATGATTTGAGAGGTTATATATATAAGAATTGCCCTTTGATAATGTTTTTCCACAGCATCTGTAAAATATTATCAAGTGGTAGGAGACCAACTAGTAAGACCTTCCATAATGTCAGCAAAATTTCAGCTCCATAATACACTGGTCTCATACTGTTTCCCAGCTTGAAAACCCAGTACTAAGCCTTTAAAATGACACTATAAGCTACAAAACTTTGTTTAAAAGTAAGGTGCCAGATAATGCCTATAAATGTAAGTGTTGGGTTTTAGCTTCACATTGCAACCTTTTTGTATGTAATTCTGGTATATTTGCACCGGCTTCTTTTGACTGTCATTTTAAATGTATAATGTTTTTACCAGGTGGGCTATAGACCTGTGTTATCACTACAGTAAAAAAGTCCACATGTACCATGTTACAAAGTGCAGAACATACCAGATATAATTTCCATACTGGGTTTAGAGATCAGACTTTAGCATAACTTTGCTCCAGATGCAAGAGGTGGATAACAGAGACATGTTTTGTAACAGGTTTTACTAATGCAGATTTAAAATAACATGACTGAAGTTCTAAATTGATATGACAGTTGCATATTTTCCGGATAAAAGAACCAGCTGTAATGTTATGCCTGGTTTTAAAACCAATACACATGATCTGAACCAGATTTTTTTCACCATAGTTTTGAAAATTTCCTTCCAGACAGAGGCAGTGTTTAGGAACATTTCAAAGAAATGTAAACATGCACTTAGACCTGATAACTTGTGTCCAGGCCAAATTTCAGCTGAAGTGTTTATTATTTTCTACCTCCTTTCAAGATTTCAGTGGCACTTTCCTTTACTTGTATTCTCCTTAAATTTCCACACTGGTGCAGTGTAGCTGCATGTAGTTAGACTACTAAAGAAGTGCCTCAGCCCAGGGGAAGCTGAGGTCGATGAGAGGCTTTCCCAGTACTCAGATCTCTGCCCCCCTGTCTGGGAACGATGCTGCCAACAGGCCAATGCTGCAGGAGCCAGCGTGGCTCCTTCCTCTGGTATTTGACACTGGGCAAAATAAAGCCAATTTGATGTGTGAAAAATGGCACAAAGGAACTCATCAAGAGGTTAGGAGCAATATATGGTTTTGCTGGAGAGACCAAGTTATTCCTTCTGATACTGAGGATATTTCTTCTGAATTTAGCACTCAAAGAGGAATAGAAGAAGCTAAAGCTGTCCTTGGCAATACTTTGCAATCGACGTGTTAGAAAAGGATCCAAGGAAGATCAAAATCTAACAGGGAGGTACAGAAATCATTGCTGATGAATGAAAGCTCATAGCTGTTATGTCCATAAATATCACATACTATAGGATGCTCTTTAGCTTGTATGCTGCACTATGTAAACTTCCCTGTACGCTTTTTGGCAGAACTTTGCTCCCGTGCAAACATTTTACAAACTGTGGCATGAAGCAACTTGTTTTGCCTATGGCATCAAAGTCTTGGTGTCTCACAGCTTATAGTGACTCATGCTTTTCTTTGCAGTTTGGTTCCCTCCCCATAAGACAGCATAGTATGGCCTATAGCTGGTTAATAATTTTGCTGAGTGCATTGATGTCTTTTTGGTTGAAAGAATCACATGAACAAACAGCAAGATGAGCAGTCATGGATAAACAGATGATTAGGATAATGCTAATTGCACTTAAGTGGAGGAGATCAACAGAGTAAAGACAAAAGGAAAAAAAATCAGTGACAAATTTTGTTGTCTTGCCCTTATTCTAACTCTTCTTGTACAAACAAGCTTTGCAAAAGAAGTGAGAACAAATTAATCCCGTATGGCTTTGATTAGTTTTAGATTGGCATTGATATGTTGTGACTCTCTTCTTCCCACATAACGTTAGAGGTCAGTGCTCTACCATTTTTTTAATTGAAAGACCATCAGCGTAATTTGGAAACAGAATTTTCCAAGGAACAACATACCTTGGAGAGCATAAAAGCAAATAGTAACAATACAGTTGACCTCAGTAGTTCCTGAACATTTTATCAAAACTTATCTGTTTCTAGGAATGGTGTTACAGAGCATATGTAAAAACACCGGGATCTCAGAGCACTCTGCTTTGCCTGAAGGTACTGAGCAAAGAAAATAACATACCTGCTCTGAGCACACTCACCCTTCTGACCAGCAAAAAGCGTTGTACTGGAAATGTGATATATTTACAAACACCATATGCATCACAATATGCAGTCAGAACCTCATAGATAAATTTAAACCCAAAGGATACAGTTATGAGATACTTCAAGTGTCCTGTTATATCTTCAGATACCAGTGTAGCCATCTGAGATAACTAGAGAAAAGTTACAAAGTGTCCTCATGCATATTTCAGGAATTTTGTGAGTGTCAGTGACTGTGCACATAAAAGTTAGCATGGACCAAAACTTTACAGAGATAGAAGCATCCTTATGAATCTTTTCCTCTAAAATCAGAATTTCTTAATGCTTTAGATGAAGAACTCTTCAGAAATTATCAGGGTAAAGTATGTGCTTCTCTGTTAAAAATTGCTGAGTCTGCCTATTAGGGGCCTGCCCTGCTGGGACTTCAACAGTGTAATGCACCAAGAGCAAATGTACCGTATACCTCAGTCATGGCTCTGTATTTCCCAGAAGCTGAGAGGCAGCAAATGTCAGGCCAGCTGTATGAGAGCCATTGATCAGTACTCATTTAGGCAGCTGTGGGAAACTACTGATCATGGGCTAAGTACTAAATCAGGACTGGGTCCCCAGTGGAAAGGTCTAGAAGGAGACTCCAAGGAGTGGAGTTTTTTCCCCAGTGGAATTTGAATTCTTGCCCATGCAGCATCACTCCTTTTGCGATATCCTGAAAGTCTTCTTGCAGGAGGTCCAATGGGAAATTAAGTTGGAGGAGACAGAAGATGCGGAATGGCCACAGTTTGTGGCTGCAGTCCCAATTTAAAGAGCAAGAAGGAAAAAGATGCAGTTTTAGGGAGAGTTCAATTTGTTCTGTTCTTCAGCACTGTGTAGATTTTATTTATGTAATTACTAGATATTAAGGTATTGCTGAGCTTTTCATTGAGAACGGGTCTCTTGATCCATTCAATAAATTCAGTTGCTTGAATGCAGGAAAGTAAGAAGTAAAATGGTGGCATTGACTCAACCTAAAATCTGGATGTTTTTCAATTTCACCAGAAGCTGGTTCCTCATCCTTAGATCTAACTTTGTGTTATAGATTCTTGGTGGGACCCCAACTCTTTATTGTCTTACGTACAACAAAATTATTGAATCAGTGTCATGGAAATCCTTTGACAACAACAGTCCTCAAACATTTTCTGAATTTAGGGAAAAAACTTCACACACAAAGCTTAACCATGAACCTCAAATTTCAGTGCAGACCTCCTGTGTGTCTCATAAAATCTCATGTTAATCCTAATTCAAATCTAAAGAAAATCTTCTTTGCTCATCCTGTCTTCAGTGAAATCCTTTGCTGATTCCCTCCCCAGCTATAACAGAAGATGAATCAAGCAATCCTCACCCTGCGGGCACCAAGCAACCCCACCCTCTGACATCAGCGACTCTGCAGCAGGAGACGGCACTGAGATCCAAGGATGTAAAATAATGGTATTTGTGGATTTCTTGTTCTTCCTCTTCTACTAATGACAATACAGAGGAATGTTTACTCTTAGTAAATGAAAAGCAAACATTGAAGTGTCATTTGGACATGTTTGTGTAAAGTGTAACAGAGTACTGTTAAAATATATCAAACACTTAAAAAGCACATTACCTTGTCAAGTGCCACATATGAAAAGGTCAGCACTGGTCTTCTCTCCATTTTTTCTACATATGAATCATAGACAACAAATAAGACTTAACATTTTCCTTACTATTTTAATCTGCACCATTATTTATGAGGGTTCTCAAAGTACTTGTAACCCTTAGAAAATATTCTAGCATAGGCTGGTATTATTACCCGCTCATGTTACAAATGAGACACAAAGACGGCACAGCTGAAATTTTCCAAAGTAACTACTGGCTGGGGCAGAGAAAGGGCATCTCAGCTTCTGAGTATCCAGCCTGAATGATACAGGGCTTTACCATCAGACACGCTCTCACATACCAGTGAGAGGTACAAATGTACTGCAACTCTGAAAAATAAACACACCATTCAGATAGCTCAGGTTTTGTGTAGCAAGTAAGCAAAAGCTCCAGAAAAGAGAAATTCTGACTGTATTGAAGGACAGCTGATGTGATAAAAACGGTGGGATAGCTTTAATTTTCACATTCAGGCTTTCACCGACACACGAGTGCCCAGTTAGTTAATCAGGCTGCCAGAGCAATTCTGTGCAACTTCTTCCCTTTAAATAACTTTGGCAAAGTCAGACTCATATATATGCTGTGCTCTCTACCTCAGAGTCACTCAGGAACATTCTTCAAAAGGCATTTTTGTGTCTTTATAATTGAATTGATTCTTAAGTTGTGCCACGGGTGTACACCTTATCAAAGAAGAGCTAGCACTCCATTTGTTCATAATGCCCTCTAGGAGGAGGTTTAACATGCAATGTTTGTTGTTTCTAGCAGGTCTCTCTGCAGAGAGAGAGGTCGCTACTCAGGGAGGCACTTTCCTCCTTGGAAACAAGAAAAGAAATCACCGGGAAGGAGGGGAAAATGCATCTGGGTAACAGGAGGGGATCTTGTCAGTCTTCAAGTCACTAGAAAATGATCATGAAAGTCTTTTGTTAGACAAGCCTATAATGGTACTATTGCTTGTCTATTGTGGCCACTAACAGCAAATAGCCTGCAAGGGCAGGGGAGATATAGGATTAGACAAATTGTGAAGAGGGGCTCTAGATGCTTGAAAAGTGCATTCCTGCTCACCAAGGTCAGAGGGGTCAAAATAGTGTCATCATTCATCCTCAATGGAAGTTTTTCTATAAACAAATTGACCTTTAAAAACACCCATGGCATATATGGAATAATGCTAATGATGTACTATTGGATTTCTTCCACAAGTGGAAACAGAAAAGCAATTGTAATTCACTTATGTTGAATTGGAGACTATGTTGTACAGTACTTTTTCTACTGCTAGAAACTGCAGGCATCCTGAAAAAAAAAATTTAGAAAGCTTAATTAGTACCATAATTTTTGATGCATTTTAGGAATAAGCCCAGTTAGTATGTTTTTTCAGAGGGCTCATCCTTATCCACATGAGTATTTCTGGGGACAGCGTTGGGTTGAAGATATACACATCCATCGCAGGTAGGCAAAAAGGATGTACTGAATCTTTCCTGATGGAAGGGAGACTGAGTACCAACTCTCTCTGTCCAGCCTAGCAATGTCCCTTCTTCTTCTCAGTTGTGCTTTTGAACATGGGTCTTTGCCCAGTCCATCCTCTGACTTCAGTACTTAGTGGGCCTATTGCTTAAGTAACTTGATCAGAGTTTGCTCGTTAATAAGAAAATTGGTCTTCCACAATGCACTTGAAGTGCATGAAAAGAGCTACAAGAAGACAATGATAGACATAGATATTATACTGAATGGCAGCTGCTAAATCTATGTGTGCTGATAAATGTCGATGAAGTAACTTCATATGGTAAGACAAGTTAAACGTTTATTTCAAGCTTTAATTAAAAGGTACCTCAGTAAAATTTTCAAAAGCATCACAGTTACCAACTACATTTTGAATTATTCTCCCTCTATGTGCAGTCAAGGGCATGTTTTCTCTACCATCTTGCAGCATGCACATTATTAGTTTGCAAAATCACAGTACATAAGTGACTACAGATGAGAAAACTGCCCTTGACAGTGGCTGTCTACTCTGCAAAGTAATATTGTTTCCAAACGGCTGAATAAAAGCACGTTAACAGCAGGAGTCAACAAAGCTAGTTTTATGATTTTTATTTTTAAAGAAAGACTTTAAAAGTGCCCCTGATACTTTTTTAGAATCTTTTTTGACTGGATTTTTCTTGAACAATACTTACAACATCCTGATCTTTGGGGTCAAATCACTCTCTCAGTTCCACGCTGTGCAGTTCTGAAAATTTAGAACGAGTTTAAAAGTTTGAAGGACTGACTTTAACCACCAAGCTTAAACGTAGAGAGATTCAGGCATTCCCTGGGTCCTCCAAAGCATAGCTCTTTTTGCAGGTTTCCATCATTTTTGGAGATGTATTATGGTCTCTACAAAACAGGGGAAAAAAATAATAAAAAACAAGTCTTTCCATTTGATAGCTAGCAAAGTAATCTGCCAAGCACACGTGACAACTGATACTAGAAGAAAGGCTTATTATTTCAAACTACTTAAGATCTTCATGGAATTAAGGCACTGGGCTGAGCCTTAGAAGATCTGGTGTTAGTTTTCTGGTTTTACATCTAATATATATAGCCTTGGGAAAGTCATTACAAAGTTCTGTGACCCTGCTGTAAAATGGAGACAATAACACCTCTTCTTTCTTGCTCCCTCTCCTGTACATTTAGAGTGAAGACCTTTCACGTCTTTTGTGGGAATGGACAAGAGAACTCCAATATAATTTGGTACTTTGAAACAAAATGAGTATGATCCAAATCTATCCATTCTTAATCCTTTTGCAGACAATTAAGCAATCAGAATGCAAAATACGGCCTAAAGGGAGTATTACTTGAACTTAGGCACTTACAGGAAGATTTTTAGATGAGAAATCAGTAAGTTAGTTACCAGTTGCCTTTCCTGGGATTTTTAGGGATACCTAAAATAAAGTTAAACAAAAAGCTTCATTTTACTGTTTTGTGGTAGAATCCAAATATCCTGAAAAACAATTTGGGCTTGATTTTCATTTACTTATTTTTTACAGCAGAATATCTTATATCCATGTCAACAAATCCTAGGCCTTGTCCTAAAAATAGCGTAGTATATTTTGGTCAAAAAGTTTATGTTATGGTTGAGCTGTAAGCACTCTAATGGCTGCAATGGGAATGAGAGTCATGAGAAATTCATGGAAAAGTTCCTGATATTCAGCGTGCCTCAAGATCAGATTTAGCTTTGGGGTTGAAACTAAAGATACTGAAATATGTCTCCTGGAATTAGCAAAGCAATTTGAGCTGGGTAAGAATGCAGTGGTCCTTGCTATGAAGGATCTCAAAAGTCATTGCACATTTGCTTCCTTTATAGTAGAAAGTGGAGAGGGGCAAGGAAGAAATGCAGTGTTGACTCAGATGCACTTTAATGTTGGTTAGCAGTTATTGAGAAAGGAGTTTCTTTAGGGTAGAATACCCTCCACATCTCCTCCTATAAGATTAATATTCACCCCATTGCGTCAATGGTTTAAAGAGAGAAACTCTTGAAAGAGAGCGTGCTTTTTAAAAGTAATTAAAAAGTGAAGCTAATAATGATGGACAGCAATTGGGACAGCACTAATGCAGAGCACCTGAAAGTTAAGCCTTTCCATTGACTTTTGTAAGTTTTTGAGAGTTCAAAGCTGCATTTAGCTGGCAGGGGACCACCTTTGAAGGTGCTTGGAAGAAGTGAGTGAAAAGAGATTTGAAGAAGAGGGGGAACATTAAACTGAAGAGGTGATTTCAGGAGCTTCATATCAGGAAATGAAGCATGCACTGGTCTAAAGCTACCAGCAAAATAGGAAACTTTTAAACAACTGGGGCACTCTTCAGCTAGGCCTTATGTATGTGAGGGGTTATCACCTAAATACAAATACGTGCATGTAAGTCAGATTTAGATGTCAACTGCTGGAATTTCTCACCTCTGAATGTGGGCCTCTTCTTAAAAGAGTCTAAGTTTTAATTGATAAAACAGGGCATTGAGAATTAAAAATTCTTACATTAAACTCTCCCTTTGAAGCAGCTATCCAAATTCCAATTTACCAGATGTTTAGAGAAATTAGAAGCAAGACTCTCATTCTTCCAGCTTGTAGCACCCTGGGCACAGTGGGGAAACTTGCACATCCAAAGCTACTCAACCTAGAGTTCCTGTTGCAAGGTCTTGAGAGATGCAGTGGAGTGGAGGTGTACAGGATGGAAGCACAGCACCAGGGCTCCAAGCCCAGCTCTGTTCCTAACCTGCTTTGGGATATTGGTCGCAAGGTTTGAAGGAGATAAAACAAGAGCAGTAGTGAAAGGGACTGTTCAGAGCAGACGGCTCATAGCGAGGTGCTGTCAGGGCACGAGCCAAGAGCTCCATTTGCCGCCTGTGCCCCTCCACCAAGGTGCTGCAGACCAGGTGCCACACTGCAAACCTGCTGCCATGCCAGCTCTAAAGGTGACCTGAACATGACCCTGCAGCTAAAGAGACTCATCCACCCAACCTCACCTATGGGTTCCACTGAAACAGTTTCCTTTCAGTCCTTTAATGTTATTAATTGTTATTATTTCTTTAGATTTTACGCAACAATAAAAGTGAAGCTTCAGTTCCCGGCTGCAGCAACCCCTCCCACAAATCAAAAGAATATAACTTTCATCTTGAAAAGACTGAATAAATATGCCCTGAATACAGAGGGGCATGGATTCCAAACACCCTGAAGTCTTGGAAGAAACAATTGTTCTTTCTTTGATTTGATTCATCCCCAAAGGTTCAATATATGTATCTCACGGAGTCTGGGTGGTTTTTAGAGCCAGGGCTTTGTTTCAGGTGAAGGTGTTGAAAGATGCCACAAGAACAATGAGACAGAAAGTGTTACCAAGGGACTGGGATTTCGGCTTTCAGGAGGAGCTGGTGATTTGGGAGATCTAATTCTGAGATATCTTTAAACGACCTGATTTTTGGAGCATTAGATCCTCTGCACTTTCTGAAAGTCAGATCCTGTGAAGGGGTCTTGGGCCAGTCACCAGAAATCACAGAATCACAGAGTCACAGAATCACAGAATCTCCTAGATTGGAAAAGTCCTGTAAGATCATCTAGTCCAATCATTAACCTAACACTGACAAGCCCACCGCTAAACCATGTCCCTAAGCACTTATATCTACAGGACCCTTAAATGCCTCCAGGGATGGGGACTCCACCACTGCCCTGGGTAACGTGTTCCAATGCCTGATGAGAACCTGTTGCCGGTCATGCTGGTATGAGGACACTCTCCCTGGCAGGGAGACCCATGGGCTGAGTGCTACAGCCAAACCCTTGTCTGCCACACTGATACACAGCCTATTTTAACTTCCCTCAAGAAAAAGGAAAAACAACTCTTCGTGTTTTCCTAAACCCCTTTAGCTACTGAAGGAGTCCCTGTGTATGGATGCCTGCACATTTCAGCTCTCCCCAAATGCACTGGTGCCTTGGCCAGGCTTCCAATTTCTCAGCCGGGGCAGGGCGCCTTGCTGAAGGGGTCAGGGCGGTGCTTTTGCTGTCACTGAAGACAGCTAATTTGGGAAGTCTGATCTGGTGCTGTAGCCAAGTTTGATTTCTCACAGCATCGTATTTAAGGGCAGGGAGCTCCCCACCCAGTTGTGCAACCTGAACAGCCCCTTTTGCCACCTCTTGCCTTTGTCGGAGAATCCCCCAGGTACCTGACACACTTCAGGGTTTCAGACCTGCAGGCTCTGCTCATCACTCGCTGTCAGCTTGCTAATGCAGCACCTCCCCCTGTCAGGCAGAGACAGCAGTTCCTGACAATCGTTTTGCCTTGTATTTTATTTTGGTGAAATTAAATAGGTGTAAGATAAGGAACTGGGGGAGGAGGGAGGGGGGGAATTGCGTGCCTGCATGGGGAGGAGGGATTTTGACTATCTGGAAAGAATTAATGGCTAATTCTGTACCATACCTGGTGAACATCGGGAATTTGCAACAGAAGAAATGTTTCCTTCTTTGCTACAGCCCTGGAAACAAGAGAGGATTTTATTAACCTTTGTGGTGTCTCTAATTGCCTTTGGACTCTGTGTTGATTGGATCTAGTATCTCCCAAAAAAACTTGTTTGAATAATTAAGTTTGTTCATTTGGTGAAGATCTTGCTTTTGCTATGAACTGGAGGGTTTTCAGTCTTGGTAGGTAACTTAAAGTTAATGAGGATAATTCTTTGGTAGTCAAAGTTGCTGAAGTTCTTTGGTAGCCACAATACCAACTATGCAGTTGTATCTGTGTTAGAATTTTTTCCATGGGCGAGTCTTAGAGCAATAGAACAAAAGCTAATTCCTCTTCTCCGTCTTTTTGTCTTCTACTGTTAAAAACAAGAATATGACTGCACCTTCATGCTCCTTTTGAAGTACAAATCCCCCAGAGTCTGGGAAGGAACAGGTTAATATTTTGTCCCTGAGCTACCACAGGTGTTTGCCCTCATTCAGGGATTACAAGAGAGCCCAGGCATGGCAGGGCTCAGCTGGAGTGAATTACTTCATCAGGAGAGCCTGTGAAAGGAAGGAGAGACCAAGTGGTGGATCAGGCACCCTGGTCTGAGGGAACTGCTTACTAGAAGGAGCTTATTTATTTCTGTAATTCTCTTTTTAGCCCAGTTATGTGAAATCATTTTAATTTTCCACAGTACCTTCTTCCTCTTCTTCACCACCCCCAGTATGAAAGGACTTTTTTCAGCATCCTTCGTTGGCTCCCCTGACCTGTCACACTTCTCAGACTCATTTTATCTCATAATTTCCGTTCTGTTTCACATGTTTTAGTATGTCCCATTATTTCCATATTGGAAGCTTTTTAAGCTAACAGGTCTAGCAGACTTGCGAAGGTTATTAGACACAAATTATTTTTTCTCTGTGGCCCTTTGCATGTAAAATCCAAGTCCATTCCATTTCAAGGAAATATACTTAAAAATTGACCTACATTTCTATTGGGCTCTGTCTCATGTTACACAGTGCTCAACTTGATGGAATGATAGGACTTTGCAGGATGTCGCAAATTAGTTTGAAAAGGAAATGTGTAAAGAATATGCAGTCCAGTCAAAAATGTAACAGGCACTTGCTCACCACTGAATGTAAAATATCTTGTTCCTTAGCTTAGGTGAGATTACAATTAGGGGTAGATAACACTTTAAGAGATCTATTGTTCTTTTAGTTTTTTTCTTTTTTTACGAGATAATTACAACTATTATACACTGTTACATTTTGATTCATAAAAAAGACAAATAAATTACATCAGTAAGAACCTTATGTTCATAATATTAAGATATGTTTCTGCTTAGGAAATTAACTGACTATTTTGCAGTAATATCATAAATTATAAGATTTGATGGTTTAAAGGGTGGGTCTAGCTACCGGGAATCTTAGTGTTAATAATGACTCTGGATATTTCTAGGTCTACATTCACTGTTGTTTCTTGGCAATATATTCTCAGCATGCTCATTTATTCTTCCCATTAACAGGCAGGAATTCAGGCATATATCTTCATATTTACCTACTTTCCTCTCAGTGTAATTAATGAAGTAACCTTTCTGACTTTTTGGGCCAAAGAGATTCACTGATCTGCTTGAGGTGAAAGTGAAAATCTGTAGCAGATCTCCTGAATCTTAGTTTCTTTACTTGTCTCCTTTAGATGTGTATTTTCTGTCAGTCCTAGTCTGCTGAGTAATGGGTCTAATAGTGCTCTTCATAAAGGGGTCGCAAGGCTTAGTAAGTGTTTGCAAAGTATTTAAGAGTCTCAGATAGAAATAAAATGCAGTTCCTAAACACTGAGCAACAGTGCTACTGACAGATGACTGAGGCATTCTATTGTCTTTGTACTTCTGAAATAATTCAATGAAAGATCCAGAAGTTAAAGTTTGTGGATGTTTTTTTTTTAGCTTGCAAAGGACAGGGGAGAACCACAGCATGGTGGCATGTGTATCTACTTATTCCTTTGCTTTGTGTTTGGCTTAGGAATATGTACAAGATACAACCCTGTGCAAATTTCACAGGCATTTATGTTGTTTAAGGACTTTAGTTCATTGTTGTCCAGGTTATTTTTTCTTCAGATTTCTTTATTCTATTTGCTTTAACAACCCCTTCATAAAAGAAGATGTGCCATTTTGTTCTGGCTCTGATTTGATTACAATAAAACACTACTAACAGAATAGCAGCCAGTGTGCACTAAATCCCTTTTTAAGTACTGTATTAAAGCTTTCTCTCCTTTCTGGGCACCTTTACAGTCACTTTTTCAGTAAGATTTCATTCTCTGTACAGTTATATTTAAATAGCAACAAAGGCCTGACCTCCTTGGTGTTCAAGTTCAAAATTTGCCTCGAACCTAATAGGACTAGAACTACCTCTTTCATCTTTGGGAGTTTCCAGGTAGTTTAATCAGTCCAAGGAGCCTTCATTCCTTGCTGGAACCTCTTGAGGGATTTTGTAATGGAAATAACTAGTAAGCAGCACAGCAGTGGATTCCCATGAACTCATGTGCAGAGGCTAGCAAAGCTTAAGCTATTGATACTGGGGAATGGAAGAGCTTAAGGGAAGGGATTTTTTGCTTGGTAACATGAAGTAATACCTGCAGAATATTAAGCTCAGCAGTTCAGCATACTTTACTGCAGATGAGGCTAGGGACAGAGACAATGAGCCTGGACTTGGCACCCCTGTGCTTATTGTAACTCATGTATACTGTTAATCAGCCAATTTGACTCTGCTGGCATTTAGAGTTGTGGTTAGACCCCCTAGATCCATCTTTTACAGTGGCTGCTCAGCAGTGCTGTTTGGTCGTACCTCCTGCATTGAGTCATCGCTTCTGGAGGCTTTGCTTTTAGAGCAATTGCAAGAGCTGTTTTCTAGAGGAAAAAGACTTACCAGTCGAGTTACAGAGAGCTCTGTTAGATCAGTCATTCCTTCTTAATATGAAAATAATGGGTAAAAGAAAAAAAAATGGAAACAGAAGAGGTTAAAGTGTGGGAAGGAGATTTAAATGTAGGAGAGGAGACTGTAGAAGATGTAAATTCTAATTAGGTTTATAGATATATCAGACAGCACTTATTTAGATTTTTGAAATGTTTGCTAAAACAAGAAAATACATGTACCAGAGTTCAGTACAAAAATCCATCTTTTTATAGGTTATGAAAAATGTTAATGTTCTGGTCCAATTGCTGAATTCTGGCTCACTCACATCCAGTGACAGATACGTGCTTCACGTCCTGCTCACGGGGCCTGCTATACATCACTCTCTGCCTGTCCTCAGAGGTGACTATAGGCATCTACACAGTGAAGAGATTTTTTTTATACTAGTTAACAGAAAAAAACATATAAAGCTATGTGGCTTGAAAATGGAAACCAAAGAAATTCAGAATAGAAACAAGTTGTATATTTTAAGAAGGATAATTAACCTGTGATACCTGGAGATACAGGGGATTCTCTGCCATGGCAACTTCTTAAATCAAGTCTTGGTATCTTTTTCGAATGTTATGGCACGAAAGACGGTAGTTACAATGTGAGATTATTGGCTTCTAAGATAAAGGTGATTGGGCTGTCAGGGACAGTTCTCTGCTCCACTTCTAGCTAAGAGAATTTACTTTTTTGTTTCTAGTTATAAAATTATATAGTTTACCTCCATCAGTTCCAGGGCTCAATCCTCTGTGGAAACCTCTGACTCCATATGCTCTGATCCATATTTAGAACAAATATGTGATAGAAACAGTGTTCAAAGGGGCTATAAAAATATTTGATCAGAAGGAAGGAGCTAAATATTGCTATCTGATGATTTTCAAGCAGCAAGACCAGGAAGAGGGATCAAATCCTGGTCACGAGAAGCTGGACTTCTCTAGATAATGTATCTAGCTGTATAGGGAGCATGTTTACTGTGGAGAAACACATATTGCACAGAGTATAAAGCTCAGGTCCAAGCTGACCTGGCAATCAAATTCTAACAAGTAGACCCTGTGAAAAACATCTTTTGATGCATGGCATTAACTTTGTGTCATAGGTTGGCATTGCCTTACCTGTTGCTCCATACAATATGTTGCAGAGAGTCAAGTAACACCAATGCAAAGTGTTAATTTATGGGTAAACACTTGTTTTAAGGACTACATTTGTGTAGTCTTTGTTGTCAAGTCTTGACTGTGGTTGTCAGAGTCCCCACTTCAGCAGTGTTTTGGGTAGGGAGATTCTGACAGAAGGCTGGCAGCTTAAAACTCATGGATTTGATGCACAAAGGAACATTCAGTCTCTTGCCTCTGTTAACAAGCAGGTTCCACAGCGCTGAAACAATCATCAGGATGTTTTCACCAAACCTGACAGCATGGCTGGAAACTTTTTAGCTTCTTCTGTTCTTCCTTGTCCTTATCCCCAGTCCTTTCCATCACTCTTCTTACATCCCGAAAAAGAAATCAATCAAAATGTAGATTAAAATTCCAAGTAAAAGTCAGTATTTCTTAAGGAAAGATAATAGCTACTAGACAAAAGCACACCACTCGCATTCTGAAAAAGGAGCATATTGTACCCTGCATGTTCACTTGTTTCTCCTTAGTGCTGTTTATAGTGGGTTATTTCCTTTTTATTTTCAATCTGTTCCAGTTGGAAATTCCTCACTCTGAACATTTGCTATGATGAGAGTCATATAAATCTGGAAAAAGAAAAAAAGATGATGTGCCAGAATGGGTAACTTAATCCCATCCAATGACAAAATAAGGTGCTTGTCTCAGTATCTGTGAGTTTTATGAATGTGTATATCATTTGTGAGTGCTGACATAATATTTTTGTCTTTTTTTCTGTTAAAGTTGGGATTTTGGAAGGGAGATCTAAGGCGGGTGCAATCCTAGCTTTTCTAAAAAACATTAATCCCATGAAGAAATGTACAAATGTATTCAAATGCATTTTAGTTGTCAATGGTACTTGAAAATGTTGCTTAATTAGAACTGAAGTTCTTTAAGCACAATGTTGATTCAGAGGGCAGTCCACAGTAGTATAGTCCTAGACTGAGTGGCTGAACACTTTTAAGAGTTGGCTGGGACAATGCTTTCTGGGAAAGGGAGGAGATGCCAGTTTTCTTTTGAGGCTGTCAAGAAGAATTCTGTTTTTCGAGGTTGCTTTTGGGCAACCATCCATCAGGGTCTGGAGTGGGATGGCTGATGCACTCCTTCCATACAGACTTCTGACACCTGTCAAAAAGTAATGGTTTTCTGTTACTGCCGACACAGGCCAGATTCAAACCAATGACCAAGAGGTGAAAGGCTCTGTATCCCATTAGCAATCTTCCTCTGTACATTTCTTCTATTGTTAATTTTTAGTATCCTTGAAAACTCACACTGCAGAACTTCACTGGCACTAGTCGATCATAAAATAAGACATAAGACATTTAAGTGCCTCTATTTTGAAGGCTAGGCAGATTCTTTCAGTCTGATATTTCATCTCCATTCTCAGATATGCCACATAATTTTTTTGCCTGTTTACGGAAATGAATGGTATATCATAGCCTTCAAGTTTTATTTTCTTCTCAAAGTTTTTTAGACATACTAAAGGACACAATCCAAGAAGCTAGAATGTAATTACAGATTTCGCATCTCCTGTATGACCTGTCAGAAGTCTGCTATCTCTTATAAAGCCATTCCAGCATATACTTAATGTCAGTTTGATAGAAGAAACACTTTCATAGGTTCTCTTTGATTGACACATTTAAAATGACATCAGTTCCTAGTTTTAAAACCTATTGTTATTAAGTCTCTGTTGCTATTTATGTTAGAAATATGTGCATGTATGTCAAAACAATACTTCAACTTCGCTGATTGGCTGCACCTAGATTCTGTTGTCAAGGTAACGGAACAATTGCTCTTAATCTTTTCTAAATTGTCTTATTTGTTTGTTTCACATTCCAAGTTACATATTTAATTTTCCAAAAGCAGAAGTAGATGATTATTTTAAAAATATTTTTTAGACCATTGGTGCATTCTGCATATTTTATGAAATGTGCGTGGACATACACTTTCTGGCAAGATGAAAAAGAGTAAATAATTAAATGGATTATATGAGACAAATGTCTATTACTCTGTTACTGGGTACAGAACCAGCTTTTCAGCATGGTATGTTTGGTATTTATTGGTTACTTCTGAAGAAGTACATAGTGGATTCATCTCCTTCACAATTTGGTTATCTTCTTAGATGGTAAGATCTTCATGTAGGACCTATGTCTTTTTTTGTAATGCCAACTGCATTGTTGGCACGATCAAAATATGAGTCATTATCTTGTTGTGGTACTTTCATATTTTGACTTGGAAAGGTACCTCTCCACCCAACTGGAAGAATTTTCATTATTTGTGTGAGAAATTCTAAATCCCTGATGTGGACAGGCCAATATTTTTACCAGAAGCACTTCCTGCTAGTGTCTGGAGGTGAATTTTGATTCTTCAGTATGTAATTCAAATAGGAATTACCGTAGTTTCTGACCTCCTTTCCTGTTTGGTTATGAAGCAAACTCCAATCAACTTCTCATACCTAGTGGGGTCAGGCTAAATCTGTGAGATCCTCAATAAAGCTTCATCTGTTCAAATGCATCCCAGTTCATGTCACCCCAAATAGGGATGAGAATAGTGAACTCTTGACTTTTAGCTGGGGTTGTGTGGGGTAGACACAGTCTTGATTTATGCCATGTCAGGAAAGATCACCTCAGTGTTTCTTGGTCAGTGTGTTTCAGTTGTATATATGCATACATATAGGTAAGCTCTCATCTTTTGGTTAAGATCATATCTGTATTTATATACATTTGCAATGGAATTTAGGAACAAAATGTATCTGAAAGATAATGATGGTTTTCCATCATCCTCCAAAATAACACCTGCAAAGGCACAACCTTGACAATCAGTTCAGGCTTAAGTGGGCCTGGGCAAGAGGTGATTTCCCCACATATGCTTTTCCAAAGTAATTATCATGCTGTGAAAGTGTTAAGTGAAACACAGACCAATGTATAACTTTGGAGCAAGTTTTGCAGATAACATTTTTCCCTAAAAATGGGGAACTCACATTGAATCCTTCCCCTAGAAACATGCCTAATGTGTTAGTAAATCAAAAGTTACATGTATGAAGATTAGCGTCCCAAGCTTTGCTGATGGTTTGTCAAAGAAATTACAGTATCCATCACAGGATAGGAGTGGCTATGTATCCAGGCATAATTCCAGCAAAATGGTAGATTAGATCTGTTAGTTGATTACATCAAAGAGGTTATAAGAGCAGTGTATGTCTTCTGGTTAAGGATGTATCATCATGCTAATTAGGATACATTCCAATAATCCTGAGGTTCTTTTTAGTAGATGGCAAAAGAAGATCAGAGAAATCTTACACCTGTAGGCTATTTTTAATTGATGGCAAACGAAGATCAGAGAGATGTTACACCTGCGCAAGGTTTCATTGTCCTTTGCCATATTATACTGAAATGTCCTGTAACTGTAACCTCAATAACTTGATAAATATGGCACGCAAGTCTAAAAGAGCATACGTTACAAGAAATTTTATTACTAAAGTAAAGAAAACATATTGTTGATATGACTACAATGGAGAGATTTATGTTGGGAAAGATCAACAAGTGCAAATACAGACTCGCAGGTTCTACCTGAAGAATAAGAGCAAACATTATGTTTTAGCAAAAAGGAAGAAATGCACTTAGAACTCTCTTGGCCAGTTCTTCAGGAATCAGTTTTCACAAGGATCATGGTTTGTGTTCCCAACCCACTCTTTGATGTTATCTAACCATTGTATCAACTGTTTTCCTGTTATATTATTTTGAAATCCAAGGGCTTGTATAAATGTAAATAGTTAGGCATTTTCGGAGTTCAAGTTACACCTAAAATACATAAAACAATAGTCTCAATTTTAATGAATAAACTGTACTGTATTAGCACTTGCAAGGAACTAGATTTAAAAAGAAGCATGTGAAAATAATGAAATTCTGTAACAATTGATTTTACAAATAGTGTCACCTACCTAAAAACTATGGGAATATTGGAAATTATGGCTGTGGGATAGAGCATTATTTCATGTTAATAAGGTGGTGTGCTCAATGAGCAGCTGTAACTAGAAGGAAATACCATGTAGTTTCATTAAAAGTTTGGTGAAACTTCATAACAAAATGTGTATCCAACAGCAATGATGGTCATAGAAATATACTGAGTTGAATATAGGCTTGAAGGGAAGAAACATAACACATTCTTAGGGCAATTTTCAGCAGAGCAAGAACTCATGGGCCATGTCCTGTTAAGGAAAGAGCAAAAGAGGTGTCAGTGTAAGGAACATGCCAAGATCTTCTAGAGTAACCTGAAGGTTATTTCAAAGCCTGAAAGAAAGTTTTATACTTTGGCACTCACAGTATTTGATGCCAAGGGGCAGGTGCTCTATCCACCTAAGACTGTGAAGTATTTGTGTGCTGTTAATCCTGGCCATAAAACAAAAAGTGGCTCAGGTAGAATATAACTCTATTCCCACATCAGTGAATGTAACGAGCATGGAAAATGATACAAACGTAGCCCTTTCATGTTATAATATTAGTCTGAACTGGCACAACATGAGTCCACTTTCACAACAAAGACTGGACAGAGAATGGGAAAGGAACACATGTTGACTATTCTCACAATAAGTCTAAATAATCTAATCTGGTGTGTGGTCCTTCTCAGAAGCTTGTCCAAGTCTGGTTACAAAATTACACTATATTTTTTTTTTATTGTAACAAGAAGAGACCCAGTGCGCTCTCTATCTCAGAAAAGGCTCAAGTTTGCAACAGTTTCAGTTGCTATTAAGGGCTTTAGTCAGAAGAGCACTTAACATTTTAGAATGTCAGAAACTCTTTGATTGAAAAAAGTCACAGCTATGTTCTACACTTGAGTGGTGTAGTTTTTTTCTTATTCTTTAAATGTACCAAGCACCAATCTTTAGCATACTGTGGGTTGGAAGAACCACTTCTGAACACTCTTTCTGACTACACGTTCTGTACTTTAAAAAGCAGCTGATTCCACCCCCTTGCTGTCTGGCTTTGTACACTGAATACAATATTCATGAGAGACCAGATCAACAGCCTCAGAGAACAACGCCCTCTCTGCACAGAGCAGCTGCTCAATGGTTTGCCCATCCACCCTCCCCGGGCTTGTGCTTCAAACCTGTTCTGAGGACACCACTTTAGGGAGCGCAGGAGCAACAGAACTGCCATGTCCATCCGATTCCCGACATCTCTTCTGACACTATCAGTTTGTGACAACTGTGAGGGTGACTTTAGAGATACACTCTCCCTCTTGGGAACTGGCCTGTGAACCCTTCTATGCATGTCACAGAGGCCACTCAATATCTGCCATACGGTGCTGCCTCTTTGACATGGTTGCATTATGTTCAAACTGGTATCTAGAACTGCTTTAAGTTGCTTTAAACTTGTGACTTGCTGACTTTGTGCCTTGCTGAGGCGGTGCATTGTGACTTGCTGACTCACCACCTCCGGACCTGCTGTGTCATCTCTGCATGCATTGTGGCTTGCTGTGTGGTGACACCATGACTCACTGAATCGATTCTTCATGACTTGCTAAGTTGCAGCTTGCTCAGGTGCCCCTTTCGGAGTCATGACTTTGCAACTTGCCCAGTTGTGACTTTGTGATGCATCCACCACCCTACTTCTTGCAGCATGTCTGGCTGCTTGCAGTGGACACTGCGTTAGACTGTGGGAGAGCACCATCTCTCCTCAGCATGACTTTAAGATTTTGTCAAGAAGCCTGGGAAGTATTTTCAGATTGATGCCAAAGTGCAGAAGGCAAAAAGTACAAAGCCAAGGGCCTGTCTGCTACCAAGTGCAATAGACTGTGTTTTTTTAACCTGGTATTTTTTGTTTATCCCTTGACCTGCTTCGGGGCTGTTGCTGTCTTGCTGAGTTTTGTTTCTACTGGTCCTTGTATATTTTGTTTCTGAGAGTTTTCTGACAGGCTGCTAAAATTCAATATTGCACTGAAAACTGGCCTTGTAAACTCTCATCTGTCTATGGTACCACAGCCATGGTGGGCTGGAGTAGGGCTGGGTTCTTCCCACAGCTGGGACTCATCTTTCCATGTTTTCTTATGCCACATAGCATCTACTTCCTCATCTTTCTTGGGTGCTACTACTGAAGAAATCAGGCTGTTACCCACCTTCAGAAAACATGCCCATCTTTTGCATGAGACACAATACCCTCAGCAGGCAGCAGAAAGCTGTGGGAGCTACTGGAAATCTGGTGCAAAATCATGAGCTACTGTAGGACACATTGTGTGGCCTGTTCACAGAGGGATAAATGCCTTTGTTTTTTTGTACAGATGAAGCCATTGTCACTATGGAACATTATGTCTCCACCCACTCCCCAAGACAATGACCTTCAAAAAATTAGCTGCTGTGAGCAGCCCAGGCTGGCCACACTAAACCAAAATTCACTTTCTGTATTCTAGTAATGCAAAGGTTAAAGGATTCCCTAGAGTTAACATGCTGAAAAGCAAGGTAAAGTAGCAAAGCACCAGGATGGCTTTTGTGGTTTATAATATGTCAATTTGTACAGTAAATAGGGTGTGTGTTTAATGCTCCCCTGCAGCGATGACTATTAATAATAAAAGGCCTTGAAAGGAACTGAACTTTCATGATGAAGTATTTCTGACAGCTTGCTCCTCAGCACAACAACTGTTGTCCCCAGAGACTCATTCAACATTCATTTGAATCATGGAGAAAGATGACCAGCTTGGAAGATGTTTTTCTGGAGTGCAGAGGGGCACTTTGATCCTAGCTCAGATAACAGCTGCTCTACCTGAGCGGATTTTCGGGTAGATGTATCCTTCAGCCCAGGTAAGTCTCAGGGGAGGTGTCTGGTTGACCTCAAAGCTCAGGCAAGGCACTTGATACCTGAGGGAGGGTCTTTGAATGGGCAAGAGGACCTGGCATTGCATTTTATCATTCTGTCAGTCTCGCGTTTCTGGCGAGAGACAGCGTACACAGGAAGGGAACTCCTGAAGGGATTCAAGTCGCACCTTGAAATTTTTTTCCCATTGTAAAATAAAAAGGAGGCAGAAAGCCAAAATACTGTGATTAGATTTTGTCTGTACTATTGTGTTTTCTCACTGCCCTTGGAGAGCACAAAGCACTTCATTTGAAATCCATGACCCTGATTTCCCAAAGCTGGAGCAAAAAGCAAATACCTGATACTTGATAAACTTCTCAGAGGAAAATGAAACAGTTCATATAGTCCCTATAAGAGCTACAGTGATGGGCAGTGTGGATATCCCTACAGTAAATAGACAATGCTAGTTACTGCAAAATGTGCCAAATTCTTTCATACTTATGCAGACAAAAATCTAACTGAAATTAATTGTAGCTTTGTTTGGGTGTGATCTGATAAAGTTTACTGCATTTTCTTTTTATTCTGTCAGCAGCATCTATGCTAGTTCATGTAAACGAACATGCAAAATAGTGACAAGACACTGATTTTTCAAAACTGATTTCACTTTAATAATTCTTTCTTTTTTCCTATGCCTGTCTTTGTGACATGGAGGTAAATCCAGAGTAACTCAGATAGAGATTGCACTCATTAACTTTTTCATTTTTTACAGTAAGGCCATTTGGAAATAGCCTACTTAAAAACTGTTCCTTCATTTATGAAGGTTCTGTTCTTTTTCTCACCAAGGACAATTTATCATTCTCGTTCAAAGAACCTGAAGTGGGGAAGGCCTCAAGATATCCCTTGGTCCAGAATCTCACATTATGCCCTTGATACCATGACTTTTTTCAGTAATACTTCTTTCAGCCAATATCTTGTAAGACAGGAGTTCATGAGCTGTCTTCTAAACAGCTCCAGAAGATTTTCAAAAGAAATGAGAATACTGCTGATCATAAGCTTTTTGAGCTTAATTGAAAGGGTAAAACCAGTGGTGCCATTGTGGGAAAACAACCGTAACAAGTGCTTGAAAAAACCCTGAAACTTTGGCTCAGTCACAGTCAGTACAGTCAGGGGTTAGTCAAAGTTGCACCCAAAATTACCACTAGGTTTTCAGTGTGAGAGCAGGTTGGTTGATTTGTGGCATCCATAGCAGAGACGTCGTACAGCCACTTTCTGCTGGGCTACGGCAGCTCTCCACGCTATTAGGAGCAGGAGCAGGGAGGAATCATTTTTACTGTCAAGTTCATGAGATAAAGACAGTGGAGGACGGAGCATGGATGGGAGCTCTGCACCAGGGTGGCTTTTGGCATTTCTGAACAAAAACCTACTTGTGAAGAGAACAAATGTGCATAAAGTCCAGCCCCACAGCCAATTTTTAGTAGCTTTAACAGGAGTTCTTCTTGCATAAAGTCTAGGGACAAGCCAGCTGCAGTGCACACACACGAAGGCAGCCTGTGGCTTCCCACAGGACTGAGATGTGGCAAAGAGGCAGCAAGGTAAACCAGCCCTGCTTTGGAAAGTTTTACTGACTGAAAGAGGTTTTGGAGGAGATGTTTGAGGATGAAGTATTTCTGTAGTGCTTTTGTCCATGGTTTACACAACCAACCTTTTCAACTGCTAAGAGAGTACAGAGCCTAGAAATGTTCGCAGTTGCTCCAAAGTTAAGGGTTTTGTACTGTTGAGTCATTACATTATCTGAGTATAAACCAAAGAGTTTTCAGCTCTGAATAATTTAGGTGAAAGAGTTAGCCCTAGGCCAGGTGCTCTACTTAGGGAGATGGTGAAATAAATTATTCAGAAGAGGAGACAGGTAAAACAGATGGGAAAGGCCGCCAAAACAAGACACCCAGAGGGCAGCTGTTTTACAGGTCCCCTGTGAAGCACCTCGCTTACTAGGAGGGCTGCTGTAACGAGTCAAGCAGTGGTGTTGTAAATGAACTTTGCCTTGTTAATTCATGTGGTGGTCACAGGGAATACAGGTACTGATGCCTAGAAGCAATCACCACTGTGTTTAAGCCTGTGCAACCCATGCTTTAATGTTAGAGAGTACATTCTCAAAGGATTTAGTACAGAGGTTCCTAAATTATTTGATTTTGAAAATTAACCTCAGTGGGGAGGGGAAAAATACACTCCTCAAAATATTGACTCAATTTAAACAATTACATTTGTCAAACAACTTATGCTACCATATCATCCAATTGTGTTTTTTCTTTCCACACGTACCTAGATTTTTAATTTTGACTTAACTTGTGCAATTTGGAGTACATTTTTCAAGGCAATTTGGGATTCTGACTACTTCTGTTTATGGTCATATGTGTCAATTTTTATAGAACCCATCATTTCAACTATGATAAATAAAGCCCTTTGATATTAAAAGTACTCAAATTGTCCAGGAACTTATGCCAAAGCAATGAAAAGTTCTAAATTATCTTGCCATTTTTACTGACAAGTGAATATTTTACTGGCTTTTACTGTCAGTCAATGTTTGATTCTTTTGCTAATGACAATCACTAACTTTACTGATGGCTGGCAACGTAAGAGAAGTGTCATGAATGTATATGAAATCTGACACAATTTTTTTTAAGGAGACTAAATAAACAAATCAATGAAGTTCTGATTTTCTAAATTGCATTCTCATAATGGAGCACCTACTTCATACAAGTAACCACTCTGGTTATGAGGGAATACATTGGCTGTGCAAATGGCAAATTAGATGTGTAATTGTCCATATTTGCCTATACAGTTACACATTTTTGTGAACAAGAGTTTGGTACTTTTCTTTACCCTGGATACATTGTCTCACTAGTGAAAAGCTTTCACCAAGAAGTGCGTATCTCTCTCTCTCCTGCTTCCCAGCCCCAGGAGCAAGTGCTGAAGGGTACAAGGGAGGAAGTAAAGCAATGATGAAGAGGAGAGAAGGAAGGAGAAAGGAGAGACCTGAGCAAGAGGAAGAGGGAAACGGATGAAAGACTTTGCTAAAGGAAAGTACTGTGAGGAAAGAATAGTGGTGGGTCGAACACTGGGGGATCCTCCTTCTTTAATTTCATCAGCCTAGATGCTGGCACCCTATTAGAAAATGGCACTAAACTTACCACATCCCCACTGTCTTCCTGGAGACTCTGATTCACTGCAGGACCTTGAAAATTTCATTTCATCTCTATTTTCTATATCTCTTCTTTGTCAGGTTACACAGTGTGACTGAGCCCTCGGGGCAGAAGCTCTACCTTTGCATTTTATGTGTATGACACTTAGCGTAATAAATCCTCAGTCTTACTGGGTGTGTGTGTGGGGGTGTGTGTAAGTGTAGCACAGATAATACTGTTACAGACATAATTCTTGCAGAAAGTGCACTTGTATGTAGATCTGGTTTAGCAACACCTTCCCTATGATATTCAGATTGCATTTCCATGCAGAAAGGTTTTCATGGAGAAAGCACATTGATGTTGTTGTTAATATAAGTTATTATAATATTGATTTCTCAGTTAAGGAATTATCTAAATCTACTACAGACCTTTTAAATGTAAAGAAGAATTTTTTCAGATATAGATTGTCTTTTTGTTGAAGTCATGCATTCATGATGTTGTGATAAATTTTGTGAAAATTGAATTAGCAGCAAGACACCGGATTGTGGCTTCACTAAAATTCCAGACAAAACTATTACAAAAGTTAAACCCATTATTTGATCTCAAATATCGGTAAAGTTAGCACAGAAGGGCTCAAACTTACCCATATAAACAGTCAATCTTTTTCCTTTTCAACTTTGGTCCAATGTACAAGTTCTTCTCAAATAACACTTCATGTAATTATTTCCCAAAGTACATGCAAAAGGACCTCCTTTGGCATCCTAAGGAAGTTTCTTTTGTTGTTTTATAGGAGTTTTAAGAAATATATTGTTAGATATTCTTGCCGTCTACAGGCTCTTCTCTGAGCTGATATTCTGCTTGTACTTATCTAAGATATTGTATTAAGACCAAGAATCTCACTTATTTTCCTGTTAGACAAGCGTGCATGTGAGCTAAGGATGATGCTCAGTCAATAAATCCTTTCACTTCCTTTGTATTTCCTCTGATCTCCAAGGTGGATTTTGCCATCTTCTTCAAAGAAAACAATATCCGCTGATGTCCATCTTTTCTGATTCCCTCTTGATATCTTTCCTTCTTTTTGACCATCATTGTGGCTTCTTGATTTCTTTCCTTTGGTGGCTAACTCAGATATACTTGAAGTATTTACTCTTCTTTCATGTCTCTTTTTTTTGCCTCTGTTCTCATCTGCCACCATTTTAATTAGCCTTCTTTTCTGGCTCTTTCTCCTAAAAATGCAGACATTTTTGGTCCCAGCTGTCCTCAGAGGCCTGTCCCTTAGTTTTACTTATCTCCAGCACTGTAACATCTCTTTTTTCCTTTCACAGTCCTCGACTGTGTCCTCTGCTGTCATTAGCACAGTTCCTCTCTTCTAGTGTCATCTTGGATCCTCTTTGTTCACTCCTTTGCTGATCTACCTCATTATCAAAAAACATCTTCCTGGACAAAAGTCTGTCTCTCATATCTTGAGTCTTTTCTTTTGTTTTTACTATTGTTGTTCATACTGATCTCTTCATTTGATACTCTTTTCCTAAGTGATATCTTTTACTAACTTAATGATTATCTCTTATCAGCATGTCTGTCTATTCCCTACACCACTTTTTCTTCTGAATAAATGTTTGTTAGACAGCAAGGATATCCTGTAAATACTACTTAGAAACTCTTTTCAAATCATATAATCACCTTGCAATTCTGTCTATTTAGTCTAGTTGGTGTTTATTTTGAATTCTCATCCTAAAGGAAAAGAAACATATATATCTATCTGCATTAGCAATGTGAGTTAAATTACCCAGTAGCTCAAGACGGGATTGTGGTTTCACCTCATTAAAAGGTTTTTCTCTTTTCTTATCAGGCTTTATAATCAGTAAATGAGAAAGATCGCAAGTGTCATCTCCCCAGTCCCGGGGCAGTATGAGGCAAAACAAGAAAGCTATTCTCTTAGCAATTGCTTGCTATGTCAATGCAGATAAAGGAGGTTTCATTTAGTTTGTTGAAAAACAGCATCATCTGCACAGAAAAAAATAATGCAGCTAACAATTCTGAATTGGCATAGACTATGGGAGAAATAGGATGTACCAGTAAACAACCACCTAGTTATCAATGAGATAGAAAATCTCTACATTTCTTTTCTCCTTTTTTGAATGTCTGTTTCAAGATATTAAAATATTTATTAAAATAAATATTAAAAAATATTTAAGAAGTGATGTTGAGACAAAGTAAACTAATTTGGCTGGGGTATGTGAACAATTCAGTTGCTTTGCAGGCAGACATGGCTTTAATAATATCCATCAACACATGATACTTATTTAATGGCTGCAGTTGACATTGACTGGGTCATTTAAATAGAGGTGTTATCCATTTATTTTGAAAGTTTTAAATACATATCAGTAAATCTGCTTTTAATACTTGGCCTACTCATTTAGTAGTATTGAGTAAAATTCTTTGCTGTTGAGGTCAATAGAGTCAGGATTTCACTCACCAACTCCCACAAAATCATCTGTTGTATGGATGCTGAACATCTGGATAGACCTAGTGGAAGTTTTTCACAGATGATTTGATATCACTGTGGTACTGTACACACACCTGAGAAAATGATTTTGCCTTGATTAAACAGAAAAAAAATAATTTAAAACTAAAATTATTCTAAAGGTGCTGTTAAAATTAATAAAAGGTTCTATTAAACTCAGTGAAACTCAGTAATATTCCTGATGTGGTTGAAAAGAATGGTGTATATTGCTTTCCACTCAGTGTGTCATCAAATAGGAGAAAAACAGTTATGCTCAGTTGAGCTGAATTGTAAATAATAATGGGACTGAGGAAGGTGTACTTTAAAATGTGAGTAATCTGACCAGTATCTTGGGAGTTTCTCTGGAAAAGTAAATAAGGAATGCCATTCAGAAGTGACCTCACTGCATTACAGGGTGTAGATGTCACCTACTTTCATGGATATAGATTGACCTTTTTAGATGGCTTCATGTAGGTAAATTCCAATCTGTAGTCAAACTATCTTTACTCTCTGATACAATTTTTACAGTAATATTTGTGGTGAAAAAGTGGCTTGTACATCACCTAGGGGCTAGATCTATTAATCTAAGATGTTTGCAAGAGTTGAAACTTTTGGCCTTGAGCTGTGAAAGAGAAACTGTTATCTGATGCATGGCTTGACATCTTTTTTCAAATGTCTGCAAATTAAGAGGGGCTGTCTTTTTCTAGCTCATTAAAGTGTAATTTATTTTTTTTTACTTTGCTCCCATTAAAGCGAGTGAGATTTATAGAGCTGAGATGAGGTTTAGGCTGACAAGACTGAGGTATTTCAATGGTAAACTATACGGTGAATCTTTAATAATAAAGATCATCAACAGTACTACCAACCACTTAATGATTTAGATTCAGGTTTGTCCCAATGCACATGCTTATTACCTGTGCTACCTACACAGCAGTGAACTTCATCTTAAAAGAATATATTGTAAGCACGTTATATACACAAGGAGTAATTACTGAAAGTCTGAACTTACATGTTGAAATTTGAACCAAATCTTGTTTCATGGGAAAGTTAGTATGCTTTTAAACCTGTATCTTCTTATTTTTTCTTTTTTTCCAGAAATGGAAGTGTAAGAGAGGTTGGACTTGTTAATGAATTTCCCTGACTTGTTATGAAATATTTCAAATTTGGTATGGGAATTAAAATTACAAGGGAGTATAATTTTCTTCCTGGTTTGGATGGATGTATTTCTTCAGGTGGATCCCTCTGGCCAAATTCTTTGATCATGGCCTGCGTCTTTCTTGAAGCGTCTTGGGTGGATGAAAAGCTTTGTATTGTGCATGCACCAGCTGTTATTATCAGTTATCTAATGTTCCTATCAGTTGTTCACTAATATGTTCTAATACAATTGGTGTGAAATATGTGGACTGTGACTAGCAAAAATTTCAATCTCTTTGCTGTCAGTAGTGGGCAAGATTTGCAGAGGAAATGCCAGTGGGCAGGTGAAATGCCCCAGGCTTTGAAGGAGTTTCTCTGCGCTAAATTATCTAGGATAAAAATCCTATCCCACATAACTCAATAGATAAAATTCCTTTAACTTCTATGGTCAGGACTTTGGCCTGAAACAAACCTTTATGTACTTAACTAGGAACTGAGATCTTTTAAAACATGGCTTCTGTTTTAAGTAGGTCTGAATCAAAGTCAAAGTGGGAGGGGCATCAGACACGCTACTGAATGAGTTTCAGGAGTGAAATGCTGGATTTCCAGGGGAGCATTCCAATTCACTGCGGTGGACAGTGCTGTGGTGGACAGCATGTTTTGTCCAAACAGGGCACTCCAGGACTTATAATTGCATTTTTCTGCTACCCTGCCTTGGAACTCCTGACTAGAAATAATGTGTGGGACACCTACTAGTCTCTGTGCAGTAAAATTGAGGTGACATTTTTGTAGGCAGGCAGGCATAGCAGGTGGCTTGACTACAAGGTACGTGTGTTCGCATTATGTTCATGGTACGCACGCTTATGTTATACACCTCTTCTTTTTCAGTCATGACTCTCCTCTCCCTTTTGCACCTTCATATTCAAGGTTGCAACAATGTCACACTGATTCTTGAAAGCTTTCAAACTCAAAATTAGCACATTCAAGCCAAATAAAAAGAAAGTGAAATTGTGCCTGAAATGATAAGAGACATTTACAGTCCGGTGCCGTAGGGCTGTGGAAGGGTTGTGTAATAATGTATAACTCCTATGTGGTCTGCTGAGAAGATTGCCAATCTGTGCAACCTGTTACGGCAAAAATCCAGTAAAGAGGCCATAAATACTGACATCAAGTGAAGACACAGTATTACCACCTTGGTAGAGCTTTACAGTTTTTAGCTCATGACACAATAAAGAGGGGACAGAAGAAATCATGGTATCTTAGTGCCTGTTCCCATGCAAACCCTGGCAAACCAAATTCTGACTGGCTGTTGCAAAATAATATGTTTGCATTTCACTGAGCTGTAAGGAAGGAGCAGTTATATTAACATAGGGGTCAATTTTGTTTGGGGAATCTATGGAAGAACAAAGATAGGGAAATGAAGAAGAAAAGAAAAGACTACAGAGGCTCATGTGGATGGATTGGTGCAATGTTCTCTTAAGACGTGGCCACCTCCCTCCCCCAGTTCTGAAGAGGACACAGCCAGGGTGCATGAAATCCCCTGGCAGGCAGTCCATACGTACATTATGTGTGCAAAGAAACTGCGTGGTCTGTTGCCTCATGAGATTTGTAATGGGCCTGGTGATTAGCTGTTTTTGAGATGTCTTCCTATAGTCCAGAGCTTTCCTTACTGATAATGTCAGAATAAAGCTTAAAAATGTGGCCTTTCTGTCACCTGAGGGTTTAAAGACCAGAAGGCTCATTATTTTCAATTCATGCAACATAGGTTGATATCACTCATGAAGCAAGATACAGAGGGAGAAAATACATATGATAAGTGAAATATTTTCAAAGTGTTTTGCTTTGATGGAAAAATACAGCGATACTTTAAGTCTACTGAAATAAAAGACAGCAAATATTTTAGTTTTCGCATATATAAATATATATGTAGAAGCTATTATTAACATGCACCTTACTATAATGATTCATACAGATGTTAAGCAGGATTATGAGACAAATAAAGGCATACCCATTCTCTTAAATCATGCTATACTGATCAAACAGTTCTGTGCAATACCCTAGCTATTTACTTACAACAAGATAAAACATGATTAGTGCACATTACCAGTGTGGTAAAATGAAAATAATCTCAAAGCACACATTACCCAAGCAAAGAGTACCGAACTGAAATAGAGCCAAGTAATAAATTTACACTCATCAAAGAAGTTATTAAAAAAATTATTATTAATTTCATCAAATAACTAATGTATGCCTGTATTTGCTGATTCAACAAACCTCCAAATGCTGCTTAATTTTAAGCATGCAGTTAATAGTTTTCAACCTGGAGCCTACAGACGCCTGGAAGTCCATGGTCTCCCTCTAAAAGGACCAACAGAGGTAAGGAAGAAAAGTAAGCCTTTTAAATTCAGTATTCTGCTGGTAAACTTACAAGAGCGGCATATCAAAAAAGGGTAAAGACTGTTAATATAAGTAATCCGCCTCCTTGTCCATCCGAAATCTTAAGCATGTGAGATTATGGAATTAAAGCACTGTATGCAAACTGTACATTCATTCAACTTGTCATTATTACACATACTTATTTTACTGTTAGAATAGTTATTATAATCGTTTAGATGTTGGCTGTATAAATCTCTTTATTGCGTATGTTATATGGAACAAAAGCAGAAAACACCGTGGAATACAAATAGATTCAACACTGAGTTGGAGATGATGGAAAATACACTACAGACATTCTTCCCAAGGGATATCATGACACAGAAGTTAGTGCAAATTCAAGTATCTATTTTAAATCTTTAAAATGTTAGAGGATGGCAGCTACTTTCTCTAATACAATTCACTGTGCCCTGTGTCCTTACCAATTGTTATGTCCAACAAGCCATTCAGTTAGTATGAAAAGTGACGAACAGACTTAGAAATTTATTCTGAACTCCTTTAAAGAGCAACACCACGTGTGACAGCATTGATGTGAGAGTGCCCATAGCTTGTAAAGAGATATGAAGAGCATTTTTGCTATAGCATCATAATGTATTTGTACCTGGGTAGAGAGGTAGGGCAGGGTTAGGAAATAAGGATAAAATGAAACACAAGAAAGATGATCTAGTTGATTGGGTATTAACCAGTAGTTGGAAGACCAGAGTTAAAACTAAAGTTGGATAAAAGTTCCTGCTGAAATTCTTCCCTGTTCTGCTACATAATTGCCCTGTGGCGTCCAGAGAGTCACACAGACCTAGAAAGTCTGAAGGTATTCAGGCTTCTAACTTCTCATTGAAAGCAATGAGGACGTAAGCATGTAAATAGCTTGGTGATAAAGTCTTTAATCTTTGTGTCTGCTTCAACGCCCCTTGCATAAAATTGAGCTAAATAGTGCCTCTCTGAGGATGTGATCATTTAGAAGTTGTAAGGTTTTGAGATATTATGGTAAAGAGGCCATAGAAGTACCTAAAGCAGATGCTTTTCACCAGGTAGAGCCTTCAAGCCAGCATAAAGCTTTCGCTGTTGCAGTATTTGTATTTCTCAGCAGTAGTTTGGATTTTTATTCTGCTTCTGTGAGCACTCTGCGGAGACTGTCTTTGGTGTTGGCTGTCGCTACAGATTTTGCTTATTTTGTTGTGTCATGGAAAACCCTAGCACCTTATCCTGAATCTCTTTGGAGTGCAAGATAGTGGGGGGAAAAAAAAGCTTAACAATCATCCAGAATATGAACCAGATGAATACTTATTTTCAACAGGAGTTTATTATGATTTTAATTTTTCCTTGAAGAACTTGCTTTCTTGGAACACTTTTCCCAACTGCATGGCCAGAAAAGTAAATGCTCACATCTGTTTTCATTGTCCACAGTTTTGGCACAGAGATTGGTTTATTTTTTTTTTTCCCCCAAAAGGAAAAAACACAACTGTGCAAAATAGATTCAGATCTCTATCAGGTACTTTTATAAAACTAATGGTAAATCACTGTGCTCACAGCTGGGCCCATTAGGTTTCCATCTTGGTTGTGGTTAAATGCTACTGGAATAGAAGATACTTATTAGTCTGATCATTACCTGCAGAGCTGAAATATTAGTGCAGAGCTGGGTTTGTGGTCCTGATTAATAATTTTGCCAAAGGGAGAGGACAGCTAATCCAGAGAATCAGTAGGAGAAATCTGCCAAATATAGCCATAGGAAAAGTGCAAAATGATGGAACATTAAAGTAAAATAAAGTGCTTGGCAGCTTTTGGAGCAGTTGAGAACTTCCCTCTCTACAGTATTCATAGTGCTGACCTCACCAAAGTCTGTAAGGGTCATCTTTAGTGTTATCTACCTAACTTAAAGAGACCTCTTGGAGTATTTGCTATGAAGACGTACGGGACCTTGGCTCCCTGCACAATTGATGGACAGGTTTTGTCATGGTGCCTGGCAGATGGCCTGGCTTGATCTCAATTGCCTTTAAATACTCGCTGAGACACTGATATGGACAGTGCACTTACCCTATGTTGAATGGTCAGTTCTTCTGATGCAGCAAGTAAAAATCCTCTCCTGTGACTGCACGGGGAGCAAGAGTCCAACAGACAGCACATCACTCATGCTCTTGACTTTAGACATCAACGCTCACATGATGAATACACTCCCAAACGCCACCCCTGCGTGTGTGGTTACCTTCCCCAACCCCTGAAAGGCAGGAAGGGCTACTATTCCCATGTTGCATGCAGAATGTAGGTGGGCTGAGTCTCTTATTTAAGTTCACAGCTGATGTCTTTGAAAGAGCAGGAATTGCTCCCCAACCCAAGTCTCCTGTATTGTGCACAACTGGCTGATCTTTACCATGTTCTTCCTCACAGTAAAATGAGGTTGGTATCTTCAGCGGCCCCCTGGCAGGGTGGGAGGTGATCATTTCGCAAAGAGTAGCACAGTGTTGGTACTTCCAGGGTGACGCTGGTGATTATCCACAAAGTCTGTCTTGCTCCCCTGCCCAAAACCGTGCCATCAGGCAATTGTGAAGCTCAGAGTCATCTTGACTGATTTCTATTTTGTATATGTGTTACTGGGGTTTCATCATACTGCCTGAAGCAAACTCCTGTCAAACTAAATTACATATGATCACATAGATGCAGATTATGAACTGTCTACATACTCATAATAGAGGTGTTAGTGTTGAGGTTGGTCTAGAAAAGCTCAGATTGGGACTGCTCAGCTTGACTGTATCTTCAATTCATTTAGAAGGATGTCTAACTACTAATCCCTACTGAGTCAATGAAGTGCCTGCATCCAGTTTGGATGGAGTGTTGCTTCAATGATAAATTAGGTTTTCAGCACAGGGAAACGTTTTATAAATGTAGAAGAGAAACTGACAAAGGAATTTCGAATTGTTTCAAGGACATGGAGACAGAGAAGCTCTGTGTTGTAAAAGTAGCGAGGGACTGTGTTATTGTACTGTTCTAAAAATCACATGTCAACACCTGAATTCAGAACCTCTTTTTATTCTAAGACTTGGAAGTCCAGGTCAACCACTGTCCGGAAAAGTCAGGGATGGCAAGGCAAAGTAAGCTCTACCCACACATATAGTCCACTGCTCCTGTGGGCACAGTTCTGCAAGGCAGTGAAAACTTCTGAGAAGTGCTCAGCAGCCTCAATCCTATAAAGCCCCTGGAGAGGAAGGATACTAAACATGTCGGTAACGTGGACTTTAAAGGGCATTTAAAGTGTGTACCTAACAGGCTTAAAGGTTGGATTTTTAAACTCTTAGAACTCAGTCAAATAAAACCAGTTTTCTCCACAGCAAGACTAAGTGCTACTTTCTCAGTTAAGATTATTTTAACGCTAAGATGGAACGGATCCATTCCAGGTTGGCTGCAAAGTTCTTGTAAGAACTAAGGTCAAAATATGTTTTTTCGTTTGGAAGCTGTACTTTTGTCATTCACTCAATAATGTCTGAAATCTTCATGTTTGACTTTTTACAACAATAATAGTATTGCTTTTGAATGAGAACTCAGCATAGCAATTATCAGCCCAGAAAAGAAGAATGTTTCAAAAAATTATCACCATCCAAACCTAAGGTTTTATAATGCAAGATGCTTTATAACCTGATTGAGAAGAAATCCTCACATTATAATAAAATAAAGTAACTGGAGGCAAAGTGAAATTAATAGTCAGCAGCAATAACAATACTCCTTGTAATTAAATATTTCACATTTCAAGGATGCCTATTCACAAAACACTTAAACAGCTCATCAGTTTGGCCAATTTCCCTTGGTTGTGAGGAAAGGGACGCATTCAGCTGAGTGGACATCTTGATTGTACATCTACTGCAGGGAGACAGTTTATCTGGGGCAATCCCAAGCACAAATACAGGCTCAGCGGAGAATGGCTGGAGAGCAGCCCTGTGGAGAAGGACCTGGGGGTGATGATTGATGAGAAGCTCTACATGAGCAAGCAGTGTGCGATAGCAGCCCAGAAGGCCAACTGTATCCTGGGCTGCATCAAAAGAAGTGTGGCCAGCAGGTCAAGGGAGGTGATTCTGCCCCTCTACTCCGCTCTCGTGAGACCCCACCTGGAGTACTGCATCCAGCTGTGGAGTCCCCAACATAAGAAGGGCATGGACCTGCTGGAGCGCGTCCAGAGGAGAGCCACGAGGATGATCAGAGGGCTGGAGCACCTCTCCTATGAGGAAAGGCTGAGAGAGTTGGGGCTGTTCAGCCTGGAGAAGAGAAGGCTCCGGGGAGATCTTATTGCGGCCTTCCAGTACCTAAAGGGGGCCTACAGGAGAGCTGGGGAAGGACTTTTTACTAGGGCATGTAGTGATAGGACGAGGGGGAACGGCTTTAAGCTGGAAGAGGGCAGGTTTAGATTAAACATTAGGAAGAAGTTTTTCACTTTAAGGGTGGTGAGGCACTGGAACAGGTTGCCCAGAGAGGTTGTTGAAGCCCCATCCCTGGAGGTGTTCAAGGCCAGGCTGGACGTGGCCTTGGGCAGCCTGGTCTAGTGAGAGGTATCCCTGCCTGTGGCAGGGGGGTTGGAACTCGATGATCTTCAAGGTCCCTTCCAACCTAAACCATTCTATGATTCTATGATTCTATGATCTCCAAGCTTTTGCAATTAGTCTGTCTCATGTCTATAAAGTGCAAAGAAATCAGTCATATACGGTACACATTTTGGTTAAATAAAGTCACTTGGAGGCTCAGGTTCTCATTAGGTCAAAGGGCGAAACACTTCATAGAAGAGGTCAACTGAATGTGGAGACCAGGGTTATGGGAGAAGCTTCCTAACTGATTAGCAGGCAAATTGCTCTGAGGGTTGTCAATCACATTTTGCTTCCTTCAATATAAAAGTGTGTTTATTTTTAGTCTCTTTGAGCCTTGCTAGTACTAGGTATCAGGGCCAATGTACAGCAGTGCAGAGCTCTCAGCTGCCATGGAGTCAGGTGGAAATTGTGAGAACTCAGCACTTCTCATGATTAGTCTCTAGACTGGGGCAGGATGATGGCCGTCCTCACAAATAAGCCAGAAAATAAGATGGCACCTGACTTTGCAGGAAAATGCTTCTGTAAGTGTCTTAGTATTTAATAAAGTGTATCTGATGTGCTCAGCTGCACACAGAGACACACATACATAAATATGCTTTTTCTGGATTTGTGTCTACCCTTACCAAAAATAAAGTAACTTAATTGATGTCCGTGGCATTACTCCTGGTTTCTAGAAGTGTTGAAACAGGTTCCCCATACAGGTTCATAAAATGCTCTTTAATATATATATCATATAAAAACCATGTAACTTTCTATATTGATATAATGTATCTCCCTTTTATGATAAAGTAATACAAAACAAACTTCTAACTCTTTACATCCTTTATCATTTTATTCTATATATCTAAAGAAAAAATGGCTCACAGCAGTCTTTACAAACAAGCTGCATCTGTTTAATATTAAAGTGCAAAAAATAATATTAAAACCATTTCTTTTGGAATATCCAAATAACCTGAGGAAAAATAGTATCCATCTGGCCCTTGGTATAACTGGTTTTTACATCAGTTGGATGTTTCTGGGATTACAAGATTCAACACTTATCTTTAAGTAGAGTGAGTTTCTAAAGATGTAGCATCCAGAAACTTGTGAGTAATCTGTCTGCTTAGAAGTACAATATTGTGTTACCAGATCTGCTGAGCAAATGCACAATAAAGTTAATCCTTTGGTTCTGGAAAAGCTGTAGGTATTGCAATGGCAGATGTGCTGAAACAGAAGTGTTTACGTTTGTTAGGGCTTGTGAAGCAGCAACTCTGCCAGCTCACAAGTATTTGAATTTCCTGCAAACATTTACCTAAGGGCTATCATGGGGAAGGAAAAGAGCTCAGAAGGAGTCTCTGAACCCTGTTTGCAGACTGGCAAACCTCTTTTGGTGAATTGGTTGGCACGTGACTGCATTTTCTCATTGGACTTACTCTCTGTGAATGTTGTAGTCATTATGGCACTAAATTGCTTTTGGTATATGGGGTACCAAGACAAACACCCTGCTATATTTAATATGTTTTCCACTTCTTCCTTCTTCCTATGCCATATGGAAAGCAAGAAAAATGTTAGATTAAGGATTTTGTGCTGTGGAGATCTGGTGTAACTCTGGTTTGGCCAGAGCTTTGAGGTGGAGCTGCCTTCTAGACCTTCTTTAATAGTGAGCTCCCCAGAGAAGACTGGGAGGCTTTAAACTCAGAAAGCCAGGTTGTGTAGAGCACAAATGAGAAGCATAACCTTTCGAAGAGAGGAAACACAAAGTAGCTGGGCTACAACTGAAATAAAAATGAATCACATACAGCTCTATCCCTGCCTACAAAATCCTTGCAGGCACGTCTTTGCTTCTATGCGCACTTACAGCTGACTTGGGGACTTTGAGTTGCAGTTAATTCTGTCCAGGTCTCAGAAAATCCTTCTTTCTGTCCCCTCTCAGGCCCTACTAGCTGCTGTCTGCCCTTTCCAACGTCTCTGTGGAAGTTGTTGACTCCTAGCTCTGTGATATACCTACTTTTTCCAAATGAAGGCACAGTTTCCCCCTCTAGCAAGAGGGAGTTTTTGACTGGTCGCTTTTCAGGATCTAATATTATTGGCTGAGTTATATAAAAGATGGTGCTGCAGGAGGTCGCAATAGCACTTAAAAGTGTTTGTGCTGGGGACTTCAAAACATGGTGTTAGAGGCTGTCCCTTCCCCAGGAAGCTTTTAGTTGAAATCTGAAAGGCAATCAAAACAAATGGAAATGGACTCCCAAAAGAGTGAAGAGGTTTGCCCTCACCAGCAAAGTAGCCACAAGAGAAGGACAAGAGACCGGGGAATAGACCACAGCTCCACTGGTTCCCTTTCTGTTTTACATTCACTACAAACACAGCAGAACATGTTCAGTTTGCTCTGTGGATGACCTGAACTCACCTCCATGGTCTTCTCACTAAAAATATTCTAGTTCTTCACCCAATATATTGATAGTTCTCTTCTTCCAGAGAAAAAAACATGAGGACTGTCAGCACAGCAGAGGGAGTCCTAGAGGGCCAGTTTCACTAACAGTATAAGAAATAAAGATCAGAAGCCCCTGAACTGGATTTACTGTTGGAGAGAGAATGACAGTAGGTGGGACATAAGAATGGTGTTTCTGACATAACAGTCATTTTTTTTCTGTTGTTACTGTTGAGCATCAGCATAGGCCTCTGTCAAGTGCCAGGATACCACTGAACTAATTTACGTATAAATCCAGATTAAGAGGCCAGTCATTTCCCCGGACCATTTACAAAGTATGTTTGCGACAAGAAAGGAGGAGGTACAAAGAAACAGTTAAACCCTAGGGATCATCATAATAAACAATAATCATAGAACTACAACTTAGTAATTGTGGTTCAATTTTTTTGTAGGCATTGTGACAGAAGAGTTTACATCAGCATTTTGAAGGAGGATAATGGGATTACTTGTTGTTACCAGAGAGCTGCTTCCAGGAGATGATGGCTGGAATGGAACATAAACGGAACTGAAAATTAAGCAAGTAGGTGGGGATAGGGGCTCACTGCATCAGTGGATTGCAAGGAGGAGCTCGTGTCTAGGGGCTGAATAAGATGCAGTAGGTGGGTAAAAACAGTTTATGAATATCTTTGAAAGTAAAGCAAAATCTTGTATCGGCTGATAAAAAAGGGAAATGCAGTGAGAGATGCCGAAGAAGGGTGATTTGGTCAGGCAATTGGCTAAGAAGATATTTCTTGCAGCAGCATGATGGATGGATGGATGGATGGATGGATGGATGGATGGATGGATGGATGGCAGGCAGGCAGGCAATAGGTTAAAACTGCACTCATCAAAACCAGAAGAAAAGGACATTTCAGCATTTAGGACACAATATAATAAGTACAGGAGCTTTAGCTTTGTGGAATGGGAGAGAGCTGGTAAAGTTTAAACAGAGCTGAAGCATGAGTACCTAATGAGCGGCCCGGGTCAGAAATTACATCCAAATTATAGGCATGGGTGACAAGTAGGAAGAAGGTTGTGTCAGGGTGGTTCAGCCTAGTTTAGAAAAACTGGTTGTTAATACCATAACCAATTCCCAAAACAGGCCTTAGTGCTCTTATTTACCATGCCTAATATTTACCATGCTAGGTCATAGCCAGTTGTCCATTGCAAAGACTGAAGACAAATAGAGGTAGTCTTGAATAGAATGATGACTGTGATATGTCTGTGAAGGGGTACATTTTCAGGTCAGGTGTAAAGAGAGACAAGAACCATAACAGAACTTTGTGGGACTAGTAGAGGGGCAAAAGGCAGATGAAGAAAATCCTTCATAGACAGTCACAAAAGCTGAGGAGGGTAAGCCATCAGGTTGATCATGGTCAAGTAATAGATATCTGACAAATCAGAAAGGAAAATTATTAGGTCTTGATTC